>OZ004720.1:7766925-8386925 GCA_963924515.1 Vespertilio murinus | reverse complement strand
GTCCCTGGGTTCGAATCCTGGCTCTGCCACTTGTCACAGAACCCGGGCCAACTTACTCCACTTCCCCGGGCCCTGTTTTTTCCATCCCGTAAACCGGGATGTTATCAGAGTATCCGTCCCCTCGGGGCTTTTAAGGATTCGAGTGAGTCCTCGTAAAGCTTGAGGACTTTCTTGTTAGCCGTGCTTCTCGCCCCTTGAGAAGGAATAAAAACCAACCTGAGGTTCTCCAGTGGGGCTATGGGAGGTTTTAACACCAGAGCCTCCCAGACTCACATCCCGACCTGGTGGGGCAGGGTGGGACCAGCCATCTGCACGTTCAGACATAATCCCACCTGCCCTTTGCGTCCCGCGGGCCACCTCGGGCCCAGGGAGGGGCGGGCGTGGCCACGGTCACACCGGGAATCTGTGGCCCAGTTCCCCGGCAGCCAGAGCCCAGGTCTGCGGCTGCCAGCGCGCCGGACCCAGGCAGAGGGCCAGCTGCCCGCCGGGAAGCCGTGGCAGGCGGAGGGGGGGCCGATAGCAACCTCCCAGCAGATGGCTGGCCCGGGCACGGAATACCCGTGCGCCACGCCGTGTGTGTGTGTGTGTGTGTGTGTGTGTGTGTGTGTGTGTATGAGTGTGGCACAGGCGAAGGAACAAGACACAACGAGGAAAGCCACAGGAGGAGTGTTCACCGGATGCCAGGCTCCAAATCAAGCTCAGAGCACAGCCCGGGAGCGAGCGTTTCCTCCGGGCCCGGCCCAGGAGCAGCGGCTCTTCGGCTCCCGCTTCCTGCCCGCGCCCACGGAGGCCAGGTGGCCAGGACCGTGGCCAGGCCGCCGCCTGAGCCGCCCGCTCCTGGGTCTGCCGGTCCTGCAGTGATGGGCGCGGCCGGCCCCGGTGGCTGGCAGGACGCACTGGCCACGGACCTCCGCTGGTCGCCCTCGTTCGCTCTGCGCCCTCCGTCCCCCCACCACCAGCGTTCCCCGTGGCCCCTCCAAGGGCAGGGGCCACGTCAGTGCTGTGCCCTCCTCCCCCCGGACCTCAGTCCTCCTCTTCTGTAAAGCGTCATCTTTACAGGAGGTCGTCTCTAACCAGCTGTCCTCACACCGTGTTCCCTGGAGCGCTGGCCGGCGTGCCGCTCCGCTGACTAACGAGTTTGCCGGCCACTGGGACAGCGGCGGCTTCATCACAAGGAACAACAGCAGCCGGTGGTCATTGGAATCGAGAGTCTAGGGCAGTGGTCGGCAGACTCGTTAGTCAGCAGAGCAGCAAACCACTGCCCTAGAGCCTTAGAATTCCCCCAGAGGACCTTAGGAGCCGCAGGGGAAGAAGCACCTGGTGGCCCGACCCCAGGACCCCTGTACCACGGCCACAGCCACGGCCACGGAGCAGATCACATCCTGCCGGATTTATGCATGGGGCGCTCTGCCACTTCTTAGCTATGTGGCCTGGGGGCACGTGGCTTAACCACCGTGCCCTCCTCTGTAAAACGGGCTCTGCATACAGCCTGCGTCTCGGGCACTAACGCCGTCTGTCAGTGGGTCTGTCTGTGGGTCTGTCGGTGGTTCGTGTCATGCAGGCTTTGGCTGAAAGGGAGAGAGCTGGACGCTCTGGAAGCCTGCGCTCCCGGCTCCGAGGCTAACGGAGGGGGAGGGCCAGCGGGCCCTTGCAGCTAGGGAAACGAGAGCCGAGCCCCACAGACGACGACGACGTCACACTTCCTTTCTGCTTCCTCCTAGATGAAGCGCGCAGGGACCACCGGGTCCGCCCGAGGCATGGCCCTCTACGAGGAGGAGGTGAGCACCGCGCGATGGTGGCGCCCCGTCGGGGGCTGGCCCCTCCCTCTCCTCCCCTCCCCGGCCCCACCCCTCCTCCTTCTCCCACCCCCCCACCCCCTGCCTGCCGGTTCACGTGAGGACTGCCTGGTGTTAGGCCAGGAGGCCAGGTGGATGCTCTTCACCCCTGCAGCCCGGGGTCGGGAGGCCCCATCCTCTCCCACCCCCACAGCCTGAGCTCCCCGCGGTGCTTCTGCAGGACGGAGCCATGCCACCCCCTCCGTGGGGTCGGCAACGGAGGCTCTTTGAGCTCTGGGCGCCAGGCCCCTCCGCCTAGGTCTCTGTGCAACCCCAGGGGCCGCGGTTGTGAGAAGAGGGGTTCTATCGGGGGGTGCCTGAGCTCGGTCGGAGCCGGGGATCAGGCCAGGCCGGGGCCAAGGCTCAGTCAGCTCTGGGTCAGAGTCGGGGCGGTGGCTAACCAGGATCGAATGCTACTCATGACCCGAGTCAGGGCTTGGCCCTGCGTCTCTGTTGAAGTAAAACGAGTGGCTCGTGTTAGGCAAACTTGATACCTGTGCCCGGACCAGTCCTGGCCGAGGGCGGCCTGTCCCCCTGGCCCTCCGCACCCGCCCCTCCGTGGCCGGGGTCCGCTGTCCGTGGTGCTGACGGCACTAGCGCCGGCCCAGCCCCTCCGGGGCTCACGCGCCCTCTTCTCCTGCTGCAGCAGGTGGAGCGCATCGGCGACATCGAGGAGCGCGGCAAGATCCTGGTGTCGCTCATGTACAGCACGCAGCAGGGCGGCCTCGTCGTGGGCATCGTGCGCTGCGTGCACCTGGCCGCCATGGACGCCAACGGCTACTCCGACCCCTTCGTCAAGCTGTGAGTCTTGGGGTGCCTTGGGGCTGTGAGTGGGCCCCAGGGGGGCTCTAGGTCCTCGCTAGTGGGCAGCCAGAGAGCTCCCCCGAGACCGTCGAGGCCCCGAGAGGGAAAGGAGCCCGCCCAAGGGACACACAGGGAGGCAGAGGGCACAGCCGGCGGAAGGGTGAGGCTGGAGTCCCACAGCCACACGGGGCGTCACTCGCCCCCATGAGACGTGTGTGACTGTCCCCCTCCTGTGGCAAGGTCACAGTCGCCCAGATTGCAGCCCCTCTGCTCGGAACGAGAAACACATACACACCCCCAGCCGTCCGGAGCCCCCGGGATCAGACAGGCAATCTGGCCTTTCCCAGATTCCGTCTGGAAACGCTCAGATAAAAGACCTTAGGCTTTTGGGGTGATCCCCGTGGCCTCACTCGTGGGGGAGAAAAGAGGCTTTGCCGTCTGTTCGTCGGGGGGTCCCCTGAGGAAAATGCCGCGGTGGGGTGACACGGAGGAGGATTCCGTGACAGGCAATGCTGTGTGAGGGGAGGCGGGAGAGTTGGGGTGCGTGCAGAGCTGTTAGGGAGCCCGGAGTCTGACCCTAGTGAGGCGGGATGAGCAGAAGCTTCCTAGACACAGGTTCGGCGAGGCCGTTCGGGGAGTCCGCGGGCCCCGCGCCACCTCCTCTCCCTGGCCCCACCCCAACAGAGTGGGCCCGCCGTGGTGTCCCCCCCACGTCTGGTTGTCGGCTGGGGGCATGGGTGTGGCGCAGACAGGGCCTGGATTTCCAGGCACAGCAGCTGGGGCCTGGGTGGGTTATGCCCCTGTAGTTAAAGGTCCACCAGGCAGGCACAGTCTCATTGCTGCCCTTGAATCAGACATGGGGTTCAACCCCCCCACCCCCACCCCCATCTCCGGAAACTGCTAGCTGTGTGACGACTATAAGCGAGTTACCTAGCCTCTCCGAGCCTCAGATTCTTCGTTGGTAAGAGGGAGACAATGGCTCCACTTGTTTCCAAGAAGGAACATGGGGCCCAATGAGACGTCATAGGTGAAGCAATGAGAATTGCTCCTGGCACCGAGCCACTGCGCCACTCAAATGGAACTCTGCCCCGTCTCACGGCGGCAAAGCATGTATTTGCCTGGATGTGGTTGAGAGTCTGCGCCCTGGATCTCGCCTGTCTGAGTCGGAATCCCAGGTCCCATAGTGTTCAGTGGTCTCTCACTGTGTGGCCGTGGGCTCACGCCTTGACATCCCCGGGCCTCAGTGTCCTCATCTGTAAAATGGGAAGAAGGATCCTGTGCGTCGGGTCCCATTGTCCTAGAAGCAGGAGCCACGATGGGACGACACGTGCACGAGATCCACTGGGGAGAACACGTGAAGGGAGGCTGAGGGGGCTGGAGGGGGGCTGCGGTGCAGCCTGCTTCCGGCGGGGAGCGACGGGAGAGGATGGGGAGGCAGGAAGCCTCAGGCTGCAGTGCCGTCCTGAGGACGTGTCGGCCAGGGTGACGGGGGATCCAGAAGCACAGAGTCACCCGTCAGAGGAACCCTGCGTCCCTCAGGAACAGGGCTGCCTCGCGTCCCTGCCGGCCGTGGCCGTGGCCGAGGGCAGCCACGGGAGGCATGGCCACATGGGGAATCGGAGCCCCGTGGCTTGGCAGGCGAACCGGCCCCTGCAGCGGGGGACCCACGAGGGGCCTACGCGGGCCCCGGTGCACAGCACGTGCTCAGTAACAGCCGGTCCTTGTGGTTCTGAACAACCACCATCGTTGTCCTTACTCACGGCAGCGAGTTTTTATTCACGTTCCCCCCATGGGAGGCACTGCTGGCCCCACGGCCTCTGAGCACAGGAAGCTTCCCTTAAGCCCTCGGTGAGATACCGGGCCGGCGTGGGCTTTACCTCAGGTTGCCCCTGAGCGAGGATTTAGTTAACCAGAGAACGCACGGGGCAGGGATGGATCCGGTCTCCGGGAGTGATTTGGTTTTATTTTTTTTTCCCCCTCTGGCCCGGTGACGTGGGCTCATGGGCTGCTGTCCTGCTCGCCTTTAACCCCGGCCACGTGCCAGGTGGTTTTCCTGACTCATTCCCCCGCCGGCCCCTCTCCCCCCCCCCCCCAACCCCCACCCGAAGGAGCAGAGCCGCCGCGTCCCCAGCGGGACAGCGGGACAGGCAGCTGCCGTGGGAAAGGGATCGGGAAACCGGCGACCCCTTCAGAGTCAGAATCGCCCTTTGTTTTCGTCCAGCATCGGGCAAAACCTTTCAGCTCCCCCATTTGTTTCTCCTCTCGAGAAGGATCCTCACAAAACAGCTTGGCGAGGGAGAAAGACATGTCTGCCCCTCTCTAGCGGCTGGGAAACCGAGGCACGTGGACGCGGCGCTCGGGTTCAGCGCTGCCCAGTTAGGGAGAGCTTGACTGAGAGCCCAACAGTCACCACTCCTTGGGGGGGGGGGGCCTCAGCCCGTTTCATTTATTCCCCCCGGAAGCTATTGGTTGCGCACCTACTATGTGCCAGGCATTGCGTCTGCCCTGGGGAAGAGCCTTCCGAACGGAGGACTCAGTGTGTGCAAAGGCCCTGGGGTCGGGAGCAGCGAGCTTGGGAAGGGGGTGGAGTGGAGAGCACGGGTAAGGCTCGGCTGGGCTGGGGCAGGGACCCAGCCTCGCAGACCCTGCAGGCCACACCCGAGACTTTGAACTTGACGCCTGGGGACGAAGGGACGCCACGAGAGGGTCGTGAGCGGAGGAGGGACCGCGGTTAGACTTGCAGCCTATCCCTTTGGTCTACACCCAGGGCCTCTCCCCTGGCGTTGGGGCCGACCTGGGGGTGGGGGGTGGGGGGTGGGGGGGTGATGGGCGGTAAAATGCGGGACACAGCATCGGGGTCTCAGTTTGATCCTCTGAGAGCAAGTCCTGGCCAAGGGCACAGGCTCCGGATGCAGCAGCTGGGCGCAGCCCCCAGCTGGGCGACCCCGAGGCACCTGCCTCAACGTCTCGGGACCCTGTAGGTAAAACGGGTGCTCGCGGTTCCGCCGTCCGGGGTTGGGGGGGGGGGGACACGTGCACCTCAGGGTGCTGAGCGCCGGGCCCGGCGTCGGGCAGAGGCTCGGGGGCACCCTGGCCATCGTCAGGGCGGACTCGCTGCCTCGGGTGTTCCTCAGTTACCCCCCCCCCGACGCTGGTATCTCATGCCACAAGGGGGTCCTCCAGGGGCTGTTCTTACTCACTGAACGTTCTCACCCATCACGGCCCCTCTCGTGTCTCCCCGCAGCTGGCTGAAACCAGACATGGGGAAGAAGGCCAAACACAAGACTCAGATTAAGAGGAAAACCTTGAACCCCGAATTTAACGAGGTGAGGCTGCCATGGCCGGGTCCTGGCCAGGCCGTGGACTGTCAGCGGAGGGAGAGCCGGGCACACTCCCCGCCGGAAGGCTGTCCGGCACCCCGAGAGCGTGCTTCCTCTCACACACCAGCCCGGATGGCCTCAGGGCGAGGGGAAGGGGTCTCTCGTCCCCGGGAGGAATCGAGCCTGAGACAAACACCTGTAGGTGAGGCAGGCCGTCGGCAGGAAGTGGAGTTCGGAGAGAGAGTGAATGCAATCGCCTCCAGGATGCTCACCTGCTCTGACAGGCTGCCGTGCTGACGCCTGAGGGATGCCTGTCACCATCCACCCAGCGGGGCCCTCTCCCTCCCTCCCTCCCCTCCCCCCACCCACCCCGGGCACCCGCCGCCGTTCAGATGCCCACGGCGGCTCCTTCTTCCACGACCTCCCTGCCGCTGCCTTGCCTTCCACCCCGGCGGGTCACGCTTGGACTATTGTAGTAGACTCCCGCGTCACCTCCACATGAGCACTGAGCTTTGTGAAACACGAACCTGAATGGGTCGCCCCCTCTCTTAAACAGCCCAGCAGTGACCCCCTAACTTCCCAGCACGGCAGCCAAGCCCTTTCAAACCCACTCCTTGGGGTGTCCCGATAAGTCATCATGGGCGTACGCGTGGTTTAGCCGTGAGGGCGCCTCCCACCGTGTCATGAGTGGTCACGGAACATTGGAAACGGCCTGACCACGATAGAAGGCGTTTCATGTAGTCACAATGCTTTGGTATGTGAGCATTGGCCCACATACCAAAGGGTCATGGGTTCGATTCCCGGTCAAAGGCATGTGCCTTGGTTGCAGCCCCTGCAGGGGCCACATTCGGGAGGCACATAAATCTCTCTCTCTCTCTCTCTCTCTCTCTCTCTCTCTCTCTCTGCCACACGAATATTTCACACAACGTAACATGTTCATGAATATCCATATTCATAATTTTCTTTAAAACGCGGGAAGCATAAGCTCCTGCCGGCCGCAGTCCCCTCAGCTACCTCGAGTCTCCGAGTGATGGCGGCCAGGGAGGTCCCCCGCGTGGAAGGCCTGAGTCCACGGCCCTCGGCCTCCGGGGAAACTCAGCCGGGACCAGCTCTCTGGCACACTCCCCCCGCCTTCCCGGTCCGAACAGTCTCCACTGCAAAGAGAACTGCAGGGCTCAGGAGATTCATTATGCAGAACATTTGTTGGAAAGGGATTGTCACGCCCTGGCTGGTTTGGCTCTGGTTGGAGCATTGGCCCACATTCCAAAGGGTCATGGGTTCGATTCCCGGTCAGAGGCATGTGCCTCGGTTGCAGCCCCTGTAGGGGCACATTTGGGAGGCACATAAATCAATCTCTCTCTCTCTCTCTCTCTCTCTCTCTCTCTCTCTCTCTCTCTCTCCCTATCTCCCCTCCCGCCTCCCACCCTTCCACTCTATCTGGAAATCAATGGAAAGAGTATCCTCGGGTGAGGATTTTTTTAAAAAGGAAGGAAGAAGAGGGATTGTCAGGCCTGGAATAGAGGCTCAGAGAGGGAGGGCCCCCTTGTCCCCAGAACCCGTACTCCAAGGGCCTCCCTTGGTCCGTGAACCCCTCGGACTTGGCCTCTTAGCTCCCGATGCCCAAGGCTGGGGGACCCTCTCTTAACGCCCGCCCGCCCCCCTCTCTTGCCTCCAGGAGTTCTTCTATGACATCAAGCATAGCGACCTGGCCAAGAAGTCGCTGGACATCTCGGTCTGGGACTATGACATCGGCAAGTCCAATGATTACATCGGTGCGTGCCCCCAGCTCCCCGGGAACCCCGCCTCTGTCCTCCCAGGGCTGTGGGACGGGGGGGGAGAGGGAGGAGGAGGGGGGAGGAGGGGGGAGGAGGGGGAGAGTCCTCCTTTCTCGGCACCACGCCATCCAAACACTGAGTCGGAAGCCACGGTCCCCACGTGGGTCCGGCTTGCGGAGCGGCTAGGTGAGAGAGCTCACAGAGTTGGGAAGATCGGGTCGCGGTTCGTTCTTTGCCGCACAGACCACCTCCGGCGGGATGGCTACATCACAGAGCGAGGGGCCCGTGGCTCCGCAGAAAATGGGGTGCAAAGGGGTGTCTCCTTAAGCCATGTGCAGGTCCAGGGGGAGGGCTCCGGTTTGCCCGGTCGGCCTCCACATTCTGAGGAAGGATGGTCACTGATGATGGGCGGGGAGCCTGGCTCCCGGTGTGGCCCAGTGGTTGACCCAAAACCCATGAACCAACAGGCCGCCAGTTTGATTCCCAGTCAGAGCACAGGCTCGGGTTGTGGGCGCCATCCCCAGTAGGGGGCGTGCAGGAGGCAGCCGATCCATGAAGTTTCTCTCTCCTCTTGGTATTCTTTCTCTCTCTCTCTCTCTCTCTCTCTCTCTCTCTCTCTCTTTATATATATATATATATATATATATATATATATATATATATTATAACAATAAAAAGCCAAAACCGGTTTGGCTCAGTAGATAGAGCATCAGCCTGCGGACAGAAAGGTCCCGGGTTCGATTCCGGTCAAGGGCATGAACCCAGTAGGGGGTGTGCAAGAGGCAGCTGGTCGATGATTCTCTCTCATCGATGTTTCTAACTCTCTATCCCTCTCCCTTCCTCTCTGTAAAAAAAAAATAATAATAATCAATAAAATATATTTAAAAATAACAAAAAACAATAAAAACATTAAAAAAAAAAAAAAAGACGGGAGGGGGGAAGGAACTCTAGGCCAGGGACACAGCTTGGGCAAAGGCGTGGCCGCGGGAGGGGCGGGTGATGGAAGCGACTCTTTGGACACAGATGATGCGTTTCCGCGGGGAGAGGGAGGTGGGTCTCTGTGGGCATGGCGGTCTGTCTGTCTCCACACACGGACCGCGTGGCGCGGCAGTGGGGGCCACGGCAGGAGGAACAGCACGGACACACCCACCCGCAGGGGCACGGATGCCGGGCGCGGGAGGGGCTCGCTGCGTGGCGGCGGTCTTGGGTCCGGAGCGTGAGTCCCTCCTCGCTGACCCGCTGACCCCCGCCCCTGTCTGCCCGTGTCCCCAGGAGGCTGCCAGCTGGGGATCTCGGCCAAGGGGGAGCGCTTGAAACACTGGTACGAGTGCCTGAAGAACAAGGACAAGAAGATCGAGCGCTGGCACCAGCTCCAGAACGAGAACCACGTGCCCAGCGACTAGGATGGCGCCCGGCTCCCTAGCTCCGTGCCCAGGTCCCCCCACCCCCCGCCCCCCGCCCCCAGCCTGCCCCCGAGGCCCACTGCACTCCGGTCTCCCCTGTATGCCCCCCGCCCTCCCCTGCCGCCCTCTCCGAGCCTGCTTTTGGGGTCCCCCTCACCTCGGGCATTGCCGCCAAAGAGCTCCCCCGCCCCCCGCGATGCTGCTGCTGCAGGCTGAGGCCGTCGGCCCCGCTGGGATGGAGCCGTCGGTGGGGACGGGCATGGGAGACCCTCACCAGGAGGCTGTCCCTTGAACAACCTCCGGGTCCGGGTGGTTCAGACGTTCGCCGCCGTCCGGGACCGTTAGAGCCGCCCGGGCCTCGAGCAGGCGGGCGCCTGTGTGTCCCCTCGGCGGTCAGCGCCGGACAAGCCTGCGGGGACCCTGAACCGGGGCGACACAGAGCGCCCAGGCTCCCCGCTTTCTGTCCCCCTCCGCCCCCGTCCCCTTCCCCTTCTCCCGTCTCCCTCTCGAAGGTGGTTCCATAGCAAAAGCAGAAAACACCCGAACCCAGCCTCACCCCTCACCCCTCACCCCTCCTCTCACCGGCCAGGCCAGCAGTCGCGGAGACACTGGCAGACCCTTGCTTCCTCGGGGTGCCCGCTCTCCTGTGGGCACCGCCAGCGGCCTCGGGCGGAGGGCCGGCTGCGGGCACTGCCCGGGTGCAGGCAGCAACCCGCAGGCTGTGTGGGCGCCCGAGGAGGGCAGCCCCGGCCTCCCCCCCCCCCCCAGTGGGTGCAGAAGGCGCCTGGAGCCAGAGCTCTGGGCCCGTGGGGGAAGCAGGGGAGAGAGGGGGATCGCGGGGACCTCGCCCGGTTCCCCCACCGTCGGTTCCTCCTTCCTCTGCTCCCGGTTCAGTGGACCCACGACCCCTGACCCTGACACCGGGACTCGGCTGCTTTGACTCGTGCGCCTGCGTCTCACCCGAGTCTCCCCGAATCTCTGTCTCTGTCTCTGTCTCTCTACTCGTCTCTGTCTCTCGCACCCTCCCGGCGTGCGGGCGGGACGCAGGGCCGCCGCCGGGGGTCTAAAACTCCGGTGCCACAGGGCCGACGCCAACAGCTCTTGTTCCCTCCGAGCCACCGGGTCCTGCCCTTTAAGAAAACTGCTTCCGAAGGGGAAGGGGAAGGAGAAGGCGTGCGGACGGGCACCCCACAACCCAGGCCGGGCCCCTGAGAAAGCCTCGCTGTTTCCCGGCTCCCTTGGCGCCGGCCCCTGCGAGCCTCGGCCCCTCCGTCCAGCCGCCCGCCCTCCTCCGAGACGGACACACCGACGACGACGCTCTCTCTCTCCGGAAACCCGCGCCTTTCCACCGCCCCTGGCCCGGCGCTCCGCCCCCAGCTCTCCCCACACTTCCTGGGGAGCCCCTGGTTCCTGGACACCCCGTTCCCCGCCTGCCCCCAGATGGCCAACGGCTTCCTGGCTGCCCTCGGCCCCTGACCCTCCGCGGCCCGGCGCCCGCCCGCCCGCCTCTGCCCCCGGTCTGCCCTCGGAGGAAGCATGCTGGCTGCCGCCCGCCCGAGCCTGGCACCGGCGCTGGAACCAGCCTGCGGCGAGCTCCTGGCACACGCTCGCTCCGCTCCCCCCACAGGTGTAACCGCCCCCCCCCAGCCTCGTGTACACACACGCCCTCCGGTGCATGCAGAACCCCGAACCGCCCCCCACCCTCACCCCCCGCCTTTCTTGGTGATGATGTAGCCGACAATAAAGTAGGACCATCCAGGAGCACCGCGGCCCGCGCTCTTCCTTTCTGGTTCCCGGGGCTCCTTCTCCCGCCAGGACACAGCCCTTGCCTGCAGGGCCAGTGTCTAAGGAGCATCTGCTTCGCCCCGCACGGAAGACGTGGTCTCCGCCCACTCGGAGCCTGCTTCCTGCGGATGTCCGCGTGGGCAGGTAGGCCCGCGGCCGCTCTCAGACGAGGACTCTGTGTGGGCGCCCACCCACCAGGCAGACCGCACCCTCCGCCTCTCCCTGCCGCCCCGGCCCTGGGGGCAAGTCCCACCTGGCTGTGGGCTCAGACACCGTGACGGCGGTCAGCTCACTCCCCCGCCTGGTGAGGAACCCAAAGCCCAGAGGACCATCAATCTCCCTGTCTCGGGGTGGGGGGGCGGGGGTGGGGGAGGGAAGGATCGGGGTCCTGGATCGGGGACGCCCTGTGGGTGCCCTTCGCGGGTGGATCCACGCCAACGAGATCATGGAGTGCCTCCTTTGTATTCCGGCACCTTCCATCCTGCAAGGAGCCTTCCCAGGGGCCCCTCCCTCGCGGTTCCCCACCTCCCGAACGTGAGCTGAGTAGGTAGCGAACTCCCCAGCTGGATCCCCGATCCCGCCGTCCCCCGGCCCCAGCGCGCTCGGGGACAAGGCTTCCGGGATGTTGGTTTCCTCCCAGAAGGAGCAGTCAGTTCCATCCGACTGGCCACGTTCGAAACGAGTGCCTTGTCTTGTCCCCCAAAAGGGGGGGGGGTTCCCCCAGTGTTGGGGCAGCAGTCGGCATAACAGGACCCCCTGGGGAGGTGTTTTCCCAGTCTACCCAAGCTCTGCCCGCCAGTTACACTGACTGGTTAATCCACCTGCCGTGGGTCAAAATATTTCCCGGCCGATGTCTGTTCCCACCTCCATCCTGACTTGGCAAAAACCATGGCCCTCACATCCTGTTCCCCCCTGCAATTCACCTAGCGGCCACCAGGTGGAGAGAGGTGCCGGGACCGCCATCCAGGCCTCCTAGGAATGGCCGGGGACACTCGTTGCCACTCTCTCCCTCTGCTCCTGGCAGGCATCCCTAATCGAAGCGGCATCATTCCCATGGAGCCTCCTAGGAGCCTCTGAATCCTTCTTTTTTTTTAAAAAAAAATACATATTTTATTGATTTTTTTACAGAGAAGAAGGGAGAGAGAGAGAGAGTTAGAAACATCGATGAGAGTCATCGATCAGCTTGCTTCTTGCACACCCCCCACTGGGGATGTGGCCCACAACCAAGGTACATGCCCCTGACCAGAATCGAACCCGGGACCCCTCAGTGCGCAGGCCGACGCTCTATCCACTGAGCCAAACCGGTTTCTGCCTGAATCCTTCTTAACACAGCGATCCAGGCAGCCAGCCCCACTCAGTCGTGGGCAGTTGAAAAGGCACCTCATGCCGAAACCGGTTTGGCTCAGTGGATAGAGCGTCGGTTTGCGGACTGAAAGGTCCCGGGTTCGATTCCGGTCAAGGGCATGTACCTTGGTTGCGGGCACATCCCCGGTGGGGGTTGTGCAAGAGGCAGCTGGTCGATGTTTCTCTCTCCCTTCCTCTCTGTAAAATATCAATAAAATATATTTAAAAAGAAAAGAAAAGACACCTCATTTCCTTCTCTAGACATGGGGACATCCCAAAGAAAACAGATAAAGACACACAAGAAAAGTCCTCATACACATCGGGACACCTGACTTGGCTCGTCCTCGTCTCCCCCCTCCCCCCCGCATTGAAGTAAAAAGAGGCAATGTGGTGTGGTAGAAGGCACCTGACCCCAAACCACAGCAGCGTTTTCCCTCGCTCCAGCCCAGCGCTTCTAGCTGTGGAGTCTCAGCCTCCTCCCCTTGGGAAATGGGGACAACCGTAAACACTTCCGAGAGGCGAGACCACGTTGCCAAGCGCTGGTCTCCCCGTCGGGGCTGACAAAGGCGAGGCCCGGGAAGGGGGGGCGGGGGGGGCATCAGAGAAAGGGCCGGTGGTTCCTGGTGGAAGGCGTACGAGCGGGGCCCGCAGGCAAGCGGAATCGGCGGCCAGTATTCCGGGCCCTCCTCTGCTCACATGTGCCGGGACATGGGCCCCAGGAAGTTCGGCCACGCACGCCGGCCCCACGGAGATACGCGTCGCCACGCATGCTCGGAAGAGGGCTCTTTTGCACGGCTCTGGCGCAGTGCCGCTGTGTGACCTTGAGCAAGTCACTTCCCCCCTGTGGGTCCTCGACTCCGTGGGTAGGACATCGGAGCTTCGTCGTAATCCTCTAACGCGGGCCTTCACCTCCCAGCCATTCCAGAAAGGCCTAGAGCGGGGCTGGGGAACCTTTTTCCTGCCGGGGGGCCATTTGGATGTGTGTAACCGCATTCGGGGGGCCATACAAAACTATCAGCTCAGAAGGTAGCCTGCCATATTTGGTCACACGGGTAATGAACTCGCCCCTCGTGCCTTGGCAGGGCCAGCCCAAATGATGGCCTCGTGTGGCCCGCGGGCCGGACGTCCCCCAGGCCTGTCCTAGACCTGCTGCTGAGGGCGGGCCCCCGGGGGGGGGGGGGGGGAGTCCGGCCCGGTCCGTCTCGTAGAAACCCACAGGGCTGCGCCACCTATAACTTCCTGTTCCTGTTTCTTTAAAGGGAACAAGAACGTAACGCCACGCGCAAAAGCCTCAGGGCGTACTTCTGTGCCCTTCCAGTTACTTCCCCAACCTCTGACAGCGGTAGCTCTCACAACGCGCGCTCCCCTAATTCCGGGCAGTGTCTTGTGAAACACGCTTCTCTTGCGGCTTTCCCCCAAAGAAGTCAGTGCTGGTTTCCTAAGGACAGGTCTCTCTCTCTCTCTCTCTCTCTCATCTCTTTTAAGTATATATTTTTTATTGATATTTTACAGAGAGGAAGGGAGAGAGATAGAGAGCTAGAAACATCGATGAGAGAGAAACACCGACCAGCTGCCTCCTGCACACCCCCCACCGGGGATGCGCCCGCAACCAAGGTACATGCCCTTGACCGGAATCGAACCCGGGACCCTTCAGTCCGCAGACCGACGCTCTACCACTGAGCCACTCCGGTTTCCGGCAAGGACAGGTCTCTTTGAAACCCGTGTTGGATCTGTTTATGTGCAGACTGAGCCCGACGTACACATTTCGTGAACAAGCAAGCACTTTGGCCACAAAAGGCGTTTGGGAGCGAACGAAATCTTTGACGTACGCACGACCCAACTGGTGGGCCACGCCAGTGCCCTGTAGACGGAGGCCCGCCCCTTCACAGTTACTTTTTTTTTTTCTCTCTCTCTCTCTCTATATATATATATATATATTATTGATATTTTAACAGAGAGGAAGGGAGAGAGATAGAGAGTTAGAAACATCGATGACAGAGAGTCATCGATCAGCTGCCTCTTGCACACCCACCCCCACTGGGGACATGTCCACAACCAAGATACATGCCCTCGACTGGAATCGAACCCGGGACCCTCCAGTCCGCAGGCCGACGCTCTCTCCGCCGAGCCACCCCGGTTTTGGGCCGTAGCTACAGTTTGCTTTAAGCAACAGTCAGCGCGGTGCACGGGAGTGGGGCGTGCCGGCTGTCGGAGGAGCTGGCGAAGAGGAGGGCAGCCAAGAAACACAGATAAACGGGCGTCTGTACACGACGTCATCCAACAGTAACAGGAGGCGCGTTCTCCTCCAGCTCCCACGCAGCGCTCCCCAAGACAGACCCCGTTCCGACCAGAAAGCACACCTCAGCACGTTCAGAGGGATGCCTCTCACCCGAGTACGCTCTCTGCCACGGTGGGATCAAACACTCCATCAGCCGAAACCGGTTTGGCTCAGTGGTAGAGCGTCGGTCTGCGGACTGAGAGGTCCCGGGTTCGATTCCGGTCAAGGGCATGTACCTTGGTTGCGGGCACATCCCCGGTGGGGGGGTGTGCAAGAGGCAGCTGGTCGATGTTTCTCTCTCATTGACGTTTCTAGCTCTCTATCTCTCTCCCTTCCTCTCTGTAAAATATCAATAAAATATAAACTAAAAAAACTTTATTAAAAAAAAACCACTCCATCAATAGCAGAAGGCTATCCGGAAAATTCCAAAACATGGGAGGACTAGCACACTTTTAACTCACACGTGAGTCCAAGGATCCTCACGAGGAATGTAAGAACAGTTTGCACGGGCTGACCATGAAGAAACGACCAATTAAAATTGCGGGGTACAAGGGAATCAGTGACTAGAGGGGAAATTTTTATTTTTTAAATCCTCACCCAAAGGTATGAGTATTGATTTCAGAGACAGAGGAAGGGAGAGAGAGAGAGAAACATCGCTGGGTTGCCTCCCATATGCATCTTGACCGGGGATCGAACCTACAACCTGGGTGTGTGCACTGACCGGGAGGCACACATGTTCCTGACGGCAGTTTTTGAGGTTTGGGGTGTGGACAAAAGGGGCCACATGCTGACCGGACCAGCTCAGGGGAGGCCTGCGTGGCGGTCTCGCAAACTCAGAGACCTAAAGGAACCACCAAATCAACCTTTAACTAAACGCAGTGATGGCGGGCAGTTACGTCCTAGGCCGGCGTCTTCACTGACACGGTCAGCCTTTACCTAACCGAGCCCACCTGTCTTTTTCCATCTAGGATATCATACCCTTGAAATGTCTGGGTGACTTGTAACCCCCCTTTTCCCGGAGCCCTCGGGGCACAACCTAATGGGGTGGGCGCCAGGACAGAGACCGCCGATTCCTTCACTGCCGTGGTCACGGTTCCTGCGCCCACCTAACCATGTGCCCATCATTTCACTTTTTAATCCAACCCCAGGGGTTTCCCCCGCTTTGCTTCATCCCACCTCCTTCATCCATCACCAGAGGATGTCATGTAACCCACCCACGTCCCTCCTTTGGTGGCAGCGTACGTATAAATACAGGTGTGACCCGCCGTTCCCCGGAGCGTTGTCTCAGTCCGTTGAGGTTCTGCTTCCCGGCCTATGTCTACAGTTTGGCTCAAATAAAGTCAAACCATTATTTACAGGTTTCAATGATTTTTTTTTTTATTTTATGTTAACGTTACTTGGTAAATGGAATGGGAAAACTGAAGCAGAGAGCTGAACAAACTGGTTGAGCAATTTACACGTCGAGGGTAAACCAAATGTTGATAGTTTGGCTCAAATAAACTCACAGAAATTCTTTACTGGTTTCAATGTGTTTGTTGTGTGTGTGTGAGAGAGAGAGAGAGAGAGAGAGAGAGAGAGAGAGAGAGAGGGAGAGGGAGAGGGAGAGGGAGAGGGAGAGAGAGAGAGATTCACATTAACAGGGGCTGTGAATGGGGGGGTTATGCTTCCTGAGTTTTCTGACCTTTTCCCTTTGGCCGTACGCACCGACTAATCCCGGGAGACTATGAAACAATTTGGTCAGCAGCAACAATAACAACACAAAACAAAAACTAAGAAGAAGAGAACCAAACGTTGGTTTGGGGGTCCTGGTCTCTCTGGGGTGCGGCGTTCCCCGGAGGGGGTTAAAAAGCGGTGTTTCCAGGGTGCAGTCTGCAGACAGGCCGCTGCTAACGGCAGAGGTGAGGCGCAGGGCGTGGGGTGGGGCTGGGGATCCCCGGAGGGAGACTCTGATAAGAGGCACCGCCTGGCTCCTCCCTTCCCAGGAAATGAAACCCAGGGCAGCTCAGGCTTGGGCCGAGGGAGAGGGAGAGAGAGAGAGAGAGAGAGAGAGAGAGAGAGACTCCAGCGGTTTCCTTCGGCCCCTGGCTCTGCCTGTCGCTGCCCGAGCATCACAATGTCGCTCCAAACGACCCCAGCCAGGGATCTGGACCTGTTCATCGAACACCACCTCCTGCCGGACACTGCTTTCCGAACGCAGGTCAAGGAAGCCATTGACATCATCTGCAGTTTCCTGAAGGAGAAGTGTTTCCTCCCAGGTCGAGGTGGAGGCCAGGTCCGGGTGTCGAAGGTTGTGAAGGTGAGCCCGCTTGCCAGACTGGGGGGTGGGGGGTGGGGGGGTGGGGGTGGGAGTGGGGGTGGGGGTGGGGGGGGTTGAACGGGCAGGAGTTTCCACAGAGAAAGAGATCTGGGGGAGCTGGTGGTTTCCGGTTGATTCCTCCCAAAAATATAGCCACCGTTTGTGAAAATAGACTCTGTAATTTTCATTTTTATTTTTTAATATATTTTATTGATTTTTTTTTTTTTTTTTTTTTTTTTTTTTTTTTTTACGGAGAGGAAGAGAGAGGGACAGAGAGGCAGAAACATCGACGAGAGAGAATCACCCACCAGCTGCCTCTTGCACACCCCCTGTTGGGGATGTGCCCGCAACCATGGTACATGCCCCTGACCGGAATCGAACCCGGGACCTTTCAGTCCGCGGGCTGACACTCTAGCCACTGAGCCAGACCGGTTTCTGCTAGACTCTGTAATTTTTAAAATAAATATATTGTTATTGATTTCAGAGAGGAAGGGAGAAAGGAAAGAGAGAGAGAGAAACATCGATGATGAGAGAGAATCGTTGATTGGCTGCCTCTTGCACGCTCTCCGCTGGGGGATTGAGCCCGTAACCCGCCATGTGCCAGATGGGGAATCGAACTGCGACCTCCCGGTGCACAGGCCGACGCCCAGCCACTGAGCCACGCCGGCCTGGCCAGACTTTAATTTTTTAGCAAAAACGACCCGGGGACGCTCACGAACCGTCACCCTAAAGCCGAGTCCGTTTCAGAGATAGGGAAGCGGAGGCCCCGCTGGGACCGACCCCCTGCTGGTTATCGGCCAGGCGGAGGAGTCACCATTCATGCGGAGTCTAAGTTTTGACGGGTTGCTGGTTGCTAGGTGAATGGAGGTCGGGCAGGGTGTGTGTGTGTGTGGGGGGGGGGGGTGGCGGGGGAGAGAAAGGAAGAGGATCAAAGGGCTCGAGTTCAGGGTGACACCAGGGTCTCGGTTGGGGCGCACGCCCGCAGCGTGTGCAGGGGTCCCACAAGGTTGTGCGCCTGAAAACGGATGTGGCGTTCTGTCAGCCCACGTTACTGGGCTGATGAAAGGGGTTTAATAATAGCTGCGCAAAGCACGTAGCACCTACTGGCTGTGAAACCTGGAGCGAGGCCCTCAGCCTGCCTGCCGGTGCCTCCGCTTCCTCATCCATCCTCCCCAGAAGGCTGCTGGGCGGTGCAGATTAAGCACCTAAGCCAGCGTGGGCCAGACTACAGTAGGCGATCATACAAGACCGTGAGAGCCGGGCGGCGGAGGCTGCGGCCTCTAGAACAAGGCAGCTGGGGCTCGAACCGCGTCTCTGCCACCTGCCAGCGGGGGCTTGGGCTGATCGGTAATCCCTCTGAGCACCAGTCTGCCCAGCTGTGACACGGGAACTGATCATCATCATCATCATCAATCATAATCAATACTGATAAAAAGCCTAAGTGGCATCTTGCCCTTGCGTCACCGCAATATGGCTGCCCCGAGTCATTACAAGATGGCCACCGTACGATGGCCAGCAGGGGGGGAGGGCAGTTCTGGGGTGGTCGGACCAACAGGGGAAGGCAGTCGGGGCTACCGGGTCAGCAGGGGATGGGGGCAGTTGGGGTGATCAGGCAGGCAGCAGAGCAGCGAGGTGTCAATCAGGCCAGCAGGGGGGCAGTTAGGGGGGGCGATCAGGCTGGCAGGTAGAAGCAGTTAGGGGCAACCAGGCAGGCAGGCAGGCAGGCAGGTGAGCGGTTAGGGGGCCAGCAGTCCCAGATTGTGAAAGGGGCGTTCGGGCCCTGAGGGACTGGGCCTAAGCTGGCAGCCAGACATCGCCCGAGGATTCCCAGGTTGGAGAGGGTGCAGGCTGGGCTGGGGGACCCCCACCCCCGTCCGGTGCCTGGATTTCACGCGCCGGGCCCCTAGTAAGAATAACAACGATGCCCGAGGAGCATCAGGTCCCTGGGAGCGTCGTCGGCAGCGGGACTGGCGGTGCCCTCGGGACCGTGGCCGGCGCCCGGGCCGCTGGCGGGGGGCTCGGCCTCCTCTGTAGGGAGACTCCCCTCACGCCCGCTCCCTTCCAGGGCGGCTCCTCGGGCAAAGGCACGGCCCTCAGAGACGCGTCCGACGCCGACCTCGTCGTCTTCCTCCGCCCCCTCACGAGTTTCGAGGAGCAGTTCTCTCGCCGAGAGGAGTTCATCCGGGAAATCCGACGCCAGCTGGAAGCATGTCAGAGGCAGGAGAGGTTTGCCGTGACGTTCGACGTCCAGAGACCCGGAGTGCGGAACCCCCGGGCCCTGGGCTTCACGCTCAGGGCGCCCTGGGCCGGGGCCGCGGTGGAGTTCGACGTGCTGCCCGCCTACGACGTGCTGGGTGAGGGCCCCCCCCAGGAGCCACGTCACGCTCACTTCCACGTCGCGCTCACTTCCACGTCACACTCACTTCCACGTCACGCTCACTTCCACGTCACACTCACTTCCACGTCGCGCTCACTTCCACGTCACACTCACTTCCACGTCGCGCTCACTTCCACATCACGCTCACTTCCACATCACACTCACTTCCACATCACACTCACTTCCACGTCACGCTCACTTCCACGTCACGCTCACTTCAACGTCACGCTAACTTCCAGGTCACGCTCACTTCCACGTCACGCTCACTTCCACATCACGCTCACTTCACATCACACTCACTTCACATCACACTCACTTCCACGTCACGCTCACTTCCACGTCACGCTCACTTCACGTCACGCTCACTTCCAGGTCACGCTCAGTTCCCCGTGTTAAGTGGGCGTCTGCACGAAGCTCTTACCCCCGGGGCCTGGCACCTAGAAAGGTGTGCAACGCCGGGAGTTCCCCAACGGGGCCCCCAGGCCCCCAGGACACCCCGGTGATATATTTTATTTATATCTCAGGGGTGTGCAGGGATAGCTTAGATCTCAAACGTCGGGGGGAGACACAGCGACGTCTGCTTTCCCTTCGGACGCTGCGCGAGCTGCTCCTATTAAGCTGAAGGAACACAGACCTGTTAGGGATTTCTGTGGGCCTCGACTCTCCAGACAAACGCCACAAATTGAAAAAAATTTTGGCAGTAATTCCCCCGGTTGCCATGTCCCGTGTTGGCTATTGGGGTACAATGGTCCTAAAAGAGAGAGAGAGAGAGAGAGAGAGAGAGAGAGAGAGAGAGAGAGAAGGGGGGAGCACAGGCAAGGGCCTCGAGGTGTAGTGGGGGAACTGCAGGACGCTGAGGACGGATGGGGAGGAGAGGGCCGGGGGAAGGAAGTGACGGAGAAAGCAGCCAGGACAGCGGACCCTCCAACCTTCCTGGCGTGGACCCGGCGATGGCAGTGGATGGGACAATGGGGTGGGAGTTCGGGGGTTGGGGGGGGGGGGCTGGTGCTGCAAATGGCCGTTTCCACCGCATCCACGGCCACCAAGCTTGTCACCCCAGAGCGATGGAAGTTGTGGATTGGTCCCTAACAGGCCAGGTGACGGAGCCCTACAGACCGTCCCCCGACATCTATGCCAGGCTCATCCGCGAGTGCGAGCGCCTGGGGAGGGAGGGCGAGTTCGTCGCCTGCTTCACGGAGCTGCAGCGGGCCTTCCTCAAGCAGCGGCCGGCCAAGCTCAAGAGCCTCGTGCGCCTGGTCAAGCACTGGTACCAGAAGGTGTGGATCCGGCCCCCCCCCCCCCCCCGAGGCCCGGGAGCGGGGAGGGGGGGGGACTGTGCAGAGGGGAGCGGGAGGGGCGGGAGGGGAGGCACGGGAGGAGAAGGGAGCGGTGGAGAGGGAAGGAGGAAGGGGGGGGGGAGAAGGAAAGGGAGGGAGGGGTGGGGGAGGAGGGCACGGAGGGAGAGATGAGAGGAGGAAGGGGGAGGAGGAGAAGGGGCATAGCTCCTAGGTCCCTCCTGGCTCATGCTCTGCTTCTCTCTCTCTGGATAGAGTGTTCCCAGTTCTTTTTTTTTAAAAAAAATATGTATATTTTATTGATTTTTTTTTTTTTTTTTTTACAGAGAGAAAGAGAGAGGGATGGAGAGTTAGAAACATGGATGAGAGAGAATCATTGACCAGCTGCCTCTTGCACACACACACACACACACACACACACACACACACCCCGGGGATGTGCCCGCAACCAAGGTACGTGCCCTTGACCGGAATCGAACCCGGGACTTTTGAGTCCGCAGGCCGACGCTCCATCCACTGAGCCAAACCGGTTTCGGCATGTTCCCAGTTCTTTCCAAGCCAGTATTTGGCCCTGCAATATTTAGACTTTCGGAAATTTATTACTATTTTATCTCTGTCTCTCTCTCTTTTTTTTTTTTCTTCCTGCTGGTCATTACTATTGGTGGCCTGTTGCATTGTGTGCCTGGTTATTTCTATGCTCGTTATAATACTTGAAATTGTTTGTGAGATAATTTGGAGCTTTGGATCATATATCTCCCTGCAGAGGATTTTTATGTATTTATTTTTATTTTGCTTCTAGAAGGCACTTAGGAAGTGCTTGAAGGGCTTCCTCTGAATTATTTTTCATAACATCCTTTTAAAAATTATTTTTATTTATTTCAGAGAGGAAGGGAGAGAGAGTCATTGATCGGCTGCCTCCTGCACACCCCCCACTGGGGACCAAGCCTGCAACCCGGGCGTGTGCTCTTATCAGGAATAGAACCCTGACCTCCCGGTTGATAGGTAGACGCTCAACCACTGAGCCACACCAGCCAAGCTCACCACGTCCTTTGTTTTTTTTGTGTGTGTGTGTTTTTTTGTTGTTGTTTTAATAGATTTTATTGATTTTTAAGAGAGGAAGGGAGAGGGATAGAGAGTTAGAAACACTGATCAGCTGCCTCCTGCACACCCCCTACCGGGGATGTGCCCGCAACCAAGGTACCTGCCCTTGACCGGAATCGAACCCGGGACCTTTGAGTCCGCAGGCCGACGCTCTACCCACTGAGCCAAACCGGTTGGGGCTCATCGCGTCCTTTTGAGGTCGATGCTGTTAGTACGGTTCACTTGGTAAATGAGAAAAGTGAGGCTTCAGGCCGGCCAGTGTGGCTCAAATGGCGGAGCGTCCACCTGGCACCAGGAAGCCACCACCAGTTCCATTGCCGTCAGGGCACATGCCTGGGGTAGATTCTTTCTCGTCGATGTTTCTAACTCTCTCTCCCTCTCCCTTCCTCTCTCCCTAAGAATCAATAAGAACATATTTAAAAGGAAGAAAGAAAGAAAGAAAGAAAGAAAGAAAGAAAGAAGGGAGGGAGGGAGGGAGGGAGGGAGGGAGGGAGGGAGGGAGGGAAGGAGGGAAGGAAGGAAGGAAGGAAGGAAGGAAGGAAGGAAGGAAGGAAGGAAGGAAGGAAGGAAGGGAGGGAAGGGAGAAAAGAGAGCTGTCTCCCAGGATCAGGCCAGGTTGGAGCCAGGATCCAATCAGGACCCGGAGCCCCAGCCCTAACCAGGGCCAGCGGCCTCTTTCCCTAAACCTGGAGGTGGTGGTAGACGTGTTAGACCGCAGGGCGCGTCTCTGTCCCGGCTGCTCACCGCGGGCTTCGGAGCCGGGGAAAGCCACAGGCGGCACGGGCGTGAATGGGCGTGACCCGGCGCCCAGAGAAAACGTTACTTAACACCAGCAGGCGGGAGGCGGGACGCGGCCCCGGAGCCGGCCGGCCGAGCCCACCTTCCCGGCTTCCTCCCTCCTCTCAGTGTAAGGAGGCGCTTCCGGGTCCCCTGCCGCCCAAGTACGGCCTGGAGCTCCTGACCGTCCACGCGTGGGAGCGTGCGGGCCGGCCCGAGGCCTTCAGCACCGCGCGGGGCTTTCGGACGGTCCTGGAATTGGTCATGAACCACCGGCAGCTGTGCGTCTACTGGACCAAGTATTACGACATCACACATCCCGTGATTGGTGCATACCTGCAGAGGCAGCTCCGGAAAACCAGGTATTCGGTCAGCGCCCCCTCCCCGCGTGCATGGACGGGGTGGGGTGGGGTGGGGTGGGGTGGGGGCTCCGCTCTGGTGCCTTGGGGATGAGGGAGCAGGGGGCTCCACGCCGGTGGGCCATCTGCTGCTGCCCACCCCGGCGCCGGGCACCTTTCTGCCATCCGGTTAGACTACGGGCAGCCCCGTGAGGCGGGCGCTGAGGGTCTGAGCGGGGAGGAGCTTGCCCGGACCTCACCAGGACGTGAGCGCCATGGGCTGCTACGTGGGCCGAACCCGTGGCTCCCCGTGGCAGCGAGAGGCTGGCTGGGGGCGGGGCTCACACCCCCCCCCCCCGGGGCAGGGAACATTCTTGGAGGTGGGCATGTTCAGCTCTCCCCATTTCACAGAGGAGGGGGGGACCCCGGGGCTTAGGGAGCTCCAGGGACCCTGCCCCCGAGGGCGGGCGCCCCGCGCACCAGGGGCCCAGGTGGCCTTCCGAGGGAGGTCGGCAAGGCCCCTTTCCCGGGGTTCGCTGTCCGCCGGGACTCGCGGGGTGACCCCTTCCTCGACCCCCAGGCCCGCCTGCCCCAGGGGGCTTTGCAATTACAGGAGCAACTAGACACGGGGGACCCAGTCCGGCCCCTCAGCTGTCCCTCTCTCCATGCCGCTCCTCAGGCCCGTGATCCTGGACCCGGCGGACCCGACCAAAAACGTCGGTGGCGGACATCGGGAAGGCTGGGAGCAGCTGGAGGGAGAGGCGAGGGCCTGGGCGACGCGCCCGTGCTTTCGCAATGGAGATGGGTCTCTAGTGGGCTTCTGGAACGTACTGGTGAGACCCCCCGCTCCCTCCCTCCCTGCCCTCCCTCCCTCTCCCCTCCCCACGGCTCGGGGCCTCTCACATCCACACGGCGTCGGGCCGAGCTCCCGATTTTACAGTCGCTTTACCACCACCGCGTGGACCCCGCTCGGAGGGTTCCTCGAATGCCCACGTCCTCGGTCCGAAGTGCACTCTCTACTCCGGGCTGCCTTGGCCGAAGGTCTCGGGTGTGAGCGCTCCGGTTGTCTCATTCTCCCAAAGATAACACACGGCGGCAGCGGCCAGCCGCTGCTCGTGGAGTGTTTGCCCGGCGCCCAGTTCCGCCCCAAGCCCTGTGGCACACATTTTAGTTGATCACCCAGCCTCGCGGCCACGGATAAGGCAGGTTTTTCCCGCTCGCGGCTCTCACGGACGAGAGGACCCGAAGAGGGGCTGCATTCAGCGAGGGAGGGAGGGAGCGGCAGGGCTGGGACTCAAACCTGCGGAGTCCAAGGCTGGTGCCCATTCCCCTGTGTAAACAGCCTGCCTGCTCCTCCCCCTTCCCCCCTTCCCCCGCCAACACCCCCGCCCCCAGCACCCGACAAACAGGAGACTCAGAGCAGCCAAGTGGCTAGGGCAGGTCACCCAGCTAGTAGGGGCAGCCACCCCTGAACTGGGGTCTTCCCACTCACGCCAGGGGGCTGGTGAGGTCATGGGGGTTCCCCCAGAAGCAGCCTCGGAGAGGGGGTGCGGTGTGCAGGAACGGGGTGGAAGGAAGGAAGCAGGTGTGGGCCCAGGACGAGTCCAGCTGGGATGCAGCCAGACCACAGCATCAGCCCCCCTTCCTCTCCCCCCCACCCCCCCGGGGCCCGGAGCTCCAGTGGCCTAGAGAGTTGGCCTCCTGCACCCTGGGCCCTGGACCGGTTCCTAAATGGGGCAACCGAGGAAGGGAGCGGCCTTAAGCCCAGGCAACCAACCCCAAGGGCCAAGCACTGAAGTCTGTTGCAGCAGGCCCCCCGGCCCACCTGGGACGTGCTCCCCTTTTCCTGCCCCGGAGGCACCCCAGAGCCAAGGCGGGCAGCAGCTCTACAAGGTGACCGTGTGTTTGGCTCTTGCAGGCCTGAGGAGGCAGCGGGGATGGCCGGGGAACCTCTGCTCTCAAGACACATCAGCTCCCCGGCTGCTGCGGACAGCACCCTGGTCCTCCCACAGCGGCCTTCCCCCGGCAGGGTGCCCCTCCCCGGTGGAGGAGAACAGAACACACACCCACCTGCCGCCTTTCAGATGCAAACCAGCCCATCAGAGCCCAGACCCCCCACTCACCCAGGGCAGGTCCCAGACAGCTGGGCGGAGCCCACTGGAATTATTCAGACTGGCCCATCCTAGGCCTGTTTACCCGCCTTCCCTTTCCCGTGGGATCTGTGATAAAGGTTCTTTTTGTTTTGTTTTAATCCTCACCCACAGATATTGTTCCTATTGATTTTTAGAAACAGTGGGAGGGAGGGGAGAGACAGTGAGAGAAACATCGACGGGAGAGAGACACATGGACTGGTTGCCTCCCACCCGTTCCTCCACATTCTCGCCAATGCTTGTGTCTTTTGTGGTGTGTGTGTGTGTGTGTGTGTGTGTGTGTGTGTGTTAATGGAATAGCCATTCTTTCCTACCTGGATTGGCTCCGTGGATAGAGCATCGGCCTGCGGACGGAGGGGTCCCGGGTTTGAATCCCATCGAGGACACATGCCAGGGCTGTGGGCTCGATCCCCGGTAGGGAACATGCAGGAGGCAGCCGAGGAATGATTCTTTCTCATCACTGATGTTTCTCTCTCTCTCTCCCTCTCCTTTCCTCTCTGAAATCAATAAAAATGTATTTCTCAAAAAAAAACCCCCCCAAAAAAACAGAACAGCCATTCTAACAGGTGAGAGGTGACGGCTCATGGTTTTGATCTGCATGTCCCTGATGATTAGTGAGGTCAAGCGTCTTTTCACGGGCCTGTTGGCCATTTGTATGCCTTTTTTCCCCCCCTTATTTTATTTATTTATTTATTTTTTGAGAAATAGCTATTCAAGTGCTTCGCCCATTCTGTAACAGGACTATTCAGTTTTTAAAAGTTGTTTTGCTCTTCACTAGTGGGAGCTTCTGATCATTTTGGGCATTAACCCCGTATGAGCTTGATGGTTGGCAAATACTTCCTCCCTTTCCGGGGCTTGTCCTTCCACGCTGTGGGTGTTCCCCCTCCCTGTGCGGACGCGCGTTCCTTGGACGTGGTGCCTCTTGCCTCGTTTTGCCTTCCATTTCTTTATTTAGTGACTGTGTGAGTAAGTGTTAGGATTTTCCCTGAATTTCATGGTATTTTTTCCCCATATTATTCTTAGGTACTTATTTCTGTGTTATTGTATGTAAGCACGTTTTCTTTAATTTCATTCTGTAATGATTGGTTCCTGGAAGACCCAAATGCTTCAGTGTTTATATTTGATTATGAGTGATCTTAATACTTTTCTGAATTTTCTGATGTGATATAAATTTGAACTTGTATTGCTTGTATGACCACACACATACACACACAATAAATTAATAAAGCAATTTTTCGTGTTGAAATGTATTTTAAAATAAGTATTTCTCTCAGCTAAACTCGGATTGTTTGTGAAATGCCAGCAAGACCAGGTTATAGAGAGATCTGGCGTTGCTTGGTATTTGGAGTTGCTGGTTCCAGGGCAAGTTCACGAGATTTGGAAACAGCGGAGCAGTTGTGGAAGGGATGATGGGAATTGGAGCGCCTGAGACAGCCTCGCTGGCAAGTTCGGTTCCTGGTGAGGGCACATACTGAGGCTGTGGGTTTGACCCCTGGTCTGGGCTTCTGGGAAGCAACCAATGGATGTTTCGCCCTCACATCGATGTTCCTCTTTTCCCCTCCCTTCCTCAAACAAACAAACAAACACACACCCTGAGACATAAATTTCTGAGGCCCAGAGATAAGGCTACTTTCTAGGTAACTTCCTGCTGGGGAAACGAAACTGAGGAAAGAGCTGATGGTTCGTCCGCAGAGATGAGGGTGGAGGTCACGGAGGAGGCGAGAACACAGCGGAACAGAGAGGCTGTGTCCTGTGTGGTTTGCGGTCCTGGGCTCGTGGGGGAATCTCAGCTCAGGTTTATGCTGAGGTCCGCCCAGCTCAACTGGATTTTATTTTTGTTTCTTTTTTTTCTTTTAATTGATCTTTTTTTTTTTTCTTTTTTTTTTTTTTTAGAGAGGAAGGGAGAAGGTTAGAGAAATAGAAACAGCAACAAGAGAGAAACATTATTGATCAGCTGCCTCCGGCACGCCCCCCCTCCTGGGGATCAAGACCAAACTCTGATGTGTGGCCTGTCCGAGAATCAACCATTCAATACACCTTTGCTGTCATTTCAGTAGGGTCTTGGGCATAGGTTCAGCCCACTGTCCCAGAGAGAAGGTCTCTCCCATGGCCTGTGGATCGGGAAGACGGCTGTGATTAGTGAGGAAGTGAATGCCCTTCACAAGCCCTCCCCTGTGGCCCAGCCCTCCCCCTACACGTGAATGCCCCGGGGACGTGGCACTCCCTCCTCACAGGATAAACTGTGTGCACACTGGCGGCCTACCACCACAGGCGGCCCTCTGCCCTCTGGAATGCTCTCACACCCCCTGACCCCCCTGGCATTGCCTCTCAGTTACCTCGGGCCTCGGGTGGGTCCTCTTGCCAAGATGAACTGTCCCCTGAGGGTTACTCAGAGGCAGGGTGGATGCTGGATCCTTGAGTGATGCGGCAGAGGACCAAGGGTTTGAGTGAGACAGGGAGGAGGGGGTGGACCCTGGCACAGGCCCCCCGGGACAAAGAAGGTGGGGAAGCTAGACACAGCCCCGGGCCACCGACCTGGGGAGTCCAGCGTCCCCTCTGCAGCTTACCTCCTGCTTGGGGGCCGGGCCCCCCTGAGGAGGTTAGTCCTGAGGCTTTGTGACGGGAAGCTTAGTAGGTGATGCTGTGCGAAAGGCGCCCTTCTAAACTGACTTTCCTTTCTCATTTCTCCTCGTCAAGAACAAACAAAACAAACGTAATTGTTCGTCACTTTAGAATGGTGTGTTTGTAATGTCGAGAAGTGGACTCTTCACTGGAATGGCATCCAATGCATCAACTATTTGGGAAGAGTCGCAGGGATAGAGGGAGCGGGGAGAGCTGGCACAAGCCGGTCTGCACCCCGGCGGACGACTTCCCACCCACCCACCCACCCCGTGGCCTTGGAGGAGAGGCCCCGGCCCTGTGCCTGCCCTCCCGGCCCGGGAAACAAAGGTGAGAGGACAGGGCGCACATCGGGCTGCTGGGGGCGCTGGGGGGGGCGGGGTTGGGTGGGGGTGCAGGACCCGCTCTGGTCGCTCCCGGCTGGGTGTGGAGAGCGCACCCTCCAGCCCGGCGCAGGCGGGCCTCAGTTTGTGGGACTCTCCTGCCATCCCAACCCCCAACCCCCACCCCCAAATCTGCGGGCCCCGTGCACGCTCTGCGGACGGACGTTCCTCCGCGCCCCGCCTGGTCCGCAGGCGTTTTGTCCCCAGTGTTCCCAGTGCATCGGCCCCGGGAAGGTCCACCCGGAGCCGGAGAGGGGGGGACCCAGCCAAGAGAGGGAGCCGCTGGGAAGGCGCCCGGAAATGGTGCTCCGGGCCCAGAACCGAAACTGAAAGCGGGAGAGGAGGGGACTGGGAGGAGGGGGGCGGGGAGAGAGAGAAAGGGGGGGTGGAGGGGGGACTGGCTCCGGAGCCTCCTCCCCTCTCCGAGCCGAACCGGGGCGCACGACCTGGAGGGCGCCCCCCGCACCCGGGACGCACACCCCGAGGCCAGGCGGGGCGCCCCGGAGCCTCCTCCCCTCTCCGGAGCAGAACCGGGGCCACCGGGTCGCACACCCCGAGGCCAGGCGGGGCGCCCCGGAGCCGGCCATGGACGTGCGCCGCACCCCCGCCGCCGCGCTGGACGGGCTGGTGGCCCGCCGCCTGCAGCCGCCCGCCGCCTTCCTGGGCGCCGCCCTGCGAGAGCGCGGGGGCCGCCCCGCACCCGCACCCGGACCCGCACCCGGACCCGGACCCGCACCCGGACCCGCACCCGCACCCGGACCCGCACCCGGACCCGGACCCGCACCCGGACCCGCACCCGGACCCGGACCCGGACCCGGACCCGGACCCGCACCCGGACCCGGACCCGCGCCCGGACCCGGACCCGGACCCGGACCCGGACCCGCACCCGGACCCGGACCCGCGCCCGGACCCGGACCCGGACCCGGACCCGGACCCGGACCCGCACCCGCACCCGCGCCCGCACCCGCACCCGGAGCCGCTGCGCCGCCCTGGCGGGTGCTGAAAATCGCCAAGGTGGGCTCTCGGGGGACAGGGGCGGCCTCGGGGGACCACCCTCGGAGGACGCGGGGTACACTGAGATAGGGCCGGGGCACACAGGCTCTCCATTCCTGTTGGCGCCCCCACAGCGCACTCCCTCGCTCCCGGCGTTCAAAGGGGCTGAGCATGCACTGCTGCGCTGGGCACCTCTGCACCGAGGTACCGTGCACCCCCCTTGACAGCTGGGGAAACCGAGGCACGGAGAGCCGAAGCAACCTATGCAGTCCAGTCTGGACTCAAAGCAGGAAGTCTGACTCCTGGATCTACGCTGCTAAGGGCTGCCTCTTGTTCATTCATTCATTCATTCACTCACGCATTCACTCATTCATTCTTCACTCACATTCACCCAAAGGGACCACAGACCTCACTAGGCCCGCCCCTGAGGATGAGGAATCACCATCACAATGAGTGTTGTCTCCTTATCTCACCTCCCGTCTCCTCTCCTGGAGATGACTGTCCCTGATTGGTGGGTGGGGAAACCGAGGCTGGGTCACTTTTTGGCCTGGTCACTTTTGTCATGCTGACTCCGAGCTCCGGGCGCCCGCAGACTCCGGGGAGGAGGCCAGTGCCACCTGCTGTCTCCCCAAGACAGACTCAGGGGTGCCGGGTGGACCCAGGGAACCTGGGTGGGATGGAGGAATTTGTCCGGGGGGAGAGGTGACAGCAGGTGCGAGACGGCCTCCAAGCAGCTGGCGGGGCTGGGGCTGCGGAGGCCGGGGGTGGTGTGGCCACAGTCCGCCCCCAGCCCACCTGCCTCCCTCCCCCCGCCAGCCCCGGGCACTCGGGGGAGCGGGCAGGGTGCTGAGGGCTGTGCTTTCTTCCCAGGGAGGCTCCGCCGGCCGGGGCACCGCCCTGCGGGGCGGCTGTGACTCCGAACTCGTCGTCTTCCTCGACTGCTTCAAGAGCTACGCGGACGAGCGGGCGCTGCGGACAGGGGTCCTCGCCGAGATGCGGGCGGTGCTGCTGGGGGCCTGGCAGCAGCAGCCGGTCCCCGGGCTGAGCCTGGGGCTCCTCGAGCAGGACGCGCCCGGGGCCCTCCGGCTCCGGCTGGCGTCCGCAGACCTTGAGAACTGGATGGACGTGAGCGTGGTGCCCGCCTTCGACGCTCTGGGTAAGACACTCCGGGGCCGGGGCCAGGCCGTCAGGAGGGAGTCAGGGCTAACAGGGCGAGCCCTGCCACCAGCGTGCTGAGTGTGACCTGGGCCACCCTCTCGGGGCTCCCGTTTCCTTCTTTTCTTTTTCTTTTTCTTTTTTTTAAAAAAAATTTATTAAGGTATTATATGTGTACATAGCTTACCATTGCCCCCCCCTGCCATTCATGCCCTCCCTCCCCAGAGTTCTGTGTTCGTTGGTTGTACTTATATTCATGCATACCAGTCCTTCAGTTGTTCTCTTATCTCCCCCCAGGTCTCCTTCCCCTCCCCGCTGTCATTGGACAGTCTGTTTGTTTTATGGTGACTATCTCAGGACCACACGAATAGAGTCCGTTCCTCCTCTGGTTCACACCCCCCCCCCTGGGTCCCACTGCTTCCCCGGGGCACACGGCTCTCCCGGGGCACACAGCCCCCTGGGACACACGGCTCACCCAGGGAACATGCCCCCCCTGGGGCGCTGGGGTCGAGAACGGGTGGCACCGCACCAGCTCCTCACCAGCACTGCCAGGTCGGAGGCCGGGATGAGATGGCTGTGGGCGGGGAGACCTCGCTCAAAGGTGTCTTGTTCAGGGCAGGAGCGGAGCAGTCTGGTTCCACTGTAGTTTTAAGCTCCACATGGCGGCAGCGGCGCCTTGCTTTGTCTCTAGTTGTAGCCTTCCCATTCCGCTAGCTTTCCTGTGGGTCTGATGTGATCCCTTTCGATTTTAGCTGTTGTTTTTTTCCAAATTGTTGATGAGGTGGCAGCTTAGGAGACTACCTAGGCCGCCATCTTGTTTCGGTCCTCTCTTTTCTTTTTTTAAAGTATATTTTAAAAATTGGTTTCCGAGAGGGAGGGAGAGGGAGAGAAACATCGATGAATCATGGATCGGCTGCACATCTCCCACCTGGGGATCAAGCCCACAACCAAGGCGCGTGCCCTGTGACCAGGAATGGGACCGCCACCTCCTGATGGCTCGATGCTCAGCCACGGAGCCACGCCGGTGGGGCGTGGCTCCAGGGTCTTGACTAAACGTACTGGGTTTGGGCCAGACAAGGCCCGTTCCTCCTGGTCCCATGGTCCTCGCTCCAACCACTGGGGAGAGTTTCCTTCCGCCACGGCCTCGCGCAGCACAGCTGAGTCTAACCCCCCCCCCCCCAGACACCCCACAGGAGAAGGAAGGCAGGTGGACACGTGCCGGCAGCAGGGGTCTGGGGACAAGGCCAGAACTCTGCAAAATCTCGCCTCTTATCGCAAAAGCATCAATGGGTTTTTTTTCACTCCCCTTTGTCATAAACCCATGCTTGATTTCGTATAATAATATGTGTCTGTCGCCGAAACCTGTTTGGCTCGGTGGACGGAGCGTCGGCCTGAGGGCTCAAGTGTCCCAGGTTTGATTCCGGTCAAGGGCATGTACCTCGGTTGTGGGCACATCCCTAGTAGGGGGTGTGCAGAGGCAGCTGGTCAATATCTCTCTCTCTCATCGATGTTTCTAACTTTCTATCTCCCTTCCTCTCTGTAAAAAAATCAATAAAATATATTTTAAAAATAATAATAAATAATAATAATATGCACCTGCTTAATAATTATAGGACAATAGTAGTTTCTTCTGGGAAAGACTTTATGCGTGAATGCATGCAATGAACTCAGAACAGTGCCTGGCATGTAACAGGGGTGTATGAGAGCGTGCTAGTCTTATTTCTACTCTTATTATTGTTTCTGTTGTCATCATCATCATCATCATCATCGTCATCATTTACCATGACACTCTGGGAGATAGCTGTCTTGATTTTTTCCAGGGCTCTGCTGGCCTGGCAGACAGCCACACTCTCCCACACCCCTGTTATTAACACCCACCTTGTTATTAGTCCGAATAGCTTCTCCTTATTAAACGCTTCGCTATTCCAAGCCCTTGACATGCTTTGTCTCGTGCACTCCTCAAAGCAAGCCTGTGAGGTCTGTACTGTCTCAGCTTCCATTTCACCGATGGGGACTCGGAGGCACAGAGACATACAGTAACTCACCTGAAGTCACACAGCAGGCAAATGACGTCAGGCACCTCGGGAGTTCTGGGGAGTGTACTTTCCCCCGAGCCTGGTCCAGGACCATGGGGCACATCCTGTAGAGCAAGGGTGGGCAAACTTTTTGACTCGAGGTGCCACAATGGTTCTTAAACCGGACCGGAGGGCCGGCACAAAAGCAACCTGACCATGCTGGCACTCTCATCTTGGGCTGCTGGTGAAGGAGCGGAGGGGAGAGCAAGAGAACCCTCCGCTCTTTCGGCTCCGCGGGCCCGGATAGAACAGCCGAACGGGCCGGATCCGGCCCGAAGGCCGTAGTTTGCCCCCACGGCTGCTGTAAAGTCAGCCGGCTCGGCGCTCCAAGCCTGTCTCCAGCCGCCTCACCGAATGCCCTTGTGCCTCAGTTTCCACGGCTGTAAATGCCGCCGGCGTTTAGTGGGGGCGCGGTGAGGGGGCTGGTGTAAAACTGGCAGCACGGGGCCCGGCAGGTGGTCGGTGCTCAAAACACGTTAGCAATTGCTGCTAAGGAGTCAGAACCTCTCGCCTGGTATTTCTCTGGCATCGTTTCCTCCTCGCAGGGCACCGGCTAATTGCAGGTCTGTGCAGTGGTATGTCAGTATGGCCTGCGGGGAGCCCCGGGGAGGGAAGCACTGCCAGCTTATAGAACCTCCGGACTCAGCAGGAAGCGCCCTGCCTCCTCCCCTGGGAAAGAGGCTGCACTTCTTCCGACGGCCTCTGGGGGCGCCTGGCCGTTCGGGAGCAGGAGCCCTCCCTTCTGGTCCAGAGTGTTTTCCTCCCTGGCTCCCAGGCCCTCTTCCGCACCCTCCAGTGCCCATGCAGGGGTACCCCGCCCCCCAAACCCTCCTCCCTCCTCCCCCCGCGCCCCAAGCTGAGCTCAGCACCAGCGTGGCCCTTCGTCCTGGGTCCCCAGCCCCCTTCCTCACTCACGGGCCTTCCCGTCCGTCCCCAGGTCAGCTCAGCTCCGGGGTCAAACCCAAGCCCGAGGTCTACGCCACCCTCCTCAGAAGCGGCTGCCGGAGGGGCGAGCACGCGGCCTGCTTCGCGGAGCTGCGGAGGAGCTTCGTGAACACGCGGCCGGCCAAGCTGAAGAACCTGATCCTGCTGGTGAAGCACTGGCACCGCCAGGTGAGGCGTGCATGCATGCGCGTGTGTGTGTGTGCGCGTGCATGTGTGTGCGTGCATGTGCGTATGTGGGGGGGCAGGGAGTCCCCAGGCATGCGTGTGTGTGTGTGCATATGTGTATGTGTGGGTGTGTATGTGTGTGTGTGAGTGTGTGTGTGTGTATGTGGGTGTGGGTGTGTAGGTGTGTAGGTGGGTGTGCAAGTGCGTATGTGTATGTGTGTGTATGTGTGCGTATGTGTATATATGTGTGTATGTGTGTGAGTGGAGGTGTGTATGTGTGTGTATATGTGTGTATGTGTATATGTGTGCATGTGCATGTGTGTGTGTGTTTGTGTGTGTGGGTATGTGAGTGTGTGTGTGGGTGTGTGTGGGGGTGTGGGGGTGTGAGGGGGGGGGTCCCCCAGGCATGTGACCGATGGAATGTGTGCCTCCGTGATCGTGAGATTGTTTCCCTACGTTTCGCAGCCATCCGTGTTTCTCTTTCTGGGCATTGGCTGTTCATATAATCTGCCCATCTTTTTCTACCGGGTTAGCTGCCTTCTTGCTGTTGATTGGTCGGAGCTCTTTATATATCGTGGGTGCTGGTGTGTATCTTGTTAACACGGGGCAAATCTGTCCTCCCCACCCGTGGCTTATACACTTTCACTCGGCTCATCGGTCTTTTGATGCGGACGATGTTTGTGTTGTCACGCAGCCAGGTGTGTTCGCCCCTTTCCTGTGGGACGCGTGCTCCGTGTGTCTGGTTTGAGAAGCCTTTGCCCGTTTGGACTTTCTAAAATTATTCTCCCATGTTCCCTCCCCCAAAAATGTTTGTGGTTTTGTATTTTTAAAACATACTTTATTGATTTTTTTTTTACAGAAAGGAAAAGGAGAGAGAGAGAGAGAGAGAGAGAGTTAGAAACATCGATGAGAGAGAAGCATCCATCAGCTGCCTCCTGCACACCCCCCACTGGGGATGTGCCTGCAACCAAGGTACATGCTCTTGACCGGAATCGAACCTGGGACACTTGAGTCCGCAGGCTGACGCTCTATCCACTGAGCCAAACCGGTCTCGGCTCCCTGTGCTTTTCCTTGGGGGGTAACAGTCTCAGACTCCCTGCCGCCACCGGCCCCTCCCTGGCTGCTCCCCCCACCCTGGCTGCATCTCGTACCTCTCCCTCCCCCACCACAACCTGAGCCATGCACACTGCTGAAGCCCCAGCGGTGAGGGGAAGTGGGGGGGGGGCAGGCTGCCTTTGGAACAGGCTCGGCACACAGCGTCTCGTCCCAGGCTCGGCCTGCTGGTGTCCACCCCGGAGCCCGGGAGGTCCTGCCACACTCTCCAGAGAGCTAGCTCCTCCTCCCCGTCCTGCCCTGAGCCGCCCTGGCCTCTCGCAGGTGTGCCCGCCGGCGGGGCGGACCGGGATGCCCCCGGCCTACGCCCTGGAGCTGCTGACCATCTTCGCCTGGGAGCGGGGCTGCGGGAAGGAGGCCTTCAGCCTGGCCCGAGGCCTCCGCACCGTCCTGGGCCTGGTCCAGCAGCACCAGCGCCTGTGCGTCTTCTGGACCGCCAACTACAGCGCCGAGGACCCCGCGGTCAGGGAGTTCTTGCAGCGCCAGCTTGAGGGGCCCAGGTACCTCCCCGGGCCCAGCGCCCGCTCCCCCGCGCCTGTGCCCGGGAGGGAGCTAACGGCGACAAAGCAGGTCGGAGCTAAGGAGGGACAAAGCCAGCTGCTGCCAGAGCGCTTCCTCACGCCGCCGCGCATCCAGCCCCGGGTGCACATTAGAATCGCTGAAGGCAGTGGTCGGCAAACCGCGGCTCGCGAGCCACAGGCGGCTCTCTGGCCCCTTGAGTGTGGCTCTTCCACAAAATACCACGTGCGGGCGCGCACGTACAGCGCGATTGAAACTTCGTGGCCCGTGCGAAGAAGTCGGTTTTCGGCCTGGGCGAGTCTGTTTTGAGGAAGTGGCATTAGAACACTCAAGGGGCTGAAACCGGTGTGGCTCAGTGGATAGAGCGTCCGCCTGCGGACTGAAAGGTCCCGGGTTCGATTCCGGTCAAGGGCATGTACCTTGATTGCGGGCACATCCCCAGTATAGGGGATGTGCAAGAGGCAGCTGATAGTTGATTCTCTCTCATCGATGTTTCTAACTCTCTATCCTTCTCTGTTCCTCTCTGTAAAAAAATCAATAAAATATATTAAATAATAATTTAAAAAAAACACTCAAGGGGCCAAAGAGTCGATTGTGGCTTGAGAGCCGCGGTTTGCCGACCAGTGGCTTAAGAGATGTTGTTTCTTTTTAAATATATTTTTATTGATTTCAGAGAGGGAGGGAGGGAGAAACATCAATGATGAGAGAGAATCATTGATCGGCTGCCTCCTGTGTGCCCCACACTGGGGATCAAGCCCACGACCCCGGGCATGTGCCCTGATGAGGAACTGAACCGTGACCTCCTGGTTCATAGGTCGATGCTCCACCCCTGAGCCACGCTGGCCGCGGGGGCGGTGTTTAAAGCGTGCCACCCGGTCTGTGTGAGCGGCTCCGTGGTGCACCGCACAGTCTGGTGCCTTCCTCAGACGTGAGCTCACCTGGGGACCCCCATCAGATCCCGGCAGCGTACCCCGGCACCCAGGAGCTTCCCTGTGCCCCTCCCACAGGGAACCCCCTGCTGACTGTGACCAGTACAGCTGAGCTGTCAAACCACGTCTCAGGGCGGCCGCACAGCGTGGGCTTTTTAAAAGATAAATATATTATCGATTTTTTACAGAGAGGAAGCGGGAGGGATAGAGAGCTAGAAACATCGATCAGCTGCCTCCTGCACCCGCCCTACTGGGGATGCGCCCGCAACCAAGGCACACGCCCTTGACTGGAATCGAACCCGGGACTTTTCAGTCCGCAGGCCGGCGCTCTATCCACTGAGCCACACCGGTTAAACAGCAAGGGCTTCTGTGGGGCCTCCTCTCTCCCAGAGTTGAGTCTGAGATTCTCCGTACGGTCGCGTGGAGCGGTGGCTCCTTCTCGCCCGCTGCTGAGCGGCATGTCACGGTGCGGGTTTGTCGCCGTGTGTTTCCCACCCCGCTCCCCGGGCTCGGACACAGAGGGCGGGGGCGAGGCAGACCCCGGGCCCGGGTGTCTGGTGACTCTCACGAGCAGGTGGGGTTGAGGACCCTCGCTCCCATCCAGTCCCCACAGCAGCTGGTCAGCTGGGGCATTGCTGTGCCCCCATTTCCGCAGATGAGGAGACCGAGGCGCCGAGGGGCCAGCCACCCGCCTCCGGTCACCCAGCCGGGGAGGAGCAGAGTTGAGATTGGAACCAGTCGGCCTGACTCTGGCCATCTTGCTAACCAGAACCTTCTCGCCCCTTCGCGTGGACTGGCAGGCCCGTGATCCTGGACCCGGCGGACCCCACGTGGGACGTGGGGGACGGGGCAGCCTGGCGCTGGGACCTGCTGGCCCAAGAGGCCTCGGAGGCGGGCTACGACCACCCGTGCTTCCTGCAGCCGGCAGGGGGCGCTGTGCAGCCCTGGGAGGGGCCGGTGAGTGAGTGAGGGGCTCCTGGGGTGGGTGGCGTTTGCCCCCCCCCCCCCCGCTTGTGTGCCCCGTGTTCTCTGAGCATCTGTGGGGCGTGCTCGGGAGGCCGTGGGTGTGGAATGGAGTTGAAAAGTGGGGCCTGCAGGCGTGTGAAACCGTCTAACCACCCTTCTTTGTGTCGTCACTGTCTGCCTACCAAGTGTCCCACCTCAGGGGGACTGTTTTGTCTTATTTTTTTAAAAAACATTTTTAAAAATATATATTTTTTATTGATTTTACACAGAGAGGAATTGAGAGGGATAGAGAGTTAGAAACGTCGATGAGAGAGAAACATCGACCAGCTGCCTCTTGCACACTCCTCACTGGGGATGTGCCCACAACCAAGGTACATGCCCTTGACCGGAATCGAACCCGGGACCTTTCAGTCCGCAGGCCGACGCTCTATCCACTGAGCCAAACCGGTTTCGGCTTGTTTTATTTTTTTTTTAATCAAATCTTTATTGCTGAAAGTATGACATATGTCCCCCTTCCCCCCCATTGACCCCCTCTGGCCTGCCCTGGGGGAGGTTTTTATACTGTGTCCCCTTCCTAAGGGCACCCCCTTCTCACGTGCACAGGGCACCATATGGGCAACCTCTCCCTCCCCCTCTGTGAGCCTCAGTCACCCTGACTGAGGTGGGGGCGGGGGCTGCCCAGAGAAGGAGCGCGGAACCCCGCACGTGTGAGATAGCTCCCCCCCAACCTTCCAGGGCCTTCCAGGCACGGGGGGCTCGGGTATGGACCGGCCCATCCCGGGGGGCCCGGCCCAGGCGACCCCCGAGGACAGCAGCAGCGCTGAGGCCGGAGGCTCAAAGGCAGGGAACGGGCGGCCCCTATGCCCAGCTCCCGACCCCTCGGCGGACGACGGCGTCGCCCCCTGTACACCGGAGGGGGTCCCGGATCTGGCTCGGGTCCCCCCCAAGGATCTGGACCGCTTCATCCAGGACCACCTCAAGCCCAGCCCCCAGTTCCAGAAGCTGGTGAGCAAGGCCATCGATGGCATCCTGAGCCGCCTCCGGGAGAACTGTGTCCACAAGGCCTCCAGGGTCGGCAAGGTGAGCGGCAGGTGGAGACGCCGACGGGACCTGACCGGTGGGGTTGGGGGTGGGGGTCGGGGTGGGGACCCCCGTGGGGGCGGGAAGAAGTCCCAGAGACACCGCTGAGGGCGGACAGAGGAAGTGGACATCGGGGAGAGCCGTTTGCTGGGGGAGGCTTATATGTCTACACTAATGAAAGAGAAAGATGCAAATTGACTTGCACCTTTGCAACGCCCCCCAGCCAATCAAGAGTGAGGAGTAATTTGCATACCCGGGCACTGAGCAGCCGGGGGTGGGCCACCTGCGTTCCGCACTGCCCCGGCCGCTCCGGGCCTCTGGGCAGCGTGGGGCGGCCGAAAGGAAGGCGGCTCTGGCGGGAGCGAAGGCGGTGCCGGCAGCCCGGGGAAGGAGGCCCCGTTCTGGCAGGAATCTTCGTGCGCCGGGCCTCTAGGACTAAGTCTAAAAGCCAGCTGCTTTTTTTAAATTCATGGTAGTTTTATTTTAACCACTATTATAAGGTGACCGGACATCCCGCTTTTGGCAGGACAGTCCTGATTTTTAACAATTTGTCCCGTGTCCCGCGGCGTTTTAAAAAAGTCCCAATTCTTTAAAAAAAAAAAATCGGGACTTTTATAAAACGCCTCGGGACTAGTATGGGAGTGGGGGGGGGGCAATGGAAAGATATGTACACATATAATACCTTACTAAAAAAATAACAAAAGACAAAAAATGAAAACGCCAGGGGACAAATTGTTAAAAATCGGGACTGTCCCACCAAAAGCCGGACGTCTGGTCACCTTACGCTGTTACCACCATGAGATCGCTCCCCTGCTCTGCACAGAATCCTCCAAGGGTGCACAGAGGACAGTGGCCTCAGGCTTGTGGGGCCTGGCCCCGGTCTCTCTGCCCCTCACTCCACACTGGCTCCCAGGCACACGCCCCACTGGCTGTTTTCTTTTCCTTTTTAAAAAATGTATTTTATTGATTTTTTTTTTACAGAGAGGAAGAGAGAGGGACAGAGAGTTAGAAACATCGATGAGAGAGAATCACCGATCAGCTGCCTCTTGCACACCCCCTACTGGGGATGTGCCCGCAACCAAGGTGCATGCCCTTGACCGGAATCGAACCCGGGACCTTCCAGTCCGCAGGCCGACGCTCTCTCCACTGAGCCACACCGGTTTCGGCCCCACTGGCTGTTTTCTCTTTCTCAAATGTTCTTCCTCCATCCACTTGCCTCTCTCCCTCTCCAGTGTGTGTGTGTGTGTGTGTGTGTGTGTGTGTGTGTGAGTGTGTGTGTGTGTGTGTGTGTGTGTGTGTGTGATTGATTTCAGAGACAAAGGGAGAGAAAGAGAGAGAGAGAGAAACCTCAATGATAAAAGTCATTAATCAGCTGCCTCCTGCATGCCCCACCCTGGGGATCGAGCCTGCAAACCCGGGCGTGTGCCCTGACCGGGAATCAAACCGTGACCTCCTGGTTCATAGGCCGGCACTCAACCACTGAGCTACGCTGGCCGGTCCCTTCCCTCCTTTAAGTCTGTGATCCAAGCCCCCTTCTCACGGAGCCTGGCTGCTCATTAACAGTCACAACCTCCCCTGGGCGGGGGGCTCCTGTTTGCTGACTGGCCCCGCCTCCCCCTCCCTCTCCTCCTGGTACAACATAAGTTCCAGGAAAACACGTGTCTTATCCACTCGCATACCCCTATATGCAGTTGCTCAATAAATATCTGTTGAATGCACGCATGCATGCATGCATGCATGAATGAATGGTTGCTTGGAACAGGCCAAGGACGTCTGCGGACCCTTATGGGGCCAGGACCCCAGTTAGCAGCCTGGGATCCAGATGTGCAGTCAGCGGGTGCTGCAGATGTTCAGCTGAGAGCTCTGGCTGCCGCCCTCTCGGCCTAGCCGTCCCTGTTATCTGCTGCTGCTGCGCTGTCTGACTCCGCGCACGCTCCGTGGTTTGGAGGGCAGGCGCCTTCAGAGTCAGACACAGCCTGACCCTGCCGGCTCCCGAGGGTCAGAGGTCACAGCCTGCACCTGCCACGGTGCCCCAAGGGCCAGCATCCGGGAGCGAGGAGTTCCAGGGCTGCAGCTGGGGGTGCTGGGGGGGAGGGGGGGGTCCCAGTCTGACTCTAAATAGACTCACGAGTCTGAGACACCCCGTTTCTCTGCAGGGGGGCTCCTTCGGCCGGGGCACAGACCTCAAGGGCGGCTGCGATGCCGAACTCGTCATCTTCCTCAACTGCCTCGAGGGCTACAAGGACCAGGGGCCCCGGCGGGCGGAGGTCCTCGGGGACATGCGGGCCCAGCTGGAGTCCTGGGGGCGGGACCCGGCCCCCGGCCTGACCCTGAGCTTCCCGGAGCAGACCGTGGCCGAGGCGGTGCGGCTCCGGCTGATGGCCCCCGCCCCGGCGAGCTGGACCGACGTGAGCCTGCTGCCTGTCTTTGATGCCGTGGGTGAGGGGTGCCCGGCGGGTGCCCGGGGGTGGGGGGGGGTCAGGGAACGTCTCGCGGGCTCTTGCAATCCTCTCTGTGGCCAATGCCCCTACCTCGCCGGGCACTGGGACTGTGTGACCCCTACAGTCACGGTCCTCCGCTCATAACTAGTTGGTGCTTTTAACTTTACAGAATTTTTAAAAATATATATATTTTATTGATTTTTTATTTTATTTATTTATTTTTTTGCAGAGAGAAAGAGAGAGGGATAGAGAGTCAGAAACATCGATGAGAGAGAAACATCAAAAATCAGCTGTTTGCCGAAGCCAGTTTGGCTCAGTGGTAGAGTGTCGGTCTGCGGACTGAAGGGTCCCGGGTTCGATTCCGGTCAAGGGCATGTACCTTGGTTGCGGGCACATCCCCGGTGGGGAGTGTGCAAGAGGCAGCTGGTCGATGTTTCTCTCTCATCGACGTTTCTAGCTCTCTCTCTCTCTCCCTTCCTCTCTGTAAAATATCAATAAAGTATTTTTTTAAAAATCAGCTGTTTCTTGCACACCTCCCACTGGGGATGTGCCCGCAACCAAGTACATGCCCTTGACCAGAATCGAACCTGTGACCTTCCAGTCCGCAGGCCGACGCTCTATCCACTGAGCCAAACCCGTTTCGGCCAGAAGTTTTCATTGCAAACTGTTCCAAGCATACAGAAAACTATAGACATCACATGACCATGTGCTCCCAATTCCAATTTCACAAGTGTTAACAGCTCTCCGTGTCTGCTTGGAACTTTTTTTTTTTTAAAGCAATTACTTGGCCCTAGCTGGTTTGGCTCAGTGGATAGAGCATCAACTTTGGGGCTGAAAGGTCCTGGGTTCGATTCCGATCAAGGGCACATGCTCAGGTTGTGGGCTCCATCCCCAGTAGGGGGTGTACAGAAGGCAGCCGATCAATGATTCTCTCTCATCATCGATCTTTGTCTCTCTCTTTCTCTCCCTTCCTCTCTGTAATCAATAAAAATATATTATATATATATAAAAAAGAAATTACATGCAATTTCTTTTTTGTTTTGTTTTGTTAATCCTCACTTGAGGGTATTTTTTCCATTGATTGTTAGAGAGAATGGAGGAAGGGGTGGGGCAGGAGAGAAACATCGACGTGAGAAAGACTCATCGATTGATTGCCTTTCGCAGGCACCAGGGCAGGTATCAGGCCTGTAGCCCCACTGTGTGCCCTTGCCTGGGGATAGAATCCACCACCGGGAATTGAACCCTGACCTCCTGGTTCATAGGTCGCTGCTCAACCACTGAGCAACACCAGGCTCTTTTTCTATGTTTAATTGTAGTCAGAAAATATACCCCCAACACATCAATTCTTTGGGATTCGTTAGCACTTCCTAAGTTTCCCGTAGTGGAAAAGAATGCATGCTCCCCACTGGGGAATGCAGGCTCCTGTACAGATAGATCTTTTAGGGTTAGTTCAGGGTCTTTGTTCAGATCTGTATTACTTATTTTTTCCTTATTTTTGTCCATCAGTTTATGAATGGGCTCCCAGAATGTCCTGCCCTGGGTAGAGATTTGTCAGTTTCTCCTTGTAATTCTGGAAAGTCTTGATTTTAATATTCTGAGGCGATGTTATGAAGGAACATAATAATATAATTATAATATAATTATAAGTGTAAGGATATAATTATGTTTTATTGGATCGTTCCTTTTATCATCATCAAGTAATAACCCTCATTATTTCCAAAAACATATAAATTTGCCGTAAAGTCTTTTATATGACATTAATAGACCTGTACTGGTCTTGGCAGTGTTTTCCTGAATTACGTTTTTCCATTTTTTATTTGTAAGGATATGCTATTAGATTTTAATTGTGCCTTTTATAAGTAACGTAAAACCAGAAGACAAAAAAATGGAGCAAACAATAATAATCTCATTTTGAGGGGGTTAGTAATCTATTAGAACTAACACGCAAGACACTAACAATAAGGAAGATTATCATCTTCGCTTTTGTTTTTATACCTGTGTAAATTAAAACCTCTGAACATAATTAGAAATATCCCCCCCCCCCTCACTAATGCTTCTTAATTTCAAGTTCTTCTTCTGGATTCATTTCCTGCTTACAGAAATACATCCTGTAGTGAAGGGGTGTACCAGTGATAAATTTTCACAGACTTTGTCTAAAAACCCTGTCTCACCTCCCTCTTGGAGGAAATGTTTGACATTTGTTTTCCTCAGTTTCCACTGTCTTCTGACCTTTGTAGTTGTTGATGAGAAGTCAGCTGTGTACTTCTTTGTTGGTGTGTGTGTGTGTGTGTGTGTGTGTTTCCTTTTTGGTAGCTTTTAAGACTTTTCTTAGTCCATAGAATCCTTCAGTCTCTGATATTTGTATGTTGATTTCTTCTTCATTATTCTCTTTGGAATTTGTGCTGGTTGAATCTGAGGGCTCCCTTCTTCCTTTGGTTTTGGGGAAAATGCCTCCCAGTAGCTCTTCAACTATGGCTTCTCCTCTGCTTCCTCCATTCCCTACTTCTGGAACGCTACTGAGTGGTGTCTCGCTTCATCTTCCACGTCTCACCGCTCTCATTTTCCCATCTCTCAGGGCTGCCGGCTGCTCCGTTGCTCAACTATATCTTCCAGTGTACTTCCTTCAAATGTGTCTGATCTGCTGCCTCGGCTTGCTTTTTTTTAAAAAAAAAAACCGGGACTTTGCTTTTCACGTCTACACGTTCTAGAAGTTCTGGCGGTTATTCCGTGCTCTATTGTGTGTGTCACGGACCGCGGTGTCAGATAATTAATGTTCGACGGTCGGGGGCAGGCGAGCGGCCGGGCTGGGCAACGCTGCTGGCTTCCGCGGGAAACGCCTCCTCCGCTTCTTGCACACATCCTCAGGGCCGCTCGGTGCCGGCGCCAAACCGGACCCCAGGGTCTACCGGGCTCTCCTGGACAGCGGCTGCCGGGACGGCGAGCACGCGGCCTGCTTCGCGGAGCTGCGGAGGAGCTTCGTGAACTCGCGGCCGGCCAAGCTGAAGAACCTGATCCTGCTGGTGAAGCACTGGCACCGCCAGGTGAGGCCCCTCCGCCCCCCGCTCCTCCCGGAAGACAGCCGCTGCCGTGGCCGCTGCCTCGGCCCATCAGCTCGTCCCGGCCCAGCACCCCTCAGCGTTTTGTTGGCCGTCCCCACCAGACGGACCGCCCCCTCCGCCCCCCATTCCCCTGGGGGAGCCGCTGGCTGGAGAGAGAATCGTCCCCATCCAGTCCCCACATCCCCTCGGGACTGGGTCCCCCCTCCCCCTATAGCCTTCTCTCCTCGCCCGGCGAATGCTTCCCAAGCCTTTGCTGATGGCGTTCCTCCATCACCATCCCCTGTGCCAGCCCCCTCGGCAAATGCTCTCTCGGTGCCAGCTCTCTTATTCAGCGGGCATCTCCCGGCCGCCCGCTACTGCTAACGTACGATGATGGGTGTTGAAATGCCATATGTGTAAGGTGGCCAGACGTCCTGCTTTGGGCGGGACAGTCCCGATTTTTAACAATTTGTCCCGCGTCCCAAGGCGTTTTAAAAAAAAAAGTCCCCATTGCCGAAACCCGTTTGGCTCAGTGGATAGAGCGTCGGCCTGCGGACTGGAAGGTCCCGGGTTCGATTCCGGTCAGGGGCATGTACCTTGGTTGCGGGCGCATCTCCTGGGGGGGGGGGGTGGTGTGCAGGAGGCAGCTGGTCGATGTTTCTCTCTCATCGATGTTTCTGGCTTTCTATCCCTCTCTCTTCCTCTGTGTAAAAACTCAATAAAATATATTTTTTAAAATAAAATAAAATAATAAAATAAAAATCAGGACGTCCGGTCACCTTATATATATATTTTAAAAAGGTCCCAATTTTTGGAAAGATTTTAAAAATGCCGTGGGACGCAGGACAAATTGTTAAAAATCGGGACTGTCGCCGAAACCGGGTTGGCTCAGTGGATGGAGCGTCGGCCTGCGGACTGAAAGGTCCCGGGTTCGATTCCGGTCAAGGGCATGTACAGTGGTTGCGGGCACATCCCTGGTAGGGGGTGTGCAGGAGGCAGCTGGTCGATGTTTTTCTCTCATCGACATTTCTAGCTCTCTATCCCTCTCCCTTCCTCTCTGTAAAATATCAATAAAATATATTTTTTAAAAATAAAATAAAATAAAATAAAAATCGGGACTGCCCCGCCCAAAGCGGGACGTCCGGTCACCTTACATGCACTGCAGCCCCCGCTCCTGTTGGACAGACTGCAGGCTGCACAGACCACGTCTGACCTTCTCTGTGGCCTTGGACAAGCCACTGCCCCCGCGCTGGGCCTCCGTTTGTTCCCCTGTGAAAGGAGCCGGGTGTGGGCCCGGCCGTCCCCAAGGCTCCGTCCTCTCTGTGGTCTGTGCCGTGTTGTTTTTTCTGTCCCCTCCTTCTCCGAGGGGGGCCGTGCTCAGCAGACAGGAAGTGCTCCCTCCACTGAGTCTTTTATTTTTTTTGGGGGGTGGGGGGTGCATAGGTTGCCGCCGCCTCGAGGAGCAAAGGAGAGAGGCCCGCCGGCGCGCCCCTGCCCCCGGCCTACGCCCTGGAGCTGCTGACCATCTACGCGTGGGAGCAGGGCTGCGGGAAGGACCGCTTCCACTCGGCCGAGGGCCTGAGGACCGTCCTGGGCCTCGTCCGGCAGCACCGGCGGCTCTGCGTCTTCTGGACGGTCCACTACAGCCCCGAGGACCCGGCTCTCAGGACGCACCTTCTCGGCCAGCTCCGGAAGCCCAGGTCAGACCCGCTGCCTCCTCTCCCGCCCTGCCCCCCCCCCCGCCCCCTGGAGCCGCCGCCTCCAGGAGGGGTCCAGGGTGGGGTTCGGGGGCCCCAGCCCCATCCTCGCTCTGCATCCTCCGGACTCTTTGCCGGGGAAGCATGGAGACGTGACACCTCCTCCCCCCCCAAAAGGGAGCCAGGGCCAGTTTCAGTAACACAAGACAACCCTCACCTCACACTAAGGGGCCGCCCCATGGCTTCCGGGCCGAGGTGGCCACGCAGGGACCCTGCTGTGCGTGGGCAAGACTATGCGCCAACCCGCCGAAACCGGTGTGGCTCCGTGGATGGGGCGTCGGCCTGCGGACTGAAAGGTCCCCGGTTCGATTCCGGTCAAGGGCATGCACCTTGGTTGCGGGCACATCCCCAGTAGGGGGTGTTGCAAGAGGCAGCTGCTGATGGATGATTCTCTCTCACTGATGTTTCTAACTCTATCCATCTCTGTAAAAAAAAAAAAATTAATAATATATATATATTTTTTAAAAAAGGTTGCACCAACGCTAAGGTGCTAACATTCTTCTCTCTCCCGCCCCCATCCCCTCACTACACACCCCTTCCCGATGGCGTCTCCCACCCCCCTGCTCCTTCACTGATTCTTATTCTTTTTTTGTTGTTTTGTTTTGTTTTGAAAATATGTTTTATTGATATTTTTACAGAGAGGAAGGGAGAGAGAGATAGAGAACTAGAAACGTCGATGAGAGAGAAACATCGACCAGCTGCCTCCTGCACACCCCCTACTGGGGATGTGCCCGCAACCAATGTACGTGCCCTTGACCGGAATCAAACCCGGGACCCCTCAGTCCGCAGACCGACGCTCTGTCCACTGAGCCAAACCGGTTTCGGCTCCTTCCCTGATTCTCACCGGCCTGCCCACCGGCTCTGCCCCCAGGCCCCTGATCCTGGACCCGGCCGACCCCACCTGGAACGTGGGCCTGGGCAACTGGGAGCTGCTGGCCCAGGAGGCCGCAGCCCTGGAGACGCAGGCCTGCTTTCTGAGCGCGGACGGGACGCCCGTGCAGCCCTGGGACGTGATGGTAAGAGGCGGGGCCCCGAGGGGGGGGGACGCTGCCGGTGCCCCGGCCGGCCGGCCCGGATCCCCTTCCCCTGCCGCCGCCCCGACTCCGGCTGCTGGGAGTGTCAGCTGCTGCCGGCCCTCAGCCAAGGCTCAGGTGGTGCCATCCCAGCCAGAGCTCGGGTGACGTGCCCCTAAGGGGCCCTCCCCGGAGGCAAGGCAGGACCGAGTCTGTGACGCCGTCGCTGCTTCAGGGCCCGCTCTGGCGTTCGGGGGTGGGGGGGGAAGCTCTCTCCAGCTGAGCCTCCCCACCAGCCCCTGCTCCCCTCGCTCTCCTCCTGCCAGCCCCGCCTCCGTGAATTGCACGCACAGGAGTCCCCGCCCCCCTCAGCGCTGCTTCTGGGGAACTCCACTCACCGCAGTGGCCCCGGGCAGCTGCCCAAGGGACAGAGTGCCACGGCATTCGCCGTTTTGCAGAATCTCCTAACCAGTGCCTGACCATCCAGGCAGTCCAGTGAGGCGTGGGCCTCGTTCTGGCCCCCATGTAAAGACGGGGAGGCCCGGCCAGTGTGGCTCAGTGGTTGCGTGTTGACCTATGAGCCAGGAGGTCACGGTTCGGTTCCCGGTCAGGGCGCACGCCCGGATTGTGGGCTTGATCCCCAGTGTGGGGCGTGCAGGAGGCAGCTAGCTGATCAATGATTCTCTCTCATCCTTTTTTTTTTTTTTTAATATATCTTATTGATTTTTTACGGAGAGGAAGGGAGAAGAAGGATAGAGAGCTAGAAACATCGATGAGAGAGAAACATTGACTAGCTGCCTCTTGCACACATGCCCTACTGGGGTTGTGCCCACAACCAAGGTACATGCCCTTGACCGGAATCTAACCTGGGACCTTTCAGTCCGCAGACTGACGCTCTATCCACTGAGCCAAACTGGTTTCGGCTCTCTCATCCTTTTTTTTTTTTTTTTTTTTTTAATATATTTTATTGATTTTTTTTTATAGAGAGGAATGGAGAGAGATAGTTAGAAACATCAATGAGAGAGAAACATCGATCAGCTGCCTCCTGCACACCCCCCACTGGGGATGTGCCCGTAACCAAGGTACATGCCCCTGACTGGAATCGAACCCGGGACCTTTCAGTCCGCAGGTTGACGCTCTATCGACTGAGCCAAGCCAGTTTCGACTCTCTCTCATCCTTGATGTTTACCCCCCTCTCCCTCCCTCCCTCCCTCCCTCCCTCTCCCCTTCCTCTCTGAAATCAATAAAAAAATATATTTTTAAAAAAGATGGAGAAACTGAGGGTGTGGTGATAGCAGAACCAGAACTTGAACTCTGGTCCCTCTGATGCTGCAACCCGGCAGCCAGTCGAGAGGAAAAAGAGCCACAGGGGATGGTGGGAGTCTCGCGCTCGCAGGAAGCCCGGGGGCGGGGCCTGGGCTCACAGGCGGTCCTCCTCCCCCTGGTCCTCCCGGCTCCCCCCGCAGCCCGCGCTCCTTGGCCAGACGCCGGCCAGGGACCTGGACAAGTTCATCGCCGACTTTCTCCAGCCCGACCGCCAGTTCCTGGACCAGGTGAACAGGGCGGTGGACACCATCTGCTCCTTCCTGAGGGAAAACTGCTTCCGGAACTCTCCCATCAAAGTGCTCAAGGTGGTCAAGGTGAGCGCCGGGGAGGGTGGGCCCAGGGCTGCAGGCCGGGGGTCTCGGGGGGGGTGGAGCCCGGGCCAGGCCGGACCCACTTCTGTGGGCTCTGCAGCCGCCGGCACAAGGCCGGGCGTGGAAGAGAACATGGAACGAGGTCACGGATAGACGGCCGAGGGAGGGCCCGGAGAGGCCCGAGAGGTCTCTCTGGGTCGCTCATGGCGGCCAGCTCAAGAGAAGCAACAAGAGTTGGCTGGTGTGAGTGGACGGCGCTGGAAGAGCTGCCTTCAGGCACGGCTTGATCCAGGAGCCCCGGCCGGCTCCTCGGGGCTCGGCTTTTCCTCCTCGCTCTGGGCTCTGCCTGCTGCTGCTCGGATGGGGCCTGTCCCCGGGATGGTCCTTGGCATCTCTCCGTAAAAGGGGAATTCTCTTCTCTCTAAAGTCAGAGAAGTCTCGGAATTGAGTTTCGTTGGCCTCGCAGTGTATCCCTTAACCAATCACTGTGCCGGCTGGCCACACCTGGGTCAGATGGTAGAGTCGGCCCTGTGTGGACCCCCCCGGGGGTGGGGGGGTGGTGTGTGGAAGAGCCCTGATTCCCCCAGAGAAAGCCCAGTGCCGATCCCAGAGGCAGGAAGAGATGCCGGGGGTAGGCAGGAAGTCACGGGATCCGCCGTATCGGATCCGACCTCGGGCCATAATCGGAGTCACCGGGAGGCACCGCCAGCTCTGGAAAGAGCGTCAGTTCAGCCTAGACTGGGCCAGTGACAAATCCCAGGCCTGGAGACGCGCTGTGTGACCCCAGGCAAATACCGCCCTGTTCCTCGCCTTCCTCCTCCGGAGCACTGAGGGCAGCAGCTGGCTCGCCGGTTCTCAGCTGTGGCTTCGCTGGGACTCACAGAGAGGCTTTTGAAATACACGCCGATGCCTGAGACCCCTCCCGGGGAAAGTGCTAGTAAATCACAGTCTCACGGACCTAGAAGCCAGGCACGGGTCGTTTTTAAAAGATCACCAACCTAAAAAAAAAGAAAGAAAGACAGAAAAGTCTCAAATCCTCCCAGCCCCCAAACTTGATGCAAACTTGATATATATATAATTGATTTTTTGTAGAGAGGGATAGAGTGTTAGAAACATCGACGAGAGAGAAACATGGATCAGCTGCCACTTGCACACTCCCTACTGGGGATGCGCCCACCACCGAGGTACACGCCCCCGACTGGAATCGGACCCGGGACCTCCCAGTCCGCAAGCTGACGCTCTATCCACTGAGCCACACCGGTCTCGGCGAGGTTTTTTAAAATATATATCTTATTCATTTTTTTTTTTTTACAGAGAGGAAGAGAGAGAGGGACAGAGAGCTAGAAACATCGATGAGAGAGAATCATCGACCAGCTGCCTCCTGCACACCCCCCACTGGGGATGTGCCCGCCACCAAGGCACGTGCCCTTGACCGGAATCGAACCTGGGACCTTCCAGTCCGCAGGCCGACGCTCTACCCACTGAGCCACGCCGGTTTCGGCTGCAGCGGAGACTTCGCCTTGGTGGGCGGATTGCAGCTTCGGTCTTGCAGGGTTCTCTCCCTCACAGCCGCGCCCTCTGCGAGCCCCGCAGTCCACGGCGCTGAGGCAGAGGCGTCAGGCGGCTTGTCCAAGGTCACACGGCAAGTCCCTCGCTCAGGGTCCAGAGCCCGTCGGCGCGGGCGGGCGGGCGGACGCCAAGCGGGGGTCCTCCCGGGCTCAGGCCGCCCGCCGTGTGTCTCCCCCCCAGGGCGGCTCCTCGGCCAAGGGCACGGCGCTGCGCGGCCGCTCCGACGCCGACCTGGTGGTGTTCCTCAGCTGCTTCGGCCACTTCGCCGAGCAGGGCAGCACGCGGGCCGAGCTGGTCTCGGAGATCCGCGCCCAGCTGGAGGCGTGCCGGCGGGCGCGGCGGTTCGACGTGACGTTCGAGATCCCCCGGTGGGAGAACCCCCGCGCGCTGAGCTTCTCGCTGGCGTCCCGGACGCTGGGCGGCCAGAGCGTGGACTTCGACGTGCTGCCCGCCTTCGACGCCCTCGGTGAGGGGCCGGGCGCGGGCCCGAGGAGGGCAGGGGGGGGTGGGGGGGTGGGGGCCTGCTCGGTCGGTCGGTCACAGGCCTTGTCCGTCGGTGTGTTTGTTGCAGCCGCGTCCCCGCGAAGGGTCAGGAGAGGAGAACCCCGCGTTGGCTTCTGGTTCCACCCGAGCGCCGGGTGGCCTTGACCTCTGCCTTGAGCCCCCGGGTCCCCATCGAAGTGTCTCAGTGCATCCCCAGCTTGGGATATCTGTGCGCCCCCTCCCCCACTTGTCACAGACCCATTCCGTCAGTCCAATCCACAAGCGCACCTACTGCGTGCCCAGCACACACTTCCAGGCACAGAGGGCGGGGGGCGGGAATCCCTGAACAAAACAGACGCAAATCCCACCTGACACAGACCCATTCCGTCGGTCCAATCCACAAGTGCACCTACTGTGTGCCCAGCACACACTTCCAGGCACAGAGGGGGGTGGGGGTGGGGGAATCCCTGAACAAAACAGACGCAAATCGCTTTGTAGCTGTTCAGTTCCGTGTCTGGATAGCAGGGGGTGCAGAGTGAGAAACCATCACCCCCCCTGCCCGGTCCTCCCCCCCCCCCCCAATATCTCAATGTAGCCGGCGCCTGCGTTTCGCAAAACAAGCAGCCAGGGAGAGCCTGGTCCGGAAATGCCTCTGAATCTGCTCGGTTCCTCCGTTCAGAGAGCGAGGGGGGGGTGGGGGATCCCAGGGGATGCCTTCCGGAGCCCTGGGACCGGGGTGACCCCGGCTCTCACCTACAGCCCTGTCCCCCGCGGGGCCTCTCTCTCCCTCGGTCAGGGTCAGAGCGTCGGTGGGGGGCGGGGGGTGAGCCCCGAGCGGAGGGAGCCTGCCTTCACGGTGGGTGGGTAAGCAGGTCCCGGGGTGGGAGGGGGGCAGGAAAGGGGGGTCACACCCTCACCAGGGGTTCAGCGCTGGGTCCGGCCGCACCTGTGTGTGTGTCGTCCCCCCCCCCCCCCCGCCCACGAAACGAGACGGGGGTGACCTTCTCCCCGCCTCCAGGCCCGCTGGTCCCCGGCTCCCGGCCGCCGGCTCACGTCTACGCGGACCTCATCTGCAGCCACAGCCGCCCCGGCGAGTTCTCCTGCTGCTTCACCGAGCTGCAGCGCGACTTCGTCGTCTCCCGGCCCACCAAGCTCAAGAGCCTGATCCGCCTGGTGAAGCACTGGTACCGGCAGGTCCGGCACGGGGACGCCCCCCTTTCCCCTAACCCCCCCTTCCCCTACCCCCCCCCCACCTCTTCCCGGCGGCCCTGCCTCTGGAGCTGTCTCCTGGGGGGCCGCAGGTGAGATTTGTCCTCGTGGCGGGACCTTAAGTCTTCTTACCTGTGAGAGGGGGCTGGCGTCCCTGCATCCCAGGAGCTGGTGGAAGGGTGCCCGGGGGGCGGAGGGGTGGGGGCGCCTGTCACCGAAGGGGCTCTGTCCGTGTTTGGGGCGGGTCTGCCGGCTCCTCTCCGCTGCACGCCGCGTGGACGGGCCCGCCGTGTCCCCCCCTCCTCCCTCAGTGCACCAAGATGCCGGCGGGGAGGGGCGCGCTGCCCCCGCAGCACGGGCTGGAGCTCCTGGCAGTGCACGCCTGGGAGCAGGGCGGGGCGGACCCCCAGTTCAGCATGGCCGAGGGCTTCCGCACCGTCCTGGAGCTCGTCGGCCAGTACCGCCAGCTCCGCGTCTACTGGACCGCCAACTACGGCCCCGAGGACCCGGCCGTCGGGGCTTTCCTGGAGCAGCAGCTGCGGAAGCCCAGGTTCGGACCCGCCCCGCGGCCGTCCCAGGGTCCCCGGCCCAAGGTCGCCTCTCTCCCCCCCGCCCCCTGAGGGGAGGGCACAGAGCAGAGGCGGAAACCCACGCCCCAGTTTGTCCTCGGGGGGGGGGGGGGGGGGGGGGGGGGAGAGGCAGCTCCCTGGTCTCCGGTGAACAGGGGTGCAGGTGACGTGGGGGACCCCACGTTAAGTTTGAATTTCAGATAAAACAGTGAGGAACTCTTTAGTGTAAGAATATCCAATGTAGCCGAAACCGGTTTGCCTCAGTGGATAGAGCGTCGGCCTGCGGACTGGAAGGTCCCAGGTTCGATTCCGGTCAAGGGCATGTACCTTGGTTGCGGGCACATCCTCAGTAGGGGGTGTGCAGGAGGCAGCTGGTCGATGTTTCTCTCTCATCGATGTTTCTAACTCTCTATCTCTCTCCCTTCCTCTCTGTAGAAAATCAACAAAATTTATTTTTTTAAAAAAGAATATCCCATGTAGTCATCGGGATATACTTATGCTTAAAAAAAAAACCAACACCCTTGCCTAGCAGAGAGGCTCAGTGGTTGAGCGTTGACCTATGAACCAAGAGGTCACGGTTGGATTCCCAGTTAGGGCACATGCCTGGGCTGCAGGCTCAGTCCCCAGGGTGGGGGGTGCAGCAGGCAGCCGACCGATGAGTCTCTCTCATCCTTGATGTTTTGATCTTTCTCTCTCTCTCCCTCTCCCTTCCTCTCTGAGATCAATAAAAAACATATTTACATTTTTATAAAACAAACAAACAAACAAAACACCCCTTGCTCATTGTTTATCTGGAGCTCAAATTTAACTGGGCAACTTCTCCCAGTGTTTGCCAAATCTGGCGCCCCCTGCCTGTGAACCGCCAGGTCCCACAAGCTGCCCCATTCTGGGGGGCTTTGCCCGCCTCTGAAATGCTGCAGAGATGACAAAGGATGCTTTCACAGCGTTGTGGCGTATTTCCAGTCCGTGGGTAATGGCCTACGGAGCGGGGTGTGTCGCTAAAGACGCTGAGGGTGTGAGTGAACTCCACTGAAAAGAGTGATCTCACCAGTCAGTGGCTGTGGATCCGGGAGAGCGGATGGGACCCGTGCTGGGGTCGATTAACGATGCCTGCTTTACACGCAGGTGGGGCGAGCATGGCCTGAGCTCTGTGGTTGATTAGTAAGGCCTGTCCTGGGTACAGAAGGCAGAAAGGGCTCCCGTGTAGCTTCTTCTCCATCCTGCCCTCAAGTGTAGTGTGCCTGGAGCACAGAGGAGTCTCCGGGCCCTGCCCCTGCCCCCTGCAAAGTGTTGGGTGAGGGGGAGAATAGTTCAAGCAGTCCCGGAGGTAGATACCCAGACGTTGCCAGGCAGAGGACTGACCTTGGATGGGAATTGCAGGCCCATCATCCTGGACCCGGCAGACCCGACAGGCAACCTGGGCCCCAACGCCCGCTGGGACCTGCTGGCCAAGGAAGCCGCAGCCTGCACATCCTCTCTGTGCTGCACGGGCAGAGACGGCACCCCCATCCAGCCATGGCCTGTGAGGGTGAGAGACCTGTGGTACACAGCAGGGGGCATCTTGGTTGGGGGGCAGTGTGACCGGGGGAGGGGCATGATGCCTCCCAAAGTTGGCAGGGCCCAGTCATGGCCCAGACGTGCCCCCGCGGCGCCACGTCCTGTCTGTCCCCATTGTCTCAGCTTCTCTAGGAAGATTAGAGGTACCCAACATATTCTATCATCTTTCCCCAGGCCGCTGTGTGAAGCCGAGAAAATCAGTGGTCCTACCAGATGGACAGATGGACACCAGCCCTCCACGTGGGGAGACCATGCCAGATGTGTGTGTGTGTGTGTGTGTGTGTGTGTGTGTGTGTGTGTGTGTATGTGTATGTGTGTGTGTGTTTTGGAGTGCAGCCTCCATGGGTGGGCACCTTCCTAGGTTTCCAGCTTCTTCAATGCCCTGGTGACCCTCTGGTCTCAGCTGCACCTGCCCCACCGAGAATCTCCTCCTCCTCCTCCTCCTCCCCGATTCTCCCTACCCATCCACACCAGCTCCCATCCTTCCTCTTTTTTTTAAATTTTAAAAATTTTATTGATTTTTGTCACTAATTATCCGAGAGATACAAATCAAAACAACAATGCGGTACCATCTCACACCTGTCGGAATGGCCAACATCAACAAAACAACAAACGACGAATGTTGGCAAGGTTGCGGAGAAAAAGGAACCCTCGTGCACTGCTGGTGGGAATGCAGGTTGGTGCAACCACCGTGGAGAACAGTATGGAGCTTCCTAAAAAAACTGAAAATGGAACTCCCATTTGATCCAGTAATCCCACTACTAGGAATATACCCCAAGAAGCTAGAAACCCCAACCAGAAAGGATATATGCACCCCTATGTTCATAGCAGCACAATTTGCAATAGCTAGGATTTGGAAACAGCCTAGGTGCCCGTCAGCAGATGATTGGATCAGAAAACTATGGTATATCTACACAATGGAATACTATGCTGCCATAAAAAGGAAGAAATTCTCATCATTTGCAGTAACCTGGATGGAATTGGAGGGCATCATGCTGAATGAAATAAGCCAGTCAATGAAAGAGAAACACTACATGACCTCACTCATTTATGGATATTAAAGAACATTATAAACGAATGAACAGAAAGATAGATACAGTGACAGTAAAACAACAAGCAGACTGTCAAATGACAGCGGGGGGTGGGGGTGGGGAGGGGAGGGAGATCTGGGGGAGATAAGAGATCAACCGAAGGACTGGTATGCATACATATAAGAACAACCAATGGACACAAAACTCTGGGGAGGGAGGGAATCTATGGGAGGGGGGGAGGGCAATGGTAAGCTATGTACACAGATAATACCTTAATAAATTTTTTTAAAATAAATAAAAAAGTAATGTGCATAAAACTGAAAGAAAAAATTTTTTATTGATTTTTTTACAGAGAGGGAGGGAAAGGGATAGAGAACTAGAAACATCGATGAGAGAGAAACATCGACCAGCTGCCTCCTGCACATCCCTTATCGTGGATGTGTCCGCAACCAAGGTACATGCCCTTGACTGGAATTGAACCTGAGACCCTTGAGTCCACAGGCAGATGCTCTATCCACTGAGCCAAACCAGCTAGGGCAACGCTCGTGATCATGATCCAGCATCTAGAAGGGTTCAGAAATCTGGAAAAGGGCTGTGCATGAATTAAATGAGTCCAGAGACAAAGCATATTTTTTTAAAAAATATTTTATTGATATTTTACAGAGAGGAAGGGAGAGAGACAGAGAGCTAGAAACGTCGATGAGAGAGGAACATCAACCAGCTGCCTTCTGCACACTGGGGATGTGCCCGCAACCAGTGTACATGCCCTTGACCGGAATCGAACCCGGGACCCTTCAGTCCGCAGACCGACACTCTACCACTGAGCCAAACCGGTTTCGGCCAAAGCATAATTTTGAAAGGCATTGTGAGGGCCAGACGAGACTTAGCGAAAGGAGCTAAGTCCCCCTTGTCTCGGGACCCCTTGCTTTTTATTCACACAATTTGTCCTAAGGCAAGGTGGAGATAGACACATCAAAGGGTAGGGTTAGTACAGGAATCCATTGTCAGATTGGAAGAATTCGCCTAGGACTGTTCAGGTGTTTGGCCAGTAGGAGGCCATCACATGTAGATTAAGAGGCCCTGAGGTGTCTGGCAGCAAGTAATCATCCTTGTCACGTTTGGGGAAATGCCTTTAGCCATTCCCAACAGGTGATTACATACGTGACTCAGCCCTTGTTGAGTCCCCAAGTCCCACCAACCCTTGGATGAAACTCTTGCAATTAGGACATGCTGGAATTGGCTTCCGGCAGAGTTTTCATCTCATTCGTCGGCCACACTCAGTTGGTTGTGGCTGTCCGGAGGCCCTGTGTGTTAAAGGATTTTGAAGAATGGATGCCTAGCCGGGAGGAGAGACCTAATCCATTAGTGATGTCTGCCATGGATGGACTAGAGAGAAGTAGTGGCACGAGTGCTGTGATCGATTAGAAACGTCTGGCCTGCGTACAGGACGAAGTGCTCAGAGACCCACAGTCTGCACATGTCTGGGCTGTGGAGAAGCTTTCTGAGCTCAGCCCCTAGGGGGACAGCATGCCGGCGGGGATCGGCTACTTATGTCTGCCACAGACACAGACACACACAGAGGGAGTGGGGTAATGCGTGTCATGCGGCTCCTGTCCTTGGACCCTTCGCCGGATGCCTTTTCCTTGGAGGCCTTTCCCCAGTTTGCACATCTTCATGCCATGCCACCCTTCCTTTCTGAATTGGTACCGAGTGCCTGCCTTTTTTTTCTGCCCTGCTACACTGCCACCAGTGGGATCCTCCGTCCCCAGAGCCTGCCTGTGAGCCAGTGCCCTCGTAACAGTGCCGGCCTGCCTCTGAACCCCCTCCAGCGCCTGCAGGGGGGCACGCCTGACCTCCCGTGCAGTCACAGCGTCCCGCTCCGTCCAGGACCAGCACGGAAAACAGGAAGCGCTCCGGAATGGGAAGTGGAGAGGGGTTCCGTCCAAACCCTGGACCGGCGGCTGCAGGAGGCTGGGGCCACCTGGACGTTGGTTGCGTGATCGGACTCCCACGGCCACCAACATCTCCCGGGACTGGGCCACCGGGCTGCAGGGGGTGGGGTGGGGGTTCTGCATCTCTTCTCCAAAATAAACTAAATTCCAGCCAGAATCTGGCTCGGGGGGTCTGAGAAGTGAGCATCTGTCTCCCCACCCCGGGTAGCACAGGGAGGAGTGGATGCCCAGAGTGGGGGGTGGGGGAGAAGGGCAGATCCAAGACTGCATTCCCAGCATAAGCACCGAGAATGCCTATTGCTGCTCTCACAGAGTCTGACACCTCAGGCCACTGGGAACAGGAAGAAGGGGAGAAAGGCTTAAGGAAGAACTCTGACCCTATACAGGTTTTTTGGTGTGTTTTTTTTAAAATGTATTTTATTGATTTTTTACAGAGAGGAAGAGAGAGAGAGGGCTAGAGCGTTAGAAACATCGACGAGAGAGAGAATCATCGATTCTTGCACACACCCTACTGGGGATGTGCCTGCAACCAAGGTCCATGCCCTTGACCGGAATCGAACCCGGGACCTTTCAGTCCGCAGGTCAACGCTCCATCCACTGAGCCAAACCGGTTTTGGCGGCTCTATGCAGGGTTATTTGCTTAGCAAACACTTCTGTAGCAGTGGTGACCTGCCCAGCCCTAAGCCCTTGGCAGGCACCGTTTTATTCTGGCGTTCGCCCGATAAGAGAGACCCCACTGCTGTCCCCGCTTTACAAAGGGGGAAGTCGAGGCTCCCCGAGGCAGGGGCGTGCTCGGGGGCACGGGTCTAGCACGTCTCCCGCCCCAGCAGCCGCCGCCTCCTCCTCCTCCTCCTCCTTCTCCTCCTCCTCCTCCTCGGGAGCAGCTGGCCCAGGGCTGAGGGGCGGGCAGAAGGCTGGATTGAGGAAGTCAGCTGAGAATGCTGAGAGTTTCGATTTCCTGGCTCTTGCCAGCTTCCAGGCTCCCAGCCCAGAGCTCCCCTCTCTCCTCTGCCTCCCGCTCTGCCGCGAGCCGTCACCCCGGGGGCCAGCCGGAGCGATGGGCAACTGGCTGTCCGCCACCGGCCCGGAAGCGGTGTACGACCTCCCGGTTCAGGCACTGGATGACTATGTCCGGTCCTCGCTGAGGCCGGCGGAAGACTGCCAGAAGCAGATCGATGAGGCCGTGGACAGCATCTGTGCCGCCCTGCAGGAAGCCACGGAGCCCCCCGTGGTGACGGATGTGGCCAAAGTGAGCGGAGGGCCGGGGTCGGGGCTCCTGGTCATGGGACGTCAGAGAGGCTTGGTGCTGAGCACCTACTGGGTGCCGGGTCCTGGGTGCACCGTACGTCACCCTGTCCCCCCCTCCCCCCCACCCTCGGAGAGGGGATGGGATGTAGTGCAGAGTGTAGGGGCACAGACTCTGGAGTCCGCTCCGCCCCTCGTTGCTGTGTGACCCGCGGTAGGTTGCCTCGCCTCTCTGTGCCTCAGCCTCCGCATCTGTAACATGGGAGAGGCGTAGCACCCATCTGAAAGCGTCTCGAGGCCCGAGCATGTAATGTTCTTAGAACGGGGCCTGGTACACGGTGAGCGTTCCGTGCGTTGGCTGTGATCGCTCCCTGCGAATGCTCTGTCCTCCCCACCCCCAGAGCAGCAGACTGAGGTGAAGGGCTCGGGGAAACGTCTCCCGGTGGCTCTCCCAGCGAGGGGGGACGGGACCGCTCATCAGTTAGAAGTGGCCGGTGCTCCGGGCACAAACCCCAGGGCTGAGGCTACGGAGTCTGGGCCCTTGGGGAGGAAAGGGTGCTGGGAAGGTGCCGGCACCCCAGGGGAGGGGACGGGGGTGGAGAGCCCCACGCCCACACCCATGCTCCCCGGCGCTGGAGACTCGCTTCTCTGCAGCCACAGTGCTACCTGGCCTCTGCCGTTACACACACACACACACACACACACACACACACACACATATATATATATATATATACACACGCACACAGACACACACACACATACACACAGACACACACACACATACACACAGTCACACACACACAGACACACAGACACACAGACACACACTCATACATATATACACACACATACACACAGACACACCCAGAGACACACATACATACACACATACACACACTCAGACACACACTCATACATACACATATACACGCGCACACACACATACACAGACACACATGCGCACACACAGAGAGAGACACACATACACACAGAGACACAGAGACACACATACACACAGAGACACACATACACACACCCAGACACACACACACTCATACATACACATATACACGTGCGCGCACGCACACACACACACACATACACAGACACACAGAGACACAGACACACAGACACACACACACACACTCAGATACTGGTGTCCCCTGCCTTGGCCCAGAGGAGGACACGGAGGCACGAGGAAGTTATTTAATAGCACCACCCTGCCTCTCAATACTAAGTAGCCTGTTCTGATGAAAACAAACATACAAACAGATGAGCGCACAGAGCTAAGTATGCGGCCTGCTCGGATTGCCACGAACAAAGCTACACCCGGCTGGAGGAGCGAAGCCTCCCCAGCCCCCGAGGGCCCCTGCACGCCCAGCCCTGTCACCGCCCGCCCCCGGGGCAGCGTCCGCCCGCCCGCCCGCCTCCTAACGGCAGAGGTCGTTCTGCCGGAATTTTACCCTCGTCCACAGGCTAGGTGGCCGAGCAGCCCGGCTTGCCTGGCCTGAGGGGTTTTCCGGGACGTGGGCCCTTCGACGCCAATGCTGGCTGCCGCACCGGACCAGTGGGCCACCCTGGATAAACGAGTCCACGCCCTGCTCGTGCCCGGTGTGGCTCTCCCGCGTGGTCTCTGACCCACCCTGTCCACGCCGTGCCTGCCGTGGGGGCAGGTGGTGTTTGTCATGTCGCTGCGGCACGGCGCTCCGCTGCGTGGATACACCGCATCCACCCGTTGGCGTGCCCTCCAGATCGGGGCTCGTATAGGGTGACCAGACATCCCACTTTGGGTGGGACAGCCCCGATTTTTAAACGGTTTGCCCCACACCCCGCGGCATTTTTAAAAAGTCCCGATTTTTTGAAAGAATTGGGACATTTTTTTGTTGTTGTTATATATTTTATTGGTTTTTCACAGAAAGGAAGAGAGAGGGATAGAGAGCTAGAAACATCGATGAGAGAGAATCATCGACCAGCTGCCTCCTGCACACCCCCCACTGGGGATGTGCCTGCAACCAAGGTACATGCCCTTGACCGGAATCGAACCCGGGACCCTTCAGTCCGCAGGCCGACGCTCTATCCACTGAGCCACACCGGTCCCGGCAAGAATTGGGACATTTTTATTTTTAATATATTTTATTGGTTTTATACAGAGATGGAGGGAGAGAAATAGTTAGAAACATCAATGAGAGAGAATCATTGACCAGCTGCCTCTTGCACACCCTCTACTGGGGATGTGCCCGCAACCAAGGTACATGCCCTTGACCGGGATCAAACCCGGGACCTTTCAGTCCACAGACAGACGCTCTATCCACTGAGCCAAACCGGTTTCGGCGAATCGGGACTTTTTTTTTAAAAAAAAAAATTGCCAAAGCGGGACGTCTGGTCGCCTTAGGCTAGTCGGAAGAGCATTGCTATGGCACCCTGGTCCGTGGGTGGGCCAATGGGCGGCTGCCACTCAACATTAAGACTATGGTGACATCTGGTGTTTTTTTTTTTCTCAAGGGAAGCAGCACCACTGCCTGCTGGGGGGTGCCGTGACCCCCGAAAGGGTCCAGACTCTCACACCTGCTTCTCTGGTTGCTGGCAGGGCGGCTCCTACGGCCGGAAGACATCCTTACAGGGCGACGCCGATGGCACCCTTGTCGTCTTCATCGGCGACCTTGAGAAATTCCAGGATCAGAAGGAAAAGCACGGTGAAATCCTCAGCAAAATCTGGCAGCGTCTGGGAGCGTGCGGGCTCGAGAGGAAGCTGGCAGCCAGGATGGAGATGCTGCGGCCCGGCGGCGGCCTCACCGTCCGGCTGCGCACGAAGCGGCAGTGCGTCATGCTGGACGTGCTGCCCGCCTTCGACGCTCTGGGTGAGCCCGCCGGGGTGTGCGGGGGGGCGGGGATGGGTCTGCAGGGGGGGGTGTGGAGAGAGCAACGTCGGAGAGAGGGAGGGTGGACGGACACCTTTGGTGCTTTCCGGTGGCGGGAGGCCTTCCACAGAGGAAGCCCCGCTCGCCCTGGCTTCCTCTCTTCTCTAAGGGCTTCTCCCGATCTCCTCCTTGACTTTTTCGTTGTTGATCCTCACCGGAGGGTGTGCTCCCACTGATTTTTTTTAGGGAGAGTGGAAGGGAAGGGGGAGAGATGGAGAGAAACGCCGATGTGAGAGAAAACACATCGATGGGTTGCCTCCCGCACGAGCCCCGACCAGGGCCTGGGCTGGGGAGGAGCCTGCAACCGAGGTGCGTGCCCTCGACTGGAATCGAACCCGAGACCCTTTGGTCTGCAGGCCTACGCTCTATCCACTGAGCCAAACCAGTTGGGGCTCCTCCTTGACTTTTTTAAAAAATTTATTGTCTAAAGATTTACACGTGTCTCCTTTTCCCCTCGTGACCCTCCCCCCCCCCCCCAAGCCATTCCCACCCCGGGGTGCAGAGGGCCCCCAGGGAAGGCATACGGACATTCTTTACATTGTTGTCAGGTGAGTCCGAGGCGACTGGCAGAGCCCAGTCTCGGGATACACATTCCTCAAGAAGGTGGAGAGTGCTATTCGGTACTGGCTTTTACCTTTTGTCGAGATGTCAGGAGCGGGTCTAGGTATGTAAATCCAGTCCAGCACCAGGAATGCTAGGGCCCACTCAAGAATGCAAATAGGCTTCCTTGGGTCCTAAGTCTTGCTGACAACTTCCTGGCATGTGGGGAATGTATAAAATAAATGCGCTGCGTGGGCTCGGGGTCCCGTCCCCTCATCTGAGTGGCAGCGTCCCACCCCGGCTCCCGGCTTGCTTCTATTTCTGCGTCTTGCTTTCTTTTTCTTTTACTTCTTAATCCCCAGCTCCTCTGCTCAAGGACTAGACCAGTTCTCCTTTTCCATGCTGGACAGGGGGGGAAAGGGAGAACACCTCCACACCCGGGCAAGCCCCCCCCCCCCGCCCCGCCGCCCCAGGGTCTGTGTCCATCGGTTACGCTGATACACATGCATACAAGTCCTCTGGTTGCTCTCTAACACCCCCCCCACCCCCAACTCCTCTACCATGTGTCTCTGGATCTATTCTTGTTCACCAAGTTATGTTGGTCATTCTATCCCACATGTGAGTGGGAATCATGAGACATGTATCTTTCTCCGACAGGCTTATTTCGCCTGGCGTAATGCTCTCCAGTTCCGTCCGTGCTGTTGCAAATGGTAAACGTTCCTCCTTCTCCACAGCAGCGTCGTATTCCGCGGCGTAGGCGTGCCACCGTCTTCTGATCCGCTCATCTGCCTCACTGACGCGGGAGGCGCCTGCGCCTGTGTTCGTCCTAGCTGTGCGGCGGGGTTCTGACTGGCTCCCCGGCCTGAGAGCCGCCGCCCTGGGTCACCCTACCTTACGGGTTCAGTGCTGTGTGTGTGTGGGGGGGGTGCACCTGCCACCTGGCATCCGCCCCAGCCTCCAGGGCTCTGCCTGCACCCGCCTGCACCCGCCTGCACCCGCCTCCTCAAGGCGCCTGTCCCCCTGGACTCTGAACTGGAGCACTCCCTCCATGGGCTCGGTGGCGGACTATAGTGTCTGTGATATATCAGCTTTATTTCCTGCCAGGTGTGGGCCAATGCCTTTTTTTTTTTTTTTCCCCTCAAGAAACCATCTCTGCCGAAACCGGTTTGGCTCAGTGGATAGAGCGTCGGCCTGCGGACTGAAGGGTCCCAGGTTCGATTCTGGCCAAGGGCATGTACATTGGCATCGGGCACATGCCCGGTAGGGAGTGTGCAAGAGGCAGCTGGTCGATGTTTCTCTCTCATCGACCTTTCTAGCTCTCTCTCTCTCTCCCTTCCTCTCTGTAAAATATCAATTAAAAATATTTTTTTTAAAAAAAAGAAACCATCTCTTCCCTACGTATTCGGAACTCCTTCTTTTTTCATTTTGCACCTGTTTCCCCTTCCCTCCGTTGGCCCTCCCCGGTCTGTTCTTGGGCCGGCGCCGTAGCCTTTGCGTGACGGCCGTGGCGGGCGTCGTTCTCATCGCGGAGCCGGGAAAGCCGCCCCTCGCCTTTTACGCAGACACACCCGGCCCCGGACCGAGGCAGCCCGCCGTCGCTGTCACACCGCGCCGCGACCCTCAGCGTCCCTTTTCCCTTCCCCGCCAGACCTGCGTGGCAAGCCCAGCCCTGCGACCTACCGCGACCTCAAAAGAGCCTTGGACAAGGCGAGAGCCAGCCCCGGGGAATTCTCGGTCTGCTTCGCAAGGCTCCAGCAGAGCTTTTTTAACAGCCACTCCAGGAAGCTGAGGGATTTGATCCTCTTGGTGAAGCATTGGCACCGACTGGTACGTTCCACACTGCCTTCCCTCTGGCCGGCACCCACTGCCTGCTGGGTCCCCCGTCGCTTGCAACCCGGTGGAAAGCGCCAAACAATCCTGGGCGGGCAGGCGGCTCGGTCGAGCATGCTGTATTGTCCTCAGCAAAACTCCGCAAGTGGCCTCACGCCCACCACCCCCCGGGGGAGACTCCCCCAAGCAGCCCACTCCCCTAATCAGAGCTCTCTCCACAAACCCGCTTGGCTCGCTTTCCCGCTTGCTCCGCGTGGAATCCCACGGTACGTGCGTTGCGCCTGCCGTTCTCTGCTCGACGTCACGTCGGAGAGGTTTGCCCACGCGTGTTGGTGCGTGTGGTTGCCGGTTGTTTTGGGTTTTTTTTTATTGTTTCGTGAATATTCCAGCGTGTCGCTCTACCGCACATTTACCCCTTCTGCTACTGATGGGCATTTGGGTCACTTCCAAACTGGAGCTGTTATGCGTTATGTGACGGTGGGTGTTCCCTGCCTGTGCTTTTGTAAATTTGAGGCTCCGTTATTATTTTTTTTTAATTTTTATTCTTTTTTAAAAATATATATTTTATTGATGTTTTTACAGAGAGGAAGGGAGAGAGACAGAGAGCCAGAAACGTCGATGAGAGAGAAACATCGACCAGCTGCCTCCCGCACGCCCCCCACCGGGGATGTGCCCGCAACCAAGGTACATGCCGTTGACCGGAATCGAACCCAAGACCTTCCAGTCCGCAGACCGACGATGCTCTATCCACTGAGCCACACCGGTTTCCGCAAGGCTCCTTTTTAAAAAAAAAAAATCACGTTTTCTTTTGTGGATTTCAGAGAGGAAGGGAGAGCGAGGGAGAGATAGAAACATCAATGATGAGAGAGAATCATTGATCGGCTGCCTCCTGCATGCCCCTTACTGGGGATGGAGCCTGCAACCCCGGGCTTGTGTCCTGACCTGGAATGGAACCTCTTGGTTCAGAGGTCAACGTGCAACCACTGAGCCACACCAGCTGGGCAAGCACTCCTTTCTCTGGAGAAGACATGCAGGCGTGGACCTGCTGGGCTATAAAGTTACATGTATATGAAAACGTATGTGTGTGCGCACACATATACACATGTGTGCATATGTGTGTGTCCACAATGAGGAATGGTTTACATAGTTAACTTTGGGAAATTCAGCCAAACACAGACGGGGCCTTGACTCACAATGGTTTGACTTGAGATTTATTTTTTAAATATGTTTTTATTGGTTTTAGAGAGAAAGGAAGGGAGAGAGAGAGAGTGAGAGAGAAACACCAATCGGATGCCTCCCCCCCCCCCACCACCACCACCCAGTGGCCGAGCCTGAAACCAGGGTCTGTGCCCTGACCGGAAATTGGACCGTGGCCTCCTGACTCATGGGGCCGACGTTCAACCACTGAGCCACACCGGCCGGGCTGCCTTCTTGACCTCAGAGCGCTGACGTGGGGAGAACTGGGTCTCTCCATTAGCCGCCGCCCCGTTCCTCCCCCCCGCAGTGCCAGAAGCGGGCGGAGCCTCGGCCCCTGCCGCCCTCGTACGCTCTAGAGCTGCTCACCGTCTACGCCTGGGAGGAGGGGTGCCGAGAGGAAGACTTCGACATCGCCCAGGGCCTCAGCACCGTCCTCGGGCTCGTCCGGCAGCAGGAGAAGCTGTGTGTCTACTGGACGGTCAACTACAACTTCGAGGATGAGACCGTCCGGAACGTCTTGCTGGCCCAGATCCGGTCCCCGAGGTACCCACCACCTCCCGGGGTGTCCCCCCCCCATTCTCTCTCCCCCTCTCCATTGGCATGCCAGGCCACACCCCCTTAGCATGAGCGCTCACCCCTGTCCTTCCCCGCCAGGGGGCCCCCCCGCGGATGCCGGCAGCCTGGGGCAGGGGAGCGAGGAGAGGTCTGTCTGCGGGAGGGACCCTGAACCCCGCCTTCCCCGTTACAAACCATCGTCCCATTCTGTGGCCCCGGACAGAGCCTGGCGGGGTGCTCCCCTTTACGGAGGGAAGAGGCGAAGGGAGAAGGGAGGCCCGCCGGGGGAGAGGCCGCCCTGTTACGTGGCCAGGGGAGCGCCCCCCGGTGCCGACCACCAGAGGACAACAGGACCAGAGAGGCTGGGCCCGGCGGACAAGGCACCTCGGCAACCGAGAGGAAGCCCCGGCGTGGCCCGCAGCCCCGGACACGGATCGCCCTTCCCGCGAGCAGCCCCCCTGATTTTCATTTTTATTAATTTCTATAATCTTAATGGAATTCCTAGGCCAGTCATCTTGGACCCAACCGACCCCACCCATATGGTGAGCGAAGACAAGGCGGGCTGGCCGCTGCTGGGAGAGGAGGCTCACGTCTGGCTGTCTCGCCCCAGCCTGCGAGAGTTCCCGTCGTGGAATGTTCTGGTGAGAGGGCCGGTTTCCTAGGGCTGCTGCAAAGTCCCGTGCCCTGGGCGGCTTGAGGCCACAGACACACATGCTGTCCCGGTCCTGAGGATGAGGAGTCCAAGTTCAAGGCGTCGGCCGGCAGGGCTGTGCTCTCCCTCTGAAGCCGCTAGGGGAGGAATCTCTTCCCAGGCCCCCCCGCCCCCCCCCTCAGACTCGGTGGTTGTCAGCAGCCCTTGGCTTGTGGCGGCCTCCCTCCAGTCTCTGCCTCCAGGGTCTCGCGGCCTTCCCTGCGGTGTCTTCATGCGGCCTTCCTCCTTCCCTCCGCCCCATCTGTCTCGGCGCACCCCCCTCCCCCTCCTCCTCCTCTTGTCAGGACCCAGGGCGAGCTGGATTAGGGCCCAGCCGAGTGACCCCATCTAACGCGATGGCCTCTTGCAAAGGCCCTACCCCCAGATAACATCCACGTTTACCGATGAGGACGTCAGCGTGGGTTTTGAGGGGACATCCTCCCATCCCCTTCCGAGGAAGTGATGGTAGAGCACAGACCGAACAAAAGGGAAAGCGGAGGGGGAGGGTTCGATTCCGGTCCAGGGCAGGAACCTCGGGTGCAAGCTCAATCCCCGGCCCCCGCGGAGGGAGGCAACCGCTCGACGGGTCTCCCTCGCATGGATGTTCCTCTCTTCTCTGTCTCTCTCCCCCCGTCCTTCCACGCTCCCTAAAAAAAATCAGTGGGAAAATATCCAGGGGTGAGGATTGACACCTACAGCAAAAAGAAGGCACCCAGAGGCGCGCGCGCGCACACACACACACACACACACACACACACACACACACACACAGAGGGGAGAAGGTCATGTGCACGCAGAGGCCGGGGTCGGAGTGGCCCGCGTACCGGCCCAGGGGTGACTGGTCCGCCGGAGCCAGAAGAGGCCAGGCAGCCCCCCCCCCGGGGGGGGCATCAGAGAGAGCACCGCCTGCCCACGCGTCCCTCTGGGTCCCTAGTCCCCGGTTGTGAGAGGACGCACTTGGGTCGCTTTACGCCACCCCGCTGTCATGTGTCACGGTGGCCATGGGGACCGGTGCCCGCCCGAGTATCTGTTTCTGGGTAGGCCCTAAACCAGGGGTGGGCAAACTTTTTGACTCGAGGGCCACCATGGGTTCTTACACGGGACCGGAGGGCTGGAACAAAAGCACCCTGACCACGCTGGCACTCTCCTCTTGGGCTGCTGGTGAAGGAGCGGAGGGGAGAGCAAGAGAACCCTCCTCCGCTCTTTGGGCTCCGCGGGCCGGAGAGAACAGCCGCACGGGCCGGATCCGGCCCGCCGCGGGCCGTCGTTTGCCCACGGCTGCCCGAAACTCAACTATGTCCCTGGGATAGCCTATATAATAAAAGCCTACTATGCAAGTCAGCCGAATGGCAGAACGACCGGGTCGGTGGGGGACGGGCCCCGTGAGCGGGAGGCACCAGGCCGGCGAAGGCGTGTGCCAGCGGGCAGAGGGAGGGTGTGGCAAGGGCGGGGGCCCGAGGGGGGGGCAGGATCGCGGCCTGCTCGCTCGGCCCTCCTGTCGCCTCCCACAGAGGGAGGCCAGACGGTGCAGACGGTGGCTCAGGCCCGCTCCCCGCACGGTCAGTCGGACGTCCCCCAAAGGCTCCTGGACTGCAAGAGGGCGCAGGCGGGCTGAGGGGACCTCCCCCCACTCCCCTCCCCGCCCCCAGTGCACGGATTTCATGCACCGGGCCTTCGTGTCACCATAAGAAGTCAGGGCCTCAAAGCTGCTGGGTTGGAGAGCAGGAGGGAGAGGCGGGAAGGAAACCTGGGGCCAGCCGTCAGGGGTGCGCTCACCGCCGGGCTCTCGAACCCTCTCCCCCGCCCCAGCCGGCACCGCTGCACGAGACCCCGGGCCACCGTCTGGACAAATTCATCGAGGACTTCCTCCAGCCCACGAAGACCGTCAGGCTGCAGACCAAGGCGGCTGTCGGCATCATCTCCGCGTTCCTTAAGGAAATCTGCTTCCGGGACTCCGCCACAAAGGTGCAGAAGCCCATCAAGGTGAGCTCGGCCGGTCCCCGCGGGGGCCGCCGGCAGATGCCGAGCCGTGGCCGGCGCCGCCGTCCCCTGGCAGAGGCGCGGGAGGAGGAAGGGCAGCAGATTCTCCGGGTGGGGGTGGGGGTGGGGTGGGGCCGGGGGCGCTGAGTACGTCATTAACCACGTACCTTTTAAAAACATGCATATCTTATTGATTTTTCTCACAGAGAGGAAGGGAGAGGGATAGAGAGTTAGAAACACCAGGCAGGTGGGGTATTTGCGGCTAGAATTCAAAAGAGATGTGGATTGACATGGTTACATATTCAGTGCCAAGGTTTATCTAACAACTGGAGACACATTTGCTTGGTAAAAAAAAAAAAAAAAAGAAAAGAAAAAGAAAGAAATCCAGAAAAGTGTGATGTCAAATAAACCGCAACAACAATATGCCATGAAAAAGAAAGAAAGAAACACCCATCAGCTGCCCCCTGTGCACCCCCCACTGGGGATGTGCCCGCAACCAAGGTGCATGCCCTCGGCCGGAATCGAACCCGGGACCCTTGAGTCTGCAGGCCGGTTGCTCTATCCAATTCACAGAACCCCTGGCTCAGCTGACGGGAGGAGGCAGGCCGCTCCAGGCAGGCTCCCCCCCTCCCCCAGCCAGCACCGCCCCGGAAGCCAAACTGGTCAGGGCAACAACATACCTTCCACTCTGCAAGCCCCCCTCCCGGGGCAGCCGGCGGGCGGCCGGCAGGGGCGGCCCTGGGCTTGTGGCTGCTTCCCTCCGGTCTCGGCGCCCCTCTGCCCGCCACCGCCTCCTGTCTGTGCGTCCTCTCCCCCCCTTCTCTTCTCGTGAGGACGCGTGCCGTGGGATTCAGGGCCCGCAGGTCCCTGATCTCGTTAAATCGACGGAGCCCCTTTTCCCAGATCAGATCGCGTCCCCGCAGACTTACGTTGGCAGGGCCACCAGGCCGACCGCGGGAGAGGCTGAGCGTGGCGTGTGGCGGACCAGAGCGACCTCTTCCTGCTTCCGTGGCTGGGGCCCGGCTCCTCCGTCAGCTGAGCCAGCGGTTGGTTCCGTGGATCGGACCGCGCGGGTCCGAGGCCCGAAGGCCTGGGGCTGCTGGCGCGCTCCCCTCGGTCTGCCTGAAGGGACTGGGCTGGAACGGGGGTTCGCGGAAGATCTGGATGCAGGAAACGGAGTGCTCCCCGCTCGGCCTCCCCCGCACAGCCAGGCATTTACCGCTGTGGGGGTGAGAGAGTCCTTTTCCCTACGGAAGTGGAAGGAGCCCGACCAGCGTGGCTCAGTGTTTGAGCCGACCTCTACACCAGCAGGTCGGGGTTCGATTCCCGGTCAGGGCACAGGCCCGGGGCTGCAGGATCGATCCCCAGTGTGGGGCGTGCGGGAGGCAGCCGATCAGCGATTCTCTCTCATCATGGATGTTTCTATCTCTCTCTCTCCTTCCCCCATAATCTCTTTTTAAACACACACACATACACATACGTACACATACACGCACAAACATACACACAGATACACACAGACAGACACACACATGCACACATACGTACACATACACACACAGAGGTACACACACAGAGACGCACAGAGAGATACACATACAGACATACACACATACACACAGAGAGACACACATGCACGCACATACATACACGCACACATATGCACAAACATACACATACACACGTAAGCACACACATGCACATACATACACAGAGGTACACACATACACACAGACAGACACACAGAGACACACAGAGACACACAGAGACACACATGCACACACATACACACATATACACAAACATACACACACACACACACACACACACACACACACACACCACGGCATGAGCTGTCTGGGAGCAGCCAGGGCGGTGTGGATGACGGTTGGTGCCCGCACAAGCCCAGCCCATGCCGGCATGGGGAGGGTCTCTTGTGAGGCAGCTGGCTTCTCCGAGACAAACGGCTCTCCTGTCCGAATTTCAAATACTTAAAAAAAAATATATATATATATATATATATATATATATATATATATATATATATATATATATGTTTTATTGATTTTTTTACAGAGAGGGATAGAGAGTTAGAAACATCAATGAGAGAGTAGCATCCATCGGCTGCCTCTTGCACACCCCCCACTGGAGATGCGCCCGCAACCAAGGTGCATGCCCTTGACCGGTCAGATTCGAACCCGGGACCTTTCAGTCTGCAGGCCGAGGCTCCATCCGCTGAGCCGACCCGGCTCCGGCTCACATACTTTCAATACCTCTCCTCCAGGGGTCCCCGCGGCCAGGAGCACACATGGGGCGGGGACCACGGCCCGTGTAGTCAGTCCCTCCCCCGGTTCCTCATTGGCTGAGTGCCCTTGGGTCACCTGCTTCCCAAGAGGCCGCCGCCCTCCTGCCGCCCCCCCTCGGCCTGAGCATCCTCCTGGGAAACGTGCCTCAGCCCTGGGCACAGCTCGGTACCCCCTCCCCGTCCTGCCTCCCTCCGGTTTGCTCTGGGGAAGGTCAGTCGCCGCCTGGCCTCGTGCTGTTTCTTCTCTGTGGAGATGAAGCGGGAGCTTGCTTCTCCCATCCCCCCGCTCCCCCGGCCCTCGGAGAAGCCCGCAGACCGAGCCCCTCCGCACGGAAGGGGCCTGCAGCCCCCCAGGGGCCGTCAGACCAGGCCCCTGAGCTCAGGCTGGTTTTTGCGTTTTCACAGAGCTGTTGAGAAAGGGAAGGGGGTGGGGGTGGGGGTGGGGAAAAGGCAGGAAGGAGGAAGTGGAGAAACCCCTTATCCCACCTCTGCCAAACCCGGCACCTCGGTGGTGATGAAGATCCGCCCCACGGGTGCCCGGGTTGCAGGGGGGGAAGCAGTGAACCGGGGAACCCATGAGAAATGCATCCGGCGGACTTTCTCTCGGGTCACAGGAATGGAAAGCCGAGGACGCTTTAGGTTAGGACGGCCATCGGCAAACTGCGGCTCGCGAAACGCATGCAGCTCTTGGGCCCCCTGAGTGCGGCTCTTCCGCAAAACACCCCGTGCCCTAATTAAGTGAATAACAAGGCAATTACCTATAAGGTTTAAGTTTTTTTTTTTTTTTAAATGGCTCTCAAAAGAAATTTCAGCCGAAACCGGTGTGGCTCAGTGGATAGAGCGTCGGCCTGCGGACTGAAAGGTCCCGGGTTCGATTCCGGTCAAGGGCACGTACCTTGGTTGCGGGCACGTCCCCAGTGGGGGGGGGGGGTGTGTGCAAGAGGCAGCAGGTCGATGGTTCTCTCTCATCGACGTTTCTAACTCTCCCTCTCAATTCCTCTCTGTGTAAACTCAATAAAGTATATTTTTTAAAAAATATATTTTTTCTAAAAAGAAATTTCAATCATTGTGCTGTTGATAGTTGGCTCTGTGGACTAATGAGTTTGCCCACCCCGGGGCTGGGAGACCAACCCGTGAGTGTATGTAAGCACCTCAAAGGGTGGGAGAAGCAAACAGTCTGCTGGGGAATCAGCCCTCACCGGACCCCCGCGTGGACCCTCCTTCCTCAGTCCCACCGGTGGGAGCCCAGGGGGGTGGGGAGGGGCTCTCGCCGGGTCTCCACCTGCCTGCCCTCCTAGGCGGGGTCGGCCGGCAAAGGCACCGCCCTCCGGGCGGGCTCGGACGCCGACGTCGTGGTGTTCGTGGACTCGCTGACCAGCTTCCCCTCCCAACGCGCCGAGCGCTACGAGGTCATCAGGAAGATCCAGCGGCAGCTGGAGGCCCACCAGCGGCCGGCGGCCGAGCCGGACCTGGAAGTGACGTTCGAGATCTCCAAGTGGGAGGCCCCCCGGGTGCTGAGCTTCTCCCTGAAGTCCCGGCGTCTCCCCGGGCCCGTGGACCTGCTGCCGGCTTCAACGCGCTGGGTGAGACCCCCGCGCCTGCCCTCGCTCCTGGAGGGGGAAGGACCTGGCATGCTGGTGGGAGGGGCGGAGGGAAAGCCACCCTCTGGGTAAGGGTCGTCGTCGTGTCTCTCCCCTTCCCCCCACCCCATCCACCGTCTTGCTCTCCCCAGTGTCAGTTCCCCCCATGATCAACCACGGTTGGAAAATAGTAAGCGGAAAGTTCCAGAAGTAAGCAACGCATCCGTTTTTTTTTTTTATTATTTTTTATTTCTTTTCGAGTGTTATAATCTTTTAGTAACTTGTGAACACCTGTGGTATTGGTGTATTTCAGAGGTGGGATTCTTTTACATTATAAAGGATTTTGAGTGCTTGAAATCATTTTTTTAAAAAATATATTTTATTGATATTTTACAGAGAGGAAGGGAGAGGGATAGAGAGTTAGAAACGTCAATGAGAGAGAAACATCGACCAGCTGCCTCCTGCACACCCCCTACCGGGGATGTGCCCGCAACCAAGGTACATGCCCTTGACCGGAATCGAACCCGGGACCTTTCAGTCTGCAGGCCGACGCTCTACCACTGAGCCAAACCGGTTTCGGCTTGTAATCATTTTGACCCATGGGAGTGGCTTTGGATGCAGAGTTACTCTCTTCTTGAAAAGTAGCCTTTCCTCTGAGCATAGCACACACCAAGGCCACAAATGGAAATCACTAAGGCCACCACCACCACCACGGCCGCGATGATGCCACTCACGTTGAGATCGTCTACTTGCATTTTTTTTTTCTCACGGCACCCGCGAGATCCCACGGAATTGCGGGCTTCGCAGTTACACTCTCCGCCGTCCGGTTTTGAAACGGTGCTAAATTGTGGCTGTTAGTAGTTTTATCTCCTTGCGAAATTTTGCATAGGGAAGGAGGAAGGAAGGGAGGAGATCGGAAGATTCCAAGGAAGGGCGAAAGGCAGACAGATGAGAAGGAAAATGGAGGAGGGGAGGCAGGAGGCTGGAAGAGAGAATGGGAGGAAGGAAGGAAAGGAAGGAAGGAAGGAAGGAAGGAAGGAAGGAAGGAAGGAAGGAAGGAAGGAAGGAAGGAAGGAAGAGAGGGAGGGAGGGAGGGAAGGAAGGAAGGAAGGAAGGAAGGGAAGGAGGGAGGAAGGGAAGGGTGCAACTCATCCGTTTTAAATCGGAGTGGCGTGATGAAACGGTGCTCCATCGGGCCCAGACGTGACTCCTCCCCTCGTCCCCCGTGTCGCGCTGCCTGTGCTCCCCACCCCCCCCCCACCCCCGTAGGCCTCAGCCGCCATCTGGAGGGTCGGACCACGCGCTGCATCGCAGGCCTGTGTCCACGTCACCCTGGTCTCCGGCGTGAGGTCCCCAGGGCCCAAGCACGGGGTTGCTGGTCACTCCCAGAGGCAGAGAGAAGCACAAAGTGCTTCCTTCACACGCAAAGCTCTGTATGTACAGGAAGTACACGGCATAGAGGCCTCCCGGCGTGTCCCCCGGAATCTTTCAGTCCGCAGGCCCGACGCTCTATCCGCTGAGCCACACCGGTCAGGGCCCGATGTGGCTCTTTCACATCAGTGATATTCTCTCTCCGCCTCTCCCCCTCCCTCCCACTCCCTCTAAAAGCCAGTGGGGAAGGGTCAAGCCAAGATTAAAAATCAATAAAAGCAATAACACCACCAGGAAAGACACAGACCACACCGCCTGCAGCGCCGCCCCTCCGGAGGTGCCCCCGGGATCTGGCGGGGACGCCGACAGGATCCAAGCCGGGGGGGGGGGGGGGGGGGGGGGGCCTCGGGACCAAATGGCCGGCCGTGGCCGAGCGCGCGGTGAAACCGCCTCCTCCTGTCTCTGGTGACGGAGGCGCCCTGCCCTCCTCTCTCCCCCGCGCAGAGAAGCTGGGGCCCCTCTGGAAGGTCTACGCCACGCTCATCGCTCAGTACCAAGAGCGCCCCGACACCCCGGGGGGCGAGTTCTCCGCCTGCTTCACCGAGCTGCAGCGGGACTTCGTCGGCTCCCGGCCCGCCAAGCTGAAGAACCTGCTGCGCCTCGTGAAGCACTGGTACCGGCAGGTGTGCGGGGGGGGGGGGGGGGGGGGCGGGGGGCCCAGCCACCTCCCCCCGGGGGCCCTGTGTGGGGGAACCCCCCTCCGGAGCCCCGTGGAGTCGGGCTGGGCGTGGAGCGTTTCCTGCCACCAGTCGCGGCCGCCTGCGGTCTCCTTGGCACCCGCTCTGGCACCCACAGCGTCCTGCGGGGCGCCCGCCCGCGACCCTGCCTGCCGGGCAGGTGCCAGGGGCTTGCCTGCCGCCCAGGTGCCAGCCCAGCTTTCCTGCAGACACTGGTGCCCTCTCCTGGAGGCCGGTGGGAGCTACAGGTGGACCAGGGGCTGCCTGTCATAGTATATCGGTTAGCCCGCCCTCTAACTGTTTTATATCTATTTTAAAAAAAAAACAAAAACAAAAAAACATTTTATTGATTTTTTTTTTACAGAGAGGAAGGGAGAGATTTAGAAACATCAATTAGGGAGAAACATCCATCAGCTGCCTCCTGCACACCCCCCCCCCACGGGGGACATGCCCGCAACCCAGGTACCGTATTTGCCGGCGTATAAGACGACTTTTTGGCCCTGAAAAATATGCCTCCAAGTGGGGGGTAGTCTTATACGGCGAGTATATAACAAACTCTGTATTTTTAGTGGAAATGTTAGGGGGTCCTCTTATACCCCCAGTCGTCTTATACACCGGCAAATACGTATTTTTCAGGGCCAAAAAAAATCGTCTTATACACCGGCAAATACGGTGCATGCCCTTGACCGGAATCGAACCCGGGACCCCTGAGTCCGCAGGCCGACGCTCTATCCGCTGAGCCAACACGGTCAGGGCTTTATATCTATTTTTTTAATTGATTTCAGAGAGGGAGGGAGAGGGGGAGAGAGAGACAGAAACGTCAATGATGAGAGAGAATCCTCCACCGGCTGCCTCCTGCACGCCCCACACTGGGGATGGAGCCCGAATCCCAGGCAGGTGCCCTTGGCAGGAATCGAACCTGGGACCCTTCAGTCCGCAGGCCACACCGGCCAGAGCCCGCCTTCACTTCCACCACGTCGTGCAGACAGGGTCGTTGCTGAGTGTTTTTCGGCAGCGGGCGCCCGGCACGATATCCGTTCTTGCTAATCTGTCTCCTTCCTGTGTCCGGCTCCCCGGAACCTGAGCTGAGGCCTGAGCTCGGTGCTCCCAGCCAGGAACATGGGAGCGATCTCGCCACCCCCCCCACCCCCCACCCCCCCGCCAGCAGCAGGGTGCTCCTCGGGCAGAGGCTGCAGGCGGACCGGGAGCAGGCCCCTCACCTCCCGAAGCCTCGTGGCTTCACCTAAACCCTCAATCACCACGCCTGCTCTGCGCGGTGGGTGGCTGGGAAGGTTAGGAATGGCGTCGGCAAAATGCCCGGGCCCCACCGTTAGCACGTGGTGGGGTTTCAGCACGCCGTCACCACAATGTAACGCTAGGCCGGTGGTCGCAAACTCGGTAGTCCACAGAGCCAAATATCAACAGTACAAAGATTGAAATTTCCTTTGAGAGACACATTTTTTAGACTTAAACTTCTTCTAACACCACTTCTTCAAAATAGACCGCGGTATTTTTTGTGGACGAGCCACACTCAAGGGGCCAAAGAGCCTCAGGTGGCTCCCGAGCCACAGTTTGCCGACCACAGCTCTGGGATGTCACAACAGAGCAGTCTCCATGTGCTGCCCGGGAGAAGCTAGGCGAACGTCTGCAGACCTGCACTGGGCCACTCCCACCGTCACAGCCTGCTCACACCTGCCCGGGCCACTCCCACCCACACACCCTGCTCACACCTGCCCGGACCCTCCCCCCCAACACAGCCTGCTCACACCTGCCCGGGCCCCTCCACCCCACACACCTTGCTCACACCTGCCCGGGCCACTCCCACCCTCACACCCTGCTCACACCTGCCCGGGCCCCTCCCACCCTCATGGCCTGCTCACACCTGCCCGGGCCCCTCCACCCCACACACCTTGCTCACACCTGCCCGGGCCACTCCCACCCTCACACCCTGCTCACACCTGCCTGGGCCCCTCCCACCCTCACGGCCTGCTCACACCTGCCCGGGCCCCTCCCACCCTCACGGCCTGCTCACACCTGCCCGGGCCCCTCCCACCCTCACAGCCTGCTCACACCTGCCCGGGCCACTCCCACCCTCACAGCCTGCTCACACCTGCCCAGGACACTCCCACCCTCACAGCCTGCTCACACCTGCCCGGGCCACTCCCACCCTCACAGCCTGCTCACACCTGCCCGGGCCACTCCCACCCTCACAGCCTGCTCACACCTGCCCGGGCCCCTCCCACCCTCACAGCCTGCTCACACCTGCCCGGGCCACTCCCACCCTCACAGCCTGCTCACACCTGCCCAGGACACTCCCACCCTCACAGCCTGCTCACACCTGCCCAGGCCCCTCCCACCCGCACAGCCTGCTCACACCTGCCCGGGCCCCTCCCACCCTCACAGCCTGCTCACACCTGCCCGGGCCCCTCCCACCCTCACAGCCTGCTCACACCTGCCCGGGACACTCCCGGACTCGCTGCCCTGCCGTGGCTCCTTAACGGACACCGCGCCTCCCCGCCTGGGCCAGGATCATCTGGCCATCTCCCTCTCCCTCTCCCTCCTCTCCCTCCAGTGTGAAAGGAGGCTGAAGAAAAAGGGGTCGCTGCCCCCCAAGTTCGCCTTGGAGCTGCTCACCATCTACGCCTGGGAGCAGGGGAGCGGGACCACGAATTTCGACACCGCCCAAGGCTTCCGGACGGTCCTGGAGCTGGTCACCCGGTACCGGCAGCTCTGCGTCTTCTGGACGGTCAACTACGGCTTCGAGAACGAGACCGTGAGGAGCTTCCTGCTGGGCCAGCTGCAGAAGCCCAGGTGCGCCGAGCCCTCCCCTCCCCCCCTCCCCTTTTCTTAGCCTGATTCTTAGCCTGATTCCCTCGCACCCTCCCCACCTCAGCGAACCGGGTTCTCCCCAGAAGGCGGAGCACGGGCGCTCCTGAGAACGAAGGCGGACGGATCCCACGGCTTTCACCCGCCCGTTCAGCGCCGCGTCCCACAAGGCCTCGGTCCTTCGAGGGTACGAAGGCCTCTCGGTCCGTCTCCCCCGCCCCGGGGCACAAACAGCGGAGGCGGGAGAACAGGACCTGGGAGAAGAGCGGGCGTGTGGAGAGAGTCTAGGGAGGAAGAAGAGGAAGGGGAGAGAGAGAGAGAGAGAGAGAGAGAGAGCAGATGGCGTGGGCTGCCCGCCACGGGGGTGGCCACGGGGGTGGCCGCATAGTCACGCGTGGTCGTCCTCCGGTGGCCTGGCGTGGAGGGGGCGCGCGTACGATGCCCTCGCGGGTATAATGACCAGCAGCTTTCAAGACATTTTCGCCAATTGCCGTCTGATTCTGAAAAGGACTTGGCACGACCTTAGTGCCCTTGAGTTCTTGACATCCGAGGAGTCCGTCCGGGACGTGTGGTTTTACTGCCGAGAGCAGACGCTTCTGGAGGACACCTGGCCCCCCGCCTCGGAGACCCCTGACCCTGAGAGGCGCGCCCCTCCCCCGTCTCACCCCCCCTCCCCCCGGTGCAGGCCTGTGATCTTGGACCCGGCCGACCCCACCGGCGACGTGGGCGGCGGGGACCGCTGGTGCTGGCATCGCCTGGCCGCCGAAGCCGCCGAATGGCTGTCCTCCTCCCTCTGCTTCAAGGACGGAGAGGGAAACCCCGTCCCGTCGTGGGACGTGCCGGTGAGCGCAGCCTCGGGGGGGCCCCCCCGCGTCCCGGGATCGCCCTGTGATGGGGGTGCAGACCAGAGAGCCCCTCCTGCTCCCGCAACTCGGAGCTTACCCAACCTCCCACGGCAGATCCCCCGGGGCTGGGGCGTCAGCGCTGGGTGTTTGGGTGTCTCCCCGCTAGAAGAAACCCTAAGGCCCGCAACCGGGGACCCCCCCCTGCCAGCTCCCCTGCGCTTCCCCCGGGAGCCGGCTCTCCCTGCGGCGCGGTCGGCTGGCCTGTCAGGCCGGAGCCTCCTTTGTGGTGGGGGCTGCCCTGGGCCGTGCGGGGTGCTGAGCGGCACCCCTGGTCCCGCCCCCCTCGATGTGACGACGTCTCCGGGCCCCCAGGGGGCGGGCTCACGGTCCAGGCAGGAAGGGAAAGGTACCTGCCTGCCTGCTCAGGGGCACCCTCTCAGAAGCCTCCTCCAGCAAGTTCTCTCCGTGGCGATGCCCAAACCGGCCACGGGGCATCTTGTTACTTAAAAGCGACTCCAGCCAAAACCGGTGTGGCTCGGTGGATGGAGCGTCGGCCTGCGGACTGAAAAGTCCCGGGTTCGATTCCGGTCGAGGGCGTGTACGTGGGTTGCGGGCACATCCCCGGTGGGGTCGGGAGGGGGGGGTGTCTGTGCAGAAGGCAGCTGGTCGATGTCTCTCTCTCATCGATGTTTCTAACTCTGTATCCCTCTCTCCCTTCCTCTCTGTGGAAAATCAATAAAATATATTTTACAAAATAAAAAATAATAAAAGTGACTCCAAACAGGGGGGCAGGGGGGGGGCCATGGATGGGATTGGGTCAGCAACCAGGAGTCCACCCCGCCCGCTCAGTGCCCCTCTTACCAGGACACGGCCATGGGGTTCGCTTGGCTCAGGGTCCCTCAAAGCGGGGTTCCTCGGCCTGGGTGCAAGGGCCGCGCGGGGCCAGGCCCCGGTGATCCTGTGCGCCTAGGGCGCCGGGCAGCACGGTCTCCGCCCACTTGATGGCGCCCGGCTGTGACGGTTAAACATGTCTCAGGACATTGCCTCACGTCCTGTGGGGGCCACACCGCCTGCTCTGAACCCCCCCCTCCACCCCCCACTCCACTGCAGGGCCAACTTTAGTTAGCAAGATCTGTGCTATCAGCAAGCACCCCAAAATCATCCCTGATGTCTCTCAGAGACGCTTCCTTCTCCTTTTTCTTTTCTTTTATTCCACCCCCCCGACCCTTTTTTTTTAAAAAAAATATTTTTTATTGATATTTTACAGAGAGAAAGGGAGAGAGAGAGATAGAAATGTTGATGAGAGAGAAACATCGACCAGCTGCCTCCTCCACACCCCCTACCAGGGATGTGCCCGCAACCAAGGTACATGCCCTTGACCGGAATCGAACCCGGGGCCTTTCAGTCCGCAGACCGATGCTCTATCCACCGAGCCAAACCGGTTTCGGCCCCCCCGACCCTTTTAAGCACGGGGTGTTTAATGCGTGGAACGCGTGGTGTCCTCACGTCACCGATTCCTCTCTTCCTAGACCGTGCAGACCCCAGGAAGCTGCGGGGCTGGGGTCCGTCCTGTGGTCCAGGAGATGTTCTCAGGCAGGAGTCGTGGAATCCCAGGCTGAAGAGGCCAGGGGAGGCTTCTGGAGGTCGCTTGGCGATGGCTTCTGAAGAACCAGTGCTCTGTGCAAACGCGTTCCCCAGATCCCTTCTCCCCGCTCCCCCCCCTCCCCTCCCCCTCCTTCCCTGGTTTCTCCGGCGCCTCTTCTCACCAAGACTGCCACGTCCCTCTCCGGAAGCCTCATAAACACTGGCCCCGATGGGCTCTCACCCCGCGAGTGGCCTGCTTTATTAAACGTGTTTGCTCTCCGTGTGCCCCAGGGGAGCCATGTGCCCCGGGAGAGCCGTGTGCCCCAGGGGAGCCGTGTGCCCCGGGAGAGCCGTGTGCCCCAGGGGAGCCATGTGCCCTGGGAGAGCCGTGTGCCCCAGGGGAGCCGTATGCCCCGGGAGAGCCGTGTGCCCTGGGAGAGCCGTGTGCCCCAGGGGAGCCGTGTGCCCCAGGGGAGCCGTGTGCCCCGGGAGAGCCCTGTAACCTGGGGAAGGGGTGGGACCCGGGTGGAGGAGGCGGTGTGAACCGGAGGAGGAGCGGATTCTATTCCTGTGGTCCTGAGACGTTTGGACAGTCTGCAGCCATTAGCTACAGAACACTCTGTTGCGTTTCCCTACAAAAACAAATGAGGGAGAGCGTCCCGCTTGAAATTCATATACAGAGAAAAAGGAAAAGAGAAGGAAAAAAAATCTGAGGAACAGAATAAAAGGGTGAATATAGTAGAATCAGGGGCAAAGAAGGGGAGCGGACTGATAATGATCAGGAGGATAAGGGGGTGGGGGAGCAGTGAAAGACTGGATTGAAATCGTATAACCAAGGGATGGAGACAGTTGGGGGCAGAGAGGGGGTAAGGGCAGAGGGTGGGAAGGGAACTGGGTGGTAGGGAGCTTTGGGGGAGAAAAAGGAGAAACAGTTGTAATAATCTGAGTAATAAAGATTTTTTTTAAAGTGTTTGCTCTCCTCCGTATTCTTCCCATGGGCTCCTTCCCTTTCCTTGGAGCTTTAGGAGAGGGCTCTCTCGGTCTTCTGAGAGCCGAGCCCCGGGCCTGCCCCTTGGTCCCCGTAAACCATGACCCGGCTTCCGTAACCTCCCGCCCCGCCCACCCGCCCCGGGGCGCAGACCCCACCGGTGCCTGCTGAGCGGAGGCCTCCCAGGCCAGGAGCAAACCAGCCCCTCGGAAGACCTTCCCGCTCTCCTGAGCCTTGGATCGCCGCTGTGGGGCTATAGTCACCGCCACCCCCTCCCTCTGAGCCTGCCGTGAGTCCCCCCACCCGCGAGTCTCTTCTGGCCAAATCTGAAGGCTTCGTCCTCCGGCTTTTCCTCCAAAGATACGTGGAGGTCCAAGTGTTTTCAGCCTCCTAGGCATCCTCCGAAAGTCTTCCCACTCTCGCACATGCCAACCGTCATGCAGTAAAAAAAAAAATTTAAAAAAAAAAAAAATAAAAATTTGCCCGGCCCTGGCCGGGTTGCCCAGTGGTTAGAGCGTGGGCCCACAGACCGGCGGGCCGTGGGCTCGGTTCCCGGTCGAGGTCATGTACCCCCTGTTGCAGGTCCTCCATCCCCCCGCCCCCCAGAGCACGTGTGGGAGGCAACCAATGGATGTGTTTCTCTCACCTCAATGGTTCTCTCTCTCTCTCCCCCTCCTCCCTCCCTCCCGCTCTTTCTAGAAATCAGTGGGAAGAGTATCCTCGGGTGAGGATTAAAAACAAAAAAAACCATGTCTGGTCTTTACCCCCCCCAGTTCCTAGCACAGGGTTTCAAAAACCCTTGCGATTTCCGAGAGGAGTGGCTTCTCTTCCTGATGGGCGCCTGCCAGCCAGCCCCGGGTTTATGCTACTGAGGCCTGGGCTCTTACATTTCAAAGGGGGCGGGGGGGGGGTGGGCTGGCCGTGCCAGGGAGATCCAGCCAGAAACGCCGCCCTTGTGATTAGAGGACTGACCTCCCCCGAGGAGAGAGGGTCGGAGATGGAGCTCAAGCAGGTGGCCAGGGATCCAATCAATCACGCCTCTCTAAGGACTGGTTAAATCGTGAATCCATGAATGATTATTAATCCCCAATGGAAACGCTGGACGGCCAGGAAGTGGGCAGCTTCCTGGCCGGTGAGCGCGTCGCTGTGTCGAGAAGGCGGCAACCTCCGGACCTCACGGGGCAGAAGCTCTTTGCCCGGGACCCTTCCAGGCCTCACCCCCGGTGGGCCCCTTCCCCCGGCTGCTCCTCTGAGCCCGGGACCCCACGAGGGTGCCTGCAGGGAGAATGCTTCCCCGCGTTCTAGGTGTCGTGGTCGTCCTGGTGGATTACTGAACTGGAAGGTGGAGTCCAGGACCGGCACCTGGAGCGGGGAAGGAAGTGTGGACAGTCTTGCAGGGACCTTGCGCTTGAACGGTGGGGTCTGCATTGACTCCGGGAGGGCCAGGGTTGAGCTGAAGGGTGGGGCGCCCCGTTGGTGTCTGATAGATGAATTAAAGAAGGTAGCTGAGACTGGGAGGCAGGGACACAGGCTTTTTTTTTTTTTAATATATATTTTATTGATTTTTTACAGAGAGGAAGGGAGAGGGATAGAAAGTTAGAAACATCGATGAGAGAGAATCACCGACCAGCTGCTTCCTGCACACTCCTTACTCGGGATGTGCCCGCAACCAAGGTACATGCCCTTGACCGGAATCGAACCTGGGACCTTTCAATCTGCAGGCCAATGCTCAACCCACTGAGCCAAACCGGTTTCAGCGACACAGGCTTTTATTAGAGATGGGTACCCCGCCGGCTGCTTCCAGAGGGAAAGAGGAAGGGACTGGAAGAGGCTGTAAAACACCCGGGGGTCTGCTTTTAAGGGGAAGATAAGGGATGGGGCTTAGGGCACTCAGCACACGCTGATGGGTGGTTAGGGACTTAGGGGCTTAGGAATCGGGGGCTTAGGGTACTTGGCAGGTGCTGATGGGTGGTTCAGAGCTCAGGTCTGTCTGGCCACAGGTGGGGTTTACGTCTGTCCATCAACCGGGGGAAGGGAGGATCTATCAGCGTCCGAGAGCTGGTTTTAGAACGCACCCCTGCCCCCGACCAGAGAAAGACACAGAGGGCAGCTGCGACTGGCGGTTACGGAAGGAAAGGGCGACCACCCTCAGTGGACGTCTGCTCAGTCCACAGCCAGGTACCGTTCCCTTCCAGAGGCGCACACTTGCCGCAGACACGGAGAGGGGGGACTCGCAGACACTGCCCCTCCTCACAGGGCCAGGAGGACCCAGGGACCGGCAGCACCTCGTTACCCTTGAACAGAAATGAAGGGCCACGTGCAGCCACGCGCTGGGCGGCTTCCCAGGCACCTCCGAGGCGGGAGGGGACCACCCTGCCAGTGTCTCCTCGGCAGGCAGGAGACACCGCGGCTCCTCAAGAGCAAAGACTTCACAGTGACCAGGAAAGGCGAGGTCGAAAAAACAAAGAAAGAAAGAAACAAACCTGTGGTCATTGGCCCTCCTGAGAAGTAACAAGGGCACCAACACTTTATATATATATATATATATATATATATATATATATATATATATATATATATATATATTGGCAACTATCAGCAATGAAGAGGAAATCTTTAAACCCAGTCTTTCTTGCACAAATTGTATTTCGGGGACGTGGGGGGCACACAGCCATGACTGTTAAGGAAAACAGGGTTGAACAGGAAAATTACACTGAAATCAATAGAAATGTATTTTTTAAAAGAAATCCCTACAATGGTAAATTTTATGTTACCGCATAAAACTGGTTTTGCCAGGATAAAAAAGTAAATCAAGACGAATTACCCGGAAATCCTTCCAGCGTTAGAGCAAAGTGGCCCCACAATGACCACCAGGGGGCGCAGTGCACCCATTCCTATGTCATTTCCATGGTAGTTTCTGGAGTGGGGGAAACACCAGGGTCCCTGAGGAAGTTAGATCTCCTCTCCCCGTCTCTCCATCCCCCCCCTCGCCTCCTTCCCCCTCCCCCTCCCTTCCTCTCCACTCCTCTCCTCCTCTCCCTCTCTCTTCTCTCACCCTGTCTCCAAGTTGGACCAGATCTGCTCAGCACTCCAGAGACACCCCTGCCCCTCCCCGCTCTGAGCCCCGTTTTTCCTCAGGGTCCTGCCCTCCTCTGTGTTGGAGACACAGCGGTCCTGGATGTTGGGTGCCCACCCGCCCAGCTGCCCCCAGGCCTCCAGATGGCCCAGGCGCTGGAGACCAGAGAGGGGGTGGCAAGGACTCCTGGCCCCAGGGCACCCACAGGTGAGGACAGGCCACGCTGGAAGTGGGCCACGCTCCTCCTATCCCAGGACCAAGGGCGCCAAAGGATGTTCTGGTTCACAACCTCTGTGGCATGTCACAACCTCTGTGGGCGTCAGCTGCCTCGCCTGTGAAATCTGTGCTAATCCCGGGGAGGGCTGGAATTGCTTCACAAAGTCCCTGAGCCCCGCCGGTGCGGCTTAGTAGGTGACCTGTGAACCGGGGTGTCTCTCGGTTCGATTCCCGGTCAGGGCACATGCCTGGGTTGCGGGCTCGATCCCCAGTAGGGGGCGTGCAGGAGACAGCCGGTCAACGATTCTCTCTCATGGCTGATGTTTCTCTCTCTCTCTCCCCCTCTCCCTTCCTCTCTGACACCAATAAAGATGTGTTTTAAAAGTAAATCTTAAATATGATGCTCAGAAAGCACTCTGTGAATGGGCTGGGTCATCCCACAACCACATCAGGGCTGGCCTGGGTCTCCGCCCGCCGCCCCGGGGTGGTCCCCGACACAGCGCCTGCTCCCCACTTTGCATCTTCTCCTGAGGAGCCCGCACCACGAGCTTCCGGCCACAGGCCCAGCCCTGTAACCGGGTAGGACGCAACCAACCTGCAACCCAGTTAAGCCCCCTCAAGGGAACTGGCCTGCCTCCTGGACCCCGAGGAAAGGACCGAACAGCACATCGCTGGGGGGAGCGGACCCCGCATGTGGGCTCTTTGGGGGAACCCTGAGCCTCCTTTCTCTCCTCTCCTCTCTCTCCCTCCCTCCCTAAGCCTGCTTGATTCAGGACACACCCCCGAACTCACCCCCCAGCCCACAGACCTCACTGCCCTGGAAGAGAGAGGGATAGAGAGGGATCGACCAGCTGCCTCCTGCACACCCCCCACCGGGGATGTGCCCGCAACCGAGGCACGTGCCCTTGACCGGAATTGAACCCAGGACCCTTCAGTCCGCAGGCCGACGTTCTACCCACTGAGCCACACCGGTCAGGGCCCGTATTTATTCTTTTTAAAGGGTATGATGGCACGTGCGTGTGTACAATCAGTTGCTGTTAGCTTTATGTAAAGGTTTTTACGTAAAGGTGTTTATGGAAGGGGCCGTTTCCACGGGCTGTTCTGAGACCCATCGTTTCGTGCTGTGTGGCTCCGCTCCTTCTTTTGGACTGCCCTGCAGCATGTCACCGTGGGGGTTCGCGCGCACCTGCTCTCCCACAGCGGGGCGTCTGGCTTGCTTCACGACTGGGGGCGCCGTGAACAGAGCCCCCCGTAGGTCTTCTCCATGTGGCTCTTGCTGGAGGGGGGCAGGAATCTCTCCGGGGTCCACACTTGAAGTAGAATCGCTGGGTTGGGGCGGCCTGCGGGCGCTCAGCTTCAGGACACAGAGCCAGACTGTATTCCAACGGGGGGGGGGGGGGGCGCCAATTTGCGTCCCCACCAGCAATGTCTAAGGTGCCCATCTTCCTCCAGGATGGTGGTGGGCAAACTCACTAGCCAACAGCGCCAACTAGCACCAGGACAACGATTGACATTTCTTTGGAGAGCCACATTTTTTTAAAAAACGTAAGCTTCTTCTACCGCCACTTCTTCAGAACAGACGCGCCCGGGCCGTGGTGTTTTGTGGAAGAGCCACGCCCAAGGGGCCCAAGAGCCGCAGGTGGCTCGCGGGCCGCAGTTTGCCGACCACGGCTCTGGGGCACTCACACGTGATGATATCCTGGAGGCCCGGGGCAGGAAATTCATGCCAGGGGCTCTGCCCCCGCTGCCTCAGCCCCCCGCTGCCGTGGCCTCGTCCAGAAGGTCACCCGGAAGGATGTCCGGATGGACGCCCGGTCTAATTAGCATATTACACTTTTGTTATTATAGATCGTGCATTTTAATTATGAACCTGTTTCTTTATTCTCTACCCCCACCCCCTACACACACACACACACACACACACACACACACACACACTCTAAAATGTCGGCACCAGGAGGGCAGACATTTTGGGCTCTGGTTCCCTACCCTGTCCCCAGCGCCACCCAGGTTGGTGGCTGGTGCATCGTAGTTGCTCAGAAAGTGTCTCTGGTCGTAGAAACAAGGTGACAAGGCCCCATACAAGCGGAGAGCTCGTCTTTGTCCTGTCGGCCCAGGTACCAGGAGATGGGCTAGCGGAGCCCTCGCTCAGTTTCAGTCCTCCCCGCGCCCCGAGTCCAGGAAAGGACCGAGAACCCCTGACGCTGGACCCCCAGGCCGGCTGACCCAGCGCTTCTGAAGGTGGGGCGCCCCCTCCCCCCCCCCCGAGTCATTCATTCCCCGTGGCTCTCAGGGTAAAACTCCCCAACCCGCAATGGGGTGCCTGGGGCCCCACGTGGGGGCCCCGCCCACTTCGTCTTGCTCCACACTCACCCCTGCCCCATCTCCGCCTCCTCGCTGTTGCCCTAACACACCAAGCGCTTTCCCACCCCCGGGCCTCGGTGCTTGCCTGTGCCCTCGGCCTTCCTCCGCTCAGCCTGTTAAGACTATGAATCTGGCCGAAACTGGTGTGGCTCAGTGGATAGAGCATCAACCTGCGGACTGAAAAGGTCCCAGGTTCGATTCCGGTCAAGGGCATGTACCTTGGTTGCGGGCACATCCCCGGTAGGGGGTGTGCAAGAGGCAGCTGATCGATGATTCTCTCTCATGGATGTTTCTAGCTCTCTATCCCTCTCTCTTCCTCTCCGTAAGAAATCAATAAAATATGTATTAAAAAAAGAATTTAAAAAAAGACTATGAATCTTCTGGGGAGTCGCTGGAACGTCACCTCCTCCGAGAAGCCCTCCCGGTTCCCGAGACCCAGGAAGATCCCTGTGAGAGACCCTCGGGACATCTACGGCTCTGTAGTCACACTTTGTGCGGTCCTGTGATTGGCCTCTCTCCCTCCCACTAGACTCTGCGGCTTTGGTTTTCTCTCGGCCTCAGCCCACAGCCCAGCCCTGCCGTGGAGACAGAATCCAGTATTTGGGGATGGAGGGCTGGTTGAGTAGGAGGAAGGAGAGGGGGGCGGAGGGTATCCTCACAGAGGGATGTTTAGACGAGTGAGTGAATAGAAGGATGGCCAGACAATGGATAAGAGAACAAAAGCAAGTCAGTTAGGTCTCTCTCCACCGCCTTCCCAAGCCGCCATAACGGTGCGCTGAGTGGCCCGGCCGGGCGCTCAAGACCATCCTCAGTGCCGAGAAGAGAGGCCTCCTCCAGCTTCCGCGGGGTCACGCTCAGAGTCATCGTCTGGCTTCTGTCTGTGGAGACGAAGCATGGTTCCACGGGCAAACCGGAATCACAGGCGACCACAGAGCGAGGACATCGCTGTGAGCGTCACTCACGTGCCGCCGCGGGCGCCGAGAGGAGGGCGATCGGCCCCGGGGTTCGATGTGGAGCTCGGACACCCGGGAGCGTGGCCGGAGCGCCTTCTCCCGCCTCGTCAGTTTGATTCCTTTGTACCGACGACGTCGGGCTGATACCATGGCTGCGAGGAAGCAAGGCGAAAACACGCAGAAGAGAAAACCCCGGGATTCTCTTTCTAGGGATTTAATACCTACACATCTTTTTTATTTTTTGAAGTTCACGGTTGGGGGTTTGTCCCGTTGGCTTGTAAGTGCCTGGCACATGATGGGTACGGGACACCCCATAACCGTCACGGACAGAGCCCCAGCCGCATGGCACACGATGGATAAGACCCCCTGGTCTCCTGGGGTCTCGCTCCAGCAGGGGAAGTGGCTCATGGTGGCCCGGCATGTCCCATCCAGGCTTGGGGAAAGGAGGAGAAGGGAAGACGGGATGCGTTCAGGGAAGGCTTCCCGGAGGAGGCGGCATTGCCCCGACCCTGAAACGGCATTCCACGGTCTGGTGTCTTGGGTTCTTCTTGGCAGCGTCCTGCTGAATTTCCACGTGACCCTGAACGAGGCTTTCCCCTGCCCTGGGGTCCCCCGCTCTAACCTAAGGGTGGTGGGCGTCACAGCCTCCTTTAAGACGAACCTCTGGCCGAAACCGGTGTGGCTCAGTGGATAGAGCGTTGTTCTGCGGACTGAAAGGTCCCGGGTTCAATTCCGGTCAAGGGCATGTGTCTTGGCTGCAGGCACATCCCCGGTAGGGGGTGTGCAAGAGGCAGCTGGTCGATGTTTCTCTCTCATCAACGTTTCTAGCTCTCTATCCCTCTCTGTAAAATATCAATAAAAAATATTTTTTTAAAAAAGAACCTCTGAGAGACAGAGCCCATCACCCCAGAAAAATGCACAGACGTGTCTGTGTGTGAGGGGGGCAGAGGCCTTCACAGACCCCCCCAGAAAGCCATCGGGGGGAACCTAGGCCAACATCCCAGTGCTCAGGGGTCCTGGGGAGCCTTATCTCCCCCCTTCCCCCCCGACAGAACCTCTCTCTCTCTCTCTCTCTCTCTCTCTCTCTCTCGACTGTGCAGGCCCAAGCAAGCAGCAGCAGTGACCCAGTCCGGAACAGCCCACCGGGCGCGGGGCTGCGGACAGAGCAGGGGCCGGGGAGGGAGGCCACGCCCGCTGGCTGGGGAACCGGAGTTCAGGTTCCGGGAGAGCGCCCCCGAGCAGCCTGCCCGTGACCCCGGCCAGTGTGTCACCATCGGCCCTGGGGGGGGGGGGAGGGGAAGAGGAGCGTGGGCCGCCCTGGGCAGGCTCCCACACAGGCCACTGACCCCCATCTGCTGCCCAGACCGGAGTTCCCGGATGCATCCTTCATCTCCCCCCATCCAAACACCCGCCCAGCCCATGTGTGTCCTCAGCTGCATCCAGCTTGCCGGAAGTGGGGGGCGGGGGGGCGGCCATCCCATCATCACTGGAGCCGCTGCCGCCACCTGCATCCCTTCCCAGCCATCCAGCCAGCCAGGCCTCACCCGGCATTTATTGAGCACCTGTGGTTTGCAAGCAACTGCGAAGGGGATGAGGGGGGCTTGCACTTGTCTTCTCCGAAAGTCTCTGCCTCCTGGCCTGGGTCCCCCCAATACCCCCGGCAGGAGGCTGCTGCTACCCCACTCACCTGGAGCGGGTGGGGGGCGTTGGGGACTTGAGCTCTGGGCTGGCCGATTGGGTTCTAGGAGAATCTGCTCTGGGTTGGTGTTTGGGCACTGCTCTCGGCCGCTGTGTGGCCCCGGGCCTGTTTCTTACCCTCTCTGGGCCTCAGTGTGTCCCCCTGCGTACCCTCCAGATTCCCAGATTCCGTTCTGCTCAGAAACGGGCCCCACCTCACTCCCCGGCCCCAGAATAACTGAGGAAGGAGGAGAATGCTCCTCGGGAATGGTTTTGAGATCCTTCGCCAGACAACCTCTGGGTCTTGCTCCTTCAGCCAAGCGCTTACTGAGCACCTAGTGTGTGCCAGGCCCCTGGGATGTCAGGATGACCAAGCTCCAAGCGGGCGACCCACCGGCTCCCCACCCCGCGCGGGGCGCCTGCGGGGGGCGAGGAGACCTCCCTCCCGGGTCCCCCGCGGGCCTAGCGGGGACGGAGGGCGCCCCGGGGACCGTGTGTGAGCGCCCGGGGCTGTGATCTGTCTCCTCCCCTTCCTCCCCCGCCCTCCCTCCCCCGTCCCCTCCCCTGAGCGCGGCCGCGGCCGCCTCCCACCCGCGGGATCCCGGCGGCGGCACCGGCTCACGCGTCCGTCCGTCCGTCCGTCCGTCCGTCCGTCCGTCCGTGGCGGCAGCGGCGGACAGACTCCGCGCGTGGGAAGCCGGGCGGCCGGGCGGCGGAGGGCCGGGCGCGGAGGCGGGACCGCGGCTCCTCCCGCTCCGGAGGCGGCGGCGCCGGAGCGCGATCCGGAGGCGGAGGCGGCGGCGCGGCGGCGGCGGGAGGCGGTGAGCGCGGGGCTGCGGGGCCCCACCCCTGGCTCCTGCGGGCCCACACGCGCTTTGGGGGGGGCCGGGGGGGTGGCCTGGGCTCGGGGCGGGGGCCCTCAACCCCCAGGGCGGGAAGCCAGGGCGACCCAGCCCCGGCCTCGCCGCTCCCAGGACGCGCGACCCCCGAGGGGCCTGGGCCGCGCGCGCCGGCAGCGCATCCCCGCGCGCCCCGCATCCCGGCGCGGGGAGGGGGTGCGGGGAGGGGGCTTTGGAGGGGGCTTCGCAGGCGAGAGTCTCCGGAAGCCCTGCCCTGGCCCCGGCCCTGGCCCCAGGGACCGGCCGCGGGGGGACCCCTTTCCCCCCCTGGCTGCCCCCCCACCCGCCCCCACCGGCTCCCCATTGTTCTCCGGCGGCCGCTCTCCGCTCCTCTCCGGGGAAGGGAGAGGGGGTGCCCGCCGCCGCGCTCTCTTCTTAAAGGGCCCTCTCCCCCTCTTGTCTCCCGGCAGGTCGCGAGCACGAGTGGGGTGGGGCGTGCCCGCGGGCCCCCGCCCCCTGGGCCCTCCGCGCAGCTCGGGAGCCGCAGCCGGGAGGCCGGCTGGGGACACGTCGCTCGCACCCCCCTCTCCTCTCCCCCGTGGATTCTTCAGCCACCCGGGCCTTCCAGGACGCGTGGAGCGGGGCCCCGGGGGGACAGGGGCACCCCCGTCCGCAGGAGCCGTCGGTGGGGCGGCCCAGAGGAGGCCGGCAGCCCCGCGCGGGGCCTGGACGCAGCGGGGAGCGCAGAGGCTGGCGGCGCCACCGAGAGCCAGGCTGGGCCCGGCCTGGGGACAGGCCCTGCGCTGACCGGGAAGGAGGGAGGACAGACCGGCCGGGAAGGAGGACAGACCGGCCAGGAAGGAGGACAGACCGGCCGGGAAGGAGGACAGAGACCGGCCGGCAAGAGGCTGGACCTGGAGCAGGGGCGGCCACCTCCCTCCCGCGGCCGAGCCGAGGGACCCGAGGCATTTAGAGCCACAGCGTTTGTCACAGGAAGGACGCTTGCTGTCGGAGCAGCACGGTCACCGAGACAGGCGGCGGGGACCCGGAGCCCGGAGCTCCCCACACGCATGTAACCGCGGCCCCTGGGCCTCCCCGAGGGCCGGCCGTGGGCACGGAGGCCGCCCAGGCCCGGCTGCCCTCCTGGGAGAGGGGACGCCCCCCGCCTGCGCTGGGGTCCTGGCTCCCGAGGTGGCGGCGGCGGCGGCGGCCATGTCCCGGCCCGGCCAGGGCGGCATGATGCCGGTGAACGGGCTGGGCTTCCCGCCGCAGAACGTGGCCCGCGTGGTGGTGTGGGAGTGGCTGAACGAGCACAGCCGCTGGCGGCCCTACTCGGCCACCGTGTGCCACCACATCGAGAACGTGCTCAAGGAGGACGCCCGCGGCTCCGTGGTCCTGGGCCAGGTGGACGCCCAGCTGGTGCCCTACGTCATCGACCTGCAGTCCATGCACCAGTTCCGCCAGGACACGGGTGAGCGACCGGCACCCCACCCACCCCACCCCACCCCACCCTGCCCCACCCCACCCGAGGGCCAGGCGGGCCACCGACGCCACCAGCATCCCTCCCTCCCTCACACCACCTCCCTCGTGAGATGCCGGAACCCCCCAGCACCCCTCAGGAGGGAGCCTGGGGCTTCAGGAAGGCCAGTCTGCTGGTGCCACCTCCCTCTCCCCCTCCCCCGTCTTCCCCCCCAAAAAAAGGGGCATCCTGGCCTCGACCAGGGTTCAGAGTTCAGTCCCAACCCAGCCTCTCAGTCGCAGGGCCTTGGGCATCCCCTCTCCGGGCTCAGTTTCCTCATCTGTGAAATGGGTCCATGGCTCTCACCACCGCCGTGTGAGGATGACGCTGGCACTCAGTTATCGCTGGAAAGGACTCACCGCACTTCCTCACTGGGTTCTCTCCCACTGCGGGCGGTTCCGACCCATGAGATTGCGTTCGGTATGGGCCGCCATCCCATTTCACAGAGGAGGCAACCGAGACTCGCGGCAGCTAAGGGGTGTAGACTCAGAGCTGGGACTCGAACCCCGGCCACCGACTCCCACAGCGGAAGCCCGGTGCCGGCTCCCCGTGTGGGTGGTGTCAGGGTGCTAGGATGCTGGTGGCGTTGGGGGGGAAGGGGGAACGGCGGGGCCGTAAAGACGGAGGAGATAGAGCTGGTGGTGGGAGTAGCGACTGTGGTGCTGACGGCTGTGTTGGTGGTTGCCTGGGGGTCGGTGGTGGAGAGAGTGAGGTTGTGGCAGTCTCGGCGGCGGCGGCGGTGGTGTGAGAGGGGACAACAGTGATAAAAATGGGGCATTTTGGTTCCGGAGACGTGCCGTCCCCGTGGCCATCTCCCCGCGTCGTGGCCGGGTGGTCTCTGTGACAAGTGGGTGGGAGGTGGGGGCTGCCGGCGAATCCTTCCTTGTCCTGCTCGACCCCAAGGGCCAGCAGGTGGGGTTTGGGGGCTCCCCTGGGAACCCCTGGGTGGCAGAACCGCACGGGACGGGCAGTAGGAGAGCTGTGCCGTCCCACACGGCAGCCACGAGCCCCGGGTGGCCACTGAAATTCGCACGGAAGAAAGCTGAACGCGATTTAGAGTTCAGTTCCGCGGCCCTGCTAGCCATGAGCAAGTGCTCAGTGGCCACCTGCGTCGCGTGGCTAGGACGGGGGCAGATCAGAACGGGCCGTCGCCGCCGCCACGGGCTGAGGGCCACGCCGCTCTGGAACGCGGCACGTGGCCCGCCGAACGGTCTCCGGGCGTAGAAGCCAGACGGTTCGTGGACGTGACTCCTCAGAACATCCACGTTCCCCTGACCCCCGGCACTGACCGCGGTCCCCGGGGTGCAAGCTTCCATTCCAGCTGCTGCGTGGGTGTCCGGCCCTGCGCGGGGCACAGGCCACGGCAAGGAGCCGGCCCCGAGCAGAGGGTCGCCCCGGGGCCCTGGGCTGGAGGTGCCGGGGAGCTGGGGTCGTCGGGGAGCAAACACCCACGTAACCTCTCAGAGAACCGGCTGCAGGCCTGCGAACCGGAAGTAAACCTGGCCGGGGGTGGTCACGGAAGGCCCATCGAGGAAGGGGTGTTAGGAGTCTGGAGGCTAAGGGAAGGGCGCGGAGTTCGGGGCGGGGGGGGGGGGGGGGACGGGCAAAGGCCCTGCGGAGGGAAGGAAGGAGAGGACGTTCAACTCCGTTGCGTTTGGTGCCGAGCGTGCGGGGAAGGCGACACCAGGCGAGGTGGGGGGCCACGAAAAAGGGCTTTAAACGTTTCGAACAGATCACCCTCGCGTCCTCGGGCCCAGGGGAAGGGGAAGGGGAAGGGCAGCGCCCCGCCGCCGCCTGCTCTGGCTCCTCCCGGAGGCCGGGGCGGCCGCAGGAGCCGGCTTCTCTCGCGGCTCCGAGTTGGGCGTTTCCTGCGGCTCCAGAGCCGGGCTGGACGGGAACCAGGGTCCGGTGTGGGGACCTGGGTGCCTTAGGGCGGGGGTGGTCCCCCCCCCCCCGAGGCCGCCGCCGCCGAGCTGGCCAGTTTGTCTTTGATCCCCCTCCCCCCGTCCCCCCATGTCGGGGAACCTTGTCTCTTCACAGCACCCCCACTTGGGGTCCTTGCTCCCCCACTCCCCTCTTCAGCAGGCCCTTCCTCCCCGCCGAACCCCTGCCACAGGGCAGCCTCTCTGGGGCCCCCAGAGGTTGGGCGTCGGTCCCTTCCCACATCCCGCCCGGAACCGCTCACTCCGCACCTGCCCCTGTTTGCCGGAAAAGGGAAAAAAGCCCTCCTCCCCCCCACCCCCCCAGGGCTCCTAGGCGCCTGCCTAGACCCCAGCGAGGGGGAAGCCCGGGAACCCTGGGCCTGGGGGGGGGGGACCTCAAAAAGCCTGGCAAAGGGAGGGGCACGGTGCTTCCCCCCCCCCCCCATGTGTCTCAGTGTGCGCCCCGCTTCTCCCGGGACACCTCATCCTCGTCGTCAACGGCCCAGGGAGGACCCTCAGGCGGGCGTCCTCGCCTCCCCGGCCTCAGTTTCCACACCTGTGACAGGGCAACAGCTTGGCGAGGGAGGTTGTGGGGTTCATGGAAAGAGCCGAACCTGTTATTTTATCCCACAAACCTTGACTCATCACCTGCCATGTGCCTAACTGTGGTTAGCTGTGGGCAACCTACGGCCCACGGGCCGGATCCGGCCCGTTCGGCTGTTCTCTCCGGCCCGCGGAGCCGGAAGAGCGGAGGGTTCTCTTGCTCTCCCCTCCGCTCCTTCACCAGCAGCCCAAGAGGAGAGTGCCAGCATGGTCAGGTTGCTTTTGTTCCGGCCCTCCGGTCCAGTGTAAGAACCCATGGTGGCCCTCGAGTCAAAAAGTTTGCCCACCCCTGGCCTAACGTGTGCTAAATATTATCGATGCACAGGACAAGTGGCAGACCCTGAATCTTAAAAAGATTCTCCCTTCTCTTCCCTCTTCTCTCTCTCTCTCTCTCTCTCTCTCTCTCTCTCTCTCTCTCTCTCTCTTCCCCCCCTCCTCTCTTCCTCCCTCCTCCCCACAAAACAATATAAAGTTGTAAAACCCAAAGCTTGCATGTATGTGCTGACACGGACACAGCTGTCTAGACCCAGTCATTGTAAAGTTCTTGACCCGTCCCTTGAGGCTGACCTTGAACTTGGGGGGTACAGCATAGCATGCCCAGCTTTGCCGGTGGCCTAACCTCGGAGCCAGCAGGCTTCCCAGGAAGGTCAGAGGGGACATAGTTTGGCCCGTGTGGGCCCCACAGTCTCTGCTGAACCAGCTCCTCCCGCGGCCGCCGCGTTCTCATGCCCAGCTCGCGAGCGGAGCGAAAGCAGGCGGAGGCCGTGGCCTGGGCCGCGGTGTGCCAACCCCTGCCCGTCGCGTTCTTGTCCCACACGTGGGGGGAGCCAGTGCGGCGTGTGCCAAGATGCATGCCTGTGGCGTGAGCCGGGGTAGGCGCCCACGCGTGTGCGGCACACACAGAGCACCGGCCCGCGTGGGCGCCGCCAGGAGAGGAGATCCAGGCGACGGGCTTGGGCCGCGGGCCGGGCTGCTGTTTGTTCCGCCGGCGCCCCCTCACCCCCCTCCCCCCTCCCTCGTGGGCCGCCGCCGCCACCGCTCCCCGCGGCTTGTGAGGTTCCCTTGGAAGCCTGGCAGGTCCATGTGGCGGGGAATGCCACCGTGACCCCGGGCCACGTGACCCCGTGAGGCTGCAGCTTCCCGAGGGGCGTTCGCCAGCCCTGCCCCCTCCCCCAGGGCCTGGGTTCCCACGCAGTCCCCGCGGCTGGACGGCGATGTGACTGAGCCGCTTTCCCGACAATTCCCGGCTCCTCCCGGGGCTCCCGCGGCGGGGGCAGGCGGGGGGGGGGGCAGGCGGGGGGCACCTTTCTGACTGCGGGGTCTCCCGTCCTCCCCCCTCTGTGGCCGGGGGGCGTATGGCAGCCTTCTGCCCGTGCTGTAGCTGGGACGGCTGAGGCTGGGGGGAGGCCAGGCTGGGGACCACCCGCGGCTGCTGTCCCCAAGGCTCGAACCCCACCGGGCCTGCGCCCCCAGCTGCCAGGCGGGAGTCACGGGTGGCCCTGGCTTCCGCATCTCCCAAGACGACGGCATCCCTTGGATTGGGGGGCGGGAGGGGGGGCTGGGCTCCACTCAGGCCCGGTCCCCGCCTTGACGGGCACATCTGTCTGGAGACGCCTCGGGCTGTTGGAGACTGGGGGTGGCGGGTGGGTGGGGGACCGCCCGGAGGGAGAAGCGGTCATCACCAGGGAAAACGCGGCCGGAACGTAGACTCCTCGTAGGCAGGCCATTGCGCAGACGGAAGGCGGAGGCTCAGAGAGGGCGGGAAACCTGCCCAAGGCCGCACAGCCCAGCCTCCCCGAGCTGGAACCCAGGCCTCCCACACGGTTCTCAGGGACAACGGCCAAGGGGACCTTCCGCGCGGGCTGAGAAAGCCCCCTCTCCCCTCCCCGCTGGAGGGCTGAGTTGGGACCTGTCGGGAGTCCTGCCGGGTCGGGGACAGCCTGGGCGGCCTGAGGCCCCCGGGCCTGCTCCCTGGACGCGGGACCCTCTCCCAGCCACGCACGGACGCCCAGGGCGCTGGGCCTGACGCCGGGGCGAGAGGGCAGTGCGTGTTTGGGTGGGGCGGCCGTGTCTGGTCCTCGTGGCCCAGGTTCGTCCACACGTGGGTGTCTTTCATCCCCACCTGTCACACTGCCTCCAATTCCACCACTGGAGAGCCTTCACACACACACACTCACACACACACACACACACACACGCACACTCACACACTCACACACACACACACACACGCACACACATACACACACACACGCACACACGCCCCTCCCAACGTTTTTTTTAAATTTATTTTTATTGATTATGGTATCACATAATTGTCCTTATCCCCCCATTCCCACCCCAGACCCCTCCCTGCGTATCCCCCCACCCCCACCCCTCCCAACTGTTGGCCTCTGGCCGCTTGTCTGGCTCCGGAGTCTCTCCCGACACCACCAGCCCATCCTCACTTTTATGTACAGTCAGCGGCGCCGGCTCGGTGCCAGGCCCTGGGCGGGGTTCTGGGGTCCCGGGGACCCCTGCCTGATGGACGGAGGGGCCCCGTGGAGGCAAAGGCGGGGACGGTGGCGGGGACAGCAGCCGAGCCCGCTGACCCTGAGGCCACTCAGAGAGACCCTGGCCGGCTCTGAGACCCCGGGCAAGACCCTCCACCTCCCGGAGCCTCCGTTTCAGGTCCCGCTCACGCTCGAGCCGGGGAAACGTGAGCGCCTCGTAGGACAGGTGCCCTTGGCGGCCGATGGGGGAGGCGTGTGCCCGAGGCCCCCGGGAGGGCGGGCTTCCTGGAGGGGGCGTCCTCCGAGGGCCGTGCGGTTTGAGGAACCCTTTGAGGTGGAGGGAGGGGGGAACGGTGTCAGCAGGATCCCGGAGAAGGCCTGGGCCCGGGTGGGAAGGGAGGCTGCGGCAGGAGAGAGGAGGAGGAGGGGGAGGAGGAGGAGGAGGGGGAGGGAAGGTGGAAGGGAGGCCTCCTGGGTCCCCTGGGGCCCGGCTGGGCTGCTGGCGGCTGCTTCTCAGTGGTCAGGCCCCAGGGGACCCGGAGCCACCCGGGCAGAACCAGCCCGTTAATTACGGGTCCTCAGGGGCCCGAGCGGAGGCAGACACTCACTCCTGACAGCCCGCGGGCTCTCTCTCTCTCGCCCCGCTTGTCACATAGCAAGGCTGAGGGAGCCACGGGCCCGGGCACGGAGGTGGGCCGGGGGTCCGGGTCCAGGTCTGCAGGGCCCACCCCTGGCCCGCCCCGCCGGCCCCAGCACCTTGGACAGCGCCATCCGGGCTCTGCCCGCTCCTGCAGGGTTAGGGGTGAGGGATCCTGGGTCAGACCCCCCTCCCCTCACGTTCCTGCCCTCCTTCTCCCCCGCTCCACCCTCTCCTGCTCTCCCCCAGCCCTCCGGCCTCGTGGGGCTCAGGGAGCTGTAGGGTCCGACCTAGAGAAGAGGGAGGTGCCGGGAGCTGGGATGGGAGGTGGCGGGTTGGAGGAGGGAGGTGACGGAGAAGGTGAGGAGAGCTGGGTCGGGGGCGGGGGTGGGAGGCCACAGGCTGTGCCTGGAGCTGTGCATGGCCCGGTGGGGGGAGGGGGCGCGAGGGAGCGGGTCGGGTGGGGAGGGTAGCAGCGCCGTCGGTCGTGGGGAGGTGATGGGAGAGGTGGCGGGGATGCCGTGGGGGCTGTGGCGGGGGGTGGAGGAGGTGAGCGTGCAGGGGAGGCGGGGGGTCCTGTGGGGAGGTGAGCAGGTGGTGAGGAGGGGCCGGCGTGGGAAGGGGGAGGGCAGGGCTGGTCCCGGGGGTGTGGACAGCGGGTCCCCAGCTTCCTCCTGGGCGTGGAGCTGTCAGGGTGTGGAGGTGCCCAGAGCCCTCCAGGCCCCCCTGCCCCCCACATCTGTCTTCCTCTCATGCCTTTGTCACGCTCCGTGGGACCCGCTCCCCGGGACAGCTGCCCCCCCCCATCCCGTCCAGCCTCCCCACGGCCCCTGACCGATTCCAGCCGGGAACACGGGCCGGATCTGGAACGGTCCGCCTCGGGGAGCCTGGCTGGAGGGGCCCGGGCTCCAGACTTCCTCGCTGTTCTCCGGGGCCGGGGCCGGGGCCGGGGAGGGGAGTGACTTTGGGCGAGCCACATTCCCCCCCTCAGCCTCCGTTTCCCCCTCTAACACGGGTCCAACGACAGCACCGGTCCTGTGGGATTGTGGCCGGCGTGCGCTCCTTTGTTCAGCGGGAACTGAAAGAGCACCTACTGCGTGCCAGGCGCGGTCCTTAGGGCCGTGGGTGCGGAGTGGGTAGGGAGACACGGACCGCTGCCCTCGAAGCCCTCTGTGTGGTGGGTGAGGCGGCAGGCACTGCAGGAGGCCGCGCACTGCAGGGGTGCCGGACGCGGCCCCCGGGAGCCCCGGGTCCTGTGTGGCTGCGCCCGTTCCAGCCTAACGCCTACCTCCCTGGGTTCCTCCCGCTGTCTCCTGGAGCCGGGCCAGGCGGGGTCCCGGAGGGAGCCAGGCACCAGGCCTGGAGCCGAGCGCCCTGAGATGCAGGACAAAGGACGGGGCGATCAAAGGAGCAGCCCTGGCGGCCGCCCCGGTCCTGCCAGCGGCCGCGGCACAGCCGCCGCCGCTCCCGGTGACAGGCTGGCCCTGCCACCACCAGCCCCCGTCCCCTCTCCCTCCGACGGCAAGCCGAGCGCCAGGGGAAGCCTAGAATCTACCCGAAATCGCACCACCCCCCACTCCTCTCCTCTGGGGAGCAAAGCTTCGTTCAACCCAGGTGCTGGTCACCTGGTCCCGTGGGAATGCAGTGAAGGGGCCTGGGGCCAAGGTGTAGCTCTAATCTGTAAGGGATTTGGGCCATGCCTCCTCTCTCTCTCTCTCTCTCTCTCTCTCTCTCTCTCTCTCTCTCTCAGAACCAGTTTCCCCATCTAGACAGAGACTGGGAACTCAGATGGTTGCAGGCCTGGGCCGCTAACAGAAGTGTGTGCAGTGGCCGGGAAGGCAAACGTTTTCCAAATGTTGTTCTCTGGTGCCCGGCACACAGTAGGTGCTCAATAAATGCCCGAAGACCCGCGCGCGAGGCCACTGTGACTCAGCTCCCATGAACTGCTGCCAAGAAGGCCAGTCCTCGTGGCCACATCTCCGGGTGTCTTGGTATCGCTGAAATCCAGGCAGTGTTTAAATGCCTGCTCACTGCCACCATGCCGGGGGGGTGTAAGCCCAAGTGGAACCCGGCCGGCGTGGCTCAGGGGTTGAGCGTCCGCCTGTGAACCAGGAGGTCAGGGTTCGATTCCCGGTCAAGGCACGTGCCCGGGTTGCAGGCTCATCCCCAGTAGGGAATGTGCAGGGGGCAGCCGATCCGTGATTCTCTCTCGTCTTTGATGTTTCTCTCTCTCTCTTCCTCTCCCTTCCTCTCTGAAATTAATAAAAAATATATTTAAAGAAAATAAAAATAAGAATAAATTTTAGCCGGGACTGGTTTGGCTCAGTGGATAGAGCGTCGGCCTGCGGACTGAAAGGTCCCGGGTTCGATTCCGGCCAAGGGCATGGACCTTGGTTGCGGGCACATCCCCGGTAGGAGGTGTGCAAGGGGCAGCTGGTCGATGATTCTCTCTCATCGACGTTTCTAACTCTCTATCCCTCTCTCTTCCTCTCTGTAAAAAAAGAAAAAATCAATTATATATATATATATATATATATATATATATATATATATATTTAAAAAAAGAATAAATTTAAAAAACCCACGCGGACTGGGAGCCGGGTGACCGGGGAGACCCCACAGAGAACCACAAAGCGGGGACAGCCAGCTTCCGGCTGCCGGCGGCGTCCAGGGTGAGGGCCTTTGGAACCCGATTTGCAGGTGGTGACCTCCCCGACTGCCCTGCAGCCCCTCGGCCTCCCCGGCTGGAGACCCCCCTCCCCCGCCCCCTCCACCCCCACCGCCCCGGCCCCGCAGCCAGCGGCCCCCGCCGAGCCTGGCCAGCCCCAGACGCGCAGAAACCGCTAATGGGCTGTTGCTCAGCCTGACAAGCCCCCTGGGAGAGTTTGGTGGAAACAGAACGCCGCGGGTTATTGATCACGGGCGGAGGGTGGCACCCTGCCACGGCCGGCCTGCCGTTCTGGTCCCAGCCGGGCCTGCCCAGCCAGCCCTGAAGGTCCTCGGTGTGGGGTGGGGAGGGGGTGTTAAGGGAGAGGGGCTGGGTCACAACCTGTGCTCTCTGAGTGAACGTTGTTATGATTCCTTCTGGGTTGGTGGAGGATTCGGCCCAGTCCCTTCTGGGGCCCCCAGCACCCAGTAGGTGCTCGCTTCATGCCTAACCCTCTGCCCAGCCCCTCGTCCCGGGCCTCCCTCCGCCCGCAGCGGGACTGCCCCACCTGACAGGATGTCCCATGACCGCCTCCCACAGGCCCCTTCCCGTCAGGGTCTGCGGGCCCCACGCTGAGGTCACTTCCCTCCGGGAAGCCAGCCCCCCCCCCCGGGGGAGGGCCCCCAGCTGGGCCGGGAAAGGTGTCCTCCGGAGGCCGAGGGGCAGGCAGGAGGGCTCAGGGCCCCCCCCCCTTTCTCCACAGAGATAGCGGGTCTTGGGACACCCACACACCCACCTGCGGGCGGAGGGTCAGGCGGGGACCCCGTTCTCAGAGCAGGCACCTCCCACGAGAGCAGCGCTGAGGGCAAAGCTGAGGTAGTGAGCTCCCCGTCGCTGGAGGTATCCTAGCCCGGGGCTGCCACGAAGCGGAGCCGAACCCCCTTCGCACCAGTCCACCCCGGGCCTTTCCTCGACTCACGCGTGGCGGCACATCCTCCCCAGCCCCCCAGGATTACACTCCTCTGGGCCAAGGTTGCCGCCTCTGCAGACACAGAAACAAAGGCTGGTCCCTCCCTGGAAGAGACCGTGTGCGCATAAAAGGAGTTTGTGCAGGGAAAGTACCGAGCACAGTACCCGCCGTTGTACTGAGCACAGCACCTGCCATTGTACTGAGCACAGCATCCGCCGTTGTGGGTGCTCCGTCAACACTGGCTCTGTTGATGGCCCCGTAGCTACAGTCTGTCCCCGTGTCCAGCCACCCTCTCCGCTCTCTCTCACTGCCGTCTCAGCCTCCCGGTTTGGGGATTTTGTTTCTTTGTGTCTCCCAAACTGGCTCTCTCTCCTCTCTCCGCTGCCGCTGTCCTGTATCTGCCTTGGCCGCTCCCACTTTGATCCTGGCCTCTGGCTGTCTCTCTCACGTGTGGCCTAAATCTCTCTCGCTCTCTCTCTCTCTGGGTCTCCATCTCTCTCTCTCTCTCACTCTCTCTCCCTCCCTCGTCTCCGCCCCAGGCCTGAGCTGGTCACTGGCTGCCGCGGCCGCAGCCGCCCCCACGCCCGGTCTCGGGGGCCCAGCTCCTGCAACCCTCCCTCCCGCCGACATTTGGCCACAACCTCTCCCCCCTCCGTTGTTCCGCTGGAACCAGACTGGGATTTTGCAACCACACATTCCTGGGGAACGGGAAGGGAGGAGGGGGCGGGGGACAGACCGCAGAAGCAGGCGCACAATCCCACGGGCCCAGAGAGGGAGCGTGCCTGACCCGTGCTCCTCCCTGCCGTGGGGATGGCCCTCGTGGCCAGCACGGCCGGGGGCCCTCGAGCCCAGGCGGCAGGAGGGGCGAGGCCTGCTCCAGGACACCCAGCGGAGGGGTCGGTGAGAACGCCCGGCCCCTGCCCTCCCCGTCTCCCGGGCTGAAGAGCCTCCGGCCCCATCTTAGCCCATTGTTATGGAAATCTAGGCCAAGGCCTCCGCGGCCTCGGAGAAGGCCTACTTCCGCCCGTGCTCCCTGGAACACCTCGAGATTGCAGTCCAGGCAGGTCACCAGGGAGCCAGCTGGCCCCCCTCGGCCTGGGGCAGCGCCCACGCGGGCGGGGAGGTGGACAGGCGGGCGTGGTGGGTGCGGGCCCGGCAGGGGGGTGGGGGGCGGCAGCTGCCCTAATTACTCCGGCTCTCCAGGTTCTAATCTCGTTTGAAAAGGGCTCCGGGGACGCAGCCTTTAATAACCACCAGTAAACAGGCAGGGGAATCGATCGCTGGTGAACGGAGCCCCGGAGAGAGGGCCGGCTGGGCGGGCTGGCCCCTGCCCGGCCCGGCGCGGCTCCCAGGGTCCCTTGTTGTAGAGCCGGCCACGGCCCGCCCTCGGGGACCTTGTCCCCAGCCCTGGCCCAGGGGCCCCCGGGGGCTGTGGCTGCTGGTACGGCCTCCACTCCCTCTCCACGAACTCGCCTCCTCCTCCTCCTCCTCCTTCCCCCCCATCTGAGCCCGGGCCTGCGCCAAGGAGCCTGCCAGTTTCAGCGCAGATGCCTCCTTTTGTGCCTGGTCCTGGTGACACCGACCTGGTCCTTAGCCTCCTGAAAGCCACCAGCCCGTGAGGAAGATTAAGAACAAAAACGAGTCACTGCACCACAGTACTAGGACAGACATGCAAAAAAAAAAAAAGCTGTGTTCCGCAGAGAACAGAAAAGCACTTCCGGGAGGAGGTGAGCGTGCGGAGGGTTTTGTCGGGTGAATAGGAGTTTGCAAAGTGAGCCAGGGCTGGGCGAGGGTGAATGTGGGCAACTGTGTGATAACAAGAGGCTTCTTAGCCAGCATTCACCGAGCTCTGCTAAGTGCCCGTGGTGTACACTGCGCCCCCCACCTTGTCCCACAGTTGGTGCCACTACCCCCATCTCACAGGTGAGAGCCCTGAGGCTGCAGGTGGATCCAGAATCGGCTCGTGGCCGATTCATTCCAGCCACTTCTCTCTGCATCTCCCACACCGGACCCTGCTCTGCGGGTCCCAGAATTGGCACACGGTTGAATAATGGGAGTTCCTACCCCTTCCCTTCCCGTTGGTGCCACTACCCCCATCTCACAGGTGAGAACCCTGAGGCTGCAGGTGGATCCAGAATCGGCTCGTGGCCGAGTCATTCCAGCCACTTCTCTCTGCATCTCCCACACCGGACCCTGCTCTGTGGGTCCCAGAATTGGCACACGGTTGAATAATGGGAGTTCCTACCCCTTCCCTTCCCTTCCCTTCCCATCCCGGGCTCACACCTTCCAGGTGACATAGCCCCTCGACCCTCACTCAGCAGGAGCCTAAGGGCGCTACCTCAGGCATGTCAGACCTGAAGATCATCTCTCGTGAGCCCCCATTGTGCAGACAGGGAAACTGAGGCCCTGGGAGCGGAGGCAGGCACAGGGCCTGGGGTTTCCCCTCTAAGCCATCCCCGCTCAGGCCTGCCCTGGAGGAACTCTGTCGTCCAGGGGAGAAATCAATACGCACGCGCTCGCTCCATTAACATGATACATGGGGCCTCCGAGGGAGGCTGCCCGAGGCCCCGGGGAGCGTTTTGTGTGATTGGCTGGAACATTGCGGGAGCCGGGGACCCATCCCCTCCCTGCCTCTCCCACACCGGCAGCTGCAGCTCTGTGCCCCGATCCCCTCCGCTCTTGGGGTAGAGAAAACCCGCAGCCCCTGGATCCTACGCTCTAACAGAGGGGCCGGCCAGCCTGGCTCAGTGGCTGAACTCTGACCTATGAGCCAGGAGGTCACGGTTCAATTCCTGCTCAGGGCGCATGCCCGGGGTCGTGGGCTCGACCCTCAGTGGGGGGCGTGCAGGAGGCAGCCCATCCGTGATTCGCTCTCGTCACTGATGTTTCTATTTCCCCCTCTCCCTTCCTCTCTGAAATCAATAGAAATATATTTAAAAAATAAATTTGAACAGAGAGAGAGAGAGAGAGAGAGAGAGAGCGCGGGACCCAAGTGCGGACAGTCAGAGGAATCGGAGCAAGTGGAGGGGGGAGGGGAGAGAGGGGGGTCCTGATGGGTCCCCACCCATCTGGCTGCAGATTCCGGGGCCAGGCTCCCTGGGGGGCCCCAACCACCAATGGAAACACGGTCGTGAGGGCCTGCTGTGTGCCAGACACCGTGCTAGACGCTTGGGATACAGCAGCCATGAGCAAAGCCGTCAAGATCTCTGTCCCCGTGGGCTGACGGCCTCGTGGGAGGTGACAGAGAGGGAAGGAAGTGTGCAGGTGACACATCAGGGCAGGCGGTGCTAAGAGCCAGGAGGGTGGGAGTGGGAGGGCAGACGTTCTGAGGTCTGGGAAGGTCTGGAACGGAGATCGAAAAGAAAGGAGGGGCTTCTAGGCGTGGCTCCGCCTTTCTCAGGTGAGGGGACAGCGTGTGCAAAGGCCCCGAGGCCGGCGCGTTTGGGACGTTTGAGGGACAGCAAGCAGGTGAGGGCGTCTGGAGCGGAGGGAGAGGGGACTGCGTGGACCACGTGGGGCCTCAGAGGTCACGGCCAGGACCTCTGAGCCAAGGGCTCCATGGAGCCGGGGAGGGCTTGGGGCAGAAGGCGGGTGCCAGCTGACTTGCACTGAGCAGGGCCCTCTGGCTGCCGTGCGGGGAGCACAGCACAGAAGGCGAGGCCGAAAGCAGAGACCCGCCATGCGTCTCCTGCCGGGTCCAGGCGGGAGACAGGCAGCGGCTTGGACCGGGGGTGGGGGGGAACCCGGCGCCTCGGGGGAGGAAGGGTCCGAGGTGGGGCGTGTGTGAAGGCAGAGGTGGCTGGGTTTTCGGAGAGACTCCCATGGGCTATGAGGGGAGAAGTGGAGTCTACGTTTGGGGATTTGGGGGCGCACGCAGCGGGAAGGACAGAGGTTCCAGTCACCCCAACAAAGAAGCCTTGAGGAGGAGCGGGTTCAGGGCGGGGGGACAGGTCGGAGCTGAGCTTTAGCGGAACTGAGGTTGAGAAGGTGCCGAGGGGGCAACCGGACACGCACCTGGCTCTCAGCGAGGCAGATGTGGCTGGAAATGACCCACTTTAGGATCATCAGGGACAAGGCAGTATCTGTCTTGATGGTTCCTTTTATTTTTATTTTATTTTTTTAAATTTTTAAATATATTTTATTGATTTTTTTACAGAGAGGAAGGGAGAGGGGTAGAGAGCTAGAAACATCAATCAGCCGCCTCTTGCACACACCCCACTAGGGATATGCCCGCAACCAAGGTACATGCCCTTGACCGGAATCAAACCTGGGACCCTTCAGTCCGCAGGCCGGTGCTCTGTCCGCTGAGCCAAACCGGTTTCAGCCTGCTGGTTTCTTTTATCAGCCCCACAAGGAAGGCCTGCTTGTGCCCATTTTAGAGGTGAGGACAGGGAGGCGCAGAGATGCTGAGTTGCCTGCCCGCCGCTGCCACAAAGCTGGGAAGTCAGGCAGTCGGGGCCTGAAATGAGGTCAGCCGGCCTCCCGGCCCCGGGGCCCGCCCACACCCTGTGCCCCGTGGCTCCGCTCGCTCGCCGAACCCTCCCCGCAGCCCTAGGTGAGTGGGGCAGAGTGACTCACAAACCAGCGTCACCTTCACTTGCGAGATGGGGAGGAACCACGGAAGCCGAGGGGGTCCTAAGGGACTTGCCCACCGCCGCCGGGGAGGGGGCAGGTCTGCCATTGTCCGCGGCGTGCCAGGTGAGCGCAGCCAGAGTGCATCCACGCTGGCCCCCGGCCGGGGCAGGCCGAGGGCTCTGAGAAGTCCTGCGGCCCGGGCGTGGGGTTGTATCGGCTGAAGCCAGTGTCCCACGGAGCTGTGCTCTCAGGGAGCACCTGCAGATCGGGGAGCCCAGGAGCCGGCAGGGGCTGGAACCGAAGCCTCAGGGCCCTCCTCTTTGAAATGGGGGGTGGGGGGGGTGTCCACCCGGCTGGGTGGCCGTGAGTTTTTTTACATTCTTTTCGAATGAGCCCTCAGCCTGGGGTCCCCCACAGAGCCCGTGTCAGTGAGGGTTTGTGAAAGGAGGGAGCAATTGGGGGAACAGAGGAAGGAAGGAACACGTAAGCGGACCCAGGAAGGGGCCAGGGCAGGGAGAAGCAGAAAGGCACGAGGGACGTGAGAAGAAGGGGTCCAGGCCTGAGCTAACGGATCCACCCTCACGCTCAGCCAGAACCTGTGAGCCCCGACCAGGGTGGGTGCTGGGGATCCCGCCGCGAGTAAAACAAAGGCCCTGCATTGGGGCCGGGACATTCCCGCCGGAGGAGGCCGAGAGCAAGACGAGGAGGTAGAAGAGAAAGTGTCCCAGGCAGAGGAAAGGGAGGAAGGAGGGGAGAGTGGCGGGAAAATGCGGACAGGGCCGCCCATGTACCATGGGGTGGTGGTGAGTGGAGGAACCGCCATGCGTGGGTGACGGAACGAGGGCAGGGGCGAGAGGAAATGCGGGTGTGAGTGACAGCACGGCGGCTGACCGCGGGCGTGGTGAAGGGGCCAAAGGGAGGACTGTGGAATGAGTGGACTGAGCAATGGGTGAACGTGTGGACTAGGGCAGGAAGCAACGGACAGGCTAAGTAAGGGATGGACAGGAGGGATGAGTGAGCTAGTGAGGGTCTGCATGCCGCCCACGTGTCTGCATGGATCTCTGCCCCCAGGGGTGCTGGCTCTGCCTGACCTTGCCTGGGCTGCCCACCCCCACCCCACCCCCACTCCCACCCCCCCTCCCACCCCTACCCCTACCCCCACTCCCACCCCATCCCCACCCCCACTCCTACCCCCACCACCACCCCCACCCCAGGGCCCTGATGCAGTTCGGTGCCTGGCTGGCCCCTGGGCCGGGGAGGGAGCCTGCCCGTCCTGCCTTCGCCCAGCCTGGCTCACGTGCATCGCGTGCTGCCCTGACCCCACACCTTTGTGGACCCTCCCCCCCACCCACCCCCCCGCCCTGCTCGCACCCACCCCGCCTGCGCCCCCCCCCCCGCCCCGGCCTGACTCCGCCCCCTTCGAGCTGACTCCGCCCCCTCTGAGCTGACTCCGCCCCCTTTGAGCTGACTCCGCCCCCTTTGAGCGCAGGCACCATGCGGCCCGTGCGGCGCAACTTCTACGACCCGTCGTCGGCGCCGGGCAAGGGCGTCGTGTGGGAGTGGGAGAACGACGGCGGCGCCTGGACGGCCTACGACATGGACATCTGCATCACCATCCAGAACGCCTACGAGAAGCAGCACCCGTGGCTGGACCTCTCGTCGCTCGGCTTCTGCTACCTCATCTACTTCGGCAGCATGTCGCAGATGAACCGCCAGACGCGCCGGCGCCGCCGCCTGCGCCGCCGCCTGGACCTGGCCTACCCGCTCACCGTGGGCTCCATCCCCAAGTCGCAGTCGTGGCCCGTGGGCGCCAGCGCGGGCCGGCCCTGCTCCTGCCAGCAGTGCCTGCTGGTCAGCGGCACGCGCGCCGCCTCCAACGCCATCCTGGCCTCGCAGCGCCGCCGGGCGCCGCCCGCCGCGCCCCCGCCGCCCCCGCCGCCGCCCCCCGGAGGCCCGCCCGGCGCGCCCCCCGCCGCCGTGCGCCCCAGCGCCACCTTCGCCGGCCCCGCGCTCTGGGCCGCGCCCGCCGCCGCCGCCACCGCCACCGGCCCCGCCGCCGAGCCCGCGCCGCCCCCCGGGGCGCCCCCGCGGAGCCCCGGCGCCCCCAGCGGCGCGCCCACCCCGGGACAGAACAACCTCAACCGGCCCGGACCCCAGCGCGCCGCCGGCGGGAGCGCACGTGCCTCCATCCCGCCCGGGTAAGCCGCCCCGGGCCCAGGTTTGTGTGCTGGGCGCGCAGAAGGACCGTCGCAGTCACACGCATAAGCGACATGTAGCATCTAGTAAGGGTTCACGCCATGCCAGGCCCTCACTAAGCGCCTGGATGCGTGTCCACTCGTTTGTCGGACCCTGTGCGGTGGGTACCGCTCACTCCCGGTTGCAGATGGCCCTGCAGGGGGAGGGTCGGTGACCTCCGGGACCTCCCAGTTCACAGGCGGTGGGACTGGGGCAGCGATAGCAAGGGTGTGCATCCGTGCTTATGGGCTGCACTTGATTTGCCTCAGTCTCCTTTGCCGCTCCAGCTGGTCCTGCCATGCCCGCAGGACAGACGGAGAGGCTGAGGCCTGGAGAGGTGTGGTCCCGGCAGCGAGTCCCCCGGTGGAGGGCAGGGGCGGACACCCAGGCCTTGTGGGGTCCAGAGTTTGTGTTGTTAGATGACTTCCAGCCCCCAGCCCCGCCTGCCCATGCCCATCTCAGGGGAAGGCTCTTACCCAAAATAGTCCCCCCAGAGGCCGCGCCTGAATCATCACCACCGCTGCTTTGGGCGGGGATACTGTGGTTTGCAAACTGGGTTCCAGGGACCCCTGGGGTGGCCAGAGACAGTGGCAGGAGAGGGTGACGGGTTAAGGAGAAGTCACACCCAGGCACCGGCCTCTGCTCTTGTTTTAACCAAAATGGCCTTTTTTTTTTCGGGGGGGGGGGGGAATCTTTTATGAACGTGGCAGGATTTCCCAGTGGATTTCATCGAGGAAGGCAGCCCCGGTCAGACCAAGCTTGGGAATCCCTGCGTTAAGGCAGCCAAGCCCAGGGAGGGAGCCTGTTTCAGGAGAGGACCAGGCCCCGGGGGTGGGTGGGGGGATGGGGGGGGACTGAGGGCCAGGAGCCATGACCTTGACCTCGGGACAGCCCAGAAGGAAAAGGCCAGGTGGCGTTTGGGTCCTGATGCCCAGGAGGAGGGGTGGGCACCAGAAGCCAGCGTTGCTTGTCTCGCCTGGCATGGCCCAGGGGACTGGCCAGGACGGCCTGAGAGAGGCCGGCAAAGGTCACGTCTGGATCCGGCCTTTGACCTCCAGACCTCCCCTTTCACCAAGGGAAACCGAGGCCTTGGGAAGGGAAGGGGCCCCGACGTGAGGTGGCTTCTGTCCTCTTGAGGGCCTGCTTGGGTTCGGGTCCCCTCTCGGCCACATCGGAGCTGTGAGGTCTGGGCCTCGCCCCTCCCCTTCGCCGAGCCTCAGTTTCTCCACCTGTGAGATGGGGGAACAGGACTCCCCACCCTGTGGAGAGGCTGCGACCCTGAACAGGGTGTCTGCGCCCCGTCCGGCAGCGACGGGGGACTGTGTTTGTTACCCGGGAGGAAGGTGGGTGTGTGGGGGGCAGCGGGGGGCCGTAACTTTCCACGGGAAGACCGCAGCTGCCACCTGCCTGCCGCGCCCTTCCCTTCCCCTCCCCGCCCGGCCCCTCCTCCTCCCGGGCAGGCCCACCCGGGGCCGGCAGGCAGGAGACCTCAGCAGGCCGGGAGCTGGGGTGTCCATTGGGGCTCCGTGTCCTCGGCACCCTGGCTCCGGCTCCCTGGGGGAGAGGAAGGGTTGGGGGGCCCCAGGTGGACAAGAAGGGTGGACGACCGACTGGGGTGGGGGTGGGACGGGGTGGGACCAGGGAAGGCCCAGGGACCTTCTCTTTGGGGTTGCCCCGGGGGATTATGGGACTGGGATGGAGGGGACGGGGCGGGGTGGAGCAGCGAGCGCGGGTTTGTATGCGCGGCCATGGGGAGGACTGCCCCGGAGCCTGTGGCGTCATTTCTGTTTGTGTTCCGTGGGCTGCCCGGTGACGAGACTTTCTCAGTCACGGAGAAACTGTCGAAAGCTGCAGTTCTAGAGCAGGCTGGGGATTATTGGGGTTTTTTGTGCAATTTTAATCCTTCGAGTGTGGGCTGTGGTGCAGGTGCACAGGGCACACCGGACAGACAGGGTCCAGGCTGGTGGGGACAGACAGAGAGCAGGCTGGTGGGGAGACAGACGGAGAGACAGCAGGTGAACGCGGAAAGGAACACAACTCCTGGAGAGGGGGAGCACTGGGGAGGGAGCACTAGGGGGGGAGCCGGGGGAGCAGTGTGGCTGAGGGGTATGGGCGGTCAGGGCAGACCCTCTGAGGAGGCAGCCAGATCGGAGGAGGCCGGACTTCAGAGGCCCTGGAAGGACGTGGCTCGTTCGGGGCAGGGCTGGGCGTGGGGGTGGGGTGGGGGTGCGGGTGTGAGGAGGGGAAGGCGCTGTGGGTGCCGAGGGTGGCGGTGGGCTGCAGCCCGCAGGTCCGGGCACCCCATGGGGGTAGAAGTTCCTGCTGGGACCTCAGGAGCTGGGATGTTTCCACGTGGAGCCACAGAGCCGGGTCGGGGGCTTGGTGCTGCCGGCAGTGGGAGCCGCAGAGGGTGCGGGAGCTCACGGGGGCTGTGAGGAGAGAGGGATGGCTCCTGAGGGCGCTGGTCTTACCCATGGCCCCTGGGACAGACCAGAACCCCGTCCTCCTCAGTCACGTGCCCCCACCCCGCTGCATCCTTCCCTCCTCCTCCTCCTCCTCCTCCTCCCCCCCCCTTCTCCTCCTCCTCCTCCCCCTCCTCCTCCTCCTGGGAGCTGTTTGTGACCCAGGAGATCAGACTGGGCTCCCTCACCCGCCCTAGCCTCTCAGAGCCGCCCAGTCGCCCCGCCATGAAGATCCCCCAACCCTCACTCCAAGGACCCCCAGTTAAACACGCCCCTGGCTCAGAGTGGGGGGGGGGAGGGCAGGACCCGTGAAGTCTGCTACCATGAGAGGAAGGGGAAAGAAGGCAGGAGCGGGGGAACAGACCCTGGTCCCTCCCACCTGCAGCGTCCTGTTGCCAAGGTATCCGAGGCCCAGGTGCGGCCATACGAGGGGATAGGGATGGGGTCTCTGAGGAGCCAGGCAGCCAGGCCCCCCACCCCCACCCTGGTCCCCAACACCCCCACCCCCACCCCCAGTGCTCACGGCCCCCCCACGGCCTCACCTCTGGGTCCTGGTGTCCAGGTGTCCTTCTATAAGGACACAGGGCCCCCCCGAGGGACCCCATCTCACTTCTGCAAGGGCCCCGTCCCCACGGTGTCTGATCCTGGGGTCAGAGTTCAGAGAGAGGCCGGGACGCCATGCCCGGGGCAGCCTCAGTCCTGGTCCCGCCCGTCCCCGCCCCCCTGGCTCTGTCTGTCTGTCTGTCTGTGTCTGTGGCTCCCTCCTGCCGTTTCCTTCCCAGCTCCTTCTCCCCTCCCCTGCTCCCTCCTCTCCACCCTCCCTCTCTCCCCCAGGGACTCACACAGACCCAGAGTCCAGTCCCACCCATCCTGGCCCCGCTGGGCGACCCTGCGGCCCCCCCCCCCGCCTCCGGCCCCCCCCCCCTGCCAGACAGCCGAACCCCACCGCTTGCTCGGGAACCTACAACGTGCCGTGACTGGCGTGGAAGGCAGTGGACTCTTCAGAGCGCTCTGAGTCCACCCTCATCCCACCCTCACCGCAGCCCTGGGGGGGCCACGGCCTGGGCCCAGACCCACAGCCAGAGGGGGGGTGCCCCTGGGCCGGGGTTTTTCCACTCGCCCCGTGCGGGGGCGGGGAGCCAGCTGGCGGCCGGGCAGAGGGGGGACAGCAGGGGTGGGGAGGGGAGGGCCCGCCCGGTCTCCCGAGAGGGCAGCGTCCAGCGCTTTGGAACACAGCTGTGGGCAGACTCAGAGTTTCCACCCCACGCGGTGGAGGGAGGGAGGGAGGGGGGGCGAGGGGGCAGCTGCAGGCCTGTTTTTCTGTGCTGAGCGCTCACGCGTCGGCCCAGCCTCCTGCGCGCGGCTGGGACATCATGCGATCGCCTCTCTTCGTTCCCGCTTTGTGGGGGGCAGGTCCTGTGACCCCCCGTTTTGCACGCGGGAAATGGAGGCCGCCCAGGGCCCGGGGCTCGCACGAGGCCACACAACCGGGGCTCGGATTCAGAATCCCCGCCCGCCTCGGGGTAGTGGGGTGTCCCACCTGCCTGCCCTCTCCTCATTTCGGAGCCGTGGTCCCCAAGACACCCTCCTCCGCCAGCCCCCGCCACAGCCCCGATTCCGCAGCGGGGCGGGCCCGGGGCAGAGGCTGAGTCTGGGCCCTGCTTCTGCGTCTCCTCGCCCTGGGAGCCCAGCGGCACCCATGCCCAGGCCGCTCCGGCCTCAGCTTTGGCAGCTGGGGGGTGGGGGGGGGGGTGGGGGGGCAGGCCACCCCGTCCTTGGCCGGCTTGAGGCCAAATGTCAAAGTGGCTGTTTGCTGCTTCGGGACCCATCCGCCCGCACGCCTTCTGCGCTGAGGGCCCTCGCTGCCCCTGTCCCTGCCACCTTTCCCCCGGTCTGCTGTCTCGTTCCCTTCCTTCCGCCTGGCGTTCCTCTGTCCTCTCCGAAACAGGCCACCTCCACCCTCCTGGAGCTCACGTTCCACACGCAAACAACAAAAATACATTCTGGAATACGGAGGAGCCGTAACAGAGTAAAAAAAAAAAAAAAGAAGAAAAAGAAAAAGAAAGAAAGAAAAATTGTAAAGGGATGTAGGGAGCGGGGAGAGAGAGGGGTGTCATTTTGAGGAAAGAGGCCAGAAAAAACACCCCCCTGAGAAGGTAGCATGAGAGCAAAGACTGATGGGGGTCCGGAGGTCGAGGAGGAGCCCACTCAGAACTGGGGCAGCGGGAGCAGCTTGTGCAAAGGCCCTGAGGCGGCGAGGAGGCCCGTGTGGCTGAGGGGGCTGCCGGGGGTGAGCAGGGAGGGAGAGCCGGTCAGGTGTGAAATGGGGCCAGTTCTCCGGGGCCCTGAGGCTTCGGCGTGTGTGTGTGCGTGAGCCGGGAGCCGGCAGAGCTGAGCCCGGGAGAGACTTGGTTGTAACGGGGTCACTGGAGATGGAGCACAGCCTGCAGGTGGGGCTGAGCAGGAGGCGGGGGCTTTGATGTGGTGGTTATGCCTGAGTGTGTTTTCCTCCTTTTTTTTTTTTTTTTTTTTTTTAACTCCCAGCAGTGATTTTACGTTCTCACTTAAAAAAGAGTCCACATTCTGGGCCTGCAAGTTCTTTAATATTGAAATGCTTTAAAAAAAAAAAAAAAAAGAGAACTGAAAAGCGCCACATGAGGAGCGTGTCCCCACCTGGCCCCCACGCCTCCCCCTTCCTGGCCTCACGGGGTGTGTGTGTGTGTGTGTGTGTGTGTGTGTGTGTGTGTGCAGGGGCTGTGACTCCGCCGGCTGCTGTTTCCCCACCGCCCCAGCCTCATCACGAGGTCAAACCAAACACGCCACCCCGCCCCGCAGACCTGAAGCACTTCCTGCCCCCTCCCCGGGAGGCCAAACCACAGGCTCCTGTCCCACAGGCCGCCCCAGGCCGTGGGAACCAGCGCAGCCCTCCCCTCCCCTCCCCTCCCTTCCCCTCCCGGCTGTGCTCCCCCCTCCCCCCCCCCCCAGAGCGCTGTACTGGGCAGGCAGAGAGACCAAGAAGGTGGGGGGGGGGGAGTGACCCTGATCCCAAGGCCTTGGGGTAAATCTGACCCCCAAGTGGCAACGGCCCCTCAAAATGCCTCCCCGGGGGCCTTTCGCCCCTTTTGTCCCTAGGAGTGGGCGGGTGAGCAGGGGTGAGAGGCCCTGGGTGACAGAGGGGAAACTGAGGCCCGCAGAAGCTCTGGGCCCGTCCGAGCAGACAGGGGCCGGGGCGAGGAAAGGGGAAGCGAGCAAGGCCTCCTCCGGGCAGCAGCCGGGCGGCTGGCAGGTTCTGCTGGGCCCGTGGGCCGCCCAGTCTTCCCGGCGCCGGCCGGGATGTCATCGGGCTTCTGGCTTCTGCAGAGGGGTGGGTGGGGGTGGGTGCGGGTGGGCGGGACCCGGTGGGGCCCAGGACCGTGGAGGGCAGGGGTTCAGGTGCAGGTGGACTGGGCGCTAGAAGGGGTCAGGGGACAGGAGCAGGTCCGGGGAGCCTGGGAACCCCATGGCATGGTCCTCTCACTTCCGCCCCCTCCTCACCGTCTTAGACCCAAATGCCTGAGGCCTGGGTACGTGCCAGGGGCTCTGAGGGATCCTGACGCCCGTTGGGGGGCCTGGAAACCACCATCAGGGACCGGGGTCACCGTTGGCAGGACGTCCAGGGGCAGGGAGGCCAGACACGGGGGGGGGGGACCCTCAGCTGTCCTCAGGGAGTGTCAGTGTGGCTTCCTGCCGTCCCGGGCCCTGAACTGGCTTCATGCCCGGGCCGGAGCGGGGTGGCCGAGCCGACAGAGGGACCCAGTGTGCAGCCCGCGCAGGGCTGAGCCGGCTCCAGGGCCCAGGACACAGGCTTCAGCCCACCTGCAGGGCACAGAGGTCTCAGAAGGCTGCCACCTCTCCAGGGGGCCCCCACAGATCAGCCCGGTGGCAGCACCCTGCCCGCCGACCCACCGCCGCTCCAGGACCCAGAGCCAAGCGGGGTGACCCCAGGGAGGTCGCTTCTCCCTCTCTGGGCCTCCGTCCCACCATCTGCAAAAACAAGTGACGAACGCGTTCCACCCTGAGCCGCCTCCGCCCCACGTGGCAGCGACTCCCCGGAGCCGGGTGCTGGGGGGGATTCCGCAGTTGCGTTTCTGGCTCCCGGGGAGGCGTGCGTGCTGGGATGGATTGGTGATGCCTGTCCTGGGCGGAGCGCTCCACCTGCCGTGTATTTGCCATCCCTGCTCCCCCCAACCTCGTGGTGGGTGGGGGTTGTGTTTGGCGTTGGCGCCCCTGTTTCCACGGATACTGGGCCTCCCCCTGAGGAGACCACAGGGCTAGTAGAGCGCTTCCTTGTGGGGCTCGGCTTCCCCGTTGAGGACGTACTGAGGACCCATGTGAGCCAGTTTCATCCCCAATCTGGGGTCACGGGGCTGGGCCAGAGACGCTTCCAGAAGCTCACAGTCTGGGGGAAGGGAGAGGGGAGGAACCATACAATTTAGAAAGCAAGAGCGAAAGTGCCTGAGTCCTCAAGAGAAGAGAAGCACAGTCCCTTGGGAGTGAAAAGGAGGCGTTGTAGGAACCCCTTTCACGTCCCACGTGGCTCAGGGTTCCGGTTCAGGGTTCGGGCTCTGGAGAAGGCCGCCCACAAATGAGAAGAGACTAGAAAATGTATTCATTGGGCGATATCGGGGGCCAGGCGGGAGCCCACCTCTTGGGGGAGGACTACCCTCTGCTCTGGCTTGCCATCCCTTTCTTTGAGGCTATGGGGAACACCCACAGCCCTTAGGCGGGAAATGGCAGAAATTTACATACGACAACAGAGGTGGGGGCTGCTTCAGCTGACAGTGCCTCAACTAAAGCGAGAGTGGTTAGAGCAATTAAGGTTGCTGACCAGCCTTCCAGACTTCCTGTCCACATCTCTCTGTCAGGGAGACAGCGATTGGTTTCCGGGAAGGCGTGGCTATGAATTCGCGTGACGGGGGGTCCGAAGTGGCCTCCTGAGAACAGTCACCTCTGACCCTGTCTCCAGGGGGCAGGTGTGACCTGTCTGGGCTCCCCCAAACCCTTGCCTGGAACTCCTGCCTCGGCTTGGATGGGGAGCATTTCCGGGAACTTCTTCAAGAATGTTCGCTTGGGCTGCTCCCCCGGGACGCCCTCACTGAGCGTGGCCACTGAGAATGCACGTTGGCCGAGCCCCCCCGGACCAGCAGCTACGGGGTGGGGGTGGGGGGGCCCCTGGGACTCCTGCCCCGGCTCACTTCAGAGGTGCAGAAAAGTCCACGCGGACCACGTCCCTGAGCATGCGCACAGGAGCCCCCGTGGAACCTCCCCCCAGAGTCCGGCCTGCCTCCCTTCATCCACGAAAAGAGTGTTTCCTGAGCATCTACTATGTGCTAGACCCTCGGTTCCCAGCCTTCCTGGTGCCGCGGCCCTTTCACACAGCGCCTCACGCGGTGGTGACCCCCCGACCATAACATTATCTTCGTTGCTACTTTCATAACTGTAATTTTGCTACTGTTATGAATCGTCATGTAAATATCTGCGTTTTCCTGGTGGTCTTAGGCGACCCCGCTAGTGGTTCTCAACCTGTGGGCTAAGAACCGCTGCCATGGAGCCTAAGACCACCGGGCAACACAGATGTTTACATGACGATTCATTAACAGTAGCAAAATGACAGTTATGAAGTAGCAACAAAAGTAATGTTATGGGTGGGGGTCACAACAGAATGAGGCGCTGTGTTCAAGGGCCGCGGCACCAGGAAGGCGGAGAACCACCGAGCCAGGCCGCGGGTGGTCAGGAGGGGCTCTCTGGTGAGGTGGGCTGGCAGCGGAGACGGCAGCGAGCCCTCCAGCAGCCCCGGGGGCAGGGGGCGCAGCGATGGCAGGGCCCTGAGGGGACCGTGCTGGGCAGGGGAGGGCAGCGGCGGGGCGTCTGGAGAAGGGATGGGGGGGTAGGAGGTGAGGTCCCAGAGGCCTGGCCGTGCTGCAGAGCGTATGACCTCGGGTCACGAGCCGGGCTGTGGCCCAAAAAGTAAGTGAAGGGCCAAGACGGAGGTGCCGCTGGGATAGGGTGGTAGGGAAGGCCTCTGGCAAGAAGCTGTTCGCTAGGACACCGGCCAGAGTGGCTCAGCTGCTGGAGCGTCACCCCACAAACCGAAAAGTCACGGGTGGGATTCCTGGTCGGGGCGCATTCCTGGGTTGGGGGCTCCATCCCCAGTAGGAGGAGTGCAGGGGGCAACCGAATGATGCTTCTCTCTCTCTCTCTCTCTCTCTCTCTCTCTCTCTCCTCTCTTTCTTTTTTTTTTTTTAATATATTTTTATTGATATTTCACAGAGAGGAAGGGAGAGAGATAGAGAGCCAGAAACGTCGATGAGAGAGAAACATCAACCAGCCGCCTCCTGCACACCCCCTACCGGGGATGTGCCCGCAACCAAGGTACATGCCCTTGACCGGAATCGAATCCGGGACCTTTCAGTCCGCAGACCGACGCTCTACCACTGAGCCACACCGGTTTCGGCATCTCTCCTCTCTTTCTCTATCTCTCATTTTCTCTTCCTCTCTCTAAAATCAACAAAACCTTTTTCTTTTTCTTTTTTTAATGTATTTTAGGAGTTTTTTTTTTTTTAATATATTTTATTGATTTTTCATGGAGAGGAAGAGAGAGGGACAGAGAGCCAGAAACATCGATGAGAGAGAAACATTAATCAATCAGCTGCCTCCTGCACACCCCCGACTGGGGATGTGCCCGCAACCAAGGCACATGCCCTTGACCGGAATCGAACCTGGGACCTTTCCATCCGCAGGCCGACGCTCTATCCACTGAGCCACACCGGTTTCGGCAAAACCTTGTTCTTTTTAATTAGAAGAAGACACTGGGGCGGAGGCCTGTGTTAAGTGAGGAAGCGAGACAGGTGGCTGGCTGCCTGGGAAGAGCATACTGGGAGCTGGATCAGCAAGTGCCAAGGCCCTGGGGTGGGGTCTGCCGGGCATGGCGGGGGAGCAGCAGGGAGGCCGGGGCGAGCATGGGGGTGGAGGGGCAGGGGGTGAGCCTGGGGGAAGCGGAGTTCCAGGGGTCAGCACTGGCTAGCGTGTTGGGTAAGAGAGCCGTGTTTACTCTGAGCTAGGAAGGAACCAGCAGGGGTGGAGGGCGGAGGGCGGGCGGGATCTGATCGGGGAGGGGAACGGGCAGGAAGGCCAGCGTGGCTGTGGGACCCACTTCTCCCCTGGCTTCTGGTCAGAGCGGATTTCGGGGGGATCTAAGGATTCCTGGGACCCTTGGCCAGGCTGGGCCCCGGGAGGGCGGGGCGGGGAGTGAAGGGTGGCCCCGTTTCCCGGGGGGCCTGCGGGCCGCGGCCTCCTGTCCGGGGCAGGAGGATGTTCTCACTGACGGGGAGGAAGCGGCACGTCCCACATCAAAAGGGGGGCCCAGGTGGCTCCCACGCTCGGGTGTCGTGGGAACCCTGCTCCCCTGGGTTCTCGCGGGGAGCCTGCAGGTTGGGAGGGGTTGGGGCTGTCCCCCAGATCCCCGATAGGTACCTAAAAACCAGCCCCGCCGCCACACCCCTCTCACCACCCTCTTCCCAGGAGCACGGCTGACGCTGGCGGCCCGCGGCTCTGTGGTTTTTCAAGGGCGCCGCAGATTGTAAGAAAGCCGAGGCCTAACACCTCCCAGGCCGGAGGCTCAGCAAGACCAGGGCCGGGAGCTGCCCCCACGCCTGCCAAGCGTGCCGTGTGCGTGGAGCCAGCTCCCTGGTGCCATCTGTGCCCGCCAGGGGCCGGGGACACGGCAGCAGTAGGCAGGCTCAGTCCGGAGCAAGCAGGCTGTGGGGCTGGAGCGGCTTCTTCCCTGGCCGTCCCTGCCCCCTCCCTTCCTGCACCCCTTCCGGGCACAGCCCTCAGGCCCCCGGGCTGCCCCTGGCTTTCAGAACACACTTCTCTTTTTTTGGTTTGTTTTTAAACATATTTTTATTGATTTCTTACAGAGAGGAAGGGAGAGAGATAGAGAGTTAAAAACATCCATGAGAGTTAGAAACATCGATCAGCTGCCTCCTGCACACACCCCCCACTCCCCGCTGGGGATGTGCCCCTGACTGGAATCGAACCCGGGACCCTTCAGTCTTCAGGCCGACGCTCTATCCACTGAGCCACACTGGTTTCGGCAGAACACACTTCTTTATCAAAATGCACCCGTGCAGGGACCATGCCCATCCACAGCTGCGCACTGAGGTCGCGCAGACGCAGGCCGACAGGCTGTGCAGGTCACAGCAGGCACAGAAGGTGCCACGTTACCCGTGTTACACAGGAAACGGGCTTATGAGGAGGAGGAGGAGGAGGATGCGCGGGGGGTCACCCAGCTGGTCAGTGGTTGACCTGAGATATGAGGGCAGCTCCGGGTGATTTCCCAAAGTCAGAGCCCTCCGGGGGAGGGCAAAGAGGACTCGCAGACGGCATTTTCCTAGGGTCTCTCCATCTGAACAGAGGACGATGCCCGAGTCTCGGACCCTGGCGGCAGTAGACACTGCAGAGATGCAAAAATAAAATAAATGTCCGTTATCAAGCGACTTTGGGAAACCTGGGTGTCCCACCGCTAGCCATGTTTCCGCATGCAGGACTTGTCAGAGCCTTTAACACGCTCCCGGATGCGGTGAATTTCCTGGGAGGGAGACTTGGACGTGTTTCCTAACTCACCGGGTCCCCGAATCCTTCTTTCCCAAAGCCTCTGGTGGGGGGTGGGCCTCCTACAGCAAACTGTGAGCGGGAGGGGAGCCCCGGTGCTCTGACCAGGGAGGAGGCCCGCTGGAGGATGGGGGGCGTCGGCACCACCACGTCTAGGGGTTCGTCCCATTATAACGGGGTGAGGCCCTGGCCACACCCACCTGACCACAGAAGGATGTCGGGGTAGGAATGCGGTTCCCTGGGGATCGCTCTGGATGGCTGGGACAGGCTCAGGCTGTCAGTCACGCTGGGCCCAGGGCCCCTCGACCCTCCGGTGTGGGGACTGCAGCCCCTTCCCTTCGCTCCTCAGGGTCCCCGCGCTCCCGGTGAAGAACCTGAATGGGACCGGCCCGGTCCACCCGGCCCTGGCAGGTGAGATCCAGCCCCCGAGGAAGCAAGGAAGCGGCCCACCTGCTGGCTTTGTGCCTCCATCCCTTAATGAGCTGGTGGGCGGGGCCAGAGGATACGCCCTCCCTCTGGTGGGCGGGGCCAGATAACAGGCCCTCCCTCTGGGTGGGCGGGGCCCGCAGGAGGCATGCTTCTTGGCTTCAACCTAGGGGGAGATGGCAGGGGGGGGGGGAGGCCCAGGGCACACCCCACTGATCCACCTGAGAACCCCAAGATCCCTGGATGCTAGCAGGTAGTCGGGGCCTGGGAGAGAGGCCCCATGCTTACACCCAATAACAGAAGGGTGGGAAGTGGCGGGTGGGCGGGGCCTGGAGGGTGCCCCGCCCCTGACGGCCGCGGCCACGCCCCCAGGGATGACCGGGATCCTGCTCTGCGCCGCCGGGCTGCCCGTGTGCCTGACCCGGGCGCCCAAACCCATCCTGCACCCGCCCCCCGTGAGCAAGAGCGACGTCAAGCCGGTGCCCGGTGTGCCTGGGGTGTGCCGCAAGACCAAGAAGAAGCACCTCAAGAAAAGTACGCCTCCCGTGGGCCCACTCATCCCTGAACTGAACCCCGCTAACCCTGGACCGCAGCCCCTCTGACGGCCAGCTCCAGTTTGCTCTTGGACCTACGGCCTCACCTCCATGTCCTGATCTCAGTTCCCATTCCCTCCCACCCCTTATGCTCGATTTCCAATTACACCCCACCTGCAGCAACCCCTGACCTGTCACCCCTGGCAACCCCACCTCTGCAACCCCTGACCCCATCCCTGAGCCGCGGCCTGGGGGTAGACTCCGGGCGCCCTCAAGCCCACCCCCTTGTGCCCTTGCAGGTAAGAACCCTGAGGATGTGGTTCGAAGGTACATGCAGAAGGTGAAGAACCCGCCTGATGAGGTGAGTGCCTGCAGGGAAGAGGCCCTCTCCCCCCTCCCCTCCTCTGCCCTCCCGTCCCCCCTTCTCTCCCCTCCCCTCCCCCTAGGAATTCCTCCTGGTCTGTCACAGCCCCTCCTCCCAGTCTGTGGGCTTGCCCTCTCACTTTCTCAGTCTGTTGGTCCACAGAAAGCGGAGCGTCACAGAGTCACAGGTGTCAATCTTCGGGTGATTGGCCGTGCTTGTATCTTATTTTCACCATAGTGTTTAGGTTTTACTGCTGATAGTCCTTAACCCCATTTTTAGGGGGGGGGGCGCATATCTGAATTTGGTGGGTGGGCATCCTCTCCCTGTGACAGCTGGGAGCCCCAGAAGGGAGCCCCGCCCGCCCAGCCCTCAGCCCGCCCCTGTGCCCGCAGGACTGCACCATCTGCATGGAGCGGCTGGTCACGGCGTCGGGCTACGAGGGCGTGCTGCGGCGCAAGGGGGTGCGGCCGGAGCTGGTGGGCCGCCTGGGCCGCTGTGGCCACATGTACCACCTGCTGTGCCTCGTGGCCATGTACTCCAACGGCAACAAGGTGGGCGGGGCCCCGCAGGCGCGCGTGGGGAGCTGGCGAGGGAGCCCAGGGGAGCGGGGGCCTCCGGGGACCTCACCCGCCTCCCCCCCGCAGGACGGCAGCCTGCAGTGCCCCACCTGCAAGGCCATCTACGGGGAGAAGACGGGCACTCAGCCCCCCGGGAAGATGGAGTTCCACCTCATCCCCCACTCGCTGCCTGGCTTCGCTGACACCCAGACCATCCGCATCGTCTACGACATCCCCACCGGCATCCAGGTGAGCCCCCCGGGCCCCTGACCCCCTCTCCTCCCACCCCTCCAGAGCCTCCCAAACCCCCCACTGCCGTCTGGGGTTCCAGCCCCTGAGCTCGGCTGCTCCTCCCCGCAGGGCCCAGAGCACCCCAACCCCGGCAAGAAGTTCACCGCCAGAGGCTTCCCGCGCCACTGCTACCTGCCCAACAACGAGAAGGGCCGGAAGGTGGGTGTCGTGAGGGGGGCGGGGCTGCGGGCCAGGGCTGCCTCCCCCACCTGCAGGGACATGACCACCTACTGTGCGTCCAGCCCTGCCAGGCCCTGCTGAGGCCAAGGTCTTGGCTCCATGTTACAGACATGGAAGAAACAGCCTCAGAGAGGGCAAGTAACTTGCTCAAGGTCACACAGCTCGTAAGTGGTGGAGCCTGTATTTGAACCCGCGCAGTCCAGGCTTCAACTGTGGGTGTTGTCTGCTTCTACTTTATTATATTTTTCGAGAGAAGCCAGAGATTCTGATTTTCATGTGAAATAAGCCAGAAATTTGATTTTCATGTGAAGTCACGTAGTTTGGGGTCCGAATTGCAGAGGACCGTAGCTTTGAGACCCTTCCTTCACCCCAGAAGAAACAGGCAGAGAGCTTGGAAAGAGTCTGTCCTGGGAGTCTGTCCTGGGAAGGAACCGGCCAAGCCCAGAGGCCACAGGGCGTCCTGCTGGGCTCCGTGGGCCTCAGGGAGCCACAGCGTGGCCGGGAGGGGAGGCGGGGCCGGAGGGAGCCATGGGCGGGGCCAGAGGGGCCGTGGGCGGAGCCGGAGGGAGTTGTGGGCGGGGCCGGAGGGGCCGTGGGCGGGGCTGGAGGGAGTTATGGGCGGGGCCGGAGGGAGCCGTGGGCGGGGCCAGAGGGGCCGTGGGCGGAGCCGGAGGGAGTTGTGGGCGGGGCCGGAGGGGCCGTGGGCGGGGCTGGAGGGAGTTATGGGCGGGGCCGGAGGGAGCCATGGGCGGGGCTGCCTGTGACCCCGCCCACCGCCCGGCCCTGCAGGTGTTGCGGCTGCTCATCACCGCCTGGGAGCGGAGGCTCATCTTCACCATCGGCACCTCCAACACCACGGGCGAGTCGGACACCGTGGTGTGGAACGAGATCCACCACAAGACCGAGTTCGGATCCAACCTCACGGGCCACGGCTACCCGGACGCTAGCTACCTAGACAACGTGCTGGCCGAGCTCACAGCCCAGGGCGTGTCCGAGGCCACGGCCAAAGCCTGAGGCCGCAGGCCGCCCACCTTCCCTCCTGCTTCGTGCCCCTGGCCCGGCACGGGCCTCCCTCCACCAGCTGTGTCCTCCTGGTGGCCCAGGCCCAGGCCCCGGGCTGGGGAGGAGCCCGTGGAAGAAGCCCGGTGCGTCCTGGACACCGGGCTGGTGGCCACTGGGGCTGATGGGAAGACGGCAGGCCGGCCAGCTCCGCCCGACCCTGAGAGGGAGGACCGCAGGGAGAGCACCAGGAACCACAGCGACCGCCCTCCCTCCAAGACAGAGCCCCACCCTTCACACAAGCACGTGTCCGGTTGAACACATGCACGCGCACCCACGTGCCTCTACTTGCCCCCAGCCCCGGGGGGAAGAGACAGAAGACCCCTGTGGCCCTCCGTGTGGCTCCCATGTGTGTGTGTCACCTCCGCACAGGCTTGTCTGCCAGCAGGAGGACTCGGGTCAAGCACTGGGGGACCAAGGGGCACTTGGGGCGCTCCGCCGACCCGATCTGCGTCACCGTCTCTTGCCCCAAGCTTATTGCGCAGCTCTGCAAAGGGGCAGGCCGGAGAGAGGGGGGGCTCGAGGTCTCTTGCTTTGTGCTCGTGTCTCCTCCTCCTCCCCTCCCATCCCCAGGCCCTTGTCGGTCCCAGGTGAAGGCAATCACTGCTCGCCTTTCCGCCCACTCCATCCTCCCCACCAAATCGTTTCCAATGTCGAGCTCCGGAGCTGGAGCTTCTGGCTTCGGGAGCCGGGGGAGGAGGCCCGGTGGAAGCCAGCAGGTCTGGGAAAAGCAGGCCGGAGCGCAGAGCGGCCGGGGGGCGGCTGCCGGCCTCCACCAACCAGGGGCCTGTTGCCCCGGCAACGCACCAGCTCCGCCCCTGCTGATTGGCTGCCGCGGTGGAAGCCAGCCAAGGATTAAAGGGACGCCAGTGATTGCTCTTTTGAAAGCCTACCAGTCCCACTGTGGGTGGAGAAATAAACGGTCTTTCTCCTCCTCGCCCCGTCTGTTCCTGCCAAGGAAGGAAGGCTGGGGGGGGGGGGGGGTTAAGCTCTGTTCTTGGGGACCCTGCAACCAACGACGACCCTAGGACCATTGCCCCCCTGGGGCCTGGGCAGCTGGCGAGGCAGGGTTCCCATGATTCTCTTGTCCTGGGGCAGAGGGTGTGATGGTGGCAGGGGCAGACCCACCCAAGAGGACGGAGACGAAGGTTTGTTCTTGGGCACACAGTGCTCCCTACACAATGACTAGGAACGAGGGGCTCGGCTGGGAGCTCAGAGCCTCTGGGAAAATATGGGAGAAAGCTGGGAGACGCCATGGCCAGCTCCTTGGTCCCTCAGAACCCCAGTCTCTGCCCTGGAGGAGGAGGGCCAGGTTCTGTCTCCCGAGAGAACCGGAGACACATCCCAGTTTCTGCAACAAGCTTTCTCATCAGCGTTTGCAACAGCCAGGAAGGCCCAGGAGGCTGCGGTGGGCGCTGCGGCTCCGAGCGGCCCCTGCTGGCCGCACATGGGATGGCGCCGCATCCTGCTCCACCTCCCCATTCAGGTAGGTTCCGTTTCCGCCCCACCTTGTACAGCAGTCACGCAAAACCAGAGTCCTTCGAGGCCCTACCAGGAATGCCCCTTGGGTGTTTCCAAACGTTTTATCCCCTGGGATTCATTCCGAAACAGACTCTCACCCCAAACTCTTAATAGGCAGAATCGCCCAGCCCTGTGATCCTCAAACCCCATGCATAATCATCATCCAGGGCACCCGAGGAACTTAAGAATCCTGACTCCTCCCACCCACACTCCTTCAGATTGTGATGCAGGAGATCCCGGTGCAGGCCAGGGAGCTGCGTTTCTAGCAGACACGTGGGGGAGGGGGGGGCGGAGATTTTCGTTGTATGCAAGGTAAACTGAGGCTCAAAGAGGGGCAAGGAGCCTGGCTGAAGGCGTCCCAGACTCAGGCTGGGCCTTGCACATTGCGCTCCCAGCCTATTCTTCCTGAGGCCCCTGATTCTAGACCAGCCGTGGGCAAACTACAGCCCGAGGGCCGGATCCGGCCCGTTCGGCTGTTCTACCCGGCCCGAGGAGCCGAAAGAGCGGAGGGTTCTCTTGCTCTCCCCTCCGCTCCTTCACCAGCAGCCCAAGAGGAGAGTGCCAGCATGGTCAGGTTGCTTTTGTTCCGGCCCTCCCCCTCCGGTCCAGTTTGAGAACCCATGGTGGCCCTCGCGTCAAAAAGTTTGCCCACCCCTGCTTGCTCCAGAAGCTTGTGGTTAGGACCGCCCGCCAAGGGCACGGCTCAGGAGGACCAGTGAGGCTACAGTGACCGGCAGACAGATGTGGAAACAGGAAGGGCTGGGCCCGTTTAGTGCTTGCCTGGGGCAACAAGGCCACGTGGGCATCAGGGATTCAGGTACAGCTGTATCCAGCAGCCTCGCGGGGGTGGGTAGAGGCCAGTCCCGTGAAGCAGAGGCCTCAGGCTGAGCCCGCCGAGTCAGGTCCCTTATCCCAGCCACTCCAGTCTGCCTCAACCCAGAGAGGGAGACGCGTCCGGGGCGTGGCTGGCCCCCTGTCACCCGGCGCCAGGTTTGGGGCTCAGTAGAAGGTGGGACTAGGACGTTCCCAGAAGCCTCCACGCCTCAGCAGCCACAGAGCTGGGCAGCTGTGAGGAGACTCCTGGGCCAGGGTGAGCCGAGACGGGCCCGTGGCTCCTCATTCTTCCTCCCAGGCCGGCGGGGGCCTCCCCTCAGGGCCTGTGGAGGCCCGGGACCGCCTTCCCCCGCTCCTGCCGCTGGAACTCCTCGTGGGCGCGATCCAGGTCCTCCAGCACCTCCAGCAGGCGGGCCGCTGCTTCTCTCTGCCCGGCCAGGGCGTCGGGGCAGGCCCCTGGGTGGGAGACAAGGGGGTCCTCGGGGGCTTAGCCAGAGCAGGCCGAGCTGCCAGAACCCACACCCCGCGGCTTCCTCAGGCTCTGCCTTGTGCCGTGAGAACCCTGGAAGGTTCTAGCACCCGCACACACACAGCCTTGGGCCTGCGGGTGGACGCCGGGATGGGGCGCGGAGGTCTCGGGGGTTACGTGCAGGTTGTGGGAGGGGTCGGGGCGCTCGAAGGAAAGGACCCGCCTTGACTTGGCCCTCACCTTCCTCGGCCCCGGAGTCCTCCCGATCCGCCTCCGGGCTTGAATCCGCGTTGAAATCCTCCAGGAATTTCATCCTAGAAATCGAGAGGGAGGGAGACAAGGCTGGTCCCCGCCTTCGGGATTCCCTGCTGGCCGCAGGAGACGTTCAGGTTCTCGCCAATGAGCACCACCCGCATCCTGGTCACAGCCCGTGTCTGTGGAGTCCCAGACACTATGCCCGGCCCTTCGCACCGGTTAACTTAGTCAGTGATCACCAAAAAAGGACCGGGGGTAGGTGCTTACTGTTACCTCCGCCTACTGATGGCCGCCGAGGCACAGAGAGGGGCAGAGCCTGCCCCGGGCTGCACAGCATCACAGTAGTTACCATTCCCCCAAAGCTGCCTCCGCAGGCCTCTGCCTGTACCAGCTCCTTTGACCCCCAGGACGACCCCACGAGGCGGGGACTATCACTGACCCTCGTTTCCAAAAGTGGGTACTAAGGTCCAGAGAAGGTAAGCAACCTGCCCACGGCCACGCAGCCAGCACGTGGCCGGGGCCGGGGTTTGAACCTGCGCAGGCCAGCTTCAGGACCCACTCTGTAATGAGTTGGAACAAAATCTCTGCCGCTGGGTAACAGTGACCCTGCAACCAGGAAGGGGGAGGGGGCACAGCCAAGGTCGGGGCCAGTGTCTCCGGAGCCCCACGCGTTAGAAGATGCTAAGACCCAGGGATTAGGGTCCACCTCAGGGTGCCTCCCCACCCTCACCTTGAGCTTGCCCCACCTCCCATACCCCCCGTCCCACCCTCGTCGGATGTGCGTGGGAAGAATGGCTGGTTGAGTTAAGGGAGGTCTCCCTGGGCATCTGGCCCAGCTGGCCACGGGGGTGCAGTGGGACGGGGGGGCACCCACCTGAGCTGGTCCCGCCCCAGGAGCAGCTGCCGATACACCATCTGGGTCTCAGCATCGGGATCCAGTGGGTCACTCCAGTCTCCCAGGGTGACGGCCGAGTGCGTGTGGCTGCAACCAGGAGCTGAGGAGACACGGCATCACCCATGAGGCATAACCCCTCTCATCCCCCCCCGCCCCACCCGCCCCAGGAACTCCCAAGGCAGGCTGTCGCCACGCCCCGCCCCTTCTGCCTCTACTTCCAGCCCTGCGGCCTCCACCCTTGCCCAGCAGTGGCCTCACCTCTCCAGCCTCCCCCCCATCTAGGCGTCAGCCACGCGGAGCCCTTTTACCCCTTCTCCCCCTGTGCCTCCGGTCCAGGCCTCTGCTCCCATCCTCCCTGACCCCATCCCCGAGCCCAGCCTCGCTGCTCCACGCCTGCTCTTCTCGGGGCACATCTACGCGGCGCCTCCTCCAGAAAGCCCTCCTTGATCTCCTCCTCCCCGTTCTCGGGAGCCCCACGAGCCTCAACTTGGCACTTAGGAAGCTGCATTACAAGTGGCTGGTTATCCGCTTGTCTTCCTCAAGAGCAGGCCTGACGGCCTTGTCTGTGGGACCACTAGGTGCCTGGTGCGTAGTGGGTGCTTTACAGGGTAGCACCCCACATTTAATCCCCACAAAACCAGGAGGCGGGCACTGCTACAGCCGCCTCCAGGAGCCTGAGGCACAGAGAGGTTCAGTAACTTGCTGCCCGTGGCTCGGGAGCCCCGGGGGCTGATTGGCAGGCGGGGAGGGCGGGGCCCCCTCACCGGAGAGCTCGGCCTGCAGGCAGCAGGTCCAGCGCGCGCCGCGGAAGGCACCGGGGTGGCAGGTGGCCAGCTTGTCCGGGTTGGGGGCGCTGGCCTTGCGCAGGGCCGACAGCCACTGGTTGAGGTCGTTCACATTCTGCGGGGAGCGGGGGCCGGGGGTGAGGCGGGGCTCAGGGGGACCCCCGAGCCCCCCACCCTCTCACCCCCAGCCCTGCGGCGGCGGCGCCTCACTTTGCACTGGAGGTAGGTGGTGTGCAGCGTCCCCGAGCCGTCCTGCGTCACCACCTGCATCACGTGCGGCAGCTGGAAGGCGCCCTCGTCCACGCGCTCCACGGCGCGGATGTGCGACACGGGGAGGGAGGAGCGCACCTGGGGGACAGGGGTGTCGCCGTGGGGTGGGCTGGGAGCTGGGGGATGGGTGGTGGGGGGACAGCTTTCCCCTGGGTGTCCCCAGAGTGGGGACTTTCGGCCTCGCGCATCTGATGGGTGCGCGTCCCCACCCTGCTGTCCCAGGACTCCCTGCGCTCTAATTCCGTGGCCGCTCCCCTGGGCATCAGTGTCCCCCATCGCCACCGCCACCCTCCTCCTCCTCACCCTGACGTGGTGGCCCCTGGGATGTCTGGTCACCCCAACACATTCCCGCCGCTGGGTCCCTTGTTCTCCCCAGTGTGCAGCTGAGGAAACTGAGGCGCAGGAGGTCATTCCCCCGGTGGAGCCAGACCTGGGTGCACCCAGGGGGGTTGAACTCTAGAATCTACGCCCTGCTGACCATGTAGAGACACCGCGGTGGCCCCTCTCGCTGTGAGCTGCTATTTATTTTGCCCCGCACAGAAGGGGGCGGACCCAGCATGCAAGTCTGTCTGTGCAGGACTTGAATGGCCGCCCCAGGAGAACAGGGGTTCTGTCCCGTGTGCCGCTGTGTGCCCTGCCCGTACCTGGCACACCGCCCCCCGCGCAGTAGGAACTCAGTAAGCGTTTAACGAATGGATGAGAGTGAACGGGTGCCCGGCTGTGTGTGCCCAGCAGGCTGGCACCGACCACTCCGTGAGCAGATCCCATGTGTCAGGGGTCTCCATGGTCAGTGGGCAGAGACCTGGCTGGGAACAGCTGAGGGTGCTTAAGCACCGGCGTGTGTGTGTGTGTGTGTGTGTGTGTGTGTGTGTCCACGTCGGGGAGGGGACGTCTGCGCATTCTGGGGGGCGTTTGCTGGGGAGTGTGTGTCGGTGCACGGCTGTCCCCGGCCTGGGCCCTCACGCCTGGGCCCACGGGCGTGAGCAGGGCCTGGCCTGGGGATCTGAGTTTGTCAGGCTGCTATGGGGCCGTGGGCAGGTCTTTGGGTGCACAGGCCGCTCTGTGAGGGGCCACCCCGTGGCGGGCGGCAGGCCCACCTGGCACTCGGGGCTCTTGCCGTGGGAGAGCGTCTCCCCGCTGAGCCAGAAGTAGCGCTTCTTGAAGTCAAAGCGAGCGGCCAGGCTGCCGGGCTCCTCCTTGCGCTTCAGCAGGTAGCCTTCCCGCACGGTCACCGAGGGCGGGACCAGGGCCCGGGCGCGGCCCTCAGCTTCTGGGAAAAGGAGAGGGGGCGGGCGGTGAGCCTTCCCACCCAGGCTCCGCGAGGCCAGGGCCTCGGGGGTGAGCAAGGTTCTCTGTTCCCGCAGAGGCAGAAGGAAGAGTCCGCTCCCTCCCTCCCTCCGTAGGGGCGGGTGTCACTGATGGCTGGGCCTTGTCTCCTCTCCACCTGTGGGGCCTGCAGGCAGGGCCGCGGGCAGCCAGCAGGGGGAGCCGTGCCGCTCGCTCGGAGTCAGTCCCGGGAGTGCCTGAGATCCCGCCCTTGGGCGGCCCACCCCAGACTCCTCCCCAGCCCCACAGGGACCCCCCCACCCCCCAGCCACACCCCGGCTCCACACTTCAACAGGTTGCTCCTACGGCTTGGACCCAACTCTCTCCTGACCTGGGCCCCACCCACACTGTGATACGGACTCAACCCCAACGCTGCTTAAAACTGCCCTGCGGCTCCACGTCACTCCCAAGTCAAAGCCAAAGTCCTTCCCGCTGCCTTCAAAGCCCCCACAGCCTGGCCCCTCACCCCTCCTTCCCTCCCCCCGCCCCCGCCCCCACCCCACCCCTACCCCCTTCCCTCTTCTCCACTGGCCGCCTCACTGCTACCCTCCGCCCCCCACCTCAGGGCCTTTGCACATGCCGCTCCCGGCCTGGCACTCTGCCCCCGGGCCCTCGTGGCTTGCTCTCCGTCCTCTTTCCGGGTTTTGCTTCTGCTCCAGCGAGACCACTTCTGGCCACCGCCGCCCCAACATCCTCCACCCCCCTCCTTTGCTGCCCCTCCTCGGCCCTCGTCGCCGCCTAACACACCACGACTGGCTGGAGTCCTCTCATTTACAGCCTGTGGCCTCCACCGGAATACAACCCCCACGAAAGCAGGACTTTCCTTGCTGGCTGCCGTTCCCCCAGCTCGCGGAACCCGTGGCCCGTTACCTAGTAGGCGCTTCACAGATATTTGCCGATTTGCGTGGACGCCATGCCACAGCCCCCACCTGCATCTCCACATCGGCCGGAATGGCACCGTGGGCGCCAAGGAAATGTCAGTGGACCGACTAGCCGATGCCCACAGGCTCCGTGCTGGAGGCGGGGGAGGGGGGGAGGGGGAGGGCAGGCCCCAAGGGTCTAGGGGAGCGACGAGCCGGGCGTGGCAGGGCCACCGGCACTACTCACCCTCCTCCCCGTCCACGTCCACCAGCTGGTCCAGGAAGTCCCTCACCCGTAAGATACTCTGCAGCAGGAAGGGGTGCAGGGGGGCCATCCACAGCTCCTTGCCCTGGCCCAGCTGCTGGCCCAGGTTGCCGATGCTCTGCACGGCCTGGAGCAAAGCAGCGGGGGGGGGGGGGGGGGGATTCCGGGGTCGAGGTCACTGCAGGGGCGGAGTCCTCTGGGCGCCCAGAACAGAGGAGTCCCAGAGCCCTGCCTCCCACATCCGTGTCCAAAGAAGAGGCCTCATAGCGGCACCTGCTCTGGGCAGTACCTGTCCCTCCTTGTGGGCGGAGCCCTTATAATTCTGTACCCCCCCCCTGAGCCCAGGTCCCCACGCCCGGGATCGCCTGATCCTATTCACGCATGCCTGGAGCCCATCAGAACCTCAAAACGCGGCCACTTGGCCAGGGAGGGTCTAATTCATACTAAGGTGTAAAGGACTGCTAGCCTGCTCCCCTCTCTCCTCCTCCCGGAAGCGTAGGTCTTTGTTTCCAGAGAGGACATCAGAGAGAGTGACGGATGCCTTCCCCCTCGGGGTGAGAGCGAATGGTGGCGTTCCAGGCGGGAGTCTGGGTCTCACTTGGGCCTCCTGCAGGCCTGGCCTCCCCGCTCTGTCCCGCCATGCTTCCCCTCGCTCAGCATCCCTCCCCTCCCCCCCGCCGCAGGACGGGGCCTCCCGTGCCGGCACCTTGGCAAGCAGCAGCAGTGAGCGGCCGGTCTGGGGGTCTGCGTGCTGGTCCCGGAGGTCAAACAGCTTCGGCGTGAGGATGGCGGGTGCGAAGAATCGCAGGAAGAGAAAGCCGCTGATGGCCAGGTACTTGACGTCCTGCCGAGACACGCAGCAGGTGAGAGACCCCCACCCACACCCCAAACCCCTTCCCTCCTCTTCCCTCCCCTCCGCTCCCCTGTGGAAGCCGAGGGCCCGAAGGGGGAGATGGGCCAGAAGGCCTTCCTGGTCTGCCCGGGGGGCTTCTGCTGGGGCCTCAGCGTTTCCCTCCGGAAAATGACGTAATAATAATACCAATTATGTGAAGGGAGCATCGTCATTATTCCCAGTTTACAGCTGGGGAAGCAGACGCTCAGGGAGGCCCACGGACTGGCCCAACGTCACACAGCCGAGGAGCGAAGGAGGCAGCGCTCAACCTCAGGTCTACGATTTATGACGGCCAGACCAGGGGTGGGCAAACTTGTTGACTCGAGGGCCACCATGGGTTCTTACACTGGACCGGAGGGCCGGAACAAAAGCAACCTGACCATGCTGGCACTCTCATCTTGGGCTGCTGGTGAAGGAGCGGAGGGGAGAGCAAGAGAACCCTCCGCTCTTTCGGCTCCGAGGGCCGGATAGAACAGCCGCACGGGCCGGATCCGGCCCGCGGGCCCTAGTTTGCCCACGGCTGGGCCAGACCCTTCTCCACCCGTTGGTTTATTTAATACCCGCCCAGCTGGTGTTCTGCCCCCATTTTACGGAGAAGGCAACCGGAGCCCAGAGAGGCACAGCTACCTGCCCAAGGCCTCACAGCAGTAGCGGCAGAACCACGCCTGGGCGCAGGCAGGATTTGAACCCCCAGCTCTTCCAACACACCCTCTTCTGGCATTCAACACTAGCCACTGCGGAGCACTCCCTTTGGCAGGACCTGAGCCCGGACTACCACATGCAATCTTCAAACGCCCCCCGGGGTGGAAACCACTCTCTCCTTTTCCTGGATGAGGAAACTGAGGCTGTCCCGTGGGCACCCGCCGCCCCAGCCTCTGCCCTGTACAAACTGGGAAGTGCGGCCCGTCCATGCGAACCCCGGGCCCGCCCCCCCCCGCCCCCCCCCCAGGTGAGGCTGGGTCCCCCAGCACAGCAGAGGGTGTGCCTCCATCCTGGGTGCGTCTGCCCCCCCCAGCCCCTCCCCCCTTGCCTCTCCTATGGGAGCTATACTTAGCCCGAGAGTTCCGGGGCTCATTCAGGGCTGTGTTCACACAGGGGACAGTGCCCTCCCTGGTGGGCGCCAACTCCCAGGCCACAGTGAGCCCCGCCTGGAACTGCCCCTCCCTCTCCCCCTCCCTCCCTCCCTCCTCTGGAACCCTGAACTGCCCCCCCCCGCCCGCCCCCAGGGTAATTTTAGCCTTCGGCATCAGCACTGACTTCCTCCTTTTTGAGAAGGAGGAACAGGTGTCAGAGGCCCAGTGAGGGGTTCCCCTGACCCCATCCAGACCTGCGGGCCTGGAAAAGTCCCTACTCCCTGCCCAAGACCTTTCCCACTGTGGGGGTGAGAGCCGGGGACACGGGGGTGTCCCCGCAAGGGTCAGACTGTCTGGGGAGCCCGCCTCCCGCCCTCCCTCCCTCCCGTCTCCCTGCCTGTGTCCCACTTAGCACCTCTGCCGAGAGTTGAGAGTCCCAGCAAAGCGGGGCGGAAAGCAAGCCACATCCCAGTTTGGGGGCCCGCTCCTCAGTGGGGACTGGGCCCGAGAAAGGCGACACCCCCGCTGGGAGGCTGGAGGCCCAGGCCCTTCCCCCTCCGGGCCTCAATTTCCCCATCCGTAAACAGGAAGTGGGGAGCAACGTGGCACACGTCAAGAGCTCCCCGCCGGGGCTCCAGGGACCGGCCACAGAGCGCTGTGGCGCGGCAGGCCCCTGGTCTCTCCCCACCTGCCCCTGCCCTGCCCCTGCCCTGCCCTGCCCCCCCTCCACGCGGCCCGGACCTGCTGCCGCCCTCCCCGCCCCGGGCCCCCCGCCGGCCGGCCCACCTTGTGCTCGTCCCGGGGGAAGCGCTCCTCCACCCGCCGGCGCAGCTGCCTGAAGGCGAGGCGCATGGCGGGCGGGCAGCGCGCCGCGGAGCCCACGATGGCGTCCACGATGGGCCCCAGGTAGCCCATCAGCAGCCCCAGGCTGGTCTCCCGCACGTGCTCCTCGGAGGCCGTGCCCTTGAAGGAGAGCCTCCTGGGGGGGCAATCGGAGCGATGCCTCAGAGCCCGGCCCCGGCCCGCCCTCCGCGGCCCCCGGGCCCAGCGCCCACCCCCCACCTCCAACCTCCCACCCACCGCTCCCAGTGCTGCTGCTGCTGCTGCTGCGGCTACTGCTTACACGCGTGCAGCTCGCTCTTGCCTGGGGCCTTCCTGCATGCTGCTTCCTCTGCCTGGGACACTCTTGTCCCCACGTTCAGCTTAGATGTCACCTCCCCAAAGAGGCCACCCCCTCCCCCATGGCAACATCATCCCAGACCCCGAAAACGCATCTCAGCCTGGACACGCCAGACGTGTGCTTCCACCCCAGGGCCTTTGCACTTGCGGTGCCCCCTGCCTTAAGCTGACCAGACGTCCCGATTTTTAACAATTTGTCCCGAGTCCCGAGGCGTTTTTAAAAACAGTCCCGATTTGCCGAAACCGGTTTGGCTCAGTGGACAGAGCGTCGGCCTGCGGACTGAAAGGTCCCAGGTTCGATTCCCGTCAAGGGCATGTACCTTGGTTGCGGGCACATCCCCGGTGGGGGGATGTGCAAGGGGCAGCTCATTGATGATTCTCTCTCATCGATGTTTCTAACTCTCTATCCCTCTCCCTTCCTCTCTGTAAAAAAATCAATAAAATATGTTTTTTTAAAAAATAAAACAGGCGCGAGTTTTTGGAAAGAATCTTTCCCAAAAATCGGGACTTCTTTTAAAACGCCGCGGGACAAGGGACGAATGGTTAAAAATCGGGACTGTCCCGCCAAAAGCGGGACGTCTGGTCGCCTTACCCTGCCGGCACGTGACCTCCTCCCGCCCCTCCTTCAACTGTTTGCTTCAATGCCCCCTTCTCTGCCAGGCTGTCCCGGTAGCCACCCCTACGCAACCCCGCCACCCCCTTCCCTGCTCCCGGCCCTTCCCTCCACCCTCCCCAGCTTCGTCTTCCTCCCTAGCACTGGTCATGGGCAGGAAGCCGCTCCTTTAGTGTAGGGTCTGTCCCCCCCAGAAGAGGGGTCTGGGTCCCTGTGTCCTCTGCTGCGAGCTCCGTGCTCAGCCCAGGCCCGCACACAGTAGGTGCTCAAAGACTGTTTTGTGGGGCGGAGGAGGGAGCAGCAGTTTCCCGTCTGCAGTTAGGTTGTTCCTTCCTTCCCTGTCCCCCCTCCAGGGGAAGGGTCTGTGTTGCCCCCTCTCAGACTGTGACCTCCGCAGAAGCCAGGCTGGGGTCCCCCCCCCCCAGCCCCCCTGCGTCCTGGACCGGAGGAGCTAATGCTTCTGACATTGTAGCATTTAATCCCAACCGCAACCCGACGGACTCAGCAGCCCGTTTCACAGACGAGGAAACGGGGGCTCAGAGAGGTCCCCTTGCAAACTGGGCAGAGTCGAGATTAGAACTCGGGACTGCCCCCTCGGGTCTGGCTACTACCAGGCGCGGGGTGCCCCCGCTGCATCCTCGCCAGGAATGCTGGGAAACGCCTCCGCCGTGGGGCTTCCCGGACCGACGACCCGGCCCTGGTGCTCAGGGCCCAGGTTCGAATCCCTGCTGTGCCACTTCCTCCCGACGGAGCAGCCCCGGGCGGCGGCCTCCCCTCTCTGAGGCTCCTTCCTCACCTGGAGAAGGGGGTCCCGGTGCCCGCCTCCGGGGTGGTCAGAAGCTGTGGGCAGCACTTGCTGGGCGGGGCCCAAAATAAAGGGTGAGGCTCTCTCTCCCGGCCCCACCACGGTCCCCGACGGGCCGCCCCGCGCCCAGCCTCGCGGCCTGGCGGGAGCACGCCGCCCTCCCTGGCAGCAGCGGGGAAGGGGTCCCGGGAAGAGAAGAGGAGCCCACGGAGGCGTGGACTGACCCAGCCACTGCCCCCGGGCATCCTCCAATCGCACCCGGTGCTCTGGCCCGCCCCGCACGCAGGCCCCGCCATGTGCGTGGGGAGCAGCAGTTAACGCGGGGCTGTGCGTGCACGGCTCATCCTCACGGCCCCGCAGGGCGAGGCGACTCGCCCGCCGGTGGTGGTGGTGGTGGTGGCAGAGCGGGGCTTGAACCCAGGGAGCTTAGATTTCGAGTCCTGCCCGGAGCCACTTACACCAGGCAGCGTGAGGACGACGGAGGTGCCACGGGGGGAGACTTTGAGGTGGGAGGCGGGGCTGCGGGGAATGGGGGTGCGGGGAGGGGGTCGGGGAGGCGGGGAGGGGTGAGCAAGGTGCACAGGCCCGGCCTGACGAGGCGGCTCGGGGGCAAGGGGGCTGTCGGGGGTCCCCCCTGCCCCCCGCCTCAGCTCTGCTCACTTGGTGCGGCCCAGGTCCATCTTGCTTGGGTCCAGCTCGATGTACTTCTTCTCCTCGAAGACGCGGCCGATCACCGGCTTCAGCACCTCGTGCAGGTAGGGCATGCCCACGAGCTGGGGGCGGGCGGGGGGCACCACACGGGTGGGGCTGAGGGCGAGGCCGGGGCGGGCCCCTGAGCTAGGGGCGGGGGGCACCATGCAGGGAGGGGCTCAGAGCAAGGCCGAGGCGTGCCCAAGGGCTGGGTGGGGGCGCTACCGGGCTGCCACCGGGGTGAGAGGCCAGGCCCCGGCCGCCAGCTCCCCGGCTCAGCTGCCCATGGCCGCAGGAAGCCAGCCAGGCTCGGGGTCCGGGCGAGCCCTGGAGGGAGGGGCGCCCCCCCCCCCCCCCCGAGGAAGCTGCTGGGCCCGCAGGCCTCCGCCTACTCACCTTCATGAACTGCTCCACGGACTTGGACGCCAGGGAGTTGGAACGGAAGAGGGTGTTGGGGTCGGCTGGGAGGGCAGGAGGAGGTGTTTTCTGGGATCGGGGGGAAGGATCCGCCTCACCCCACCCACCGGAGGCGGAGGTCAGGATGCTTCCAGCCTCAGGGACTGGGGAGACCCCCAACATCAGCCCCGTTCACGGTACGGGGTTCACAGCCCAGGGTGGTCAAGCAATCTGCCTGCGGCCACACAGCTCAAGAGTAACAGAACCGGCCGAAACCGGTTTGGCTCAGTGGGTAGAGCGTCGGTCTGCGGACTGAAAGGTCCCGGGTTCGATTCCGGTCAAGGGCATGTACATTGGTTGCGGGCACATCCCCGGTAGGGGGTGTGCAAGAGGCAGCTGGTCGATGTTTCTCTCTCATTGACGTTTCTAGCTCTCTACCTCTCTCTCTTCCTCTCTGTAAAATATCAATAAAATATATATATTAAAAAAAAGAGTAACAAAACCGTACATGTGGGTGCACGCATGCACGCGCATGCACACACACACGTGCACACACACATACGTGCACACACGCACGCGCACGCACACACACAAGCCCTGTCCTCTGCGTGAGCACCCCTCTTCGTCCCCCAGAGACCCTCTGCAGACTCATCCCTGGGGGTGGGGTGGCGTCGGGGGTCTGTGGGCACTCACTGGTGCGCGCCAACTCCCGCCGGGTGAGATAGTCCAGGAAGGGCCCGGCCAGGCCCTGGCCGAGGAAGAGCTTCGCCAGCTTGGTGGCCAGGTCCTGGCGGCAGTCCCCCGAGGTCAGCTCCTCCAGCACCGCCAGGGGGCTGGAGACGTCCTCCTGCAGGGACAGGCGGCGGTGGGCGAGCTGGCCGGGGCCGGCCTGGGACCGGGTCCCCCCTCCAAGTCCCCCCCCCCCCCGAGTCCCTCCCCCAGCCCCCCGAGGGCGTGCCGGCCTGACGCCCACCTCTGCCGGCTGCAGCACGGACTCCATGAGCAGCTCCAGGAGCGGCCGGTAGCACCGGGAGGGCAGCACGCGGTCCTCCTGGAGGCGCACCTTCAGCCGCAGGGCCCCCAGGCTCCCCCTGCCCGGGGCAGAGCACACGTATGGACGTATGAACGGGGGTGGAAGGATGTATGGGCCGGCGCGGAGATGGGCAGGCGAGAACCCGGGGAAGGAGCACGGGTGTTTGCAAAGCAAGGTGAGCGTGGGCAGCTGTGGGTGGGAGGCGTGGCCACGTCTACAGGGGTGTGGACAGATGCCGACAGGTCTCAGCAGGCCCTGGCACGCACAGACGGTGTGAACAGGGCGGCTGGTATGAACACGTTCACACAGGAATGGGCAGTGTGAACCGGTGTGGGCAGGCGTGGGAGGACCCAGGGCTCTAACCACGTGTCAACAGGTGTGAACCGACGTGGTCGCAGGTGGGAGGGTTAACGGCGGGCTCATTCGGACACGTGTACGCGCCGCTGGGAGACAGTCACAGGCCGTGTGTCAAAGGAATGAAAAGTGCGCCGTGGTGATGGCCTCGGGGCCGACGGGGACGCCCGTGAGGACCCGCCACGCGCTGAAGGTGGCACCCAGCGTGGTTCCCACACGTACCCAGAGTCCTCCTCCGCTCTGGGAAAGGGCAGGAGACGGAACCAGCCGTTGGGTGGGTTCTGCTGCAGGACCTTTGGGGGGAACTCCACCTGTGGGGGGACACACAGAGCTGCGGCACAGCCCTACCCCGCCCCGCCCCGCCCAGCCCTGGGGTGGCACAGCCTGCCGGGGGCCACGTCTGCCTCCCCCTCTGTGTCCCGTCAACATAACAGCAGTGGCACCCCCTCCCTGAGTCCCAGATGAGGAGCCCGGCCAGGGCACCGAGGCCTCCGGGGACGTTTATTTGGGGGAAACCGAGGCTCAGAGACGTGGAGTGACTTGCCTAAGGTCACACAGCAGCTGGGGACCACGTGTCAGACTGGGTGTGTTTCCAGCTCTGCTGGGGGACACCGCTGCGTCTATCACAAAGCTTACAGACAGCCCGGAGGCCCCCGCGCCCCACCCTCTCTTTTAAATAACGTCATAGAGACATAATTGTGCCCCATAGGATTCACCTATTTCAAGTGTATCACTCTTTGGCTTTCGGTATAGTCGGACTTGTGCTAACATCTCTACGAACTTCAGAACGTTTCCTATGACCCCCCAAAAGCCCTGTTCCCATTAACAGTCGCTCCCGGCCCCTGACAACCCCTAGTTTATCTTGTCTTCACAGATATATTCATCGATTCTAAACATTTCCTATAAGTGAATTCACATCCCATATGGGGTTTTTTTTTAGACTGGCTTCTTTCATTTAGCGTATTTTGAAGATTCGCTCGTGTTGTATAGCATCTGCCGGTACTTTGTTCCTTTTTTAAAAATATTTTTTAAATTGATTTCAGGAAGGAGGGGAGAGGGATTGAGAGATGGAACTATGGTCGATGAGAGAGAATCACTGAAGGGCTGCCTCCTGCACGCCCCCTGCTGGGGATGGAGCTCTGGCCAGGAATCGAGCCATGACCAACTGCTTCACAGGCCAGAGCTGAACCACTGAGCCACACCAGCCGGGCGGTACTGAATGCTGTTCCATCGTAGGCTGTAGCACCTTCATTTATTTATTCGGCTGCTGGCAGATAGTTGGGCTACTTCCGCGTTGGCTGTTATGCACAATGCTGCTGTGAACATTCATGTTCACAGGTTTTTGTGTGGGCATGTGTATATTTGCATTTCTTGGGTACAGACCTAGGAGTGGAATTGCTGGGCCGCGTGGTAACTCATTCCTGGCACCGCCAGCTTTGCCTGACCAAGCCCCCCTCGTATCCGCTCTAATCTTGCCTCCTTTTAAAAACTAGCAGCCCTGCCGAAACCGGTTTGGCTCAGTGGTAGAGCGTCGGTCTGTGGACTGAAAGGTCCCGGGTTCGATTCCGGTCAAGGGCATGTACATTGGTTGCGGGCACATCCCCAGTAGGGGGTGTGCAAGAGGCAGCTGGTCGATGTTTCTCTCTCATTGACGTTTCTAGCTCTCTCTCTCTCTCCCTTCCTCTCTGTAAAATATCAATAAAATATATTAAAATCGATCAGCCCTGCTACACCTGCTCTGCTTCCCAGAGGCAGGGACAAGCCACCCATTGTACAGGTGGGGAAACTGAGGTTCTGAGAGAAAGACCTTGGCCCCAGTGCTTCCAGGAAGAGGAGGCAGCGGCTTAGATTCTGGAGGTAGGAGAGGCCTGCACTCAGATCCCAGCTCTGCTACTTCTTAGCCATGTGACCGTGGGAAAGCGACTAGCCCAGGGGTGGGCAAACTTTTTGACTCGAGGGCCACAGTGAGTTCTTAAACTGGACCAGAGGGCTGGAACAAAAGCAGCCTGACCATGCTGGCACTCTCATCTTGGGCTGCTGGTGAAGGAGCGGAGGGGAGAGCAGGAGAACCCTCCGCTCTTTCAGCTCCGCGGGCCGGATAGAACAGCCGAACGGGCCGTAGTTTGCCCACGGCTGCATGAGCCTCTCTCAGTTTCCCCACCCCGGCCTTTTTTGGGGTGGCCTGGCGGGTCAATGGGGTTATGCTGGAGAAGCACGCAGCTGGGGGGGGGGGGGCAGCGGGTGGTCGTGCCAGGTGCCCTCATTGTAGGATTAGGATATGGGCGCCCCCGTGACCTTGGCAGCTTCCTGCACCTCTGAGAGCCTCCGTCTCCCCAAATATGCAAGGGGGGGGGAGCAGTAGGACTCCATTTCCCTGGACCCGGGGGGGCAGCCTTCACGTCTACCCTCTGAGCCCCGGGGAACCAGCCCATCTGCCCTTCCTTCCCCCTTGGAGGCGGGGGGTCGGGGGGGCACGGAGGGTGTTGGGGGGCGGGGGGGGCTCACCATGCCCAGGAAGTCGTTCTTGCCCACCATGTCCCAGTCCCAGAGCTCCACCCGCAGCGGGCAGGGGGCGCCCGGCAGCTCCCGCAGCTCCAGCACCTCGTCCCAGTGCGGGAAGCGAGTCTTCTTGATGGTCTGGGGGGAGGAGGGGGGGGGGAAGAGAGCGCTGACTGACTGGGACCCCCCCACCCCCAACCCCAGACGCCCCCCTCTTTCCCAGCTCCCCTCCCCCCCCCCCCGCCACTCACCGAAGTCTCCAGGCTCTGGCTGCCCCAAAACACACGAGCGAATGGGTCCGAGGTGCCGGAGATGTCTCGGGGGGCCAGGTCCCTGCGGGGGGGGGGGCGGCAGATGAGGACAGTAGTGGGGGCCACAGGACCCGCAAGGACCAAAGCCCAAACTGGACCTTGGAAAACAGGGTCAGGGCAGACCAGTCGGGGGCGCCACTGGTTTCCAAGGCGACACACCGCTCCGTGGTGGGGACCCAGCGGGGAGCGCCCCTCACCACGCCCGTCCTGTTGACCAGCACTGGGAATGCCCCCGTTTTCCAGGTGAGCAAACTGAGGCACAGAAAGCTCGGATCCTGCCTCAGAGAGCCCAGCCGACGAAGGCGTCGTGGGGGCGGGAGAACGGAGCTGCTGGGTGGGACTGAACATCCACTTCACCTGCCCGGGCGTCAGTTTCCTCATCGGGAAAACGCGAGGAGTGACAGAGCTCGGGGGGCCAAGGGAAAGATGAGATGACGCCGCGGAGAAAGGGCTCGGCATCGCGGCCGGCGGCTGGTGAGGGCTCAGGTCAGTCATTCACTCAACAAACACCGCGCCCACACCTGCCTAGAAGAGGACGGCGCAGAGACCCCTGCCCCTGGTTGTCGTGACAACCCAGAAGTCTCACCCCCAAGCAGCCTCCCCCGCTCCTCCTTCCTGAGGCGCCCCCCCCTCCCACGTCTAGAGACACCCCACCCACCCCAGAGGAGCTTCCTCCTGCGGCTCCTCTCCCACCCATGCTCCGCATCCAAAGCCGCCTTTGGTTTCCTAGGAGCCGGCCCAGTTGCTAAGCGACAGCCATCGGTCCCTTTCCTGTTGCAAGAACCCCGCTCAGCCTTGTGGCTGGGGAGGAGGCCCCGGGCGGGCGAACAGCAGATAAGGAGCCCCCGGCCCGTGCTGAGTCCTTCCTCCTGTCCCCTGCCTCTCCTCTCCCTCCCCCTGTCCCCCTCCTCCGCCCCCCCCCCTACTCCATCCAGACTCCAGGGATCCCCAGCTGGGGGCAGAAATCTGGAGGTGCTGGGAGAGACTCAGAGAGGGCAAGAGAGGACTTAAAGTCACACAGCAAACTAGACATCGAGATGCTCCCCAACTTTGGCAAGAATCAGCCTAAAAGGGAAGATTGGGGGAGTAAGGTGTGTGTGTGGGGGGGGGGGAGTGGCGGGGGGTGGGGGGGCAGAAAGATAAGATGGGAGATAAGAGGGGAATGGGGGGAGTAGTTAAGGAAGCAGAATAATGGGGAGCTCAGAGAGAGAGAGAGAGAGAGGATTACAGAGTGATGTGCAGGCAGGAGGAGTGGGGGCTGTCCCACGGCCTGAAGGGTCACTGTGGGGTTTGCTGGTCCCGCATCTGTCTTCCTCCCATGATTCCTCGGGCAGGGCCTCCCCTCCTCACCCCCAGCCCACAGGATGTCTTGGGGGCCGGCCCTCCCGCCTCTCCAGGAATGGGCTGTGACCCAGGCCTGACAGACCGGTCCACGTAACTGACTCCGAGGCAGGCCTGTGCCCCAGACGAGCCAGTAAGAAATGCTCCCAAAACACTGGCTGGCAATGGTGGGAGGCGGAAGCTCCTTTTCCGTGGGGGCTGCCAGGTTGTTAGGGTGGCAGCGGGGGCTGCCGGGGCCAGCGTTGCCCGTGCCGCGGGGAAGACTTAGAATGAAGCTAACACAAAAGACAGGGGAGGACTCTGTGTGTGCACAGAGTCCCGATGTCACCCTTCGAGCACCTGGATCCCGCCATGCCTGAAGCCACATGTCATTCGTATGAGACAGTCTGCTCATGCCCATGTGAACTGGGTGTCTATGGCTTACAGTCTGACGAACACACCTCCTCACTCATGTCCGGCCATCCTGAGCGTCTGGCCTTTGGTGGCTGGTCCCTGCTCGTTCTCAGATCGCCCCCTACACCCCACACCAGTGGTGGGCAAACTGCGGCTCGTCAGCCACATGCGGCTCCTTGGCCCTTTGAGTTTTTAGCAAAGGCCAGCTTAGGAGTACCCTAATCCTATCTAATAAAAGAGTAATATGCAGATTGACCATCATCACTCCAACACACAATATGGCTGCCCCCATGTGATCAAAGATCCTGCCCCCATGTGGACACAAGATGGCCACTACAAGATGGCCAGCAGGGGAGGGCAGTTGGGATGCACCAGGCCTGCAAGGAAGGGCAGTTGAGAGGGACCAGGTCTGTAAGGGAGGGCAGTTGGGGGCGATCAGGCCTTCAGGAGAGGGCAGTTAGGGGTGACCAGGCCGGCAGAGGAGGGAAGTTGGGGGCAAACAGGCTGGCAGGGGAGCAGTTAGACATCAATCAGGCTGGCATGGGAGTGGTTAGGGGGTGATCAGGCTGGCAGGCAGAAGCGGTTAGGGGCAATCAGGAAGGCAGGCAGGCGAGCAGTTGGGAGCCAGCAGTCCTGGATTGTGAGAAGGATGTCTGACTGCCCATCTAGGCCCAATCCTGATGGGCAGTCGGACATCCCTCAAGGGGTCCCAGATTGGAGAGGGTGTCACTTGCTGGGCTGAGGGACACCTCCCTAGCCCCTGAATTTCACGCACTGGGCCTCTAGTTAAGTTAATAACAATGTACCTACCTATATATTTTAAGTCTAAAAAATGTGGCTCTCAAAAGAAATCTCAATCGTTGTACTGTTGACAGTTGGCTCTGTTGACTACTGAGTTTGCCGACCACTGCCCCACACCACGACCATACCTGGCCTTGAGCACATGGCAGCGGAGACAGCGGCCCCGCACATCTTCCAGCATCTGCACAGCCAGGTAGATCTCACCCTGCACCTCGGCATCCGGGTCCACGGGGCTCAGGTTGATCCAGCTGTCGATCCCTGGAGGGCACAGGCGTTAGCATCTGTTAGGCGCCTACCATGTTCTTGGCGCTGTGTGTGTGCGACGATCTTTGATTGTGAATTCATGTGTGTTTGATCCCGTTCTGTGGGAAGCGGAGCACGAGGAGGGTGCTTATCCCTGGAGAGGGGAGGTGCTTCTCATCCCGGGCCTCTTTCAGGGTCTCCGTCTAACGGGGAAGTCTTGGGGTCGGCACCGCCTGCCTTCGCCCTAGCTCGAGACTTAGCCGGGCTGCTGGAAATGCAAGCTCCACTTCACCTCTGTCTCCCCTCCAGCCCCCAAGCGTCCGCTTCCTCTCGCTTGCTTACTGCACCGACTCCAGATTGATCTCTCAGCCCTACTCCCGTCCCACTGTGCCCCAGTATCCACAACGCAGCACAGAGACCTCCTGAAAATGTCCCTAATCTCTCCCGTCAGTCTGCCCTCCTCTGATGCGGCTCCACTCTCTCCCCGCTGCCTTGCTCAAGGACTATCCACGGCCCCCCAGACCCTCCACGAAAAGGCGCAGGCACCACCAAGGGCCATCTTGTCAACCCCACACCGTCCTCCGTCCGGCCCCACCCACGCCCGGCCCTAGAAGAGAACCCACGGAGAGGGGCCTTCGCCTCCAAGGCCCAGCCCCTGCCCCTTCCTCCAGGAAGCCTTCTTTGACCGCCTGCCCACTCCTCCTCGGCACCGTCACACCGGTGACGCTCCACATCCCGCCGCCCCCACATTCCTGTCTGGTTTGAAAACAGAAACCGAAATCATTTCCCACGGAGGGCCCTGCGCGTCTCGTGACACCCGCTCCGCCCTGGCAGCGCCCACTCTGGGCACGGCGCCCCCCCCCCCCCGCCCCTCACCCACCTCGGGGGTCCGCGGCGATGGCCTCTCTGCTGAGTGAGATCTTGCCGATGATGTCGTCGTGCCTGTGGAAAGGGGGCGGGGAGGGTCCCGGTCAGGAAAGGGACGGACATCCAGGGTGGGCAGGTAGGTGGGGACCGGGCTCCGGGGTGTCCGCCCCCCCTCGGCCCCGGCACACATACCCCACCGTGTCCTCGTCCAGCACGTAGAAGGCCAGGTGGTGGAAGTCCAGGGGCAGGTGCACCGTGTACTCCTCCCCCCAGAAGGGGCTCAGGCTGCGCCACACGGTTGCCGTCCTGCAAAGGGGGGCACAAGGGGCTGCCGGGACCTGGGCCACACAAGCCGCAGACACCTGGGCGCCCAGGTGCACATGCGCGGCACACACACACACACACACACACACTCCCACCGGGATACACTGAAACAGACACTCACAGATGCCATAAGGAAGCCAGAGACACAGACACTCATATGCGGCCTCAGAAACTTCTAGAAATACAAATCTATGCGTTTCGACACATGTAGACATGCACAAAGAAAACAGACACAGCCGAAACCGGTTTGGCTCAGTGGATAGAGCGTCGGCCTGCGGACTGAAAGGTCCCGGGTTCGATTCTGGTCAAGGGCATGTACCTTGGTTGTGGGCACATCCCCAGTAGTGGGTGTGCAAGAGGCAGCTGATCAATGATTCTCTCTCATCAATGTTTCTAACTCTCTATCCCTCTCTCTTCCTCTCTGTAAAAAATCAATAAAATATATATATTTTTAAAAAGAAAACAGTCACACAAATCCACAGACACACTCATGTACGTACACAGCAGATACACATATAGAATCACACAAACACAGTAACCAACAACACCCATGATTCCATCCATTCATTCATTCACTCATTCGTTCACGGGTGCCAAGGCATTTGGGTTCTGGGGAGTCAGAGGGAGAGATACCAAGGCCCATGCCCCCCCCTGAGCTCTGGCACAGTGAGAGTCCTGTGCGGTGGTTAGCGCCTGGTTGGGTGTGGGAGTGGGGGCTGGAGGGGCGCACGCAGAAAGGCTTCCTGCAAGAGCTTGTCCGGCAAAGCGGGGAAAGAGGGGATGAGGACAAGCATTCCCACGGGCCGGGACAGCACGTGCAAAGGCCCTGGGGCAGGGAGGCGCTAGGCGCTTCTGAGGAACAGGACGGTGCTGGTTGGAAAGGGAGGAGTGTGAGGGGCCGGAAGACGAAGTCAGCAGGAGCCAGAGCACTCCTGGAGTAAGCAAGGGGGAGCCACAGCAGGGTTAGGGACCAAGACGAGCTCAGGCACAGGCACAGGCACACACACGGAGCGTCTGCACCCCAACACCCCTGCAGACCCACTTCCCTTTACCCCACAGAGAACAAAGAGCCGCCGCCGGGCTCGGCGAGACACGCCCACGTGCATGGCTGCGGAACCTGGCTCCCGCACCCGCCACTCCCATGCTTCCTTTCGCACACTCCTTCCCCCGCAGAGAGCGTGCGTGCGCACACGCACACGCACATGCTCCACGCTCTGCCCCCAGCTCAGGCACCACCCTCAGTGGGTCACTTCTTCCCCCCCTCACCCTGCCTTTTCCCCGCGGGAAGCCCCTCCCCAGCCCCTGAGACGCTCCTCCTCCTCCGAGCCCAGAGAGGGGGGACAGCAGCCTGCGGTGACACAGAACCTCAGCCTGTGGGTGTGTGGGGAAGGGGGCGGCGTGAGCGATGGGGAGAACGAGGGAGGGGGTCAGCCGGCTGCCGCAGGCTGACCTTCCCCCACATGGGGCTCCCTGCCCCCCAGCTCCCAGCCCATCTGGGCCGGAACCACGCCAGCAGCATCCTGAATCCTGCTGTCTCCATAGGAACCGAGGCCTCAGCCAGCCACCCACCCACACCCCTCAGGCCTGCGGGGGCGGAGAGCCGTCCCTTGATCGGCCTGCGGGGGTGGGCAGCGAGCATGACCCAGCCCCATGCCCGCCCCTGCCCAGGCTCGCTCACACACCAAACACCCTCGCACCCGCACGTGGGTTCACACTGGAGCCTGTGGACCCGAACAAGCAGGCAGCGGTGCCCACGCGTGTGCAGGGCAGCCCGTGGGGGGGGGGGCGCGGGCACACATGCACACGGACCACACACGGCTATACACGGTGAGCCTGCATTCCCACAGGGACACGTCCATCTGGACACCCCCGTGGGCACGCGGGCAGGCCCTCTGGGCGCAGGCGTGCACACACACACACACACACACACACACACCCTGGTGCCCGCGGCACCCAGCAGGCAGGCCCGGAACCAGCCAGCCCAGCCAAGCGTAAGATGCCCGCCCCCGGGGAGGCCAGCATGGGAGGCACAGGCTGGCAGCCGCTGAGTCAGCCCCGGGAGCCGGCAGGGGCATCGCCAGGTCCAGGGGGCAGGTGCGGGCCCGCTGGGGCTGGGTGGGGGGGGGAGGCGGCGGGGGCACAGAGCACCCACCATCGGGCCGCCAGGCTGCTGCTGGCGTGAGCATCGCCCTCCCCGGTCGGCCCCCCTTCTCCTGGTGGGTTCCCGTGCCTGGATGCCCCAGGGCTAGAAGGAGCCCCTCCCTCGGCCCTGGCCCCGCTCGCCTCGCCCCTGCCCGGCCCCCACGCCTCACCTGGCCACCACCTCGTCGTCCACCTTCACTATGCAGTAGGGGTCACTGCTCCCAGACCTGCGGGGGGAGGAGGAGGAGGAGGAGGGTGAGAGGGCAGTCCTGGGCGGGGGGGGGGGGGACCCCAACCCACCTTCATGTCGCAGGAGGGTGCCACTGAGGCCCCGAGAGGGGAGGGGACCTGCCCAGGGTCGCATGGCGAGTCCAGCCACGAGGCTGGGGGCCAGCAGGATGTCCTGGCGGCGCGGCCTGCCCACGGCGACCCGCAGAAATAGAACACGGAGGCGCCGGGCGAGGAAGTGCAGAGCCCTGTCCCAGGAAGGCCAAAGCCAGTGCGTGCGGGGGAGTCACACCTGCTCCCCCACCTGCCGGCTGGGGGGACCCGGCCGGCCCCCGCCCCTGTGAGGCCCTCGGCGACAGACACCCCCTGGGCAGAGGGGGACTAAGGCGCATGCGGGGCAGGCAGCCCAGACGCCCCCAGAGCCTCGTGATGAGCTTGGCCTCTCTGGCCTTTGTGGCAGTGGGGTCCCCTGGGCAGTGGGGTGCCCTGGGCGGGGGACACACGCTGCTCAGCCGTCAGCAGCTCCCCCTGCAGACAGGCCAGGGCACCCGCCCCTCCAGCCTCCGCCTGCCCCCTGGCGGGCGGGAGGGATCCAAGCCCAGGGCCAGAGGGCTCAGCGCACCAGCTCTTGGCCCAGGCTGCCTCCAGCCCAAAAGGGCACCCCCTCCGTGCCCGGCCCCCACCCGCTCTCTCTGCCCCCTCCTCTCCGTTCCGCCGGCCCCCCGTCCCCAAGTGCCTCCGGGGTGTCAAGGAGCAGGGACCTCGGCCCCGGGAGCCAGGTCCACCCCGAGGCTGAGCGCCCCCTGCGCCCCGGTCTCCTCCCGGGATTCCTCCCCTGATCCCCCTTTGCGGGGCGCTCCGGCGGCTCACCCCCCACCCCGTCCCCCCCGGCACACCTCAGCCTGGCCCGTGTCTCTCAGTGTCTCTCAGTCCCTCCCTAGGTCCTCCCCTCTGATCCCCCTTCCCTGGAGTGCCCCGGGCCTCAGTTTCCCCTCCTGGCTCCCTGAGTGCCCGGGGCTGGGTAACCCCCTATATCTCCTTTCTCTCTCTCTCTCTGGGCTCTCTACCCCTGAGCTTCTTCAAAGCAGGCTCCCGTTCCTCGGTTTCCCCGACCTCGGAGGTGGGCTGGAGTCTCACCAGCACAGGGCTGGAGACACGCCCCCTCCTCCTGTGAACCCCGCCTGACCCCCGGCCCCTCATGGGAGCCGAGCTCAGGGTCAGCTGCAGGGCGCTGACGCACGAGGGCCTTATCGGGCCCCATCAGGTAGGGGCTGGGGCCGGGGCGGGGGGGGGGTTGGGGGGGGTGCGGCGCTGACAGACCGGCCGTCCCTCCCTCCAGAGCCTGCCCTCTCCCACGGCCGCTCCCGCCCCGGCGTGGGAACGTGGCCTGCCGAACGTGGGAGCGGTCGGGCTTCCCACCCCGGCGGCTGCGTGACCTCAGGCAGGCGACTTTGCCACGCCGGGCCTCAGTTTCCCCACTTTGTAAAACGGAAGTGCTCACAGAAGCCTAGGGAGGGCCGAGCCCAGAACCTGGTCCCGAGTCGGCCCTCGGCGACTTGCAGCTATGGTTCTTGTTATTTGTGTTGTTGGTAATTTTCCATTGGTTTTTAGAAAGAGTGGGAGGGAGGGAGGGAGGGAGGGGAAGAGAGAGAGAGAGAAACATGGATGTGAGAGGGACACATTGACCGACTGCTTCCCCACATGTGCCCGGACTGGGGCGGGGGGGGGGGGTGGGGGGGGGGGAATCGAACCTGCAACCCTGTGCCCTGGACTGGGAGTCAAACCCTCGGCCCTTGAGTGCACAGGCCGGTGCTCTAACCACTGGGCCGCCGGCCGGGGCACAGCTGCTGCTGTCAACGACTGTAGTAACTCTGAAGGCATCCGCCGAGTCCTCCTCTTACGCCACGTCCAGGCGCCCTAACATCTGGGGGGGCTTCGGGAAGACTCCAGCCTTTTCCTTAGGAGAGGGACGGGAGAGCACGCCCTCGCCGAGTCCCCGCGGGCCGGGAGGTCCCAGCGTGCTCTGAGGAGAGCGCCCGAGAAGAAGGGAGCCAACGGCCAGGGAAACCAAGGCAGGGTGGCCAGATTCCCCAACCGGGGCGTGGTGACTCCCTACCCTCGTTCGAGGGCGTGGCCGTGGCCCCGGGAACGTGGGGGCAGAGGGTGGCACGGGAGCCACGCGTGACTCGGCTCCCTCCCAGGCGGGCAGATGGTGCTCCCTCGAGGCCCCCACCCCTGGCTTCGCTGCCCCAGCATTTCCGGGGTCTCTCCTGGGGGTGGGGGGGCTCGGCGAGGACATCTCAGAGAGAGGGGGGCAGGCTTGTCCAGGCGCCCCATTCCCACAGCGAGCCCTCGGCCTCCGTGGGTTGCAGGGCCGTGCTGATTGGGGGTGGCTGGGAGGATGGGGGCGCTCTAAGCAGCCCCCCCACACATCCTGGACACGCCGCAGTGTTGGGGAGGGGCAGGTGGAGGAATCAAAGGCGGGGTACTCCTTGCTGGGGGCCCTTGGGGGGTGGGGGGCGGGCAGAGCAAAGGCTCAGAGCCCAGGTTCCAGCTCGCCTTGGCCGCGGGGTAAGTCCTAGCTGGCCCCCCACCCTCCCGTCTGCACGGGGCTGGGACCCTGGCCGGGGCTCCCGCTGCACAGGTGGGGGGGTGGAGCCCCAGAGAGAGCCAGGTTCAAGGTCAAACAGACCAAGTCCTGCCAAGGATCCCAGACCGCCCCCAGGTGCTGACACCCTCAGAACCCTCTCTGGGCTCCCGGCCAAGCGGGAGGGGGACCCCTGCCCCCATTCTGCTGGCTCAGCCTGGGGAAGCCCAGCCAAGGCACCCGGACCCATCGCACCTGGTGGGGAGGAGGCGGCCGGGGGAGGGTGAGCTCCTCAAGCCGCTCAGCATGCAGGGCGGGCCCACAGGCGCGGGGAGCTACTGGCTGGGGTGCTTTTGACTCTGGGTCAAAAGCACCCCTGTTTCCCCCAAGTCTTGGTGGGCTGGCCATCTGGTGGCACTCTGCAAATCCAAACCCCAGATGCACACGGAGGAATGCTGGGCCACTGCACCCCCGCCTTGTGCTGATAGGAGCCCACCCAAGCCTGCAGCGACACCTCCCCATCCCCATATCCATATCCATATCCATATCCATATCCATATCCATATCCATCCCCCTCCCTCTTCCCCTCCTCATCTCCATCCCCCTTTCCATGTCCCTTCCTCTCCCTCCCCCTCCTCTCCTTCCCCATCCTCATCCTATTCCCCAATCCCATCCCCATCCCCACCCGCGACGGAATCCGCCCCAATGTGTGGCTGACGCTCCCTAAGACCCTTTAGTTCATCCCAGGATCAAAGACATCCACCTTGGGGGGGGGGGCAGCGACGGGCATGGGGCCTCTCCCCCCACGAAGGTGTCTCCGCCTCAATACCCGGTCTCGGCGCCTTAGGCAGGAACCCATGCCTAGTCCACCGACCCTCCCCGGCACGCGGAGTGGGCGACCCCACCCCCACCACACCCCGCGCCCCGGACGCCCCTCGCCGCCCGCCCCGGGGGGTACTCACACGTCCTTGGCGGGCAGCGCCCGGCCCTCCACCACGCGGACATTCAGGGAGCTGATCTTGGCCATGGCGCCCGAGCCCAAACTTTCGGGGGCGGGGAGGGCGCCCCGGTTCCGAGGCCGGACCGCGGGGCACAGGGGGGGGGGTGGCGGAGGGAAGAATCTACATGTCACCAGCTGCACGCCTGGCGCCCCGTGCCGGGGTCCCGGCGCCCCCCGTGCGGGGCGCGGGGCGCGGGGCGGGAGGCTTGGGGAGGAGGAGGAGGAGGAGGAAGGGTCGGCGTCCTCGGAGGGGGCGCGCTCCCCGCTCCCCCGCGGGCTCCACAGGTAGGTAGGACCCGCGCGCCGAGCAGGTAGCTCCGCACACACGTCCTCCGGCTTGTGCCTCCCGGTCTGGAGCTCCCGGTGGGCGGGCAGGGCGGAAGGGGGCGGCCCCGGGCCCTCCCCGCAATCCCGCCTCCCCTCCCCCGGGTCCCCCCCTCCCCGCCGGGTCCCCCCCGCCCGGGCCCCGCCGCGCGCGCGCGCTCCGCCGGCGCCCCAGCCAAGCGCCCCGGAGCGCACCGGCCGGCCGGCCGCGCGGACCCGGGCGCGCCGCGGCTGGCACGGCCCGGCGGGGCGTGGCCTGCGGCCGTGATGGGCGTGGCCAGCGGTTCCTGGTGAGTTGGCACCGGGCTCGGAAAACGTGGTGTGTCCCCTGCCCGTCCTCCCTGCGGCACCTTCGCGTCTCCTCGGCCCTCCCCTCCCCTCCCCTCCCCACCATCCCGGCGCCGCCTCCGGGTCCACCCACCCCGCCCTGTCCGGAGCAGCATCCGCCTCGCCGGGAGGGGTTTGCAAGAGAGAGTCGCACATTTCTAGGGGATGGGGGAGGGGGGGGTCCGTTAGATTCCAGGGCGGGGCCTCAGTGTCCCCCGCTATCCCTCCGTTTCCAATTAAGCCCAGACTGTGCGAGCCGCCGCGCCCACGTCACGCGCGGGCGGGCGCTGCGGGGGAGGCGCCGCGGCCGGGGGAGGGGCGCCGCGGCCGCAGCGGTGACAAAAGTCGCTCCCAGGGTTTGAACACCTCGCTGCGCCAGGCACGGCGCCCAGCCGGGGCGGGCTTATCCCATCTTCGTCTTCACAATCAGCTCTCTGGGCTAATTGTCCCGTTGCCCCCACGTTGTGGGTAAAGAAACGGAGGTCCAGGGGGCTGGGAGAGCTGCTGCAGGCAGGTGTCAGTCAGCGGCCGGTTTGCCTTTCTGGCTGTGAATCCCGGGCGCTGTGTGGGGGTCGGGAGAGCGAGCCTGTGTGCGCCTCGGTTTGGTTTGGCTTTCTCACCTGTTCCGAGGGAGCACGGCAGCTCAGCTCGCTCGCAGGGTTTGGGGGGGATTCGGTGGGAGAAAGCACATGCAGCAGGTCTCAGAACAGCGTGGGGAGCTTGGGAAGCTTAAGAAGGTGTTTGGTGGTACCCTGGTGGCTCCTCAAGCCCCTGGGTCAAATGCCACCTCTCCTGGGGCGAGCTCCAGGATTTCCTCAACGGGCAGAGGGTTTTGTTTTTTTCCCCCCCTTTTTTCTCTGCTCCTGCAGCTCCGCGCGTGTACATTTATTCGGGTTTTAAATGAGATATCAGGACGGGGGAGGGCCCGTCCCAGGGCCGGTACTTACACACACTCTTGCTCCCCGCGAGTTTCGTTGTTTACCTGCGTAAGGGCTCTTAGAAGGGCTGGTGCCCAGCCTGAGTCACCGGGGTCAGCCCAGGGCTGGGCACCAAGGGGAAGTGCCCAGCTGCATGAATGAGTGTGGGCACACCCAGACCGGCGGGACTGGGCGGGCTGCCCAGCCAGTGAGCGGCCTCCCACTCTCCCTCCTCGACTCCCACCCAGCCCCTCTCATTAAGGGGTTCAGGTCCCTGGAATCCTCTCCCCCCCCCCCCCCCCCAGTTGGCCACTGACTGGTGAGTCCTCCAGCTTCCAAAGTGTGGGCCTCAGTTACCCCGTCTGGGAAATGGGTCTAGCAGGCCCCACGCCTTAGACGCATTGCCACATCCTTCAGGTGGGGGGTGAGGGATGATCCAGGGTTGAATTCAGAACTAGGGGCGGCTCCAAGGGAGGAGTAAAGCACCCCCCCCCCCCGAATCGTTGCCAGTCACCCCAGATCCTCAGCAGTGGAACACTGTACTGCCTTCAAGGTGTTCAGGCCTTCCTCTCCCACCCTAAGTGGGAGCTTTCGGCTGAGCCTTGGTCTTTGGAGACCTTGCAGAGACCCCGCCCCTGGCGACCCCCCCCCCCCCCCGCCATGGAACCCCGGGGGGGCCTAGTTCCGGGGCCCCCTGGGAAGCCAACCAAGCTGCCAGCAGCCATGTCCGCCTGCCTTCCGGAGCTGAGCAGGAAGTCACGTTCCTAGGCACCCCTCCCCTCCCGCCCCCACCCCCATCCCCTGGGGGGGTTGCAAAGGTCATGGACTGCGGCCCAGCCAGGCCTCTAGGGAGTCAGCTCTGTCACCTGCCCAATATCTGGCGTCTGACCCCACCGCCGTTCCCCTGGGGCTGGGGCCAGAGTCCCCGGCAGCAGCGTTTCCAAATGGCCTGGCCACTTCCTGTTGTTGTGAGAAGCTTTGGCCCCAAACCGGCAGAGGGTTTCAGGTCTCCCGGAACAGCCTCTGCCAGGGGAACAAAGGGGGAAAGGCGGCCGAGCGAGCGGGCATGTGACCTTCGGGAGGCCACCCAGCGAGGAGGGGAGCGAGGGCAGGCTCCGGGCGCCCTGTCACGGGGAGGGGTCTCGCCTTCCTCGGGGACGTGGTTGAGAAGTAATTGAGACGGTGGCACCTGGCTTCCTTCCTGGCACACAGTCGTTGCTCAAGAAATGGTTAACGCCCTCCCATTCCTCTTCTGCTAAGATCCGTGAAGACAACGCCACGGTCCCTGCCAACTCCACACACGGGCCAGCACCAGGCAGAGCACACGGCAGGTGCGACGTAAAACCTCCCTCAAGCCCGAGCCGGCGTGGCTCAGTGGGCAGAGCGTTGGCCTGCGGACTGAAGGGTCCCAGGTTCGATTCCGGTCAAGGGCATGGACCTTGGTTGCGGGCGCATCCCCGGTAGGGAGTGTGCAGGAGGCAGCTGATAAATGTTTCTCTCTCATTGATGTTTCTAACTCTCTATCCCTCTCCTTTCCTCTCTGTAAAAAAAATCAATAAAATGTATTTTTTTAAAAAAGAAAAACCTTACTCAGGAGGCGAGGCGAGGCTCAGGGCCAGAGAGCAGAGGTTTTAGCATCCAGCCAGGCTATACCGAATCCTGGCACCCACACTTGAGAGCTGGGTGTTCTTAGGCAACTGAGTTATCCTCTCCCTGCCTCAGTTTCCTCACCTGTAATGGGGGGAGAAGGGGACAACAGCACCCACCGCATAGGCTGGGTGTGAGGATGCGATGGAGTCAGTGTCAGACGTTGAACAGAGCCTGGCATACAGGAAGTGCGCAGTGTGTGTCGTGGCCGTGGGGTGAGGTCCGGAGCCCACTGCTGTGCCTGCCACGGAGCCCCCCGCGGTGGCTGAGCCCTGAGGCTGGGCAGAGCGCCAGGCCCAGCCCCGAATTCCAGGGGTGGATGGAGCAGCCACACTCCGGTGGCCGGGGCGGCTCCGGATTGCTGAGCTGGGGGAATCTGTGAGCTTGCATCCGGCTGAGAAATCTGATAGACCGATCCCAAGATAGGGGTTCCTGCCGCCCCGATGGGCCCGCTGCCCAGGGCTGGGCCCTCCCCGTCGCCTGAGACGCTGGCCGGGGGCCCCGAGAGCTCAGACACGGAGTGGAGAGGGCCTCTCACCCCAGAGCAGGGACCAGGCCGGGCTGTGCTGAGCCGCTCCGGGCCCGTGAGAGCTGGCTGTCCCCTGCCTCGCAGCTCCGCGGTCAGCAGTGCTGTCTTGGGGACTAACCATCCACCGCGGTGGGAGAATTTACACCATGGACATTGGCAAATGCCACAGATATATATTTGGAGAGTTAGTTTATTTTTAAAAATATATATTTTATTGATCTTTTTCACAGAGAGGAAGGGAGAGGGATAGAGAGTTAGAAACATCGATGAGAGAGAAACATCGATCAGCTGCCTCCTGCACGCCCCTTCCTGGGGATGTGCCCGCAACCAAGGTACATGCCCTTGACCGGAATCGAACCTGGGCCCCTAGAGTCCGCAGGCCGACGCTCTATCCACTGAGCCAAACCCGTTAGGGCTGGAGACTTAGTTTAACAACATGCCACTGGACACAAGGTTTTCTGGCCACATGGCCCACTGGACACCACTTCTGAATGCAACACCCTCCAGATTTCCCTCAGCTCCCCACACCCATGCGTTCCTTCTGCCAGAAAAGCCTTCCCATTCCCTTTCCTCCTATTTCCTTGTTCAAGTCCTGCAGACACAGCTGAATAAAGACCAAGAAGGGTGGCGTGAAAGAAAGTAAAAATGATGCAATACCAAGGTGATGGAATACTATGCAGCTGTCAAAAATGATGTTCCTAAAGACTAATGACAGGGGAAATGCAAAAAAAAAAAAAAAAAAAGTACAAATGCCACATACGAAGTGGGGAAGGCACAGCACGTAGAGCCATCAGCATGCCCTGGTCCTGAAGCATGAGTATATTTATACGTAAAATATTCTTTCTTGGTCATCAAATATTTTTAAAATATATTTCTTTATTGATTTCAGAGAGGAAGGGGGAGGGAGAGAGAGAGAAACATCAGTGATGAGAGAGAAGCATTGATCGGCTGCCTCCTGCATGCCCCCTCCTGCGGATGGAGCTGCCACCCAGGCCTGTGCCCTGACCAGGAATCGAACCTGGGACCCTTCAGTCTGCAGAGGACGGATGCTCCATCCGCGGAGCTAAGCCAGCTAGAACACCAAGTGTGTTTTGAGCGCCTGCTCTGTGGTAGGCGGCGGGGCTCCGTGAGGCGGGGAATGGAGCAGGAAGCAGGCAGTGGTGCGGGGATGCAGGGATGCGGGGATGCAGGGATGCGGGGATGCAGGGATGCGGGCAGGCCCCCCGAGGGGCGGGGGGTGGAGGGCGCTCGGACACCATGGCGTGTGCTTCTTTTAAAATCCAAGCGTGGCCGAAACCGGTTTGGCTCAGTGGTAGAGCATCAGCCTGCGGACTAAAAGGTCCTGGGTTCGATTCCGGTCAAGGGCATGTACCTTGGTTGCGGGCACATCCCCGGTAGGGGGTGTGCAGGAGGCAGCTGGTCGATGTTTCTCTCTCATCGACGTTTCCAGCTCTCTATCTCTCTCCCTTCCTCTCTGTAGAATATCAATAAAATATATTTAAAAAAATAAAAAATAAATAAAATCGAAGCGTGACTGTGGCTGCCTCCGGTTTCTGAAGGCGCCGGCTCCAGCCTTGCAGCCGGCTGGCCGCCCCCGTCGCTGGCAGCCCGGCTCAGTGACCTTGGCCTCCCATCCGTCCCCTTGTTTCCGCGGCGATTGACAGGCTCGTTGCATCTCCCAAATGTCAGGGACAATGTGTGATTCACGCCGCGCCTCCCACACCGCCCGGCGCAGGAAGCGCAGCGCGCACTCCAGGGCTGAGCGGCACCCGGTCCCCCCACCGAGGGCTGGGCCGGGGCCGGGGCCGGGGCTGGGACCGGGCTGGTACCGGGGATGGGCCCAGTCCTGCGGCTCCTTCTTCGCCCTTTCTCCCCACGGTGCCGAAGGCGGCAGCCCCGTCGTTGCCAACCTGCCCCGGCCCCTCTCCATCTTCGCCCCAAGCCAGAAGGCAGCCGCCTGCCTGCCCGGACCCTGCGGACCCGTTCCTCCCGGGCCTCAGTTTCCCCTCCTGGGAGGCGGCCAGGCTGGAGCACGGCGGACAGGCCCCGGCCCGGTCAGGTCGGGCCAGAAGCGTGCCCTTTGTCCAGGAGCACAAAGCCCGTTTGTGATCGCCGGGCAGACACTGGGCGGGGAGCCACGTGGGGCGGGAGGCGGCCGAGGAGGGGGGGCAGGATCCCCAAAACCCCCTCCCGGGCGGGCGGGCTGCCAGGAAGCAGGCGGCAGCCAGCGCCCTCCTCCGCGGCCTGGAACAAGGTGTCTGCGCCTCCCGCCTGCTTCCTCCTTCCTCAGCCCGGGCCCACGTCCCCGCCCGCCTCTGCACACACCACACCACACACACACACACACCACACACCACACACACACACACCACACGCACCACACACACACACATACACCACACACACAGGCACACACACAGGCACACACCACACACACACAGACACACACCACACACACACACACACCACACACACACACACACACACACCACACACACCACACACACACACACACACACACACAGGCACACACACAGGCACACACCACACACACACAGACACACACCACACACACACACACACCACACACACACACACACACACACCACACACACCACACACACACACACACACACACACAGGCACACACACAGGCACACACCACACACACACAGACACACACCACACACACACACACACACCACACACACAAGCATAAACACACACCGCACACAGAGACATGCACACACACAGGCACACACATGCACACAGGCACACACACACACACACCTGCACACACACACAGACACGCACACACGCACCCCTGCCTTGGAATGGAGAAGCAGGAAGGGGGAAGCCACCCAAGCCTGAGCCGTGGGGCGGGGGCGGGGAGAGTGGATATTTCCAGAGCCTGTGGGTTTGCGCCAAGGCCAAGGGCAAGGCCCGCGGAGCTGAGCGGCCCCACCCAGCCCCTCCCCGGGGACGTGAGCACAGAGACAGGTGGGAGGCTGGGGCCTGGGCCGGGCAGTGTGGCAGGGGAGCACCCACAGGACTTGGGAGTGGCACCCCGTGGAGCAGAGAGGGGTGCTGAGGCCGGGGGTGGAGAGGCAGGCTCCAGGGGCCGTCTCTCCTTCCATCTGTGCTTCCTGTCCTCGGAGGAGCCTCCTGACCCCCTCGCCGGCCCCTTGTGGCTCAGGCACAGGCGTGGCCGCTGCCGGGCCCTCTCCCGGCCTGACCTGCCCCATCATCCCTGAGCTCTGCACAGCAGCCCGCACACCCCCGTTCTCCCTTTCTCCAGGAGGGCCCCGTCCGCCTGCCTCAGGGCCTTTGCACATGCTGTGTCCTCGACTGGGAATACCGCCCCTCTCCTCCAGTCACCCCTCCTCCTCCTTCAGGTCAGGGTTGACGTGTCTCTTCCCCAGGAGGCCTCCCTGCACCCCACCCCACCCCCCTTGTACTCTGGACCTCCCCTCACCCTGTCAGAGTGCGATGACACATGGGCAGGACTGTTGGATCCACTTGCCCTCCCCATTGGCCTGCAAGCCCGTGATGGCGGGTCTTGGCTTGTCCCCGACTGCCTCCTCACAGAGTACCGTGTTCCCCCGAAAATAAGACATCCTCCGAAAATAAGACCTACTTACAGGTTTCCTTCTGAGTGAAATGTAAGGCATCCCCCTCCCCCCCCCCAAAATAAGGCCCCCAGGCTCTGTCTCAGAATGAAAATTAATCTACCGGGAACTGGTCGCTAGGGCCGCCCCGACTGGCGTCTAGCAACCAGTGACGGTACGCGGAGTCCTGACGTCGTCACTGCTGTGTGAATGGAGAGAAATCAGCGTGGAAACTCTGGGAAACCTAAACTGCAAGAAGTTGTGACTTGGGTGAAGAATTCATGGGAGAAAATCACTGACAGTGGCATTGCAAATGCACTGCGAGCAGGCTACCCTGACAAGAAGTACTCATTGAAAGACAATGCTATTGCTAAACATGAGAGATCTGGTCCACTGATTCTGAAAGAAATGGAGTCACAAAAAATTCACCAGAAAATTCAGGAATTGGATTGTTATGACTGTTAGGTCGAGGCAGGGGGAGGGAGGTGGTCCAGAGCAGATGCAAGCATCTGCAGGATGGATGGTGACAAAGATAACTGGCTAGCTGGCGCCTTCCTAGGGCCTTCCTAGACCCCTGGCCCGAGGCAGGAACTCCACACCTCTCATGCCCTTCCCCCTCCCCTCCCTAAACAGCTGTATAAAAGAGATATCTATGCTGCTTTTGGGCGCGAACTTCCCTGGCCCACCCTCGGACCAGGGAGCTTCGCCCAGGAGTGCAGATTAAACCCCCTTCTTAATCGCCTGGATTCCGTGTCTTGCTTCTGCGCCGCCTACCTCTCAGCTGGGATCTTACAAACCTCTCCGTCGGGACCTTACAACCTTTCATCTTGGTGTGAAACCCGGGCACGGGGTAAGTGCCCTGCCTTGTGGGACCTTTCCCGGTCTGGGGTACCCCCGTGGCTAAGGAACCCTCAGATTTCTCTCCAGCTCAGGAACATCAGAGTCAGCAGAGATTCCCATTCCTATTGGTTGACTCCTAGGGTCATTTTCTGGCATCTCTGGCTGTAAATCTCGGCCGAGTCAGAGTCTTGCCTCCGGGTTTCCAGCCCTTTTTCCGGGATTTCCCAGGGAAATCCCCGGGCCAGTAGAAGTTGGAAGACGTTCCTTCTTCTTTCTGGCTCCCTCCGGCCTTTGGCCTCATTCCGGACCCCGAAAGGCGAGAAGAGGACGCTCTTTCTCCCTTCGGAGTCCCGGACCCTAGGCGTCAACAATGGGCAACCAAAAAACCAAATGAGATCCAAAGACTCCACTGGGGTGTCTTGTTACAAATCTGGCTAAGCTAGGCCTGTCCCAGGACTTCTGTAATGTGGCATGGCCTCAGTATGAATAGGACAATGGGTCAAGATGGCCTGAACATGGGACTTTTGATTTTAACATTCTGATTGACCTCAACAATTTTTGCAAACAACCTGGGAAGTGGCTGGAGGTTCCATATGTCCAGGCCTTTTTCTATCTGCGCTCCCGTCCCTCCCTCTGCTATTTCTGTTCCACTGCCCAGGTTCTCCTAGCTCGGGAGAAACTTCCCCTCCCTACTGACACTCCTCCACTTTCCGCCTTATCTGAACCCCCTGAGAATCTTTCCTCCCCGCTGTCTCGCCCGCCTCCCTATCACAGGGCTCCTTCAGCCTCGTCTTCTGCCCCGCAGTCAGTTTCCACCCTTCCCCCATCCTCACTTCCAGATCTCCCTCCGCCGCCCCCTCCCCAAGAGCCTCCTTTTTTACCTGCCCACCTTCCCCTCCCCCCACCCCCACCCCCACTCCCGCCTGCTTCCCCAGTCAGCGGGCACACCCGCTCCCGGGCTCCTCTGCTCCTCTGCCCCCTCCGGGAAGTAGCAGGAGCTGAGGGCGTGGTCAGGGTTCATGTTCCCTTCTCCCTGTCAGATCTCTCCCAGATTGAGAAGCGGATGGGGTCTTTTTCCACCAACCCCACCGCATTCATCAAGGAATTCCGATACCTTTCTCAGGCCTATGACCTCACCTGGCATGACATCCATGTCATTCTCTCTTCCACCCTAACATCAGATGAAAGGGAAAGAGTCTTAGGAGCAGCAACGGTCCATGCAGATCAGATCCACCTTACAGACCAGATGCTCCAGTGCCTAATAGCCGGCCTACAGGCCGTCTCCCACAAGGTCGTTAATTTTGACAAGCTGAGGGAAGTTACTCAGGGACCAGATGAGAACCCCGAGGTCTTCCTTAACAGGCTGACTGAGGCTCTGACCTTATATACTCGCCTGGACCCTGGGTCCCCAGCTGGAGCAACTGTCCTAGCCACTCACTTCATTTCGCAGTCAGCCCCAGATATTAAGAAAAAAGTTTTAAAAAAAGGCAGAGGATGGCCCTCAGACTCCTGTCCGAGATCTGGTGAATATGGCATTTAAGGTTTTCAATGCCTGAGAAGAGCGGGCAGAGTCAGATCGGGAGGCCCGCCTTCGACAAAAGGTGAATCTGCAAACTCAAGCCTTGGTAGCAGCCCTAAGGCCGGCGGCCGTGCGTGGTCCAAAGGGGACTGTGCGTGATGGGGGTACAACCAAAGGAAGAGCGCCACCTGGAGGATGCTTCAAGTGCGGAAAAGAAGGCCACTGGGCTAAACGATGCCCACAACCCAGTGCTCCAACCAAGCCCTGCCCGGCGTGTGGTCAACGTGGCCACTGGAAAAGTGACTGTCCTTGGAATGGTGATGGGCCCTCTGCGTCTCAGCGTGGAGGGGCCGTCCTTCCAGGTCATGACCCGCCGCTGGCCATGCTGGGACTGGCAGACTGGAGATGCCCGGGTTCGACTACCCCCATCACCCTGGCCGAGCCTCGGGTAAAGCTCCAGGTAGCGGGTAAGATGATCTCCTTTTTGATCGATACGGGGGCTGCCTTTTCTGTTCTGCCTTCTTTTTCTGGGCCACTGTTCCCTTCCCCGATCTCGGTCATGGGAATTGACGGCAAATCCACCTGCCCACTGGCCACCGGACCCCTTCCCTGTCTCCTTGACAATAACCCTATAACCCACTCATTCCTAGTCATGCCTTTGTGCCCCGTACCCCTTTTAGGACGAGATATCCTCGTCAAACTAGAGGCCACTCTGCAGCTCACTCAGAGTCCTTCAGCTTCCCTGCTTCTTCCGCTCCTGGCTCCCTCCCTCCACGGGAACACTGATCCCCCACTGCCTGTGTCCCTTGTTAACCCAAAAGTATGGGACACCTCTACCCCGGTGGTTACTAGGCACCGTACCCCAGTGAGGATCAGACTTAAGGACCCCACCTCATTTCCTTCCCGCCCCCAGTTTCCTATCTCCCTGACTCATCACCGAGGCCTCAAGCCTCTCATTACTCGGCTTCTGGGGCAGGGTCTCCTCATACCTATCAACTCTCCCTGCAACACCCCCATCCTCCCAGTTAGGAAGGCAGATGGGACCTACCAGCTGGTGCAGGACCTCCGATTAATCAATGAAGCGGTGGTCCCCATCCACCCGGTGGTCCCCAATCCTTACATTCTCCTTTCTCGCGTACCAGCGGGTACCACCCACTTTTCCGTCCTTGACCTCAAGGATGCCTTCTTTACCATCCCTCTGGATCTAGACTCTTACCATCTGTTTGCATTCACTTGGGAGGACCCAGACGAGGAGGTATCCCGCCAACTCACCTGGACAGTTCTGCCCCAGGGATTCAGAGACAGCCCTCATCTGTTTGGCCAGGCCTCAGCCAGAGAACTCCAACAATGCTCATTAGAACCCAGCACTCTTCTCCAGTATGTAGATGATCTCCTTCTCTGCAGCCCCTCTCTAGACATTTCTCGGAGGCAGACAGCTGACCTCCTCAACTTTCTAGGGGACAAAGGATACCGTGTGTCTCCTGCCAAGGCGCAGCTGTCGGCCTCTACTGTCACTTACTTGGGGATCTGTCTGACCCCAAACTCCCGAGGACTGACAGTTGACAGAGCAGAGGCAATACGAGACCTACAGCCTCCCACTTCTGCGGAACAGGTCTTGTCCTTTCTAGGGCTGGTAGGATTCTTCCGCCATTGGGTCCCCAATTTTGCTCTCCTAGCTAAGCCTCTGTACCAGGCCGCTAAGGAAACACCAATAGGCCCCCTCTCTTCACCCTCCCTCGTTGGCCAGGCCTTTACTGAGCTCCTGGATGCCCTTCTGGCATCTCCCCGCCTCTCTCTCCCGGACATCTCTAAACCTTTTCAACTATTTACTGATGAGAAACAGGGAATAGCCATGGGGGTCCTCACCCAGCCCCTAGGGCCAGCCTTCACCCCAGTAGCCTACCTATCCAGACAGCTCGATCCCACAGTTCGGGGATGGCAGCCCTGCCTCCGGGCTCTGGCTGCAGCCTCTGCTCCCACCAAGGAGGCCCAGAAGATCTGTTCCATGAGTGTAACTACCTCACCCCAGGCAGCTGCCCCAGGAACAAGCTAAAAGGTTTCTTTCCAGGCCAGAACCAGCTGGCTAAGCCTCCAGAGGACCACCTAGAGCAACATAAACGTGAGGTGTTGGGCCCCACTAAGATCCGCATTAGTCGCCCTCCCCCTCCTCCTCCCAGCCCTGGGCAACCCTCGTGACTGGTTGCCACTGATCAGGTTGTACGCCTACAATGTCAGGTCTGGTCTCTCTCTTTGGATCTCTGTGTTTTGTTTTTTTTCTAGCTCCCTCCTCAAATTCATTCATCCTGGATCGCTGATATATCTCCAGTGACTACAAGTGCAACTCGCTGAAATCTGTCCAGTGACGCCAAACACCTGCTCCATCCCTAAGGCTCCCCGTCAAGCCCAACCCCCAAAAGCCTCTGCCTGATCCTGGCCTTTGACACCCCCCTTCTCCCATGCTCAGCAGGAAGCAGTCAGACGATTCCGGTGCCCCCTATCACCAAAAGGCTGGGATGTTAGGTCAAGGCAGGGGGAGGGAGGTGGCCCAGAGCAGATGCAAGCATCTGCAGGATGGATGGTGACAAAGATAACTGGCTAGCTGGCGCCTTCCTAGGGCCTTCCTAGACTCCTGGCCTGAGGCAGGAATTCCACACCTCTCATGCCCTCCCCCCCTCCCCTCCCTAAACAGCTGTATAAAAGAAATACCTATGCTGCTTTTGGGCGCGAACTTCCCTGGCCCACCCTGGGACCAGGGAGCTTCGCCCATTAAAGCCCCCTTCTTAATGGCCTGGATTCCGTGTCTTGCTTCTGCGCCGCCTACCTCTCAGCTGGGATCTTACAAACCTCTCCGTCGGGAACTTACAACCTTTCAATGATGATGTTCCAGAAGATGATGGCATGATTGTCATTGAATAAATGAGTAAATTCTTGATACTGTAGGATTCACAGTTTGTCTGGTTTGTGTTGACAACTACCGTACTACCGTACCGTATACAGGTAATACATTTCCTTTATTTTCATTTTAACAATAAATGTGTACTGTATTCTTCTTCATGGAAAAATAAGACATATCCCCTGAAAATAAGACCTAGCCCATCTTTGGGAGCAAAAATTAATGTAAGACACTGTCTTATTTTCGGGGAAACAGGGTAGTAGCATTTAACTGCTCTAAGATCATGTAACAATTGCCATTTCCTGTCGCCTTTTTAGGGATTGTAAATATAGGCGCATTCCAAGGACTATTGGAAGGTTCTATGTGGTCAACCTCTATTTGCTCTTGTATTCATTTATGAATATGATTTAATTTCTCCTTGGTTAATGGTCACTGATCCACCCACACAGGTCTATCATCTTTCCATTGTATAGGATCAGCATGAGGGTGAGGAGACTGAGCAGTGACCGCCCCTAAAAAGATTGATGTCCTCTCTGAGTTATTAACTGCTTTCCTTTGCCAATAACAATACATGACTGTAAAACTTCTAAAATATTTAAAGTATATTTATTAATTTTTATCTGATAAGGCTTTCCATGCCATTTCAAGTATATTGAAAAGATTTCTTCTAAGAAGAGAGAATGAATTTCTTGTATTACTCCGGGCCCTTGGAGTGATTCCAAGAATCACCTCTGTTAAGGCCTTGAAATTTTAACATGGAAAAAAACCACCAAACAAATATCTATATCCATGTATGACTTAAATATTATAATACCTTTTTATTATTATCTTAAGATATCAATTAGATTTAGACTAGTTTTGGCATAGAACATTTTTGGTTGAGATCAGAGAGTTAATCCTCTTTTTTAATTAGACCAATAAGCAACTTGTTTTGAATTCCTAATTATTAGAGAAAACACATTTCAACTACATAATTTCTCCCCATTTAATTTGCACTCTGAACTTCTAAAGCTGGCAAGTCAAATATATTTTGCGTGTCCTAGATTAATAACACTTTACATTTCTAAGAAAAATACAAGACATAATCAATGGAGAGCTTCAGTTCTGCCCTCTAGATTTTTTTATGAGGCAAATTTAAACTTTATTTTTTTATTTATATAATTAAGCCAACTTCCAAAAATTTTTTTGCTACAGGAGTTTGGAGGAAGTTTGTAGCCATTCAATGCAAATCACCACATTCCTTAGTGAAAGGTTGTAAGGTCCCCGAGGGAGAGGTTTGTAAGATCCCAGCTGAGAGGTAGGCGGTGGCACAGAAGCAAGACACGGAATCCAGGCAATTAAGAAGGGGGCTTTAATCTGCACTCCTGGGCGAAGCTCTCTGGTCCAGGGAAGTTCACGCCCAAAAGCAGCATAGGTATCTCTTTTATACGGCTGTTTAGAGAGGGGTGGGGGAGGGCATGAGAGGTGTGGAATTCCTGCCTCGGGCCAGGGGTCTAGGAAGGCCCTAGGGAGGCGAGGCGCCAGCTAGCCAGTTATCTTTGTCACCATCCATCCTGCAGATGCTTGCATCTGCTCTGGGCCACCTCCCTCCCCCTGCCTCGACCTAACATCCCAGCCTTTTGGTGCTGACTGCTTCCTGCTGAGCATGGGCGAAGGGGGGGTGTCAAAGGCCAGGATCAGGCAGAGGCAGATCTGAGGGCAGCCTAGTTTAGGGATGGAGCAGGAGCTGGTTTACGGTCACCCGAGACATTTCAGTGATCCTGGAGCGGATGAATTTGAGGAGGCAGGGAGCTAGGGAAAAAAAGACACTGATTAGAATTAGGGGCCCTATCAGGGGTAGGATCCAAGTAGCTAAAGGGCTTTGGAGCCAGCCGAAAGGAGAGTTGTCCTGTGAGTGTCTTGCACGTAATTCTTCACTCAGCTTAGTCAGGGTCTGCACGTTCTGTTCCACCACTCCGGACTCGTTGATGTAGTAACAGCATTCTTCTTGAAGGAACCTGCAGGTTCCTCCTCTTTCCGCAGGAAGAAGGTCTAGGGCCCTTCTGTTCTGCAGGGCTATTTGGGCTACCGATGTTACTTGTCGCTGCAGGGAAGCTAAGGAGGTCGTGGTAGACTCCAGGGCTATCTGGAGTTTGTCATTGAAATCCTGAGCAGAGATTATGCTGTTACCCAGGGCCCCCCCAGCTAGGCCCATTGAGGCAGCGATACTTACCCCCAACTTGACAGGGAGAAAGGCAGCCTGGCGGGCCCGGGGGTGGGATGAAGGGAGCAACCAGGCGAGCTCTGACTCTCCATACAAGGTTAGTTGGGGAACTACTGTGACCATGAAGCAAGGCCCGGGCTCAGAGGAGTTTATGCAGTTGCTTAAGGTGCCGTTGCACCAAAAGAAGGTACCCGGGCTGGCCCTGGTGAGACTGGCTGCGGTGTGGTTCTGAGTACAGTTCCAGGTGACCCGTCCCCCAGTTACCGGGTTGCTGGTCTGGTAGCATATCCACGGGGGCAAGCTGGGTTCTGGAGTTTCGGGTTCCCAGAGGGGAATGCCAGCCAGGGGAGGCTGACATTCACCATGTCCTTGGGTTCCTGGAGAAGTCATGAGTGGAACAGCAGCCAGCAAAGGTCTTTGGAGAGAGACACATAAAAAGCAGTGCGAGACATTGGGCAGGGTGTGGGTCTCGTTAAGGAATAGTAGAGTGTGTTGGATAAGTTGGAGCCGTGAGGACAGGACTTCTACCCAGGGGGAATCAGGCAGCTTCCCTTTAAGGGACTGTTCGGCCTGTAGGATGCTGTTGGAGACCTGGATTTGGGCCTCCTGAGACATGACATACTCCCGGGAGATGTAGATGGTCCCTGAAGGGGTCGAGCTCCAACCACTCCAATACAGTTTTCCCATAACTCCCGCAACCCATCGCTGGTTCCAGGGGTCCCGGACCCTGATGTTGAAGGTGCCGTCCTTCCAGAAAAAGGGGCCATACCTGACCTCTCTGTAGGCATCATGGATGACACAGTCTGACCAGCGGCAACCCCCATAGGTGTTGACGTCTTGATTACACCTGTCTGGGTTCCGTTGGTCGTAAGTAAAGCAGGCATATGGCCGGCCACCGTAGGTCGACAGCAATCAGGATCTCTGCCTGACAGCCAACCAGAGGGCAGTCCTGAAATCCTACCTGCTGGGTGACTTGTATGTTGCCCTGGTCATAGGTTTCATGGACTTTGAACCTCCACACATAAGCAGGTGGGGGTGAATATAGGTTGCCCAGGGCTGGGAGGAGAAGGAGGAGCGGGAGGGCAACTAATGCGGATCTTAGTGGGACCCAACACCTCACATTTATAGAAGTCATGCTGCTCTGGGGTCCTTAAGTCTGATCCTCACTGGGGTATGGTGCCTAGTAACCACCGGGGTAGAGGTGTCCCATACTTTTGGGTTAACAAGGGACACAGGCAGTGGGGAATCAGTGTTCCCGTGGAGGGAGGGAGCCAGGAGCGGAAGAAGCAGGGAAGCTGAAGGACTCTGAGTGAGCTGCAGAGTGGCCCCTAGTTTGACAAGGACATCTCATCCTAAAAGGGGTACGGGGCACGAAGGCATGAAGGCATGACTAGGAATGAGTGGGTTATAGGGCTATTGTCGAGGAGACAGGGAAGGGGTCCGGTGGCCAGTGGGCAGATGGATTTGCCGTCAATTCCCATGACCGAGATCGGGGAAGGGAACAGTGGCCCAGAAAAAGAAGGCAGAACAGAAAAGGTAGCCCCTGTATCGATCAAAAAGGAGATCATCTTACCCGCTACCTGGAGCTTTACCCAAGGCTCGGCCAGGGTGATGGGGGTAGTCGAACCCGGGCATCTCCAGTCTGCCAGTCCCAGCATGGCCAGCGGCGGGTCATGACCTGGAAGGACGGCCCCTCCACGCTGAGACGCAGAGGGCCCATCACCATTCCAAGGGCAGTCACTTTTCCAGTGGCCGCATTGACCACACGCCGGGCAGGGCTTGTTTGAAGCACGGGGTTGTGGGCATCCTTTAGCCCAGTGGCCTTCTTTTCCGCACTTGAAGCATCCTCCAGGTGGCGCTCTTCCTTTTGTTGTACCCCCATCACGCACAGTCCCCTTTGGACCATGCTCGGCCGCCGGCCTTAGGGCTGCTACCAAGGCTTGAGTTTGCAGATTCACCTTTTGTCGAAGGCGGGCCTCCCGATCTGACTCTGCCCGCTCTTCTCGGGCATTGAAAACCTTAAATGCCATATTCACCAGATCTCGGACAGGAGTCTGAGGGCCATCCTCTGCCTTTTTTTAACTTTTTTTCTAATATCTGGGGCTGACTGCGAAATGAAGTGAGTGGCTAGGACAGTTGCTCCAGCTGGGGACCCAGGGTCCAGGCGAGTATATAAGGTCAGAGCCTCAGTCAGCCTGTTAAGGAAGACCTCGGGGTTCTCATCTGGTCCCTGAGTAACTTCCCTCAGCTTGTCAAAATTAACGACCTTGTGGGAGACGGCCTGTAGGCTGGCTATTAGGCACTGGAGCATCTGGTCTGTGAGGTGGATCTGATCTGCATGGACCGTTGCCGCTCCTAAGACTCTTTCCCTTTCATCTGATGTTAGGGTGGAAGAGAGAATGACATGGATGTCATGCCAGGTGAGGTCATAGGCCTGAGAAAGGTATCGGAATTCCTTGATGAACGCGGTGGGGTTGGTGGAAAGACCCCAGCCGCTTCTAAATCTGGGAGAGATCTGACAGAGAGAAGGGAACATGAACCCTGACCACGCCCTCAGCTCCTGCTACTTCCTGGAGGGGGCAGAGGAGCGGAGGAGCCAGGGAGCGGGTGTGCCTGCTGACTGGGGAAGCAGGCGGGGGTGGGGGGAAGGTGGGCAGGTAAAAAAGGAGGCTCTGCGGGAGGGGGTGGCGGAGGGAGATCTGGAAGTGAGGATGGGGGAAGGGCGGAAACTGACTGCTGGGCAGAAGACAAGGCTGAAGGAGCCCTGTGATAGGGGGCGGGCGAGACAGCGGGGAGGAAGATTCTCAGGGGTTTCAGATAAGGCGGAAAGTGGAGGAGTGTCGGTAGGCAGGGGAAGTTTCTCCTGAGCTAGGAGAACCTGGGCAGTGGAACAGAAGGAGCAGAGGGAGGGACGGGAGTGCAGATAGAAAAAGGCCTGGACATATGGAACCTCCAGCCACTTCCCAGCTGGTTTGCAAAAATTGTTGAGGTCAGTCAGAATGTTAAAATCAAAAGTCCCATGTTCAGGCCATCTTGACCCATTGTCCAATTCATACTGAGGCCATGCCACGTTACAGAAGTAAATGAGGCGTTTAGGACGCAGATCCTGGGACAGGCCTAGTTTAGCCAGATTTGTAACAAGACACCCCAGTGGGGTCTTTGGATCTAATTTGGTTTTTTGGTTGCCCATTGTTGACGCCCAGGGCCCGTGACACTCCGAAGGGAGAAAGAGCGTCCTCTTCTCGCCTTTCGGAGTCCGGAATGAGGCCAAAGGCCGGAGGGAGCCAGAAAGAAGAAGGAACGTCTTCCGACTTCTACTGGCCCGGGCATTTCCCTGGGAAATCCCGGAAAAAGGGCTGGAAACCCGGAGGCAAGACTCTGACTCGGCCGAGATTTACAGACAGAGATGCCAGAAAATGACCCTAGGAGTCAACCAATAGGAATGGGAATCTCTGCTGACTCTGATGTTGCTGAGCTGGAGAGAAATCTGAGGGTTCCTTAGCCACAGGGGTACCCCAGGCCGGGAAAGGTCTTACAGGGCAGGGCACTTACCCCGTGCCCGGGTTTCACACCAAGATGAAAGGTTGTAAGTTCCCGACGGAGAGGTTTGTAAGATCCCAGCTGAGAGGTAGGCGGCGCAGAAGCAAGACACGGAGTCCAGGCCATTAAGAAGGGGGGTTTAATCTGCACTCCCGGGCGAAGCTCCCTGGTCCGAGGGTGGGCCAGGGAAGTTCGCGCCCAAAAGCAGCATAGGTATTTCTTTTATACAGCTGTTTAGGGAGGGGAGGGGGGAGGGCATGAGAGGTGTGGAATTCCTGCCTCGGGCCAGGGGTCTAGGAAGGCCCTAGGAAGGCACCAGCTAGCCAGTTATCTCTGTCACCATCCATCCTGCAGATGTTTGCATCTGCCCTGGGCTATACCCCTTGCCTCAACCTAACACTTAGCTTACTGGGAGAGCAGTCTTCCATGTTGGATTGCCACGTGTCTCTCCCTTCCCCACATCCTGCTTACTTTGGAAGTTTCAGCAACAGATCTGGCCACACATTTTTTTCATCCTTAATAGATAAAGACAGATCTCAAATTTTTTTTTTCTTTTACGCTTTCTGAAGTAATAACTAGCACCTAATTTGGCCATAATCAGCATTTCCCTGCGAATGCTTTTATAATTTTTTTAAAAAAAAACTTTAAGTAATCTCACTGCAGGAGAGCAGATAGCCTTGCCCTCTCCTGCCACCTTTGAATTTCTCCACACCAGAGGCGGTTTCAACGGTGGAGTTTCATTTCTTATCACAGATTTTAAATTCCAAATAAAAACTAAGATTTTAATTTGAACAAGAAACCACATTCCTTTAACGCACAAACCAAAATCCTATAATAAAATTTACTTTATATCATAACCTAATTCTTCCCCACGAGCCTGGCTGAAAAAGACGTTCCCTCCCCTACTCAGAGTTCGAGACTCGGCAGCTGGCCGTGGGCTTTGAGTGCGGTGAATTTCCCTCACCTTTTCCCGGTGACTCTTCTACACCTTTTTCTGGTGAATTTTCCACATCTTTTCTCAGTGTAATTTTTTCCTTCCTTGACTCGTAGGCGAGAAATACCTTCTCCTCCAGAAGTCCCGCACTGAAGGCACCAGATTTACGTTGGGCGCCAGATGTAGGAATCTCACGACCCGCGCGGAAGGAGTTCCAGTTCAGGGTTCGGGTTCTGGAGGAGGGCCGCACACAAATGAAGAGACTTGAGACGTGAAGAAATTCAACGTGGCGATGTGGGGGGGCCAGGAGGTGGTCCAACTCCAGTGGGTGAACTACTCCCTGCTCTGGAAGGGGAAAACATCTGAGGTAACATAAACAGAAATTTACATGTAGCCCTTAGCCAGGAAATAACAGAAACTTACACGGGACAAACAAGGTGGAGGCTGCTTCAGCTAACAATATCTCAACTAAAGGTGAGAGCAATGAAGGTTGTTGACCAGCCTAAACCGGTTTGGTTCAGTGGATAGAGCGTCAGTCACAGGTTCCATTCCGGTCAAGGGCATGTACCATTGTTGCGGGCACATCCCCAGTAGGGGGTGTGCAGGAGGCAGCTGATTTATGATTCTCTCTCATCAATGTTTCTAAATCTCTATCCCTCTCTCTTCCTCTCTATAAAAAATCAATAAAAATATACCGTATTTGCCGGCGTATAAGATGATTTTTTGGCCCTGAAAATACCGTATTTGCCGGCGTATAAGACGACTGGGCGTATAAGACGACCCCCTAACATTTCCACTCAAAATACAGAGTTTGTTATATACTCGCCGTATAAGACTACCCCCACTTGTAGGCATATTTTTCAGGGCCAAAAAATCGTCTTATACGCCGGCAAATACGGTATATATATTTTTTAAAAAGGTTGTTGACCAGCCTTCCTGGCTTCCTGTCAACATCTCTTTGTTTAGTGAAACTGATTTGAATTCCAACAATATGCTCCAATAAAATGCTTAGCAGTTGTTTTAAACACTGTAGATATAATAAGTAATTATAGTTTTTTAAAAAGTGTTACCTGCAATAAAAAAATACATTTCTTTTTTATTTAAACTAAGAATCACTTCCACAACTTTAAAGTGTGATTTTGTGTTTTTTTTTTTTTTATGTATATTTATTTATTTCAGAGAGGGAGAGAGAGGAAGAAACATCAATGATGAGAGAGAATCATTGACTGGCTGCCTCCTGCACTTCCCCTACTGAGGTATGGAGCCTGCCACCCAGGAATGTGCCCTTGATTGGAATCGAATCCGGGACCCTTCAGTCTGCAGACTAGGGCTCTATTCACTGCAATTGTGCCTGTCTTAGGTTGCACTCTGTCATGTAAAAAAAAAAAAGATTTCCTTACAGGAAAAATTATATTTAAAAACGGAAAAATAAAATGATCGGAAGCACTCCCCAGATGCCAGTGTTTGTTATTTCCTGGTGGAAGTACATGTTTTTTGGTTTTTTTTTTAAAATGTTTTTATTGATTTCAGAGTGAAAGGGAGAGGGAGACAGAGGTAGAAACATCAATGATTTTCATATACACCCCCTACTGGGGATGGACCCCACAACCCAGGCATGTGCCCTTGACCGGAATTAAACCCAGAAACCTTCAGTCTGTAGGTGGAGGCTCTATCCACTAAGCCAAGCCAGCTGGGCCGTACCCATGGGTGTTTATAATTTTACTGAGTACTTTCCCCTAATATCAGCTCTGCAGTGCTGGTCACCGGTCAAACCCGACCCTGCACTACTTTGTGAGAGTCCTGATGGCTCCAGAGTCAGGAGTGGGTGCTGCCAGCTGTTGACAAGTCCTTTTCCCAGGTGTGCAGGTGTGTGAGTGACCCACAGTCATCACCTAACCCACGCCAGCTGCTCCCACCCCAGCCTACAAATCCAGATCACGGGTCTCCTCCAAGCTGGTCTCCAGCTGATCCTCTTTACCTCCCTCACCGGGCCCGGGGCTCCCTCTGTGAGACGTGGCCAGGGGAGCCCCATCCCCAGCAAAGGAAGCAGACCCTACAGCGCTGGAACACGGTAGGCCCTGGGCACCTGCCAGGGAGCAGGCAACACCCGCCCCTCCACCCCAGACCTGGCAAACAGTGGGTGCCTAATCAGAACAGACATCTGAGCAGAGAGCCACGTTAGCCAGATCCCATCCCACCCAGCCAGGAAGAGGCCTGGCCAGACATGGGTCACCAAGAGTATAAATTCTTGACAAAGAGACCCACGTCCTATCCTCTGGCACCCCAGTTTAACTGGGATTTAAAGCCCCCGGAAGGGGCACAGCTGCTGCCCTCCCCACAGCCCTTCCCTCTCCCTCAGGGGCTGGATTTCCCTGGCCTGGGCCAGGCAATGGAATGTTGCGTTGATGGTTGCCTAGGCGACCAGGGCCTGCGTGGTGGCCGCCATCCGGGAGGAGGGAACACGGAGCACGCTGTGGCACCGTCCTCCATCAGAAACCCTCCAGGTGGAGAGAAAGCCCAGCAATGGCCAGGAGAATGGCCGTGTCCTGGGAGAAATATCCTCCACTGGCCTTACCAGACAGGCTACCTGTGTGAGTGGCTCGGGGTGGCGGGGAGGGCCATAAGAAGGGCTGTAAGGAAGGCGGAAAGGAGGGCCAGAGTGAGTGGGTGGCTCCTTCTCTCCTGAGCCCTGGATCCTGGCTTCCACAGCCTGTTCATGGTGCGAGGTCATTGCCCCCATTTCACAGATGAAAACCACTGAGGCTCAGCAAGAACTGGGGACTCCCCTGAGGGCTCGGGGCTGGTTAGAGCAGAGCTGGGCCAGTTGGCCAGGCCTCTATCCTGCCCTGTGTTCCCACCCCAGCTGACATCCAGCCGAGTTTAAATGGTGTGAACCCTGATGGGAAGGAATTATTCTATGAACCTTTGCCCCCTGTGCCTGCAAATGGCATTGTTAAAGGGAGAGCAAAGGAAGCCTGCCCCAGGCCTGCATTGTGTGCAGGGGAGTGACTGGGGTTCCCAACCGTAGAGTTAGAATCTGAAAATGGCAGCGTTTGCCCTGGACCGGGGCTGGGGAAGATTGTGGGATGGAGTTCGTGTATCCCTCCCGCTCCCTGTGGGGCTGGCTGCGGACCCCGCCCCCGAGGCCTAACATGTGTCTGAGATTTCAACTTGGCCACAGCACTAAGCTGATCTCCCCTGACCCCTCACCCACTCAGCCTTCCTCCATCAGCAGCACCCTCCCAGCTTAGTCCTAGGTTCATGTTGAACTCCATTCTGCCTATTTTTTAAAAAATATACACTGAGCCGAAACCGGTTTGGCTCAGTGGTAGAGCGTTGGTCTGCGGACTGAAAGGACCCAGGTTCAATTCCGGCCAAGGGCATGTACCTTGGCTGCGGGCACATCCCCGGTAGGGGGTGTGCAAGAGGCAGCTGGTCGATGTTTCTCTCTCATCGACATTTCTAGCTCTCTATCTCTCTCCCTTCCTCTCTGTAAAATATCAATAAAAAATATTTTTTTTAAATAAAAAATAAATAAAATATACACTGAATGGCCAGATTATTATGATCTCCAAAAGAATCTGACCACTCAGTGTATATCCTATAGAATAACAGGCTAATATGCAAATTGTCCCCTCCATCAGGAGTTTGACCATCAGGCAGGCAGGCCAACTGTCCATGTGCCCTCCCCCTGGTCTGGCGGGCCGGACCCCACACATGCACAAATTCATGCTCCGGGCCTCTAATATATATATATATGAAGAGAGATCATCATAATCTGGCCACTCAGTGTATTTTTATTGGTTTCAATAAAAGGACTACAGTGGGGGCTCACCTCCTTCTGGGCCCGCAGGGAGGGGAAGGATGAGGGAAGGAGAGAGAGAGAGAGAGAGAGAGAGAGAGAGAGAGAGAGAGAGAGAACATCAATGATGAGAGAGAATTATTGATGGCTGCCTCCAGCACATCCCAACCCTGCAACTCTGGCATGTGCCCTGGACAGGAATCAAACCCAGGACCCTTCAGTCCACAGTCCACGCTCGGTCCACTGAACCAAACAGGTTTCAGCAAAAGTCATCATTGTAATGCTGTCAATGCTCTAAAAATCATTCTATAAATTTAATATATCAATAGAATGTTCAATAGACTTTTTATGTGCTAATTATTATTTTTTTTAAAATGGGTGTACTTGCCCGGCTGGTGTGGCTCAGTGATTGACCATGGACCTCTGAACCAGGAGGTCATGGTTCGATTCCTAGTCAGGGCACATGCCCAGGTTGCAGGCTCCATCCCCAGGAGGGGGCGTGCAGGAGGCAGCTGGCCAATGATTCTCTCTAATCATTCATGTTTCTCTCACTCCTTCTGCCTGCCTCTCTGAATTTTTTTTTTTAATTAAAAATTGGTGTACTCATACAAAGGGGAGTGGTGAGGAAACTGAAGCATTCACGTTTTTGCAAAACCGTGGGGAGGAGGGAGGGACCCAAATCAGATTGTGGCTGCGTTTGGCCTGCGGGCCATCTGCTTGCACTCCATGGCTGCACATGCTAATTATTGGGGGGCGGGTGGAGGGGGCGAGCTCTGCAGTGGCCCAAGCCCTGAAGGTCCTGGCCTCCTGTCCATCCCCCCTCCCCAGGTCGCCAAGGCCCCCCCCCGAGCCCAGCGAGATGTGGAAGGGGGATGAGGCGCTACAACACGTGGCCGAGGCGCGACAACGCATTGCCAAGACTCGGCAATGCGCGGCTGTGGCGCAACACTGCGTGGCCCGTGCGCTGCAATGCGTGAACCAAGCGCTCCAAGGCGTGGATGAGGCGGTACAAGGCGCGGACGGGGCGGAACAATGCATTGACGAGGTGCTGCCACGCGTGGACCAAGCGCTCCAAGGCATGGACGGGGTGCAACAACACGTGGCCAAGGCGCTACAACGCATTGCCGAGACTCGGCAATGCGCGGCCGAGGCGCAACACTGCGTGGACTGGGCGCTACGACGCGTGGACGAAGCGCTCCAAGGCGTGGATGAGGGGCTACGAGGCGCGGACGGGGCGGGACAGTGCATTGACGAGGCGCTGCAACGCGTGGACCAAGCGCTCCAAGGCATGGACCGGGTGCAACAACGCGTGGAGGAGGCGCTACAACGCGTGGACTGGGCGCTACAACGCGTGGACGAGGCCCTACAACGGGTGGACGAGGCGCTACAGCGCCTGAACAGGGCGATATATCTCATGGACGGGTCGCAAGAACTCGTAGACAAGACGCAACGTGTGCCCTGACCAGGAATAGAACTGCCCCTCTCCTCCAGTCAACCCTCGTCCTCCTTCAGGACAGGGTTGACCTGTCACTTCCCCAGGAGGCCTCCCTGTCCCCCACCACCACCACCACCACCCTCCTTGTACTCTAGACCTCCCCCCACCCTGTCAGAGTGCGATGACACATTGGCAGGACTGTTGGATCCACTTGCCCTCCCCATTAGCCTGCAAGCCCGTGATGGCGGGTCTTGTCTTGTCCCCGACTGCCTCCTCACTGAGTACCTGGCACATAGTAGCTGCTCAATAAACATTTGTAACTATGCACCTCTAACACAATTGAAGTTGAGGAAGGAAGAGTGCATGCTGGGTTTGAGATGAGGGCATCTTGGTGGGGGAAGAAGGAGGGGGGAGGAATGGGCCTGAGGAAGGAAAGACCCAAGAAGGGCTCACCTGTGTCTGTAGTGTTGCGGTGAAGATGGTGACTCTACGCCCAGACTCCCCGAGTTCAAATCCCATCTTGGATTTGAGACCAAAAGCACGATCCATAAGGGAAACGGTGGCAGATCCCACCTCCTCACAATGTAGCACGTTGCTGTGTGAAACATCGTGGGAGAGGATGGAAAGAGAGGCTCCAGCCATGGGGGAGGGAGAGGGGGAGACATATGGGACAGAGGATCACCTGGGGCACAGAGAAGAAGGTCTCGCATGCAGGGAGATGCCGGGCGCAAAACAAAGGGAAAGAGAACAAGCCACTTAGAGCACAGGCCATGGTCACGGACGGGTGTTTGGCTGGGGAAGGTATAGGGATGGCAAATATCATCATTGGCCATTAGAGAAAGGAAACAGCACAACACACCTATCAGAATGCCTTAAGGGGGGAGGGGGGAGTAACGGTGAGGATGTAGAAAAACTAGATCACTCACACACAGCTGGTTGGGATATAAAATGGCACCACCTCTCTGGAGAGGAATAGGCAGTTTCTTTAAAAACAATAAAATAAAATAAAAAGTAAACATGTGTTTCCCAGAGGACCCAGCAGGTATGCTCTTGGGCCGTGGTTAGCAAACTGCGGCTCTCTGGCCCCTTGAGTGTGGCTCTCCCACAAAATGCCATGGCCTGGGCGAGTCTATGTTGAAGAAACAGTGTTAGAAAAAGTTTAAGTTTAAAAAATGTGGCTCTCCAAAGAAATTTCAATCATTGTATTGTTGATATTTGACTCTGTGGACTCATGAGTTTGCCAACCATGAGTTTGCTTTTAGGCATCTGCCAGGCCAGAGAAGGGATAACGCTTGTTCATACAAAATTCAGGACCGGACTCTTCAGAGTTGCTTTATTCATCCTAGCCCCAAACTGGAAACAGCCCAAAGGTCCTTTAACCTGACAGGTTAAAGAAACACTGCCCCTTCCTGCTATGGAGTGCTACGTAGTAATCAAAGGGAACCAACCGGGGAGAAACTAAGATGGAGGCATAGGTAAACGCCTAACTGCAGCCTCACACAACAATCTCAAAAAATACAACTAAAATATAAAGTGGCCATTATCCAGAACTACAGGAAAGTTGACTGACTAGAAATTCTACAACTAGAAGGAAAGAGAAAACCTGAAGGAAAATCAGAGGAGCTGTAAAATCCTAAGATACAGAGGCATAGTGCACGTGTGGGGAGAGTACGGAACTGCAGACGAGGGTCAGCTGAGTGCCTGGCTGGTGTTCCCTAGGAGATAAAAGCTCCAGACTGTGCTGAATCTGAGTTCCGACTTCACGGAACCCCAGTTCTGGGCGAGACCCTCGAGTCCCAGGCTCATACAGAGGGAATCAGGGCTGTAAAGCGGGAGCTCAGGGGAACAGTGAAAGGCAGAGCCCCAGAGTCGAGCCCATTGCTCACAGAGGACAGATTGTTGATTGAGCCACTGGATTGCCCTAGTGAGAAGGAGACATAAGCTCCGGAACTGCTCTTAACGCCACTTCCAACTGCTCTGAACCCCAGTTCCGGGCTCATTGGGGGAGAGACTAGACTGTCTAGTAGCGGGTGAAACTGTAGAGCACGTTTCTCTCAGAGGTGGTTGCAGTGAGTACCAAAGGACACTGAGGAACTCTGAGACTGAGGAACCTCATAGGGTGGGGCTGCTGGGAAGCCAAGGCTGTCGGCTCCACCCTGAAACTCCGCCCAATCCAAGCTGAGCACAGAAGCTTTTGCAATTTCCAAGTCTAGTGGAATAAGGCTGTCTCCTGGCATAGACACAGCTGATCCTCACAGCCAATTGGCTTGGAGGTCAGTTCCTCCCAGTGATACCAAGAACAATCAAGACTTAACTACAAAAGGCTGTACACACAGTCCACAAAGGGGTGCACCAAGAGTGTCCACCTTAGGTAACTGGGAGGCTGACCCACTGAACCATATAGGACTCCATAGCACACAAAGCCACCCGACCAACTCAGGGAAACAGCAAAAATGCCGAGACAAGGAAACAAATCACAAACTAAAGAAATGGAGGACAAAAAGTGACTCAGTATAGAGTTCAAAGCCACAGTTATAAGGTTTTTCAAGAATTTCTTAGAAAAGGCCAAAACCGGTTTGGCTCAGTGGTAGAGCGTCGGTCTGTGGACTGAGAGGTCCCAGGTTCGATTCCGGTCAAGGGCATGTACATTGGTTGCAGGCACATCTTCAGTGTGGGGTGTGCAGGAGGCTGCTGGTCGATGTTTCTCTCTCATTGACGTTTCTAGCTCTCTATCTCTCTCCCTTCCTCTCTTAAAAAAAAATCAATTAATATATATATATATATATATATATATATATATATATATATATTTTTTTTTTTTTTTAAAGAATTTCTTAGAAAAGGCCAATAAAAAAATGAGACCTATGAGGATATGAAAAAGGGATCAACTAGAAATAAAGAATACATTTTCTTAAGTAAAAAACATTATACAGAGTCGTAAAATCAGAATGGAAGATCACAAGAATCGAATCAAAGATTTGGAATATGAAGAGCCAGAGGACACTCCTCCAAAGAAGCAAGAAGACAAGAGAATCCAAAAAGTCGAAGATAATGTAGGAAACCTCTGGGACAACTTCAAGCGAACCAATATCAGAATTATGGGCGTCCCAGAAAAAGAGAGAGAGGAAGATACCAAAACCATATAGGAAGAAATAGTGATAGAAAACTTCCCCCAGCTGGTGAAAGAAAGAGACTTACAAGTCCAAGAAGCTCACAGAACCCCAAACAAAAGGAATCCAAAGAGGGCCACACCAAGACACATCATAATTAAAATCCCAAGAGCAAAAGACAAAGAGAGAATATTAAAAGCAGCAAGAGAAAAGCAGGTAGTTACCTATAAAGGAGCACCCATATGATTGTCAGCTGATTTTTCAACTGAAACCATGCAAGCCAGATGAGAATGGCAAGAAATATTCAAGGTGATGAATAGCAAGGACCTACAGCCAAAAATACTCTACCCAGCAAAGCTATCACTCAGAATCCAAGGCCAGATAAAGAGCTTCACAAAAAATTAAAGCTAAAGGAGTTCATCACCGCCAAACCAGAAATATTTGAGTTGTTGAAGGGGGTTCTTTAGGAAGAGGAATAAAATAAAGATAAACATTATGAACAACAAATACGTAACTATCAACAAGTGAATCTAAAGACCAAGGGAATTAAAAAAAAATCAGATGAACAATATTAACTGGTGAATATAATAGAATCAGAGGTATGGAAGGGGAGTGAACTGACAATTCCTGGAGGAAAAGGTTGTGAGGAGTGCAGGAAGAGACTGAACATAAACTGTGCACCTATGGATGAGGACAATGGGGGGTGGGGAAAGGGCAGAGGGTGGAGTGGGAACCTGGTGGAGGGGAGCAATGGAGGGGGAAAATAAGGAACGTTTGTAATAATATGAACAATAAAGATTTATTTTTTTAAAAAAAGAAATACTATCTTTATAATGGGTGTTCTAGCCCGGCTGGCGTGGCTCAGTGATTGAGTTTGGACCTCTGAACCAGGAGGTCATGGTTCGATTCCTAGTCGGGGCACATGCCCAGGTTACAGGCTCCATCCCCAGGAGGGGGCGTGCAGGAGGCAGGCGCCCAAGCCCTGAAGGTCATGGCCTCCTGTCCATCCCCCCTCCCCAGGACAGCGAGACACCCGCCCGACCACCACCACCTTGGGAGATGCAGAAGGCGGCCGAGGCGCTACAACGCATAGCTGAGGTGCGACAACACATGGCCGAGATTCGGCAAAGCATGGCCAAGGCGCAACACTGCCGAGACAAAGAAACAGAGGTATGGAAGGGCAGTGAACTGACGATTCCTGGAGGAAAAGGTTGTGAGGAGTGCAGGAAGAGACTGAACATAAACTATGCACCTATGGATGAGGACAATGGGGGGTGGGGAAAGGGCAGAGGGTGGGGTGGGAACTTGGTGGAGGGAAGCAGTGGAGGGGGGGGAAAAGGAACATTTGTAATAATATCAACAATAAAGATTTATTTTTTTTAAAAAAATAAGAAATAGTATCTTTATGCCATAATTGCCGAGAACTAGAACTAACCCAACTGGAAGGTGAGTGGACAAACCATACCGTGAAATACTACTGAGCAGTGAGAAAGGATGTACCTTGCTGATACACACACACACACACACACACACACACACACACACACACGAAGGGTTCAAGAATGAATACTGCACCCTAGCTGGTTTGGCTCAGTGGATAGAGCCTCGGTCTGCGGACTCAAGAGTCCCAGGTTCCATTCCGATCAAGGGCATGTACCTTGGTTGCAGGCATATACCCTGTAGGGGATATGTAGGAGGCAGCTGATCAATATTTCTCTATCACTGATGTGTCTAACTCTCTATCCCTCTCCCTCTCTGTTAGAAATCAATAAAATGTATTTTAAAAAAGAAGAAAAGAATGAATACTGCTAAGTAAAAGAAGCCAAACTCAAAAAAGTTCAAGGCGTAGGATTCTATTGATGACTCTCTGAAAAAGGCGGAATTATCGAGCTAGAGAACAGGTCCATGGCTACCACGTGTTGAGGACAACGGGACACCAGAACTTTTGGGACAAAGGTGTTGTATCTTGACAGTGGTGGTGGTTACATGCCTTCATGTATTTGCCAAAATTCACAGGACTGTGTGTGGAAAAAATGAATTTTACTTTATTCGATTATATCTCAATTTTTTAAAAAATCAGGAAAAAACTAAATCATGTGTCTTGTCCCTTCACATCAATGGATGTGGACAGTCTGCAACTTACTGCAAGCTGCTCAAAGATAACATTATTTTAGTTCCATTTTTAAAAATATGCTGTAGGAATCTCTTTCATGACCTGCGTGGAAAGAGTTCCAATTCAGGGTTCAGGTTCTGGAGGTGGGCCGCACACAAATGAAGAGACTTGAGACTTGAGGAATTCAACGTGGCGATATGGGGGCCAGGCGGTTGTCCGACTCTAGTGGGAGAACTACTCCCTGCTCTGGCCCTGCCATCCCATTTTATTGAGGATTTGGGGAAAACATGTGAGGCAACATAAACAGAAATTTACATGTAGCCGTTAGGCAGGAAATACCAGAAATTACACGGGACAAACAAGGTGGAGGCTGCTTCAGCTAACAATATCTCAACTAACGGTGAGAGAGCAATTGAGGTTGTTGACCAGCCTTCCTGGCTTCGTGTCAACATCTCTTTTTTTTAGTGAAAGTGATCTGTTTTCCAGCAATATGCTCCAATAAAATGCTTAGCAGATGTTTTAATTATTTTTTAATATATTTTAATTGATATTTTACAGAGAGGAAGGGAGAGAGATAGAGAGCTAGAAACGTCGATGAGAGAGAAACATCGACCAGCCGCCTCTTGCACACCGCCTACGGGGGATGTGCCCACAACCAATGTACATGCCCTTGGCCAGAATCGAACCCGGGACCCTTCAGTCCGCAGACCGACGGTCTATCACTGAGCCAAACCGGTTTCCGCTGAAATGCTTAGCAGTTGTTTTAAACAATGCAGGAATTATAAGGAGTTACAGTTTTTTAAATAGTGTTACCTGCTATAAGAAAATACATTTCTTTTTTTGTTTTTAACGAAGAATCACTTCCACAATTTTAAAGTGGGAAGGATGGTTGAGTTTGTGGGCTTTTTAATGTATATTTATTTCTTTCATAGAGGAAGAGAGAAAAAGAAACATTAATAATGACAGAGAATCATGGATTGTCTTTCTCCTGCACGTACCCACTGGGGTATTGAGCCTGCAACCCACGCATGTGTGCAAAGATAACAAGATGCTAGTGTTTGTTATTTCCTGGTGGAAGACCAAGGGGATTGTTAAAATACATATATATATATATATATATATATATATATATATATATATATATATTATTGATTTCAGAGAGAAAATGAGAGGAAGACAGAGGTAGAAACATTAATGATGAAAATCATTGATCGGCTTCCTCCTGCACACCCCTACTGGAGATAGAGCCCACAACCCAGGCATATGCCCTTGACCGGAATTAAACCCGGAACCCTTCAGTCTGCAGGTGGAGGCCCTATCCACTCAGCCAAGCCGGCTGGGGAATACCCAAGGGTGTTTGTCATTTTACTGAGAACTTTCCCCTAATATCAGCTCTGCAGTGCTGCTCACGGGTCAAACCCGACCCTGCACTACTTTGAGAGAGTCCTGATGGCTCCAGAGCCAGGAGTGGGTGCTGCCAGCTGTTGACAAGTCCTTTTCCCAGGTGTGCAGGTGTGTGAGTGACCCACAGTCATCGCCTAACCCACACCGGCTGCTCCCACCCCAGCCTACAAATACAGATCACGGGTCTCCTCCAAGCTGGTCTCCAGCTGGTCCTCTTTACCTCCCTCACCGGGCCGGGGATCCCTCCGTGAGACGTGGCCAGGGGAGCCCCATCCCCAGCAAAGGAAGCCGACCCTCACAGCGCTGGAACAAGGTAGGCCCTGGGCACCTGCCAGGGAGAAGGTGACACACACCCCCAGACCTGGCAAACAGTGGGTGCCTAATCAGAGCAGACATTTGAGCACAGACCCTCGTTAGCCAGGTCCCATCCCACCCAGCCAGGAAGAGGCCTGCCCAGGCACGGGTCACCAAGAGGGTAAATTCTTATCTAAGGGTCTTCTCCTCTGGCACCCCAGTTTGACTGGGAGTTAAAGACCCCGAAGGGGCACAGGCTGCTGCCCTCCCCGAAGCCCCTCCCTCTCCCTCAGGGGCTGGATTTCCCTGGCCTGGGCCAGGCAGTGGAATGTTGCGTTGATGGTTGCCTGGACGGCCAGGGCCTGCGTGGTGGCCGCCTTCTGGGAGGAGGGACCACGGAGCACGCTGTGGCACCGTACTCCATCAGAAACCCTCCAGGTGGAGAGAAAGCCCAGCAATGGCCGGGAGAATGGCTGTGTCCTGGGAGAACTATTCCCGACTGGCCTTGCCAGACAAGCTGAGTGTGTGAGTGGCGGGGAGGGCCAGAGGAGGGCCGGAAGGAGGGCCGGAAGGAGGGCCAGAAGGTAGGCAGGAGGGTGGGCGGAAAGTGGGCCGGAAGGAGGTCCGGAGTGAGTGGGTGGCTCCTTCTCTCCCAAGCCCAGGATCCTGGCTTCCACAGCCTGTTCACGGTGCGAGGTCATTGCCCCCATTTCACAGGTGAAAACCACTGAGGCTCAGCAAGAACTGGGGACTCCCCTGAGGGCTCGGGGCTGGTTAGAGCAGAGCTGGGCCAGTTGGCCAGGCCTCTATCCTGCCCTGGGTTCCCACCCCAGCTGACATCCAGCCGAGTTTAAATGGTGTGAACCCAGGTGGGAAGGAATTATTCTATGAACCTTTGCTTCCTGTGCCTCCAAATGGCATTTTTATTCTTTTTTATTATTTTTTTTAATATATTGTATTTATATTTTACAGAGAGGAAGGGAGAGAGAGAGACAGCTAGAAATGTCGATGAGAGAGAAACATCGGCCATGTGCCTCTTGCACACCCCCTACTGGCGATGTGCTCCCAACCAATGTACATGGCCTTGACTGGGAAGGAACCTGGAACCTTTCAGTCCTCAGAATCTACCGCTGAGCCAAACCGGTTTTGGCCAAATAGCATTTTTAGAGGGAGAGCAAAGGAAGCCTGCCCCAGGCCTGCATTGTGTGCAGGGGAGTGACTGGGGTTCCAACCGTAGCCTTAGAATCTGAAAATGGCAGTGTTTGCCCTGGACCGGGGCTGGGGAAGGCTTGCGGGATGGAGTTCGTGTATCCCTCCTGCGACCCCGCCCCCGAGGCCTAACAGGTGTCTGAGATTTCAACTTGGCCACAGCACAGAGCTGATCTCCCCTGTTCTCTCTCCCGAACCCAGCCTTCCTCCATCAGTAGCACCCTCCCAGGTCTCAGTCCTAGGTTCACCTTGAACTCCTTTCTGTCTACTTTTTTTTAAAAATATACACTGAGTGACCAGATTATTAGGATCGCTGAACGCATAATAATCTGACCACTCAGTGTATATCCTATAGAATCAAAGGCTAATATGCAAATCGTCCTGTCCATCAAGAGTCTGACCAGCAGGCAGGCCGGCCAACTGCCTGAGTCCCCTCCCCCTGGCCAGGCTGGCCGGACCCCACCCATGCACAAATTTATGCACCGGGCCTCTAATATATATATAGATAGAGATCATCATAATATGGCCACTCAGTGTATTTTTATTGGTTTCAATAAAAGGACTACAGTGAGGGCTCACCTCCTTCTGGGACCACAGGGAGGGGAATGGTGAGGAAGAGAGAGAGAGGGAGAGAAACATCAATGATGAGAGAGAATCATTGATGGCTGCCTCCTGCACATCCGGAGTCTGCAACTTGGGCATGTGCCCTTGACAGGAATCAAACCCGGGACCCTTCAGTGCACAGTCCATGCCCCATCCACTGAGCCAAACCAGTTTCGGCAATAGTCATCATTTTAATTCTGTCAATTCTCTAAAAATCCTTCTATAAATTTAATATATCAATAGAATGTTTAATAAACTTTAATGTGCTAATTATTTTTTTTTAATGGGTGTACTTGCCTGGCTGGTGTGGCTCAGTGATTGAGCATGGACCTCTGAACCAGGAGGTCATGGTTGGATTCCTAGTCAGGGCACATGCCCAGGTTGCAGGCTCCATCCCCAGGAGGGGGCGTGCAGGAGGCAGCTGACCAATGATTCTCTCTAATCATTCATGTTTCTCTCTCTCCTTCTGTCTGCCTCTCTGGAACTAATTTTTTTAAAATAAATCTTTATTGTTCACATTATTACAAATGTTCCTCATTCCCCCCCTCATTGCTCCCCTACACCAAATTTCCATTCAATTCTCTGCCCTTGCCCCATCCCCCCTTGTCCTCATTCATAGATGCAGTTTATGTTCAGTCTCTTCCCACCCTGCCCCACTCCCCATTTCCCTGAGAATCATCAGTCCACTCCCCTTCCATACCTCTGATTCTATTATATTCACCAGTTAATATTGTTCATCATGATTTTTACTTCCCTTGGTTTTTAGACTCACTTGTTGATAGTTACGTGTTTGTTCATACTTTTTATCTTTATTTTCTTCCTCTTCCTAAAGCACCCCTTTTAGCAATTCATGTAATTCTGGCTTGGCAGTGATGAATTCCTTTAGCTTAAATTTATTTGTGAAGCTCTTTATCTGGCCTTCGATTCTGAGTGATAGCTTTGCTGGGTAGAGTATTTTTGGCTGTAGGTTCTTGTTATTCATCACCTTGAATATTTCTTGTCATTCCCGTCTGGTCTGCGTGGTTTCTGTTGAGAAATCAGCTGATAGTCGTATGAGTGCCCCTTTATAGGTAACTACCTGCTTTTGTCTTGCTGCTTTTAATATTCTCTCTTTGTCTTTAGCTCTTGGAATTTTAATTATGATGTGTCTTGGTGTGGTCCTCTTTGGATTCCTTTTGTTTGGGGTTCTGTGTGCTTCCTGTACGTGTAAGTCTATTTCTTTCACCAGGTGGGGGAAGTTTTCTGCCACTATTTCTTTCAATATGTTTTCGGTATCTTGTTCTCTGTCATCTTCTGGGATGTCCATAATTCTGATATTGGTTTGTCTGAAGTTGTCCCAGAGGTTTCCTACACCATCTTCAACTTTCTGGATTCTCTTGTCTTCTTGCTTCTGTGGAGGAGTGTCTTCTGGCTCTTTGTGTTCCAAATCTTGGACTTGATTCTTGCAATCTTCCAATCTGTTTTTAGGACTCTGTAAAATATTATTTATTTCAGAGATTGTATTCTTTATTTCTAGTTGACCCTTTATTATTTCTTGTGGATCCCTTATCATATCCTCATAGATCTCATTTATTTTATCGGCCTTTTCTAAGAGATTGTTGAACAACCTTATAAGCGTGGCTTTGAATTCTATATCCAGTCGCTTTTTGTCCTCCATTTCTTTTGTTTGTGATCTGTTTCCTTCTTGTCTTGGCATTTTCGCTGCTTCCCCGAGTTGGTAGGTTGGGAGGATCAGCTGTGTCTATGCCAGGAGACAACCTTATTCCACTAAGACTTGGAAACCTGCAAAAGCCTCTCTGTGTTCAGCTTGGATGGGGCAGTTACAAGGTGGAGTCTATAGCCTTGGCTTCCGGTTAGCCCCGCCCTCTGAGGTTCCTGACTCTCAGTGTACCTCAGTGACCTATGGTATTCACGGCAAGCACCTCTGAGAGAAAGGCACTCTAGAGTTTCGCCCGCTACCAGACAGTGTAGTTTCTCCCCCAACAAGCCCACAACTGGGTTTAGAGCAGTTGGAAGTGGGGTTAAGCACAGTCTGGAGCTTAAGTCTCCTTCCCGCTAGGGCAATCTCATGGCCCAATCAATAGTCTGTCTTCTGTGAGCGAAATATGTGCGACTCAGGGGCTCTGCCTTTCGCCGCTCCCCTGAGCTTCTGTCTTACAGCCCGGATTCCCTCTGTATGAGGCTGGAGCCCGAGGGTGCTGCCCAGGACTGGGGTTCAGTGCAGTCAGAACTGGGGCTCAGCACATTCCTGAGCTTTTGAGTCCTTCCCGCTGGGGCAATCCATCAGCTCAGTGAACAGTCTGTCCTCTGTGTGCAATGTTCGCGACTCCGGGTTCTGCCCTTCGCCGCTCCGCTGAGATTCAGCCTTACAGCCCAGATTCCCTCTGTATGAGCCTAGACCCCAGGGTCTTGCCCAGAACTGGGGTTCAGTGTAGTCGGAGTTGGGATTCAGCACAGTTTGGAGCTTTTATCTCCTTCCCGCTAGGGAACGCCAGCCAGGCACTCAGCCGCCCCTCCTCTCCTGCTCTGTCCTCTCCCCACTTGCACACCGTGTCTCTGTACCTTAAGCTTTTACAGCTCCTCTGATTTTCCTTCTGGTTTTCTCTTTCCTTCTAGTTGTAGAATTTCCAGTCAGTCAACTTTCCTGTAGTTCTGGATAGTGTCCACTCTATATTTTAGTTGTATTTTTTGAAATTGTTGAGTGCGGCTGCAGTTAGGCGTTTACCTCTGCCGCCATCTTATTGCTCTTCCCTAAAACTAATTTTTAAAAACTTAAAAATTGGTGTACCCATACAAAGGAGAGTGGTGAGGAAACTGAAGCATTCACGATTTTGCAAAACTGTGGGGAGGAGGGTGGGACAAAAATCAGATTGTGGCTGCATTTGGTCTGTGGGCCATCTGCTTGCACTCCATGGCTGCACATGCTAATTAATGGGGGGCGGGTGGAGGGGTCGAGCTCTGCAGTGGCCCAAGCCCTGAAGGTCCTGACCTGCTGTCCATCCCCTCCTCCCCAGGACGGCTAGACCCCCTCCACACCCCTGAGCCTTGCGAGATGCAGAAGGCGGCCGAGACGCAACAAGGCATGGCAGAGGCGGGAAAACACATCGCCGAGGTGGGACAACACTTGGCCGAGATTCGGCAACGCATGGCCGAGGCGCAACACTGCGTAGACGGGGCGCTACAACGTGCGGCCGTGGCGCATCAACGCATGGGCGAGGCGTTACAACGCCTGGACTGGACTGAACAGCACTTGGGCCACGCGCTACGACGCGTGGCCGAGGCGCATAAACGCATTCACGAGGCGGAACGATGCGTGTATGAGGTGCTACACGGCCTGCAAGGGGTGCAACAACGCATGGACGAGGTCCTACAACGCCTGTGTGAGGTGCGACAACGCGTGGCCGAGCCACCACAAAGCATTGAGGAGGCGCTACAAGGTGTGGACCAGGCGCTACAAGGCATGAACGGGGCGCAACAACACGTGGACGAGGCGCTACAACGCATGGACTGGGCGCAACAACGCATGGACGAGGCCCTACAGCTTGTGGAGGAGGCCCTACCACGCCTGGATGGGGCGCAACTTGTGCCCTGACCAGGAAAAGAACTGCCCCTCTCCTCGAATCACCCCTCCTCCTCCTTCAGGTCTGGGTTGACATGTCACTTCCCCAAGAGGCCTCCCTGCACCCCCACCCCCCACCCCCTTGTACTCTAGACCTCCCCTCACCCTATCAGAGTGCGATGACACATTGGCAGGACTGTTGGATCCACTGGCCCCCCTATTAGCCTGCAACTCTGTGATGGCTGGTCTTGTCTTGTCCCCGACTGCCTCCTCACAGAGTACCTGGCACATAGTAGCTGCTCAATAAACATTTGTAATGATGCACCTCTAACACAATAGACCTTGAGGAAGGAAGGGTGCATGCTGGGTTTGAGATGAGGGCATCTTGGTGGGGGAAGGAGGAGGGGGGAGGAATGGGCCTGAGGAAGGAAAGACCCAAGAAGGGCTCACCGGTCTCTGCAGTGTTGTGGTGAAGAAGAGGACTCTAAGCCCAGACGGCCTGAGTTCAAATCCCATCTTGGATTTGAGACCAAAAGCACGATCCGTAAGGGAAACGGTGACAGATCCCACCTCCTCACCATGTAGCACGTTGCTGTGTGAAAGATCGTGCAAGAGGATGGAAAGAGAGGCTCAATCCTTGGGGGGAAGAGAGGGGGAGACATATGGGACAGAGGATCACATGGAGCACAGAGACCTAGGTCTCCCATGTAGGGAAACGTTGGGCACTCAACAGTGGGAAAGAGAACAAACCAACAAGTTTGGCTGAGGAGGCTATAGGGACAGAAAATAGGCACCTGACATGGTGTTCATCATCATTGGCCATTAGGGAAATGAAACACCACAACTCACCTATCAGAATGTCTGAAAAAAAGAAAAACAGGGGGTGGGTAATGGAGAGGATGTAGAAAAACTCGATCACTCACACACAGCTGCTTGGGATATTAAATAGCACCACCTCTCTATAGAGGAATAGGCTATTTCTTTAAAAACAAGAAAAAACAAACATGTGTTTCCCAGAGGACCCTGAAGATACGCTCTTGGGCCGTGGTCGGCAAACTGCGGCTCGTGAGCCACATGCGGCTCTCTGATCCCGGGAGTGTGGCTCTCCCACAAAATGCCACGGCCTGGGTGAGTCTATGTTGAAGAAGCCGAGTTAGAAGAGGTTTCAGTTTAAAAAATGTGGCTCTCCAAAGAAATTTCAATCATTGTACTGCTGATATTTGACTCTGTGTAGTCATGAGTTTGCCGACCACTGCTCTTAGGCATCTGCCAGGCCAGAGAAGGGATAACTTTAGTTCATGCAAAATTCAGGACCGGACTCTTCAGAGTCGCTTTATTCATCATAGCCCCAAACTGGAAACAGCCCAAAGGTCCTTTAACCTGACAGGTTAAAGAAACACTGCCCCTTCCTGCTATGGAATGCTACTTAGTAATCAAAGAGAACCAACTGGGGAGAAACCAAGATGGCGGCATAGGTAAATGCCTAACTGCAGCCTCACACAACAATTTCAAAATATACAACTAAAATATAAAGTGGCCATTATCCAGAACTACAGGAAAGTTCACTGACTAGAAATTCTACAACTAGAAGGAAAGAGAGGTGTAAAAGCCTAAGGTACGAAGACATGCGTGGGGAGAGTACAGAGCTGGAGAGGAGGAGGGGCTGAGTGCCTGGCTAGGGTTCCCTAGCAGGAAGGAGATAAAAGCTCCGGACTGTTCTGAGCCCCAGTTCCGAATGCACTGAACCCTAGTATTGGGAAAGACCCTCCGGTCCCAAGCTCATACAGAGGGAATCAGGACTGTAAGGTGAAAGCTCAGCGGAGCAGCAAAAGGCAGAGCCCCTGAGTCACGCACATTGTGCACAGAGGACAGACTGTTGATTGAGCCACTGGATTGCCCTAGCAGAAAGGAGACACAAGCTCCGGACTGCTCTTAACCCGACTTCCAACTGCACTGAACCCCAGTTCCGGGCTCATTGGGGGAGAGACTAGACTGTCTGGTAGCGGCTGAAACTCTAGGGCACCTTTCTCTCAGAGGTGTTTGCAGTGAGTGCCAAAGGACACTGAGAACACTGAGATTCAGGAACCAAATAGGGTGGGGCTGCTGGGATGTCACGGCTGTAGGCTCCACCCTGAAAGTCCACCCAATCCAAGCTGAGCAGTGATGCATTTGCAATTTTCCAACTCTAGTCCAATTAGGCAGTCTCCCGGCATAGACACAGCTGATCCTCACAGCCAATTGGCTTGGAGGCCAGGTCCTCCCAGTGATATCAAAAACAATCAAGACTTAACTACAAAATCCCTACACACAGTCCACAAAAGGGTGCACCAAGAGTGTCCACCTCAGGCAACTGGGAGGCTGACCCACTGAACCATATAGGACTCCCTAGCACACATAGCAACCCGACCAACTAAGGGAAACAGCAAAAATGCCAAGACAAGGAAACAGATCACAAACTAAAGAAATTGTGGACAACAAGCGACTGGGTATAGAGTTCAAAACCACAGTTATAAGGTTTTTCAAGAATTTCTTGGAAAAGGCCGATAAAATAAATGATACCTATGAGGATATGAAAAGGGATCAACTAGAAATAAAGAATACATTGTCTTAAATAAAAAAAAAAATTATACAGAGTCCTAAAAAGAGAATGGAAGATCACAAGAATCCAGTCAAGAATTTGGAACATAAAGCGCTAGAGGACACTCTTCCACAGAAGCAAGAAGAGAAGAGAATCCAGTAAGTTGAAGATAATGTAGGAAACCTCTACAACGTCAAGCGAACCAACATCAGAATTATGGGCATCCCAGAATAAGAGAGAGAGCAAGGTACCGTAAACATATTGGAAGAAATAGTGACAGAAACCTTCCCCCAGCTGGTGAAAGAAATAACACAAGTCCAGGAAGCACACAGAACCCCAAACAAAAGGAGTCCAAAGAAGACCACACCAAGAAACATCATAATTAAAATTCCAAGAGCAAAAGACAAAGAATATTAAAAGCAGCAAGAGAAAAGCAGATAGACCTCTAAAAGACCACCCATATGATTATCAGCTGATTTCTCAACAGAAACTATGCAGGCCAGATGAGAATGGCAAGAAATATTCAAGGTGATGAATAGCAAAGACCTACAGCCCAAAATACTCTAACCAGCAAAGATATCACTCAGAATCTAAGGGCAGATAAAGAGCTTCACAAAAAATTAAAGCTAAAGGAGTTCATCACCGCCAAACTAGAAATATATGAGTTGTTGAAGGGGGATCTTTAGGAAGAGGAAGAAAATAAAGATAAAAATTATGAACAGCAAATACGTAACTATCAACAAGTGAATCTAAAAACCAAGGGAATTTAAAAAATCTGATGAACAATATTAACTGGTGAATATAATAGAATCAGAGGTATCTAAGGGGAGTGGACTGATGATTCCCGGAGAAAAAGGTGGTGCTGGGGGGTGTATGAAGAGACTGAACATGATCTGTGCACCTATGGATGAGGACAATGGAGGGTAGAGAAAGGGCAGAGTGTGGGGTGGGAACCTGGTGGAGGGGAGCAATGGAGGGAAAATAATAAGGAACATTTGTAATAATATGAACAATAAAGATTTATTTAAAAAAAAAAAGAAATACTATCTTTGTACCATAATTGCCGAGAACTAGAACTAACCCAACTGGAAGTTGAGTGGACAAACCATACCGTGAAATACTACTGAGCATTGAGAAAGGATGTACCTTGCTGATACACACACCAACACGAATGGATCAAGAATGAATACTGCGCCCTGTTTTTGGCTTAGTGGATAGAGCCTCGGTCTGCGGACTCAAGATTTCCAGGTTCTATTCCAGTCACAGGCATGTACCTTGGTTTCAGGCACATACCCTGTAGGGGGTGTGTAGGAGGCAGCTGATCAATGTTTCTCTCTCACTGATGTTTCTAACTCTCTATTCCTCTCCCTCTCTGTTAGAAATCAATAAAATGTATTTTTTTTTTATAGAAAAGAATGAATACTGCTAAGTAAAAGAAGCCTAACTAAAATAGCCTCGAGGTGTAGGATACTATTGATGACTCTCTGAAAAAGGCGGAATTATCGAGCTAGAGAACAGGTCCATGGCTGCCACGTGTTGAGGACAAAGGGACACGAGAACTTTTTGGGCAAAGGTGTTGTATCTTGACGGTGGTGGTGGTTACATGCCTTCATGTGTTTGCCAAAATTCACAGAACCGTATGTGGGAAAAAATTTTTTTTATTTTATTCAATTATATCCCAATTTTTTTTAATCAGGAAAAAACTAGATCATGTACCTTGTCCCTTCACATCAATGGATGTGGACAGTCTGCAACTTACTGCAAGCTGCTCAAAGATAACATTATTTTAGTTCCATTTTAAAAAAATGTCCTGTAGGAATCTCTTTCACGACCCGCGTGGAAAGAGTTCCAATTCAGGGTTCGGGTTCTGGAGGAGGGCCGCACACAAATGAAGAGAATTGAGACTTGAAGAAATTCAGTTGGGCGATGTGGGGGGCCAGGCGGATGTCCGACTCTAGTGGGAGAACTACTCCTGCTCTGGCCCTGCCATCCCCTTTTACTGAGGCTTTGGGGAAAACATCTGAGGCAACATGAACGGAAACTTACATGTAGCCCTTAGGCAGGAAATACCAGAAATTACACGGGACAAACAAGGTGGAGGCTGCTTCAGCTAACAATATCTCAACTAAAGGTGAGAGAGGAATTGAGGTTGTTGACCAACCTTGCTGGCTTCAGGTCAACATCTCTTTTTTTAGTGAATCTAATTTGTTTTCCAGGAATATGCTCCAATAAAATGCTTAGCAGTTGTTTTAAACAATGCAGGCATCATAAGTAATTATAGTTTTTTTAAATAGTGTTACCTGCTATAAGAAAATACATTTCCTTTTAAAAAAAATAAGAATCACTTCCACAATTTTAAAATGGGAAGAATGCTTGACTTTGTGTGTGTTCTTTTAATGTATATTTATTTCAGAGATGAAGAGAGAGGGAGAGAGAGAAAGAAACATCAATGATGAGAATCATTGATTGACTGCCTCCTGCACGACCCCTACTGGGGTATTGAGCCTGCAACCCAGGCATGTGCCCTTGACTAGAATTGAACCCGGAACACTTCAGTCTGCAGGTGGAGGCTCTATCCACTCAGCCAAGCCGGCTGAGACGTACCTATGGGTGTTTGCCATTTTACTGAGTACTTTCCCCTAATATGAGCTCTGCAGTGCTGCTCCCGGGTCAAACCCGACCCTGCACTACTTTTTGAGAGTCCTGATGGCTCCAGAGCCAGGAGTGCGTGCTGCCAGCTGTAGACAAGTCCTTTTTCCAGGTGTGCAGGCGATGACTGAGTAACCCACAGTCATCGCCTAACCCACGCCAGCTGCTCCCACCCCAGCCTACAAATCCAGATCACGGGTCTCCTCCAAGCTGGTCTCCAGCTGGTCCTCTTTACCTCCCTCACCGGCCCGGGGCTCACTCCGTGAGACGTGGCCAGGGGAGCCCCATCACCAGCAAAGGAAGCAGACCCTCACAGCGCTAGAACAAGGTAGGCCCTTGGCACCTGCTGGGGAGCAGGCGACAGCCGCCCCCCGACCCCAGACCTGGCAAACAGTGGGTGCCTAATCAGAGCAGACATCTGAGCAGAGAGCCACGTTAGCCAGATCCCGTCCCACCCAGCCAGGAAGAGGCCTGGCCAGACATGGGTCACCAAGAGGGTAAATTCTTGGCTAAGGGTCCTCTCCTCTGGCACCCCAGTTTGACCGGGAGTTAAAGCCCCCCGAAGGGGCACAGGCTGCTGCCCTCCCCGCAGCCCCTCCCTCTCCCTCAGGGGCTGGATTTCCCTGGCCTGGGCCAGGCAGTGGAATGTTGCGTTGATGGTTGCCTGGACGGCCAGGGCCTGCGTGGTGGCCGCCTTCCGGGAGGAGGGAACACGGAGCACGCTGTGGCACCGTCCTCCACCAGAAACCCTCCAGGTGGAGAGAAAGCCCAGCAATGGCCGGGAGAATGGCCGTGTCCTGGGAGAACTATTCCCGACTGGCCTTGCCAGACAGGCTGCCTGTGTGATTGGCTTGGGGTGGCGGGGAGGGCCGGAAGGAGGGCCGGAAGGAGGGCCGGAAGGAGGGCCGGAAGGAGGGCCGGAGTGAGTGGGTGGCTCCTTCTCTCCTGAGCCCTTGATCCTGGCTTCCACAGCCTGTTCACGGTGTGAGGTCATTGCCCCCATTTCACAGGTGAAAACCACTGAGGCTCAGCAAGAACTGGGGACTCCCCTGAGGGCTCGGGGCTGGTTAGAGCAGAGCTGGGCCAGTTGGCCAGGCCTCTATCCTGCCCTTGGTTCCCACCCCAGCAGACATCCAGCCGAGTTTAAAATGTGTGAACCCAGGTGGGAAGGAATTATTCTATGAATTATTCTCTGCCCCCTGTGCCTGCAAATGGCATTGTTAAAGGGAGAGCAAAGGAAGCCTTCCCCAGGCCTGCATTGTGTGCAGGGGAGTGACTGGGGTCCCAACCTTAGTCTTAGAATCTGAAAATGGCAGCGTTTGCCCTGGACCGGGGCTGGGGAAGGCATGCGGGATGGAGTTGGTGTATACCTCCTTCTCCCTGTGGGGCTGCCTGCGGACCCCGCCCCCGAGGCCTAACAGGTGTCTGAGATTTCAACTTGGCCACAGCACGGAGCTGATCTCCCCGTTCTCTCTCCCGAACCCAGCCTTCCTCCATCAGCAGCACCCTCCTGGCTCTCAGTCCTAGGTTCACCTTGAACTCCTTTCTTTCTACTTTTTTAAAAAAATATACACTGAATGGCCAGATTTTTATGATCTCTGAATGCATAATAATCTGACCACTCAGTGTATATCCTATAGAATCAAAGGCTAATATGCAAATTGTCCCCTCCATCAGGAGTTTGACCAGCAGGCAGGCCGGCCAACTGTCCATGTCCCCACCCCCTGGCCAGTCTGGCCGGACCCCACCCATGCACAAATTCATGCTCCGGGCCTCTAATATATATATATATATATATATATATATATATATATATATATAGAGAGAGAGAGAGAGAGAGAGAGAGAGAGAGAGAGATCATAATAATTTGGCCACTCAATGTATTTTTATTGGTTTCAATAAAAGGACTACAGTGGGGCTCTCCTCCTTCTGAGCCCGCAGGGAGGCGAAGGGTAAGGGAGAGAGAGAGAGAGAGAGAGAGAACATCAATGATGAGAGAGAATTATTGATGGCTGCCTCCTGCACATCCTGAGCCTGCAACTCGGGCATATGCCCTGGACAGGAATCAAACCCGGGACCCTTCAGTCCACAGTCCACGCTCCATCCTCTGAGCCAAACTGTTTTTGGCAGCAGTCATCATTTTAATGCTGTCAATTCTCCAAAAAGCATTCAAAAATTTAATATATCAATAGAATGTTTAATAAACTTTTTTGTGCTAATTATTTTTTTTAAATGAGTGTACTAGCTTGGCTGCTGTGGCTCAGTGATTGAGCATGGACCTCTGAACCAGGAGGTCATGGTTGGATTCCTAGTCAGGGCACATGCCCAGGTTGCAGGCTCCATCCCCAGGAGGGGGCGTGCAGGAGGCAGCTGACCAATGATTCTCTCTAATCATTCATGTTTCTTTCTCTCCTTCTGCTTTCCTCTCTGAAATTAATTTTTTTAAATTAAAAATTGGTGTACTCGTACAAAGGGGCCTGGTGGGGAAACTGAAGCATTCACGTTTTTGTAAAACTGTGGGGAGGAGTAAGGGACCCAAATCAGATTGTGGCTGCGTTTGGCCTTCGGGCCATCTGCTTGCACTCCATGGCTGCACATGCTAACTATTGGGGGGCGGGTGGAGGGGGCGAGCTCTGCAGATGCCCAAGCCTTGAAGGTCTTGGCCTCCTGTCCATCCCCCCTCCCCAGGTCACCGAGGCGGGACAGAGCCGTGCGAGATGGGGATGGTGGCCGAGGCGCTACAATGCATAGCTGAGGCCCGACGACAAATGTGCAAGTCAGTACAACACATGGCCAAGGCACGACATCGCATGGCCGAGACTCGGCAACGTGGGGCCGAGGCCCAACACTGCGTGGACGGGGCGCTACAACCCGTGGAAGAGGCGCTACAAGGCGTGGACGGGGCGCTACAACACATGGACAAGGCGCTACAACGTGTGGATGACGCGCTGCAACACGTGGACGGGGCGCAACAACACTTGGGCAAGGCGCTGCAGAGCATGGAAATGGCGCGCCAAAACATTGATGTGGTGCTACAAGGCGTGGACGAGGCGCTACAAGGCGTGCACGGGGCGCAACAACACGTGGATGGGGCGCTACAGCACCTGGACTGGGCGCAACAACACGTGGCCGAGGGGCAACAGCACATTGAGGAGGTGCAACAACGCATCAACGAGGCGCAACAAGGTGTGTTCAGGGTGCAACAACATGTGGGCGAGGCGCTACAACGTGTGGTCCAGGCACAAAAACGCGTGGACGATACGCTACAACGTGTGGACCAGGCGCTACAGCGCGTGGACGACGAGTTACCACGGGGGGACGGGGTGCAACTTGTGCCCTGACCAGGAATAGAACTGCCCCTCTCCTTCCGTCAACCCTCCTCCTCCTTCAGGTCAGGGTTGACGTGTCACTTCCCCAGGAGGCCTCCCTGTCACCCCCCCACCCCCATCCCTCTTGTACTCTAGACCTCCCCTCACCCTGTCAGAGAGCGATGACACATTGGCAGGACTGTTGGATCCACTTGCCCTCCCCATTAGCCTGCACGTCCGTGATGGCAGGTCTTGTCTTGTCCCTCACTGCTTCCTCACTGTGTATCTGGCACGTATTAGCTGATCAATAAACATTTGTATCTATTCACCTCTAACACAATAGACGTTGAGGAAGTAAGGGTGCATACTGGCTTTGAGATGAGGGCATCTTGGTGGGGAAAGGGTTGGGGAAATGGGCCTGAGGAAGGAAAGACCCAAGAAGGGCTCACCTGTCTCTGCAGTGTTGTGGTGAAGAAGGTGACTCTACGCCCAGACATCCCGAGTTCAAATCCCATCTTGGATTTGAGACCAAAAGCAAGACCCATAAGGGAAATGGTGGCAGATCCCACCTCCTCACAATGTAGCACGTTGCTGTGTGAACGATCGTGGGAGAGGATGGAAAGAGAGGCTACAGCCTTGGGGGGAGGGCAGGGGGAGACATATGGGCTAGAGGCTCACCTGGAGCACAGAGACCTAGGTCTCCCATGCAGGGAAACGTTGGGCACTCAACAGTGGGAAAGAGAACAGGCCAACAAGTTTGGCTGAGGAGGCTATAGGGACAGCAAACAAGCACCTGACATGGTGTTCATCGTCATTGGACATTAGGAAAATGAAACACCACAACACACCTATCAGAATGTCTGGGGGGGAAAAGGCAGGGGGTTGTAACGGTGAGTATGTAGAAAAACAAGATTACTCACACACAACTGGTTGGGATATAAAATGGCACCACCTCTCTGCAGAGGAATAGGCAGTTTCTTAAGAACAAGACAAAACAAGCATGTGTTTCCAGGAGGACCCAGAAGATATGCTCTTGGTCCATGGTCGGCAAACTGCGGCTCCTGAGCCACATGAAGCTCTCTGAACCCTTGAGTGTGGCTCTCCCACAAAATGCCATGGCCTGGGCGAGTCTATGTTGAAGAAGCCGAGTTAGAAGAGGTTTCAGTTTAAAAAATGTGGCTCTCCAAAGAAATTTCAATCATTGTACTGCTGATATTTGACTCTGTGGAGTCATGAGTTTGTCGACCACAGCTTTTAGGCATTTGCCAGGCCAGAGAACGGATAATGCTTGTTCATACAAAATTCAGGACCGGACTCTTCAGAGTCGGTTATTCATCATAGCCCCAAATTGGAAACACCCCAAAGGTCCTTTAACCTGACAGGTTAAAGAAACACTGCCCCTTCCTGCTATGGAATGCTACTTAGTAATCAAAGAGAACCAACTGGGGAGAAACCAAGATGGCAGCATAGGTAGATGCCTAACTGCAGCCTCACACAACAATTTCAAAAAATACAACTAAAATATAAAGTGGACATTATCCGGAAAACTTCACTGACTAGAAATTCTACAACTAGAAGGAAAGAGAGCTGTAAAAGCCTAAGGTAGGGAGACACGGTACACATGTGGGAGAGAACGGAGCCGGAGAGGAGGAGGGGCTCAGTGCCTAGATGGTGTTCCCTAGCGGGTAGGAGATAAAAGCTCTGGACTGTGCTGAGCCCCAGTTCCAACTGCACTGAACCCCAGTTCTGGGCGAGATCCTCGGGTCCCAGGCTCATACAGAGGCAATTAGGGCTGTAAGGGGGAGGCTCAGGGAAGTGGTCAAAGGCACAACCACTGAGTCACGCACATTGTGCACAGAGGACAGACTGTTGATTGAGCCACTGGATTGCCCTAGCGGGAAGGAGACATAAGTTCTGGACTGCTCTTAACTTAAGTTCCAACTGCACTGAGCCCCAGTTCCGAGCTCATTGTGGAAGAGACTAGCCTGTCTGGTAGCGGGTGAAACTCTAGGGCACCTTTCTCTCAGAGGTGCTTGCAGTGAGTGCCAAAGGACACTGAGAAACACTGAGACTCAGGAACCTCATAGGGTGGGGCTGCTGGGAAGCCAAGGCTGTAGGCTCCACCCTGAAACTCCACCCCATCCAAGCTGAGCACAGAGGCTTTTGCAATTTTCCAAGTCTAGTCCAATAAGGCTGTCTCCTGGCATAGACATATCTGATCCTCACAGCCAATGCGCTTGGAGGTCAGTTCCTCCCAGTGATACCAACAATCAAGACTTAACTACAAAAGGCTGTACACACAGTCCACAAAGGGGTGCACCAAGAGTGTCCACCTCAGGTAACTGGGAGGCTGACCCACTGAACCATATAGGACTCCTTAGCACACAAAGCCACCCTAACCACTCAGGGAAACAGCAAAAATGCCCAGACAAGGAAACAGATAACAAACTAAAGACAATGGGGGGTAGAGAAAAGACAGAGGGTGAGGTTGGAGGAGAGCAATGGAGTGAAAAAAATAAATACCATTTGTAATAATATGAACAATAAAGATTTATTTTTTTAAAAAAAGAAATACTATCTTTGTACTATAATTGCCGAGAACTAGAACTACCACAACTGGAAGGTGAGTGGACAAAGCATACCCTGCAATACTACTGAGCAGGGGGAAAGGATGTACCTTGCTGATACACACACCACCGTGAATGAATCAAGAATGAATATTGCTGCCTAGCTGTTTGGCTCAGTGAACAGAGCCTTGGTATGCAGACTCAAGGGTCCCAGGTTCGATTCTGGTCAACAGCACGTACCTTGGTTGAGGGGTGTACGGGGTGTGTAGGAGGCAGCTGATCAATGTTTCTCTCCCACTGATGTTTCTAACTCTCTATCCCTCTCCCTCTCTGTTAGAAATCAATAAAATGTATTTTTTTTTAAAGAAAAGAATGAATACTGCTAAGTGGAAGAAACCAAACTCAAACAGCCTCAAGGTGTAGGATTCTATTGATGACTCTCTGAAAAAGGCGGAATTATCGAGCTAGAGAACAGGTCCATGGCTGCCACGTGTTGAGTGCAATGGGACACGAGAACTTTTGGGACAAAAGTGTTGTATCTTGACGGTGGTGGTGGTTACATGCCTTCATGTGTTTGCCAAAATTCACAGAACTGTATATGGAAAAAATTTTTTTATTTTATTCAATTATATCCCAATTTTTTTTAATCAGGAAAAAACTAGATCATGTACCTTGTCCCTTCACATCAATGGATGTAGACAGTCTGCAACTTACTGCAAGCTGCTCAAAGATAACATTATTTTAATTCCATTTAAAAAAATGTGCCGTAGGAATCTCTTTCATGAACCGCGGGGAAAGGGTTCCAATTCAGGGTTCGGGTTCTGGAGGAGGGCCGCACACAAATGAAGAGAATTGAGACTTGAGGAATTCAACTTGGTGATGTGGGGGGCCAGGCGGATGTCCAACTCTAGTGGGAGAACTACTCCCTGCTCTGGCCCTGCCATCCCATTTTATTGAGGATTTGGGGAAAACATCTGAGGCAACATGAACAGAAACTTACATGTAGCCCTTAGGCAGGAAATACCAGAAATTACACGGGACAAACAAGGTGGAGGCTGCTTCAGCTAACAATATCTCAACTAAAGGTGGGAGAGCAATTGAGGTTGTTGACCAGTCTTCCTGGCTTCCTGTCAACATCTCTTTATTAGTGAAACTAATTTGTTTTCCAGCAATATGCTCCAATAAAATGCTTAGCAGTTGTTTTAAACAATGTAGGCATCATAAGTAATTATAGTTTTATAAATAGTGTTACCTGCTATAAGAAAATACATTTCCTTTTTAAAAAAAATAAGAATCACTTCCACAATTTTAAAATGGGAAGGATGCTTGACTTTGTGTGTGTTTCTTTAATGTATATTTATTTCAGAGATGAAGAGACAGGAAGAGAGAGAAAGAAACATCAATGATGAGAATCATTGATTGGCTGCCTCCTGCACATCCCCTACTGGGGTATTGAGCCTGCAACCCATTCATGTGCCCTTGACTGGAATTGAACCCAGTAGCCTTCAGTCTGCAGGTGGAGGCTCTATCCACTGAGCCAAGCCGGCTGGGGCGTACCCATGGGGGTTTGCCATTTTACTGAGTACTTTCCCCTAATATGAGCACTGCAGTGCTGCTCATGGGTCAAACCCGACCCTGCACTACTTTGTGAGAGTCCTGATGGCTCCAGAGCCAGGAGTGGGTGCTGCCAGCTGTTGACAAGTCCTTTTCCCACGTGTGCAGGTGTGTGAGTGACCCACAGTCATCGCCTAACCCACGCCAGCTGCTCCCACCCCAGCCTACAAATCCAGATCACGGGTCTCCTCCAAGCTGGTCTCCAGCTGGTCCTCTTTACCTCCCTCACCGGGCCCGGGGCTCCCTCCGTGAGACGTGGCCAGGGGAGCCCCATCCCCAACAAAGGAAGCTGACCCTCACAGCGCTGGAACACGGTAAGCCCCAGGCACCTGCCAGGGAGAAGGTGACACACACCCCCAGACCTGACAAACAGTGGGTGCCTAATCAGAGCAGACATTTGAGCACAGACCCTCGTTAGCCAGGTCCCATCCCACCCAGCCAGGAAGAGGCCTGCCCAGGCACGGGCCACTAAGAGGGTAATTTTTGACCAAGGGATCCACATCCTCTCCTCTGGCACCCCAGTTTAACCGGGAGTTAAAGACCCCGAAGGGGAACAGGCTGCTGCCCTCCCCGCAGCCCCTCCCTCTCCCTCAGGGGCTAGATTTCCCTGGCCTGGGCCAGGCAGTGGAATGTTGCGTTGATGGTTGCCTGGACGGCCAGGACCTGCGTGGTGGCCGCCTCCCGGGAGGAGGGAACACGGAGCACGCTGTGGCACCGTCCTCCATCAGAAACCCTCCAGGTGGAGAGAAAGCCCAGCAATGGCCCGGAGAGTGGCCGTGTCCTGGGAGAAATATTCCCAACTGGCCTTGCCAGACAAGCTGCCTGTGTGAGTGACTTGTGGTGGCAGGGAGGGCCGGAAGGAGGGCCGGAGTGAGTTGGTGGCTCCTTTTCTCCTGAGCCCTGGTTCCTGGCTTCCACAGCCTGTTCACGGTGCGAGGTCATTGCCCCCATTTCACAGGTGAAAACCACTGAGGCTCAACAAGAACTGGGGACTCCCCTGAGGGCTCGGGCCGGTTAGAGCAGAGCTGGGCCAGTTGGCCAGGCCTCTATCCTGCCCTGTGTTCCCACCCCAGCTGACATCCAGCCGAGTTTAAATGGTGTGAACTCATTTGAGAAGTCATTATTCTATGAATTATTCTCTGCCCCCTGTGCCTGCAAATGGCATTGTTAAAGGGAGAGCAAAGGAAGCCTGCCCCAGGCCTGCATTGTGTGCAGGGGAGTGACTGGGGTTCCAACCGTAGTCTTAGAATCTGAAAATGGCAGCGTTTGTCCTGGACCGGGGCTGGGGAAGGCATGCGGGATGGAGTTCGTGTATCCCTCCTGCTTCCTGTGGGGCTGCCTGCGGACCCCGCCCCCGAGGCCTAACAGGTGTCTGCGATTTCAACTTGGCCACAGCACGGAGCTGATCTCCCCTTTCCCTCTTCCCCACCCAGCCTTCCTCCATCAGCAGCACCCTCCCGGCTCTCAGTCCTAGGTTCACCTTGAACTCCTTTCTTTCTACTTTTTAAAAAAAAATATACACTGAATGGCCAGATTTTTATGATCTCTGAACGCATAATAATCTGACCACTCAGTGTATATCCTATAGAATCAAAGGCTAATATGCAAATTGTCCCCTCCATCAGGAGTCTGACCAGCAGGCAGGCCGGCCAACTGCCCATGTCCCCACCCCCTGGCCAGTCTGGCCGGACCCCACCCATGCACGAATTCATGCACCGGGCCTCTAAGATATATATATATATATATATATATATATATATATATATATATATATAGAGAGAGAGAGAGAGAGAGAGAGAGAGAGAGAGATCATAATAATCTGGCCACTCAGTGTATTTTTATTGGTTTCAATAAAAGGACTACAGTGGGGGCTCTCCTCCTGAGCCCGCGGGGAGGGAAGGTAAGGAAGAGAGAGAGAGAGAGAGAGAGAGAGAGAGAGAGAGAGAGAACACCAATGATGAGAGAGAATTATTGATGGCTGCCTCCTGCAAATCCCGAGCCTGCAACTCGGGCATGTGCCCTGGACAGGAATCAAACCCGGGACCCTTCAGTCGACAGTCCAAGCTTCATCCTCTGAGCCAAACCGGTTTCAGCAGCAGTCATCATTTTAATGCTGTCAATTCTCCAAAAAGCATTCAAAAATTTAATATATCAATAGAATGTTTAATAAACTTTTTTGTGCTAATTATTTTTTTAAATGGGTGTACTAGCTTGGCTGGTGTGGCTCAGTGATTGAGCATGGACCTCTGAACCAGGAGGTCACGGTTGGATTCCTAGTCAGGGCACATGCCCAGGTTGCAGGCTCCATCCCCAGGAGGGGGCGTGCAGGAGGCAGCTGAGCAATGATCCTCTCTAATCATTCATGTTTCTTTCTCTCCTTCTGCCTGCCTCTCTGAAATTAGTTTTTTTAAAATTAAAAATTGGTGTACTCATACAAAGGGGACTGGTGGGGAAACTGAAGCATGCACGTTTTTGTAAAACCGTGGGGAGGAGTGAGGGACCCAAATCAGATTGTGGCTGCGTTTGGCCTGCGGGCCATCTGCTTGCACTCCATGGCTGCACATGCTAATTATTGGGGGAGGGGGGCAGGTGCAGGGGGTGAGCTCCGCAGACACCCAAGCCCTGATGGTCCTGGCCTCCTGTCCATCTCCCCTCCCCAGGTCACCGAGGCCAGACAGAGCCGTGCGAGATGGGGATAACGGCCGAGGCGCTACAACGCATAGCTGAGGCCCGAAGACAAATGGGCAAGTCGGTACAACGCATGGCCAAGGCACGACATCGCCTGGCCGAGACTCGGCAACGCGCGGCCGAGGCGCAACACTGTGTGGACGGGGCGCTACAACCCGTGCAAGAGGCGCTACAAGGCGTGGACGGGGCGCTACAACACATGGGCAAGGCGCTACAACGCGTGGATGATGCGCTACAACATGTGGACGGGGCACAACAACACTTGGGCGAGGCGCTGCAGAGCGTGGAAATGGCGCAACAAAACATTGATGTGGTGCTACAAGGCGTGGACGAGGCGCTACAAGGCGTGCACGGGGCGCAACAACACGTGGATGGGGCGCTACAGCACCTGGACTGGGCGCAACAACGCGTGGCCGAGGGGCAACAGCACATTGAGGAGGTGCAACAACGCATCAACGAGGCACAACAAGGCGTGTTCAGGGTGCAACAACACGTGGGCGAGGCGCTACAACGTGTGGTCCAGGCGCAAAAACGCGTGGACGATACGCTACAACGTGTGGACCAGGCACTACAGCACGTGGACGACGAGTTACCACGCGGGGACGGGGTGCAACTTGTGCCCTGACCAGGAATAGAACTGCCCCTCTCCTTCAGTCAACCCTCCTCCTCCTTCAGGTCAGGGTTGAGGTGTCACTTCCCCAGGAGGCCTCCCTGTCACCCCCCCACCCCCATCCCTCTTGTACTCTAGACCTCCCCTCACCCTGTCAGAGAGCGATGACACATTGGCAGGACTGTTGGATCCACTTGCCCTCCCCATTAGCCTGCACGTCCGTGATGGCAGGTCTTGTCTTGTCCCTCACTGCTTCCTCACTGTGTATCTGGCACGTATTAGCTGATCAATAAACATTTGTAACTATGCACCTCTAACACAATAGACGTTGAGGAAGTAAGGGTGCATACTGGCTTTGAGATGAGGGCATCTTGGTGGGAGAAGGGGGGGGGGAGGAATGGGCCTGAGGAAGGAAAGACCCAAGAAGGGCTCACCTGTCTCTGCAGTGTTGTGGTGAAGAAGGTGACTCTACGCCCAGACATCCCGAGTTCAAATCCCATCTTGGATTTGAGACCAAAAGCACGACCCATAAGGGAAACGGTGGCAGATCCCACCTCCTCACAATGTAGCACGTTGCTGTGTGAAAGATCGTGGGAGAGGATGGAAAGAGAGGCTACAGCCTTGGGGGGAGGGCAGGGGGAGATATATGGGCTAGAGGCTCACCTGGAGCACAGAGACCTAGGTCTCCCATGCAGGGAAACGTTGGGCACTCAACAGTGGGAAAGAGAACAGGCCAACAAGTTTGGCTGAGGAGGCTATAGGGACAGCAAACAGGCACCTGACATGGTGTTCATCGTCATTGGCCATTAGGAAAATGAAACACCACAACACACCTATCAGAATGTCTGGGGGGGAAAAGGCAGGGGGTTGTAACGGTGAGTATGTAGAAAAACAAGATTACTCACACACAACTGGTTGGGATATAAAATGGCACCACCTCTCTGCAGAGGAATAGGCAGTTTCTTAAGAACGAGACAAAACAAGCATGTGTTTCCAGGAGCACCCAGAAGATATGCTCTTGGTCCATGGTCAGCAAACTGCGGCTCCTGAGCCACATGAAGCTCTCTGAACCCTTGAGTGTGGCTCTCCCACAAAATGCCATGGCCTGGGCGAGTCTATGTTGAAGAAGCCGCATTAGAAGAGGTTTCAGTTTAAAAAATGTGGCTCTCCAAAGAAATTTCAATCATTGTACTGCTGATATTTGACTCTGTGGAGTCATGAGTTTGTCGACCACAGCTTTTAGGCATTTGCCAGGCCAGAGAAGGGATAATGCTTGTTCATACAAAATTCAGGACCGGACTCTTCAGAGTCGGTTATTCATCATAGCCCCAAATTGGAAACACCCCAAAGGTCCTTTAACCGGACAGGTTAAAGAAACACTGCCCCTTCCTGCTATGGAATGCTACTTAGTAATCAAAGAGAACCAACTGGGGAGAAACCAAGATGGCAGCATAGGTAGATGCCTAACTGAAGCCTCACACAACAATTTCAAAAAATACAACTAAAATATAAAGTGGACATTATCCGGAAAACTTCACTGACTAGAAATTCTACAACTAGAAGGAAAGAGAGCTGTAAAAGCCTAAGGTACGGACACACGGTACAGGTGTGGGAGAGAACGGAGCCGGAGAGGAGGAGGGGCTGAGTGCCTGGCTGGCGTTCCCTAGCGGGTAGGAGATAAAAGCTCCGGACTGTGCTGAGCCCCAGTTCCAACTGCACTGAACCCCAGTTCTGGGCGAGATCCTCGGGTCCCAGGCTCATACAGAGGGAATTAGGGCTGTAAGGGGGAGGCTCAGGGAAGTGGTCAAAGGCACAACCACTGAGTCACGCACATTGTGCACAGAGGACAGACTGTTGATTGAGCCACTGGATTGCCCTAGCGGGAAGGAGACATAAGTTCTGGACTGCTCTTAACTTAAGTTCCAACTGCACTGAGCCCCAGTTCCGAGCTCATTGTGGAAGAGACTAGACTGTCTGGTAGCGGGTGAAACTCTAAGGCACCTTTCTCTCAGAGGTGCTTGCAGTGAGTGCCAAAGGACACTGAGGAACTCTGAGACTCAGGAACCTCATAGGGTGGGGCTGCTGGGAAGCCAAGGCTGTCGGCTCCATCCTGAAACTCCACCCCATCCAAGCTGAGCACAGAGGCTTTTGCAATTTTCCAAGTCTAGTCCAATAAGGCTGTCTCCTGGCACAGACATAGCTGATCCTCACAGCCAATTGACTTGGAGGTCAGTTCCTCCCAGTGATACCAACAACAATCAAGACTTAACTACAAAAGGCTGTACACATAGTCCACAAAGGGGTGCACCAAGAGTGTCCACCTCAGGTAACTGGGAGACTGACCCACTGAACCGTATAGGACTCCTTAGCACACAAAGCCACCCTAACAACTCAGGGAAACAGCAAAAATGCCCAGACAAGGAAACAGATAACAAATAAAGACAATGGTGGGTAGAGAAAGGGCAGAGGGTGCGGTTGGAGAGGAGCAATGAGTGAAAAAAATAAATGCCATTTGTAATAATATGAACAATAAAGATTTTTTTAAAAGAAATACTATCTTTGTACTATAATTGCCGAGAACTAGAACTAACCCAACTGGAAGGTGAGTGGACAAAGCATTCCCTGAAATACTACTGAGCAGGGGGAAAGGATGTACCTTGCTGATACACACACCACCGTGAATGAATCAAGAATGAATATTGCTGCCTAGCCCTTTGGCTCAGTGGATAGAGCCTTGGTATGCAGACTCAAGGATCACAGGTTCGATTCTGGTCAACAGCACGTACCTTGGTTGAGGGGTGTAGGGGGTGTGTAGGAGGCAGCTGATCAATGTTTCTCTCCCACTGATGTTTCTAACTCTCTATCCCTCTCCCTCTCTGTTAGAAATCAATAAAATGTATTTTTTTTTAAAGAAAAGAATGAATACTGCTAAGTGGAAGAAACCAAACTCAAACAGGATCAAGGTGTAGGATTCTATTGATGACTCTCTGAAAAATGCGGAATTATCGAGCTAGAGAACAGATCCATGGCCGCCACGTGTTGAGGACAAAGGGACACGAGAACTTTTGGGACAAAGGTGTTGTATCTTGACCGTGGTGGTGGTTACATGCCTTCATGTGTTTGCCAAAATTCACAGAACCGTATGTGGGAAAAATAAATTTTACTTTATTCAATTATATCTCAATTATTTTTTAAATCAGGAAAAAACTAGATCATGTACCTCGTCCCTTCACATCAATGGATGTGGACAGTCTGCAACTTACTGCAAGCTGCTCAAAAATAACATTATTTTAGTTCCATTTAAAAAAATATGCTGTAGGAATCTGTTTCATGACCCGCGCGGAAAGAGTTCCAATTCAGGGTTCGGGTTCTGGAGGAGGGCCACACACAAATGACGAGACTTGAGACGAGGAATTCAACTTGGCGATGTGGGGGCCAGGCGGTTGTCCAACTCTAGTGGGAGAACTACTCCTGCTCTGGCCCTGCCATCCCCTTTTACTGAGGCTTTGGGGAAAACATCTCAGGCAACATAAACAGAAACTTACATGTAGCCCTTAGGCAGGAAATACCAGAAATTACACGGGACAAACAAGGTGGAGGCTGCTTCAGCTAACAATATCTCAACTAAAGGTGAGAGAGCAATTGAGGTTGTTGACCAGCCTTCCTGGCTTCCTGTCAACATCTCTTTTTTTAGTGAAACTGATTTGTTTCCCAGGAATATGCTCCAATAAAATGCTTAGCAGTTGTTTTAAACAATGCTGGCATTATAAGTAATTATAGTTTTTTAAATAGTGTTACCTGCTATAAGAAAATATATTTCTTTTTTTAAAATAAATCTTTATTGGTCAGATTATTACAATTGTTTCTCCTTTTTCTTCCCCAAAGCTCCCTACCACCCAGTTCCCATACCACCCTCTGCCCTTACCCCTCCCTCCTTTTTGTCCTCATCCATTGGTTATATGATTTTAATCCAATCTCTTTCTGCACCCCCACACCACTATCCCCCTATAATTATCAGTCTTCTCCCTTTCTTTTCCCGTGATTCTATTATATTCACTGGTTTATTCTGTTCCTCAGATTTTTCCCCCCGTATTTGACTTTTTAAGTAGGACACTGTCTCCCATTTGTTTTTATACGGAAATACAACAAAGTGTTCTATAGCAAATGGCTGCATACTGTCCAAATTTCTCAGGACCACATGAATAGAATCTGCTCCTTCTCCAGTTCACACTGACCCTCCGGGTCGCACGGCTCCCCTGGGTAACCTGGTCGTCCGGGGCACATGGCTCCTCTGGGTCACACGGCTCCCCCATGGCCCACGAGTCCACCAGAACTCCTCCGGTTAACACGGATCCTCCAACTGACCACGCTGCTCTGGGTCACACGGCTGCTTCGAGTCATATGGCTCCTCCAGGACACATGGCTCCTATGGGTCACACCACTCCTCATGGTCACCCCGCTTCTCCAGGACACACGGCTCCCCTGAGTTACACCGCTCCTCCTGGTCACCCCACTTCAACAGGCACACAGCTCCCTGGGGTCACCCCACTCCCCCGGGTAACCCCCCTCTCCCAGGTCTCACGGCTTCCCCAGGTCACACCGCTCCTCCGGGTCCACTGATCAATGTTTTCTTATCCTGTGTCCCCCCAGGGCCCAGACCCGCTGCTGCCAGCAAGCAGGATGATGCAAAGGAGGAAGAATGGGGAGGCTCCAGCCGCCTCCACCGATCTCATTTCACACATTCAGGCTTTCAGAGTCCCCTGGGTTTAGGTGTTTAGAGTCCCAGGCCGCAAAGAGTGTTCTGGATACAACCTCTCCATCCTCTATCACGATCCACGACTAAGTCTGCTCCACCATGGCGTTGGCTCTCGGGGGGCTCAGCGGAGGTGCTGGCCAGCCCCAGTGGAGGAGGGAGGGTGGGGGGAGACAGACGGGCGACAGGCTTGCTCATGACACAAGCAGAAGGCGCGGCTGGGGCCCCGTGCTGGCTCCCTTGCACGCATGGTGGGCGGGCCAGGAAGGCTGTGGGCATGGAGGCCAGGCTCTGAGGTGGCCCGCTCCCTGGGCCTAGGGCGGGGCGGGCTCCTCTCTCGGTGGCCTCCCTCACTGGTGGCGGGGGGGACTCTAAACTCAACATGGCGGAGGCGGCTCTACTCCTTCTTTCAAGCCAGTGCCTTTTCGGGCACACAGTTCTCCATACCTTCATAGTTTCTGAGGGTCAGCACGCCTTCTCTCTCCTTCCCAGATGGCAGAGCTTCCTCTCAGCCAGCCGTCCGATGCTTCAGGGCAATGCCTCCCTTGTTTTGCAGTTCTGAATTCAAATTCATTGTGGTAGGCTGCATTAGGGTGTCTACCCGATGCCGCCATCTTGGTTTTTTTAATATTTCTTTTATTTTTTTGATTAAGAATCACTTCCACAATTTTAAAGTGGGAAGGATGCTTTAGTTTGTGGGATTTTTTTTTAAAAAAGTGTATATTTATTTATTTCAGAGAGGGAGACAGAGGGAGAGAGAGAAAGAAACATCAATGATGAGAGAGAATCATTGATTGGCTGCGTCCTGCACACCCCCTACTGGGGATGGACCCTACAACCCAGGGATGTGCCCTTGACCGGAATTAAACCCGGAACCCTTCAGTCTGCAGGTGGAGGCCCTATCCACTGAGCCAAGCCGGCTGGGGCATACCCATGGGTGTTTGTCATTTTACTGAGAACTTTCCCCTAATATCAGCTCTGTAGTGCTGGTCACGGGTCAAACCCAACCCTGCACTACTTTGTGAGAGTCCTGATGGCTCCAGAGACAGGAATGCGTGCTGCCAGCTGTTGACAAGTCCTTTTCCCAGTTGAGCAGCTGTGTGAGTGACCCACAGTCATCGCCTAACCCACGCCAGCTGCTCCCACCCCAGCCTACAAATCCAGACCACGGGTCTCCTCCAAGCTGGTCTCCAGCTGGTCCTCTTTACCTCCCTCACCGGCCCGGGGCTCCCTCCGTGAGACGTGGCCAGGGGAGCCCCATCCCCAGCAAAGGAAGCAGACCCTCACAGCGCTGGAACAAGGTAGGCCCTGGGCACCTGCCGGGGAGCAGACGACAGCCGCGCCCCCACCCCAGACCTGGCAAACAGTGGGTGCCTAATCAGAGCAGACATCTGAGCACAGAGCCACGTTAGCCAGATCCCGTCCCACCCAGCCAAGAAGAGGCCTGGCCAGACATGGGTCACCCAGAGGGTAAATTCTTCGCTAAGGGTCCTCTCCTCTGGAACCCCAGTTTGACAGGGAGTTAAAGCCCCCCCCCCCCGAAGGGGCACAGGCTGCTGCCCTCCCCGCAGCCCCTCCCTCTCCCTCAGGGGCTGGATTTCCCTGGCCTGGGCCAGGCAGTGGAATGTTGCGTTGATGGTTGCCTGGACGGCCAGGGCCTGCGTGGTGGCCGCCTTCTGAGAGGAGGGAACACGGAGCACGCTGTGGAACTTTCCTCCATCAGAAACCCTCCAGGTGGAGAGAAAGCCCAGCAATGGCCGGGAGAATGGCCGTGTCCTGGGAGAAATATACCCGACTGGCCTTACCAGACAGGCTACCTGTGTGAATGGCTTGGGATGGCGGGGAGGGTCGGAAGGAGGGCCGGAAGGAGGGCCGGAGTGAGTGGGTGGCTCCTTCTCTCCTGAGCCCTGGTTCCTGGCTTCCACAGCCTGTTCACGGTGCGAGGTCATTGCCCCCATTTCACAGGTGAAAACCACTGAGGCTCAGCAAGAACTGGGGACTCCCTTGAGGGCTCGGGGCTGGTTAGAGCAGAACTGAGCCAGTTGGTCAGGCCTCTATCCTGTCCTGTGTTCCCACCCCAGCTGACATCCAGCCGAGTTTAAATGGTGTGAACCCAGGTGGGAAGGAATTATTCTATGAACTGTGCCTGCAAATGGCATTGATATTATTTTTTTTAAAAATACATTTTATTGATATTTTACAGAGAGGAAGGGAGGGAGATAGAGAGCTAGAAATGTCGATGAGACAGAAACATCGGCCAGGTGCCTCTTGCACACCCCCTACTGGGGATGTGCTAGCAGCCAAGCTACATGGCCTTGACTGGGAAGGAACCTGGAACCTTTCAGTCCGCTTGACTATCGCTCTACCGCTGAGCCAAACCGGTTTTGGCCAAATAGCATTTTTAAAGGGAGAGCAAAGGAAGCCTGCCCCAGGCCTGCATTGTGTGCAGGGGAGTGACTGGGGTTCCAACCGTAGTCTTAGAATCTGAAAATGGCAGCGTTTTCCCTGGACCGGGGCTGGGGAAGGCTTGGGGGATGGAGTTCGTGTATCCCTCCTGCTCCCTGTGGGGCTGCCTGCGGACCCCGCCCCCGAGGCCTAACAGGTGTCTGAGATTTCAACTTGGCCACAGCACCAAACTGATCTCACCTGACCCCTCCCCCACCCAGCCTTCCTCCATCAGCAGCACCCTCCCAGTTCTTAGTCTTAGGTTCACCTTGAACTCCTTTCTGTCTACTTTTTTTTTAAAATATACACTGAGTGACCAGATTATTAGGATCTCTGAACGCATAATATTCTGACCACTCAGTGTATATCCTATAGAATAAAAGGCTAATATGCAAATTGTCCTGTCCATCAGGAGTCTGACCAGCAGGCAGGCAGGCCAACTGCCCATGTCCCCTTCCCCTGGCCCGGCTGGCCGGACTCCAACCATACACAAATTCATGCACAGGGCCTCATATATAGAGATAGAGATAGAGATAGAGATAGAGATAGAGATAGAGATAGAGATAGAGATAGATAGATAGATAGATATCATAATCTGGCCACTCAGTATATTTTTATTGGTTTCAATAAAAGTCCTCCAGTGGGGGCTCACCTCCTTCTGGGCCCGCAGGGAGGGGAAGGTGAGGGTGAGGGTGAGGGAGAGGGAGAGGGAGAGAGAGTGAGAGAACATCAATTTTGAGAGAGAATTATTGATGGCCGCCTCCAACACATCCCAAGCCTGCAACTTGGGCATGTGCCCTGGACAGGAATCAAACCCAGGACCCTTCAGTCCACAGTCCACACTCTGTCCACTGAGTCAAACCGGTTTCGGCAAGAGTCATCATTGTAATGCTGTCAATTCTCTAAAAATCCTTCTATAAATTTAATATATCAATAGAATGTTTAATCAACTTTAATTTGCTAATTTTTTTTTAATGGGTGTACTAGCCCGGCTGGCGTGGCTCAGTGATTGAGCATGGACCTCTGAACCAGGAGGTCATGGTTCGATTCCTAGTCGGGGCACATGCCCAGGTTGCAGGCTCCATCCCCAGGAGGGGGCGTGCAGGAGGCAGCTGACCAATGATTCTCTCTAATCATTCGTGTTTCTCTGTCTCCTTCTGCCTGCCTCTCTGAAATTCATTTTTAAAAAGTTAAAAATTGGTGTACTCATACAAAGGGGACTGGTGGGGAAACTGCAGCATTCACGTTTTTGTAAAACTGAGGGGAGGAATGAGGGACCCAAATCAGATTGTGGCTGTGTTTGGCCTGCGGGCCATCTGCTTGCACTCCATGGCTGCACATGCTAATTATTGGGGGGCGGGTGGAGGGGGCGAGCTCTGCAGTCCCCCAAGCCCTGAAGGTCCTGACCTGCTGTCCATCCCCCCTCACCAGGACGGCCAGACCCCCACCCCCACCCCCTGAGCCTTGCGAGATGGAGAAGCTGGTCGAGGAGCTACAACGCATAGCAGAGGCACGACAATACATGGCCGAGGTGGGACAACGCTTGGCCGAGATTCGGCAACGCATGGCCGAGGCGCAACACTGCGTGGACGGGGCGCTACAACGCGTGGACGAGGCGCTACAACGCGTGGACGAGGCACATCAACGCATGGGCCAGGTGTTACAACGCCTGGACGGGACTCAAAAGCACATGGGCGAGGCGCTACTACCCGTGGCCGAGGCGCAACAACGCATGCACGAGGCGGAAAAATGCGTGTATGAGGTGCTAGAAGGCCTGCAAGGGGTGCAACAACGCATGGACGAGGTGCTACAACGCCTGTGCGAGGTGCGACGATGCATGGCCGAGCAGCAACAAAGCATTGAGGAGGCGCTACAAGGCGTGGACCAGGCGCTACAAGGCATGAACGGGGCGCAACAACACGTGGACGAGGCGCTACAACGCATGGACTGGGCGCAACTACGCATGGACGAGGAGCTACAGCGCGTGGAGGAGGCGCTACCACGCGTGGATGGGGCGCAACTTGTGCCATGACCAGGAAAAGAACTGCCTCTCTCCTCCATTAACTCCTCCTCCTCCTTCAGGTGTGGGTTGACCTGTCACTTCCCCAGGAGGCCTCCCTGCACCCCCCCCCCCATGTACTCTAGACCTCCCTTCACCCTGTCAGAATGCGATGACACATTGGCAGGACTGTTGGATCCACTTGGCCTGCAAGCCCGTGAAGGCGGGTCTTGTCTTGTCCCCGACTGCCTCCTCACAGAGTACCTGGCACATAGTAGCTGCTTAATAAAAATTTGTAACTATGCACCTCTAACACAATAGACCTTGAGGAAGGAAGGGTGCATGCTGGCTTTGAGATGAGGGCATCTTGGTGCGGGAAGAAGGAGGGGGGAGGAATGGGCCTGAGGAAGGAAAGGCCGGAGAAGGGCTCACCCATCCCTGCAGTGTTGTGGTGAAGACGGTGACTCTAATCCCAGAGGGCCTGAGTTCAAATCCCATCTTGGATTTGAGACCAAAAGCACGATCCGTAAGGGAAAAGGTGGCAGATGCCACCTCCTCACAATGTAGCACATTGCTGTGTGAAAGATCGTGGGAGAGGATGGAAAAGAGGCTCCATCCTTGGGGGGAATGGAGGGGGAGAAATATGGGCCAGAGGCTCACCTGGAGCAAAGAGACCTAGGTCTCACATGCAGGGAAACGCTGGGCACTCAACAGTGGGAAAGAGAACAAGCCAACAAGTTTGGCTGAGGAGGCTATAGGGACAGCAAACTGGCACCTGACATGGTGTTCATCGTCATTTTCCATTAGGGAAATGAAACACCACAACACACCTATCAGAATGTCTGAGGAAAAAAAAAAGGCAGGGGGTGGTAACGGTGAGGATGTAGAAAAACTAGATCACTCACACACAACAGGTTGGGATATAAAATGGCACTACCTCTCTGCAGAGGAATAGGCAGTTTCTTTAAGAACAAGACAAAACAAACATGTGTTTCCAGGAGGACCCAGCAGATATGCTCTTGGGCCATGGTGGGCAAACTGCGGCTCCTGAGCCACATGAGGCTCTCTGACCCCTTGAGTGTGACTCTCCCACAAAATGCCATGGCCTGGGTGAGTCTATGTTGAAGAAGCCACATTAGAAAAGGTTTCAGTTTAAAAAATGTGGCTCTCCAAAGAAATTTCAATCATTGTATTGTTGATATTTGACTCTGTGGAGTCATGAGTTTGCCAACCACTGCATTTAGGCATCTGCCAGGCCTGAGAAGGGATAACGCTTGTTCATACAAAATTCAGGACCGGACTCTTCAGAGTCGCTTTATTCATCATAGCCCCAAACTGGAAACACCCCAAAGGTCCTTTAACCTGACAGGTTAAAGAAACACTGCCCATTCCTGCTATGGAATGCTACTTAGTAATCAAAGAGAACCAACTGGGGAGAAACCGAGATGGCGGCATAGGTAAATGCCTAACTGCAGCCTCACACAACAATTTCAAAATATACAACTAATATATAAAGTGGACATTATCCAGAAAGGTTCACTGAGTAGAAATTCTACAACTAGAAGGAAAGAGAGCTGTAAAAGCCTAAGGTAAGGAGATGGAGAGGAGGAGGGGCTGAGTGCCTGGCTGGAGGTCCCTAGCGGGAAGGAGATAAAAGCTCCGGACCGTGCTGAGCCCCAGTACCGACTGCACTGAACCCCAGTTCTGGGCGAGACCCTTGGGTCCCAGGCTCATACAGAGGGAATCAGGGCTGTAAGGGGGAGGCTCAGGGAAGTGGTGAAAGGCAGAGCCCCTGATTCATGCACATTGTGCACAGAGGACAGACTGTTGATTGAGCCACTGGATTGCCCTAGCGGGAAGGAGACATAAGTTCTGGACTGCTCTTCACTCGACTTCCAACTGCACTGAACCCCAGTTCCAGGCTCATTTGGGTAGAGACTAGATTGTCTGGTAGTGGGTGAAACTCTAAGGCACCTTTCTCTCAGAGGTGCTTGCAGTGAGTACCAAAGGACACTGAGAACACTGAGACTGAGGAACCTCATAGGGTGGGCCTGCTGGGAAGCCAAGGATGTCTGCTCCACCCTGAAATTCCGCTGGATCCAAGCTCAGCATAGAAGCTTTGGCAATTTTCCAAGTCTAGTCGAATAAAGCTGTCTCCTGGCATAGACACAGCTGATCCTCACAGCCAATTGGCTTGGAGGTCAGTTCCTCCCAGTGATACCAACATCAATCAAGACTTAACTACAAAAGGCTGTACACACAGTCCATAAAGGGGTGCACGAAGAGTGTCCACCTCAGGTAACTAGGAGACTGACCCACTGAACCATATAGGACTCCTTAGCACACAAAGCCACCCTAACAACTCAGGGAAACAGCAAAAATGCCTAGACAATGAAACAGATCATAAACTAAAGAAATGGAGTACAACAAGTGACTGGGTATAGAGTTCAAAACCACAGTTATAAGGTTTTTCAAGAATTTATTGGAAAAGGACAATAAAATAATTGATACCAGTGAGGATATGAAAAGGGATCAACAAGAAATAAAGAATACATTGTCTTAAAAAACATTATACAGTGTCCTAAAAACAGAATGGAAGATCACAAGAATCGAATCAAAGATTTGGAATATAAAGAGCCGGAGGAAACTCCTCCACAGAAGCAAGAAGACAAGAGAATCCAGAAGTTGAAGATAATATAGGCAACCTCTGGGACAACTTCAAGCGAACCAACATCAGAATTATGGGCATCCCAGAAGAAGAGAGAGAGCAAGGTGCTGAAAACATATTGGAAGATATAGTGACAGAAAACTTCCCCCAGCTGGTGAAAGAAATAAGATTTACAAGTCCAGGAAGCACACAGAACCCCAAACAAAAGGAATCCAAAAGGACCACACCAAGACACAGCATAATTAAAGTTCCAAGAGCAAAAGACAAAGAGAGAATATTAAAAGCAGCAAGAGAAAAGCAGGTATTTACCTACAAAAGAGCACCCATATGATTGTCAGCTGATTTTTCAAGAGAAACCATGCAAGCCAGATGAGAATGGCCAGAAATATTCAAGGTGATGAATAGCAAAGACCTACAGCCAAAAATACTCTACCCAGCAAAGCTATTACTCAGAATCCAAGGCCAGATAAAGAGCTTCACAAAAAAATTAAAGCTAAAGGAGTTCATCACTGCCTAAACAGAAATATATGAGTTGTTGAAGGGGGTTCTTTAGGAAGAGGAAGAAAATAAAGATAAAAATTATGAACAACAAATACATAGCTATCAACAAGTGAATCTAAAAACCAAGGGAATTAAAAAAATCTGATGAATAATATTAACTGGTGAATATAATAGACTCAGAGGTATGGAAGGGCAGTGAACTGACGATTCCCGGGGGAAAAGGGTGTGGGGGGTGCAGGAAGAGCATAAACTGTGCACCTATGGATGAGGACATTGTGCGGTGGAGAAAGGGCAGAGGGTGTGGTGGGAACCTGGTGGAGGGGAGCAATGGAGGGGAAAAAATAAGGAATAATATGAAAAATTATTATTTTCATAATATTTTGTAATAATATGAAAAATAAAGATTTATTTCTCTAAAAAAAAAATACTATCTTTGTACCATAATTGCCGAGAACTAAAACTCACCCAACTGGAAGGTGAGTGGACAAACCATACACTGAAATACTACTGAGCAGGGGGTGTGTAGGAGGCAGCTGATCAATGTTTCTCTCTCACTGATGTTTCTAACTCTCTATCCCTATCCCTCTCTGTTAGAAATCAATAAAATGTATTTTTTTAAAGAAAAGAATGAATACTGCTGAGTGGAATAAACCAAACTCAAACAGCCTCAAGGTGTAGGATTCTATTGATGACTCTCTGAAAAACGCAGAATTATCGAGCTGGAGAACAGCTCCATGGCTGCCACGTGTTGAGGACAAAGGGACATGAGAACTTTTGGGACAAAGGTGTTGTATTGTGATGGTGGTAGTGGTTACATGGCTTCATGTGTTTGCCAAAATTCACAGAACCTTATGTGGAAAAAATGAATTTTACTTTACTCAATTATATCTCAATTATTTTTTTAATCAGGAAAAAACTAGATCATGTACCTTGTCTCTTCACATCAATGGGTGTGGACAGTCTGCAACTTACTGCAAGCTGCTCAAAGATAACATTATTTTAGTTCCATTTTTAAAAATATGCTGTAAGAATCTGTTTCATGACCCGCGAGAAAAGAGTTCCAATGCAGGGTTCGGGTTCTGGAGGAGGGCCACACACAAATGAAGAGAATTAAGACGAGGAATTCAACGTGGCGATATGGGGGCCAGGCGGATGTCCAACTCTAGTGGGAGAACTACTCCTGCTCTGGCCCTGCCATCCCCTTTTACTAAGGCTTTGGGGAAAACATGTGAGGCAACATAAACGGAAACTTACATGTAGCCCTTAGGCAGGAAATAACAGAAAGTTACACGGGACAAACAAGGTGGAGGCTGCTTCAGCTAACAATATCTCAACTAAAGGTGAGAGAGCAATTGAGGTTGTTGACCAGCCTTACTGGCTTCCTGTCAACATCTCTTTTTTTAGTGAAACTAATTTTTTTTCCAGCAATATGCTCCAATAAAATGCTTAGCAGTTGTTTTAAACAATGCCGGCATTATAAGCAATTATAGTTTTTTAAATAGTGTTACCTGCTATAAGAAAATATATTTCTTTTTTTAAAATAAATCTTTATTGGTCAGATTATTACAATTGTTTCTCCTTTTTCTTCCCCAAAGCTCCCTACCACCCAGTTCCCATCCCACCCTCTGCCCTTACCCCTCCCCCCTCATTGTCCTCATCCATTGGTTATATGATTTTAAGCCAATCTCTTTCTGCACCCCCCACACCACTATCCCCCTATAATTATCAGTCCACTCCCTTTCTTTGCCCGTGATTCTATTATATTCACCGGTTTATTCTGTTTCTCAGATTTCCCCCCCGTATTTGACTTTTTAAGTAGGATACTCTCTCCCATTTGTTTTTATACGGAAATACAACAAAGTGTTCTATAGGAAATGGCTGCATACTGTCCAATTTCTCAGGACCACATGAATAGAATCTGCTCCTTCTCCAGTTCACTCTGACCTTCCGGGTCGCACGGCTCCCCTGGGTAACCTGGTCGTCCGGGGCACATGGCTCCTCTGGGTCACACGGCTCCCCCATGGCACACGACTCCACCAGGGCACAGGACTCCTCCGGTTAACACGGATCTTCCAACTGACCATGCTGCTCTGGGTCACACGGCTGCTTCGAGTCATATGGCTCCTCCAGGGCACATGGCTCCTATGGGTCACACCACTCCTCAGGGTCACCCCGCTTCAACAGGCACACGGCTCCCTGGGGTCACCCCGCTCCCCTGGGTAACCCCCCTCTCCCGGGTCACATGGCTCCCCCAGGTCACACCGCTCCTCCGGGTCCGCTGATCAATGTTTTCTTATCCTGTGTCCCCCCGGGGCCCAGACCCGCTGCTGCCAGCATGCAGGAGGACACCAAGGAGGAAGAATGGGGAGGCTCCAGCCGCCTCCACCGATCTCATTTCACAGGTTCAGGCTTTCAGAGTCCCCTGGGTTTAGGTGTTTAGAGTCCCAGGCCGCAAAGAGTGTTCTGGGTACAACCTCTCCTTCCTCTATCACGATACACGACTAAGTCTGCTCCACCATGGCGTTGGCTCTCGGGGGCCCGGCGGAGGCTCAGGACAGCCCCGGCGGCGGGGGTGGGGACAGACGGGCGACAGGCTTGCTCATGCCACAAGCAGAAGGTGCGGCTGGGGCCCGGTGCTGGCTCGATTGCACGCACGGTGGGCGGGCCACGAAGGCTGTGGGCATGGAGGCCAGGCTCTGAGGTGGCCCACTCCCTGGGCTTAGGGCGGGGTGGGCTCCGCTCTCGGTGGCCTCCCTCACTGGTGGCGGGGGGGACTCTAAACTCAACATGGCGGAGGCGGCTCTTCTTCTTCTTTCAAGCCAGCGCCTTTTCAGGCACACAGTTCTCCATACCTTCATAGTTTCTGAGGGTCAGCACGCCTTCTCTCTCCTTCCCAGATGGCAGAGCCTCCTCTCAGCCAGCCGTCCGCTGCTTCAGGGCAATGCCTCCCCTGTTTTGTACTTCTGAATTCAAATTCGTTGTGGTAGGCTCTATGCCGCCATCTTGGTTTTTTTTAATATTTCTTTTATTTTTTTAATTAAGAATCACTTCCACAATTTTAAAGTGGGAAGGATGCTTGAGTTTGTGGGATTTTTTTTAAAAAAATGTATATTTATTTATTTCAGAGAGGGAGACAGAGGGAGAGAGAGAAAGAAACATCAATGATGAGAGAGAATCATTGATTGGCTGTGTCCTGCACACCCCCTACTGGGGATGGACCGTACAACCCAGGCATGTGCCCTTGACCGAATTAAACCCGGAACCCTTCAGTCTGCAGGTGGAGGCTCTATCCACTGAGCCAAGCCGGCTGGGGCATACACATGGGTGTTTGCCATTTTACTGAGTACTTTCCCCTAATATGAGCTCTGCAGTGCTGCTCCCAGGTCAAACCCGACCCTGCACTACTTTGTGAGAGTCCTGATGGCTCCAGAGCCAGGAGTGGGTGCTGCCAGCTGTTGACAAGTCCTTTTCCCAGTTGAGCAGCTGGGTGAGTGACCCACAGTCATCGCCTAACCCACGCCAGCTGCTCCCACCCCAGCCTACAAATCCAGATCACGGGTCTCCTCCAAGCTGGTCTCCAGCTGGTCCTCTTTACCTCCCTCACCGGGCCCGGGGCTCCCTCCGTGAGACGTGGCCAGGCGAGCCCCATCCCCAGCAAAGGAAGCCGACCCTCACAGCGCTGGAACACGGTAAGCCCTCGGCACCTGCCAGGGAGAATGTGACACACACCCCCAGACCTGGCAAACAGTGGGTGCCTAATCAGAGCAGACATCTGAGCAGAGAGCCACGTTAGCCAGATCCTGTCCCACCCAGCCAAGAAGAGGCCTGGCCAGACATGGGTCACCCAGAGGGTAAATTCTTGGCTAAGGGTCCTCTCCTCTGGCACCCCAGTTTAACCGGGAGTTAAAGACCCCGAAGGGGCACAGGCTTCTGCCTTCCCCGCAGCCCCTCCCTCTCCGTCAGGGGCTGGATTTCCCTGGCCTGGGCCAGGCAGTGGAATGTTGCGTTGATGGTTGCCTAGACGGCCAGGGCCTGCGTGGTGGCCGCCTTCTGGGAGGAGGGAACACGGAGCACGCTGTGGCACCGTCCTCCATCAGAAACCCTCCAGGTGGAGAGAAAGTCCAGCAATGGCTGTGAGAGTAGCTGTGTCCTGGGAGAAATATTCCCGATTGGCCTTGCCAGACAAGCTGCCTGTGTGAGTGGCTCGGGGTGGCGGGGTGGGCCGGAAGGAGTGCCGGAAGGAGTGCCGGAAGGAGGGCCGGAAGGAGGGCCGGAAGGAGGGCCGGAAGGAGGGCCGGAAGGAGGGCCGGAGTGAGTGGGTGGCTCCTTCTTCTCCTGAGCCCCGGACCCTGGCTTCCACAGCCTGTTCACGGTGCGAGGTCATTGCCCCCATTTCACAGGTGAAAACCACTGAGGCTCAGCAAGAACTGGGGACTCCCCTGAAGGCTCGGGGCTGGTTAGAGCAGAGCTGGGCCAGTTGGCCAGGCCTCTATCCTGCCCTGTGTTCCCACCCCAGCTGACATCCAGCCGAGTTTTAATGGTGTGAACCCAGGTGGGAAGGAATTATTCTATGAACTGTGCCTGCAAATGGCATTTATATTATTTTTATTTTATTTTTTTAAAATACATTTTATTGATATTTTACAGAGAGGAAGGGAGAGAGATAGAGAGCTTGAAATGTCGATGAGAGAGAAACATGGGCCAGGTGTATCTTGCACACCCCCTACTGGGGATGTGCTAGCAGCCAATGTACATGGCCTTGACTGGGAAGGAACCTGGAACCTTTCAGTCCACAGACTCTACTGCTGAGCCAAACCGGTTTTGGCCAAATAGCATTGTTAAAGGGAGAGCAAAGGAAGCCTGCCCCAGGCCTGCATTGTGTGCAGGGGAGTGACTGGGGTTCCAACTGTAGTCTTAGAATCTGAAAATGGCAGCGTTTGCCCTGGACCAGGACTGGGGAAGGCTTGCGGGATGGAGTTCGTGTATCCCTCCTGCGACCCCACCCCCATGGCCTAACAGGTGTCTGAGATTTCAACTTGGCCACAGCACGGAGCTGATCTCCCCTGTTCTCTCTCCCCCACCCAGCCTTCCTCCATCTGCAGCACCCTCCCAGCTCTCAGTCCTAGGTTCACCTTGAACTCCTTTCTGTCTATTTTTTTTTTTAATATACACTGATTGACCAGATTATTAGGATCTCTGAACGCATAATATTCTGACCACTCAGTGTATATCTTATAGAATAAAAAGCTAATATGCAAATTGTCCCCTCCATCAGGAGTCTGACCAGCAGGCAGGCCGGCCAACTGCCCATGTCCCCTTCCCCTGGCCAGGCTGGCCGGACTCCAACCATGCACAAATTCATGCACAGGGCTTCATATATAGATGTAGATATAGATAGATAGATAGATAGATAGATAGATAGATAGATAGATATCATTATAATCTGGCCACTCAGTATATTTTTATTGGTTTCAATAAAAGTCCTACAGTGGGGGCTCACCTCCTTCTGGGCCTGCAGGGAGGGGAAGGTGAGGGTGAGGGTGAGGGAGACAGGGGCGGGGGAGGGAGAGAGAGAGAGAGAGAACATCAATTATGAGAGAGAATTATTGATGGTCAACTCCAACACATCCCAAGCCTGCAACTTGGGCATGTGCCCTTGACAGGAATCAAACCCAGGACCCTTCAGTCCACAGTCCACACTCTGTCCACTGAGTCAAACCGGTTTCGGCAAGAGTCATCATTGTAATGCTGTCAATTCTCTAAAAATCCTTCTATAAATTTAATATATCAATAGAATGTTTAATCAACTTTAATTTGCTAATTTTTTTTAATGGGTGTACTAGCTCGGCTGCTGTGGCTCAGTGATTGACCATGGACCTCTGAACCAGGAGGTCATGGTTGGATTCCTAGTCAGGGCACATGCCCAGGTTGCAGGCTCCATCCTCAGGAGGGGGCGTGCAGGAGGCAGCTGACCAATGATTCTCTCTAATCATTCATGTTTCTTTCTCTCCTTCTGCTTTCCTCTCTGAAATTAATTTTTTTTAATTAAAAATTGGTGTACTCATACAAAGGGGACTGGTGGGGAAACAGAAGCATTCACATTTTTGTAAAACTGAGGGGAGGAGTGAGGGACCCAAATCAGACTGTGGCTGCGTTTGGCCTGCGGGCCATCTGCTTGCACTCCATGGCTGCACATGCTAATTATTGGGGGGCGGGTGGAGGGGGCGAGCTCTGCAGTGGCCCAAGCCCTGAAGGTCCTGACCTGCTGTCCATCCCCCCTCCCCAGGACGGCGAGACCCCCACCCCCACCCCCTGAGCCTTGCGAGATGGAGAAGCTGGTCGAGGAGCTACAACGCATAGCAGAGGCGCGACAATACATGGCCGAGGTGGGGCAACGCTTGGCCGAGATTCGGCAATGCATGGCCGAGGCGCAACACTGCGTGGACGGGGCGCTACAACGCGTGGACGAGGCGCTACAACGCGTAGCCGTGGCGCAACAACACATAGGCGAGGCGTTAGAATGCCTGGACGGGACTGAACAGCACATGGACCAGGCGCTACTACCCGTGGCCGAGGCGCTACTATCCGTGGCCGAGGCGCAACAACGCATGCACGAGGCGAAAAAATGCGTGTATGAGGTGCTAGAAGGTGTGCAATGGGTGCAACAACGCATGGAGGAGGTGCTACAATGCCTGTATGAGGTGCGACAATGCATGGCCGAGCAGCAACAAAGCATTGAGGTGCTACAAGGTGTGGACCAGGTGCTACAAGGCATGAACGGGGCGCAACAACACGTGGACGAGGCGCTACAACGCATGGACTGGGCGCAACTACGCATGGATGAGGCGCTACAGCGCATAGAGGAGGCGCTACCACGCGTGGATGGGGCACAACTTGTGCCATGACCAGGAATAGACCTGCCTCTCTCCTCCAGTAACTCCTCCTCCTCCTTCAGGTCTGGGTTCATGTGTCACTTCCACAGGAGGCCTCCCTGTCCCCCCCCCACCACCACCCCCCTTGTACTCTAGACCTCCCCTCACCCTGTCAGAGTGCGATGACACATTGGCAGGACAGTTGGATCCACTTGGCCCCTCATTAGCCTGCAAGTCTGTGATGGGGGGTCTTGTCTTATCCCCGACTGCTTCCTCACAGAGTACCTGGCACATAGTAGCTGCTCAATAAACATTTGTAACGATGCACCTCTAACACAATAGACCTTGAGGAAGGAAGAGTGCATGCTGGCTTTGAGATGAGGGCATCTTGGTGGGGGAAGGGAGTGGGGAGCAATGGGCCTGAGGAAGGAAAGACCCAAGAAGGGCTCACCCGTCTCTGCAGTGTTGTGGTGAAGAAGGTGACTCTACGCCCAGACGTCCCGAGTTCAAATCCCATCTTGGATTGAGACCAAAAGCACGATCCGTAAGGGAAACGGTGGCAGATCCCACCTCCTCACAATGTAGCACGTTGCTGTGTGAAAGATCGTGAAACAGGATGGAAAGAGTGGCTCCATCCTTGGGGGGAGGGGAGGGGGAGACATACGGGCTAGAGGCTCACCTGGAGCATAGAGAGGTAGGTCTCCCATGCAGGGAAATGCTGGGCACTCAACAGTGGGAAAGAGAACAGGCCAACAAGTTTGGCTGAGGAGGCTATAGGGACAGCAAACAGGCACCTGACATGGTGTTCATCGTCCTTGGCCATTAGGAAAATGAAACACCACAACACACCTATCAGAATGGGCGGAAAAAAAGGCAGGGGGTGGTAACAGTGAGTATGTAGAAAAACTAGATTACTCACACACAACTGGTTGGGATATAAAATGGCACCACCTCTCTAAAGATGGAATAGGCAGTTTCTTTAAGAACAAGACAAAACAAACATGTGTTTCCAGGAGAACCCAGCAGATATGCTCTTGGGCCATGGTGGACAAACTGGGGCTCCTGAGCCACATGAGGCTCTCTGACCCCTTGAGTGTGACTCTCCCACAAAATGCCATGGCCACAAAATGCCATGGCCTGGGTGAGTCTATGTTGAAGAAGCCGCATTAGAAGAGGTATCAGTTTAAAAAATGTGGATCTCCAAAGAAATTTCAATCATTGTATTGTTGATATTTGACTCTGTGGAGTCATGAGTTTGCCGACCACAGCTTTTAGGCATCTGCCAGGCCAGAGAAGGGATAACGCTTGTTCATACAAAATTCAGGACCTGACTCTTCAGAGTCGCTTTATTCATCATAGCCCCAAACTGGAAACTGCCCAAAGGTCCTTTAACCTGACAGGTTAAAGAAACACTGCCCCTTCCTGCTATGGAATGCTACTTAGTAATCAAAGAGAACCAACTGGGGAGAAACCAAGATGGTGGCATAGGTAAATGCCTACCGTATTTGCCGGCATATAAGACGATTTTTTGGCCCTGAAAAATATGTATTTGCCGGTATATAAGACGACTGGGCGTATAAGACGACCCCCTAACATTTCCACTAAAAATACAGAGTTTGGTATATACTCGCCGTATAAGACTACCCTCCACTTGGAGGCATATTTTTCAGAGCCAAAAAATCATCTTATACGCCGGCAAATACGGTAACTGCAGCCTCACACAACAATTTCAAAAAATACAACTAATATATAAAGTGGACATTATCTGGAAAACTTCACTGACTAGAAATTCTACAACTAGAAGGAAAGAGAGCTGTAAAAGCCTAAGGTACAGAGATGGAGAGGAAGAGGGGCTAAGTGCCTGGCTGGTGTTCCCTAGTGGGAAGGAGATAAAAGCTCCGGACCGTGCTGAGCCCCAGTTCCGACTGCACTGAACCCCACTTCTGGGAGAGACCCTTGGGTCCCAGGCTCATACAGAGGGAATCAGGGCTGTAAGGGGGAGCTCAGGGGAGCGGTGAAAGGCAGAGCCCCTGAGTCACACACATTGTGCACAGAGGACAGAATGTTGATTGAACCACTGGATTGCCCTAGCAGGAAGGAGACATAAGCTCCAGAACTGCTCTTAACGCCACTTCAAACTGCACTGAACCCCAGTTCCGGGCTCATTGGGGGAGAGACTAGACTGTCTGGTAGTGGCTGAAACTCTAGGGCATCTTTCTCTCAGAGGTGCTTGCAGTGAGTGCCAAAGGACACTGAGGAACTCTGAGACTCAGGAACCTCATAGGGTGGGTCTGGGGGGAAGCCAAGGCTGTCAGCTCCACCCTGAAACTCAACCCCATCCAAGCTGAGCACAGAGGCTTTTGCAATTTTCCAAGTCTAGTCGAATAAGGCTGTCTCCTGGCATAGACACAGCTGATCCTCACAGCCAATTGGCTTGGAGGTCAGTTCCTCCCAGTGATACCAACAATTAAGACTTAACTACAAAAGGCTGTACACACAGTCCACAAAGGGGTGCACCAAGAGTGTCCACCTAAGGTAACTGAGAGGCTGACCCACTGAATCATATAGGACTCCTTAGCACACAAAGCCACCCTAACAACTCAGGGAAATAGCAAAAATGCCCAGACAAGGAAACAGATCACAAACTAAAGAAATGGAGGACAACAAGCGACTGGGTATAGAGTTCAAAACCACAGTTATAAGGTTTTTCAAGAATTTCTTGGAAAAGGCCAATAAAATAAATGATACCTGTGAGGATATGAAAAGGGATCAACTAGAAATAAAGAATACATTGTCTTAAAAAAACATTATACAGAGTCCTAAAAACAGAATGGAAGATCACAAGAATCGAATCAAAGATTTGGAATATAAAGAGCCGGAGGACACTCCTCCACAGAAGCAAGAAGACAAGAGAATCCAGAAGTTGAAGATAATGTAGGCAACCTCTGGGACAACTTCAAGCGAACCAACATCAGAATTATGGGCATCCCAGAAGAAGAGAGAGAGCAAGGTGCTGAAAACATATTGGAAGATATAGTGACAGAAAACTTCCCCCAGCTGGTGAAAGAAATAAGACTTACAAGTCCAGGAAGCACACAGAACCCCAAACAAAAGGAATCCAAAAAGCACCACAACAAGACACAGCATAATTAAAATTCCAAGAGCAAAAGACAAAGAGAGAATATTAAAAGCAGCAAGAGAATAGCAGGTAGTTACCTATAAAAGAGCACCCATATGATTGTCAGCTGATTTTTCAACAGAAACCATGCAAGCAAGATGAGAATGGCAAGAAATATTCAAGGTGATGATTAGCAAAGACCTACAGCAAAAAAAACTCTAACCAGCAAAGCTATCACTCAGAATCCAAGGCCAGATAAAGAGCTTCACAAAAAAATTAAAGCTAAAGGAGTTCATCACTGCCTAAATAGAAATATATGAGTTGTTGAAAGGGGTTCTTTAGGAAGAGGAAGAAAATAAAGATAAAAATTATGAACAACAAATACATAGCTATCAACAAGTGAATCTAAAAACCAAGGGAATTAAAAAAAATCTGAAGAACAATATTAACTGGTGAATATAATAGAATCAGAGGTATGGAAGGGCAGTGAACTGATAATTCCCGGGGAAAAAGGGTGTGGGGGGTGCAGGAAGAGCATAAACTGTGCACCTATGCATGAGGACATTGTGGGGTGGAGAAAGGGCAGAGGGTGGGGTGGGAACCTGGTGGAGGGGAGCAATGGAGGGAAAAATATAAGGAACATTTTTAATAATATGAACAATAAAGATTTATTTCCTAAAAAAAAAAAGAAATACTATCTTTGTACCATAATTGCCGAGAACTAGAACTAACCCAACTGAAAGGTGAGTGGACAAAACATACCGTGAAATACTACTGAGCAGGGAGAAAGGGTGTACCTTGCAGATACAGACACACACATGAAGGGATCAAGAATGAATACTGCACAATAGCTGATTTGGCTCAGTGGATAGAGCCTTGGTAATGTTTCTCTCCCACTGATGTTTCTAACTCTCTATCCCTCTTCCTCTGTTAGAAATAAATAAAATGTATTTTTTTAACTAGAACTAGGACTAACCCAACTGGAAGGTGAGTGGACAAACCATACCGTGAAATACTACTGAGCAGTGAGAAAGGATGTACCTTGCTGATACACAGACACACACACGCACACACACACACACACACACACACACACACGAAAGGATCAAGAATGAATACTGCACCCTAGCTCTTTTGGCTCAGTGGATACAGCCTTGGTATGCAGACTCAAGGGTCCCAGATTCCATTCCGGTCAATACAATGTACCTTGGTGGAGGGCACATACCCAGTAGGGGGTGTGTAGGAGGCAGCTGATCAATGTTTCTCTCTCACTGATGTTTCTAACTCTCTATCCGTCTCCCTCTCTGTTAGAAATAAATAAAAGGTGGAGGCTCTATCCACTGAGCCAAGCCATCTGGGGCATACCCAAGGGTATTTGTCATTTTACTGAGTACTTTCCCCTAATATCAGCTCTGCAGTGCTGGTCATGCGTCAAACCCGAACCAGCACTACGTTGTGAGAGTCCTGATGACTCCAGAACCAGGAGTGGGTGCTGCCAGCTGTTGACAAGTCCTTTTCCCAGGTGTGCAGGTGTGTGAGTGACCCACAGTCATCGCCTAACCCACGCCAGCTGCTCCCACCCCAGCCTACAAATCCAGATCACGGGTCTCCTCCAAGCTGGTCTCCAGCTGGTCCTCTTTACCTCCCTCGCCGGGCCGGGGCTCCCTCCGTGAGACGTGGCCAGGGGAGCCCCATCCCCAGCAAAGGAAGCCGACCCTCACAGCGCTGGAACACGGTAAGCGCTCGGCACCTGCCGGGGAGCAGGCGACACCCGCCCCCACCCCAGACCTAGCAAACACCTGAGCAGACACCTGAGCAGAGAGCCACATTAGCCAGCTCCCATCCCACCCAGCCAGGAAGAGGCCTGGCCAGACATGGGTCAACAAGAGGGTAAATTCTTGGCTAAGGGTCCTCTCCTCTGGCACCCCAGTTTGACCGGGAGTTAAAAACCCCGAAGGGGCACAGGCTGCTGCCCTCCCCGCAGTCCTTCCCTCTCCCTCAGGGGCTGGATTTCCCTGGCCTGGGCCAGGCAGTGGAATGTTGCGTTGATGGTTGCCTAGACGGCCAGGGCCTGCGTGGTGGCCGCCTTCTGGGAGGAGGGAACACGGAGCACGCTGTGGCACCGTCCTCCCTCAGAAACCCTCCAGGTGGAGAGAAAGCCCAGCAATGGCTGGGAGAATGGCTGTGTCCTGGGAGAAATATTCCCAACTGGCCTTGCGAGACAAGCTGCCTGTGTGAGTGGCTCAGGGTGGCAGGGAGGGCCGCAAGGTGGGCCGGAGGGTGGGCCGGAAGGAGGGCCGAAAGGAGGGCCTGAAGGGGGGCCGGAGTGAGATGGTGGCTCCTTCTCTCCTGAGCCCAGGATCCTGGCTTCCACAGCCTGTTCACGGTGCGAGGACATTGCCCCCATTTCACAGGTGAAAACCACTGAGGCTCAGCAAGAACTGGGGACGCCCCTGAGGGCTCGGGGCTGGTTAGAGCAGAACTGGGCCAGTTGGCCATGCCTCTAACCTGCCCTTGGTTCCCACCCCAGCTGACATCCAGCCGAGTTTAAATGGTGTGAACCCAGGTGGGAAGGAATTATTCTATGAATTATTCTCTGCCCCCTGTGCCTGCAAATGGCATTTTTAAAGGGAGAGCAAAGGAAGCCTGCCCCAGGCCTGCATTGTGTGCAGGGGAGTGACTGGGGTTCCAACCGTAGTCTTAGAATCTGAAAATGGCAGCGTTTGTCCTGGACTGGGGCTGGGGAAAATTGCGGGATGGAGTTCGTGTATCCCTCCTGCTCCCTGTGGGGCTGCCTGCGGACCCGCCCCCGAGGCCTAACAGGTGTCTGCGATTTCAACTTGGCCACAGCACGGAGCTGATCTCCCCTGTTCCCTCTCCCCCACCCACCCTTCCTCCATCAGCAGCACCCTCCCGGCTCTCAGTCCTAGGTTCAGCTTGAACTCCTTTCTTTCTACTTTTTAAAAAAAATATACACTGAATGGCCAAATTTTTATGATCTCTGAATGCAAAATAATCTGACCACTCAGTGTATATCCTATAGAATCAAAGGCTAATATGCAAATTGTCCCTTCCATCAGGAGTTTGACCAGCAGGCAGGCCGGCCAACTTCCCATGTCCCCACCCCCTGGCCAGGCTGGCCTGACTCACCCATGCACGAATTCATGCACCAGGCCTCTAAGATATATATATATATCATAATAATCTGGCAACTCAGTGTATTTTTAATGGTTTCAATAAAAGGACTACAGTGGGGCTCTCCTCCTGAGCCCGCAGGGAGGGAAGGGTAAGGAAGAGAGAGAGAGAGAACAACAATGATGAGAGAGAATTATTGATGGCTGCCTCCTGCACATCCTGAGCCTGCAACTCGGGCATATGCCCTGGACAGGAATCAAACCCGGGACCCTTCAGTCCACAGTCCACGCTCCATCCTCTGAGCCAAACTGTTTTTGGCAGCAGTCATCATTTTAATGCTGTCAATCTCCAAAAATCATTCAAAAATTTAATATATCAATAGAATGTTTAATAAACTTTTTTGTGCTAATCATTTTTTTTAAATGGGTGTACTTGCCCAGCTGGTGTGGCTCAGTGATTGAGCATGGACCTCTGAACCAGGAGGTCATGGTTGGATTCCTAGTCAGGGCACATGCCCAGGTTGCAGGCTCCATCCCCAGGAGGGGGCGTGCAGGAGGCAGCTGACCAATGATTCTCTCTAATCATTCATGTTTCTTTCTCTCCTTCTGCTTTCCTCTCTGAAATTAATTTTTTTAAATTAAAAATTGGTGTACTCGTACAAAGGGGACTGGTGGGGAAACTGAAGCATTCACGTTTTTGTAAAACTGTGGGGAGGAGTAAGGGACCCAAATCAGATTGTGGCTGCGTTTGGCCTTCGGGCCATCTGCTTGCACTCCATGGCTGCACATGCTAACTATTGGGGGGCGGGTGCAGGGGGCGAGCTCTGCAGATGCCCAAGCCTTGAAGGTCTTGGCCTCCTGTCCATCCCCCCTCCCCAGGTCGCCTAGGCCAGACAGAGCCGTGCGAGATGGGGATGGCGGCCGAGGCGCTACAATGCATAGCTGAGGCCCGACGACAAATGTGCAAGTCAGTACAACACATGGCCAAGGCACGACATCGCATGGCCGAGACTCGGCAACGTGGGGCCGAGGCCCAACACTGCGTGGACGGGGCGCTACAACCCGTGGAAGAGGCGCTACAAGGCGTGGACGGGGCGCTACAACACATGGACAAGGCGCTACAACGTGTGGATGACGCGCTACAACACGTGGACGGGGCGCAACAACACTTGGGCAAGGCGCTGCAGAGCATGGAAATGGCGCGCCAAAACATTGATGTGGTGCTACAAGGCGTGGACGAGGCGCTACAAGGCGTGCACGGGGCGCAACAACACGTGGATGGGGCGCTACAGCACCTGGACTGGGCGCAACAACGCGTGGCCGAGGGGCAACAGCACATTGAGGAGGTGCAACAACGCATCAAGGAGGCGCTACAAGGCGTGTTCAGGGTGCAACAACACGTGGGCGAGGCGCTGCAACGTGTGGTCTGGGCGCAAAAACGCGTGGACGATACGCTACAACGTGTGGACCAGGTGCTACAGCGCGTGGACGACGAGTTACCACGCGGGGACGGGGTGCAACTTGTGCCCTGACCAGGAATAGAACTGCCCCTCTCCTTCAGTCAACCCTCCTCCTCCTTCAGGTCAGGGTTGACGTGTCACTTCCCCAGGAGGCCTCCCTGTCACCCCCCCACCCCCATCCCTCTTGTACTCTAGACCTCCCCTCACCCTGTCAGAGTGCGATGACACATTGGAAGGACTGTTGGATTCACTTGGCCTCCCCATTAGCCTGCAAGCCCATGATGGCCAGTCTTCTCTTGTCCCTCACTGCTTCCTCACTGAGTATCTGGCATGTATTAGCTGATCAATAAACATTTGTAACTATTCACCTCTAATACAATAGACCTTGAGGAAGGAAGGGTGCATACTGGCTTTGAGATGAGGGCATCTTGGTGGGGAAAGGGGTGGGGGAATGGGCCTGAGGAAGGAAAGACCCAAGAAGGGCTCACCTGTGTCTGCAGTGTTGTGGTGAAGAAGGTGACTCTACGCCCAGACATCCCGAGTTCAAATCCCATCTTGGATTTGAGACCAAAAGCACGACCCATAAGGGAAACGGTGGCAGATCCCACCTCCTCACAATGTAGCACATTGCTGTGTGAAAGATCGTGGGAGAGGATGGAAAGAGAGGCTCCATCCTTGGGGGGAGGGCAGGGGGAGACATATGGGCTAGAGGCTCACCTGGAGCACAGAGACCTAGGTCTCCCATGCAGGGAAACGTTGGGCACTCAACAGTGGGAAAGAGAACAAGCCAACAAGTTTGGCTGAGGAGGCTATAGGGACAGCAAAAAGGCACCTGACATGGTGTTCATCGTCCTTGGCCATTAGAGAAATGAAACACCACAACACACCTATCAGAATGTCTGGGGGGAAAAACGGCAGGGGGTTGTAACGGTGAGTATGTAGAAAAACAAGATTACTCACACACAACTGGTTGGGATATAAAATGGCACCACCTCTCTGCAGAGGAATAGGCAGTTTCTTTAAGAACAAGACAAAACACACATGTGTTTCCAGGAGGACCCAGAAGATATGCTCTTGGTCCATGGTCGGCAAACTGCGGCTCCTGAGCCACATGAGGCTCTCTGACCCCTTGAGTGTGACTCTCCTACAAAATGCCATGGCCTGGGCGAGTATATGTTGAAGAAGCCACATTAGAAGAGTTTTCAGTTTTAAAAATGTGGGTCTCCAAAGAAATTTCAATCATTGTATTGTTGATATTTGACTCTGTGGAGTCATGAGTTTGCCTACCACTGCTTTTAGGCATGTGCCAGGCCAGAGAAGGGATAACGCTTGTTCATACAAAATTCAGGACCGGACTCCTCAGAGTCGGTTATTCATCATTGCCCCAAACTGGAAACACCACAAAGGTCCTTTAACCTGACAGGTTAAAGAAACACTACCCCTTCCTGCTCTGGAGTGCTACTTAGTAATCAAAGAGAACCAACTAGGGAGAAACCAAGATGGCAGCATAGGTAGATGCCTAACTGCAGCCTCACACAACAATTTCAAAAAATACAACTAAAATATAAAGTGGACATTATCCGGAAAACTTCACTGACTAGAAATTCTACAACTAGAAGGAAAGAGAGCTGTAAAAGCCTAAGGTACGGAGACACGGTATAGGTGTGGGGGAGAACGGAGCCAGAGAGGAGGAGGGGCTGAGTGCCTGGCTGGCATTCCCTAGCGGCTAGGAGATAAAAGCTCTGGACAGTGCTGAGCCCCAGTTCCAACTGCACTGAACCCCAGTTCTGGGCGAGATCCTCGGGTCCCAGGCTCATACAGAGGGAATCAGGGCTGTAAGGGGGAGGCTCAGGGAAGTGGTGAAAGGCAGAGCCCCTGAGTCACGCACATTGTGCACAGAGGGCAGACTGTTGATTGAGCCACTGGATTGCCCTAGCGGGAAGGAGACATAAGTTCTGGACTGCTCTTAACTTCCAACTGCACTGAACCCCAGTTCCGAGCTCATTGTGGAAGAGACCAGACTCTCTGGTAGCGGGTGAAACTCTAGGGCACCTTTCTCTCAGAGGTGCTTGCAGTGAGTGCCAAAGGACACTGAGAACACTGAGACTCATGAAACTCATAAGGCGGGGCTGCTGGGAAGCCAAGGCTGTCGGCTCCACCCTGAAACTCCATCCAATCCAAGCTGAGCACAGAGGCTTTTGCAATTTTCCAAGTCTAGTCGAATAAGGCTGTCTCCCAGCATAGAGACAGCTGATCCTCTCAGCCAATTGGCTTGGAGGTCAGTTCCTGCCAGTGATACCAACAACTATCAAGACTTAACTACTAAAGGCTGTACACACAGTCCACAAAGGGGTGCACCAAGAGTGTCCACCTCAGGCAACTGGGAGGCTGACCCACTGAATCATATAGGACTCCTTAGCACACAAAGCCACCCTAACAACTCAGGAAAATAGCAAAAATGCCCAGACAATGAAACAGATCACAAACCAAAGAAATGGAGGACAACAAGCGATTGGGTATAGAGTTCAAAACCACAGTTATAAGGTTTTTCAAGAATTTCTTGGAAAAGGCCAATAAAATAAATGATACCTGTGAGGATATGAAAAGGGATCAACTAGAAATAAAGAATACATTGTCTTAAAAAAACATTATACAGAGTCCTAAAAACAGAATGGAAGATCACAAGAATCGAGTCAAAGATTTGGAATATAAAGAGCCTGAGGACACTCCTCCACAGAAGCAAGAAGACAAGAGAATCCAGAGGTTGAAGATAATGTAGGCAACCTCTGGGACAACTTCAAGCAAACCAACATCAGAATTATGGGCATCCCAGAAGAAGAGAGAGAGCAAGATGCTAAAAACATATTGGAAGATATAGTGACAGAAAACTTCCCCCAGCTGGTGAAAGAAATAAGACTTACAAGTCCAGGAAGCACACAGAACCCCAAACAAAAGGAATCCAAAAAGGACCATACCAAGACACAGAATAATTAAAATTCCAAGAGCAAAAGACAAAGAGAGAATATTAAAAGCAGCAAGAGAATAGCAGGTAGTTACCTATAAAAGAGCACCCATATGATTGTCAGCTGATTTTTCAACAGAAACCATGCAAGCAAGATGAGAATGGCAAGAAATATTCAAGGTGATGAATAGCAAAGACCTACAGCCAAAAATACTCTACCCAGCAAAGCTATCACTCAGAATCCAAGGCCAGATAAAGAGCTTCACAAAAAAATTAAAGCTAAAGGAGTTCATCACCGCCTAAACAGAAATATATGAGTTGTTGAAGGGGGTTCTTTAGGAACAGGAAGAAAATAAAGATAAAAATTATGAACAACAAATACATAACTATCAACAAGTGAATCTAAAAACCAAGGGAATTAAAAAAATCTGATGAACAATATTAACTGGTGAATATAATGGAATCAGAGGTATGGAAGTGCAGTGAACTGACGATTCCCGGGGAAAAAGGGTGTGGGGGGTGCAGGAAGAGCATAAACTGTGCACCTATGGATGAGGACATTGTGGGGTGGAGAAAGGGCAGAGGGTGGGGTGGGAACCTGGTGGAGGGGAGCAATGGAGGGAAAAACATAAGGAACATTTGTAATAATATGAACAATAAAGATTTATTTCTTTTAAAAAAAAAAGAAATACTATCTTTGTACCATAATTGCCGAGAACTAGAACTAACCCAACTGGAAGGTGAGTGGACAAACCATACCGTGAAATACTACTGAGCAGTGAGAAAGGATGAACCTTGCTGATACACACACACACACACACACACACACACACACACACACACACACACACACGAAAGGATCAAGAATGAATACTGCACCCTAGCTCTTTTGGCTCAGTGGATACAGCCTTGGTATGCAGACTCAAGGGTCCCAGATTCCATTCCGGTCAATACAATGTACCTTGGTGGAGGGCACATACCCAGTAGGGGGTGTGTAGGAGGCAGCTGATCAATGTTTCTCTCTCACTGATGTTTCTAACTCTCTATCCCTCTCCCACTCTGTTAGAAATCAATAAAATGTATTTTTTTTAAAAGAAAAGAATGAATACTGCTAAGTGGAATAAACCAAACTCAAACAGCCTCAAGGTGTAGGATCCTATTGATGACTCTCTGAAAAAGGTGGAATTATCGAGCTAGAGAACAGCTCCATGGCTGCCACGTGTTGAGGACAAAGGGACACGAGAACTTTTGGGGCAAAGGTGTTGTATTGTGATGGTGGTGGTGGTTACATGCCTTCATATGTTTGCCAAAATTCACAGAACTGTATGTGGAAAAAAATGAATTTTACTTTACTCAATTATATCTCAATTATTTTTTTAATCAGGCAAAAACTAGATCATGTACCTCGTCCCTTCACATCAATGGATGTGGACAGTCTGCAACTTACTGCAAGCATCTCAAAGATAACATTATTTTAGTTCCATTTTTAAAAATATGCTGTAGGAATCTGATTCATGACCCGCGTAGAAAGAGTTCCAATTCAGGGTTCGGGTTCTGGAGGAGGGCCGTACACAAATGAAGAGAATTGAGACTTGAGGAATTTAACGTGGCGATATGGGGGCCAGGCGGATGTCCGACTCTAGTGGGAGAACTACTCCTGCTCTGGCCCTGCCATCCCATTTTACTGAGGCTTTGGGGAAAACATGTGAGGCAACATGAGGGGAAACTTACATGTAGCCCTTAGGCAGGAAATACCAGAAATTACACGGGACAAACAAGGTGGAGGCTGCTTCAGCTAACAATATCTCAACTAAAGGTGAGAGAGCAATTGAGGTTGTTGACCAGCCTTCCTGGCTTCAGGTCAACATCTCTTTTTTTAGTGAAACTGATTTGTTTTCCAGGAATATGCTCCAATAAAATGCTTAGCAGTTGTTTTAAACAATGCCGGCATTATAAGTAATTATAGTATTTTAAATAGTGTTACCTGCTATAAGAAAATATATTTCTTTTTTTAAATAAATCTTTATTGGTCAGATTATTACAATTGTTTCTCCTTTTTCTTCCCCAATGCTCCCTACCACCCAGTTCCCATCCCACCCTCTGCCCTTACCCCTCCCCCTCATTGTCCTCATCCATTGGTTATATGATTTTAATCCAATCTCTTTCTGCACCCCCAAACCACTATCCCCCTGATAATTATCTGTCCACTCCCTTTCTTTGCCCGTGATTCTATTATATTCACCGGTTTATTCTGTTCCTCCGATTTTTTTCCCCGTATTAGAATTTCAAGTGGGACACTCTCTCCCATTTGTTTTTATAGGGAAATACAATAAATTGTTCTATAGCAAATGGCTGCATACTGTCTAAATTTCTAGGACCACATGAATAAAATCAGCTCACACCTGTTCACACCGACCCTCCGGCTCGCACGGCTCGCCTGGGTAACCTGGTCCTCCGAGGCACATGGCTCCTCTGGGTCACACAGCTCCCCCATGGCACACAGCTCCCCCATGACACACGGCTCCACCAGGGCACAGGGCTCCTCCGGTTAACACGGATCCTCCGGCTGACCACACTGCTCTGTGTCACACGGCTGCTTCGGGTCATATGTCTCCTCCAGGGAACACGGCTCCCCTGGGTTACACCGCTCCTCAGGGTCACCCCACTTCAACAGGCACATGGCTCCCCGGGGTCACCCCACTCTCTCTGGGTCACATCACTCCCCCGGGTCACCAGGCTCCCCCTGGTCCCACGGCTCCCCCAGGTCACACCCCTCCTCCGGGTCCGCTGATCAATGTTTTCTTATCCTGTGTCTCCCCGGGGCCCAGACCCGCTGCTGCCAGCAAGCAGGAGGATGCCAAAGGGGGAAGAATGGGGAGGCTCCAGCCGCCTCCACCGATCTCATTTCACACGTTCAGGCTTTCAGAGTCCCCTGGGTTTAGGTGTTTAGAGTCCCAGGCCGCAAAGAGTGTTCTGGGTACAACCTCTCCGTCCTCTGTCACGATCCACGAATCACTCTGCTCCACCATGGCGTTGGCTCTTGGGGGCTCGGCGGAGGCTCTGGCCAGCCCGGGCGGCGGGGTTGGGGACAGAAGGGCAACAGGCTTGCTCATGCCACAAGCAGAAGGCGCGGCTGGGGCCCGGTGCTGGCTCGATTGCACGCACGGTGGGCGGGCCAGGAAGGCTGTGTGCATGGAGGCCAGGCTCTAAGGTGGCCCGCTCCCTGGGCCTAGGGCGGGGCGGGCTCCGCTCTCGGTGGCCTCCCTCACTGGTGGCGGGGGGGGGGGGGGGGGGGGACTCTAAACTCAACATGGTGGAGGCGGCTCTTTTCCTTCTTTCAAGCCCGTGCCTTTTCGGGCACACAGTTCTCCATACTTTCATAGTTTCTGAGGGTCAGCACACCTTCTCTCTCCTTCCCAGATGGCAGAGCCTTCTCTCAGCCAGCCGTCCGCTGCTTCAGGGCAATACCTCCCTGTTTTGCAGTTCTGAATTCAAATTCGTTGTGGTAGGCTGCATTAGGGTATCTACCCCATGCCGCCATCTTGGGGTTTTTTTAATATTTCTTTTTTTTTTTTTAAGTAAGAATCACTTCCACAATTTTAAAGTGGGAAGGATGCTTGAGTTTGTGGGGGTTTTTTAAAATGTATATTTATTTATTTCAGAGAGGAAGACAGAGGGAGAGAGAGAAAGAAACATCAGTGATAAGAGAGAATCATTGATTGGCTGCGTCCTGCACACCGCCTACTGGGGATGGACCCCATAACCCAGGCATGTGCCCTTGACCGGAATTAAACCTGGAACCCTTCAGTCTGCAGGTGGAGGCTCTATCCACTGAGCCAAGCCGGGTGTTTTTCATTTTACTGAGTACGATTCCCCTAATATCAGCTCTGCAGTGCTGGTCATGCGTCAAACCCGACCCTGCACTACTTTGAGAGACTCCTGATGGCTCCAGAGCCAGGAGTGGGTGCTGCCAGCCGTTGACAAGTCCTTTTCCCACGTGTGCAGGTGTGTGAGTGACCCACAGTCATCGCCTAACCCACGGCAGCTGCTCCCACCCCAGCCTACAAATCCAGATCACGGGTCTCCTCCAAGCTGGTCTCCAGCTGGTCCTCTTTACCTCCCTCACTGGCCCGGGGCTCCCTCTGTGAGACGTGGCCAGGGGAGCCCCATCCCCAGCAAAGGAAGCAGACCCTCACAGCGTTGGAACACGGTAAGCCATTGGCACCTGCCAGGGAGAAGGTGACACACACCCCCACCTCCTGAGACCTGGCAAACAGTGGGTGCCTAATCAGAGCAGACATTTGAGCACAGACCCTCGTTAGCCAGGTCCCTTCCCACCCAGCCAGGAAGAGGCCTGCCCAGGCACGGGTCACCAAGAGGGTAATTTTTGACCAAGGGATCCACGTCCTCTCCTCTGGCACCCCAGTTTAACCTGGAGTTAAAGACCTAAAGGGGCACAGGCTGCTGCCCTCCCCGCAGCCCCTCCCTCTCCCTCAGGGGCTGGATTTCCCTGGCCTGGGCCAGGCAATGGAATGTTGCGTTGATGGTTGCCTGGGCGACCAGGGCCTGCGTCGTGGCCGCCTTCCGGGAGGAGGGAACACAGAGCACGCTGTGGAACTGTCCTCCATCAGAAACCCTCCAGGTGGAGAGAAAGCCCAGCAATGGCCGGGAGAATGGCCGTGTCCTGGGAGAAATATTCCCAACTGGCCTTGCCAGACAGGCTGCCTGTGTGAGTGGCTCAGAGTGGCGGGGAGGGCGGGAAGGAGGGCCGGAAGGTAGGCCGGAAGGTAGGCCGGAAGGTAGGCCGGAAGGTGGGCCGGAAGGAGGGCCGGAGTGAGTGGGTGGCTCCTTCTCTCCTGAGCCCTGGTTCCTGGCTTCCACAGCCTGTTCACGGTGCGAGGTCATTGCCCCCATTTCACAGATGAAAACCACTGAGGCTCAGCAAGAACTGGGGACTCCCCTGAGGGCTGGGGGCTGGTTAGAGCAGAACTGGGCCAGTTGGCCAGACCTCTATCCTGCCCTTGGTTCCCACCCCAGCTGACATCCAGCCGTGTTTAAATGGTGTGAACTCATTTGAGAAGTAATTATTCTATGAATTATTCTCTGCCCCCTGTGCCTGCAAATGGCATTGTTAAAGGGAGAGCAAAGGAAGCCTGCCCCAGGCCTGCATTGTGTGCAGGGGAGTGACTGGGGGTCCAACCGTAGTCTTAGAATCTGAAAATGGCAGCGTTTGCCCTGGACCGGGGCTGGGGAAAATTGCGGGATGGAGTTTGTGTATCCCTCCTGCTTCTTGTGGGGCTGCCTGCGGACCCCGCCCCCGAGGCCTAACAGGTGTCTGCGATTTCAACTTGGCCACAGCACAGAGCTGATCTCCCCTGTTCCCTCTCCCCCACCCAGCCTTCCTCCATCAGCAGCACCCTCCCGGCTCTCAGTCCTAGGTTCACCTTGAACTCATTTCTTTCTACTTTTTAAAAAATATATACACTGAATGGCCAGATTTTTATGATCTCTGAATGCAAAATAATCTGACCACTCAGTGTGTATCCTATAGAATCAAAGGCTAATATGCAAATTGTCCCTTCCATCAGGAGTTTGACCAGCAGGCAGGCCGGCCAACTGCCCATGTCTCCACCCCCTGGCCAGGCTGGCCGGACCCACCCATGCACGAATTCATGCACCAGGCCTCTAAGATATAGATATAGATATAGATATAGATATAGATATAGATATAGATATAGATATAGATATAGATATAGATATAGATATAACATAATAATCTGGCCACTCAGTGGATTTTTATTGGTTTCAATAAAAGGACTACAGTGGGGGCTCTCCTTCTGAGCCCGCAGGGAGGGAAGGGTAAGGAAGAGAGAGAGAGAGAGAGAGAGAGAGAGAGAGAGAACAACAATGATGAGAGAGAATTATTGATGGCTGCCTCCTGCACATCCCGAGCCTGCTACTCGGGCATGTGCCCTGAAAAGGAATCCAACCCGGGACCCTTCAGTCCACAGTCCACACTCCATCCACTGAGCCAAACCGATTTTGGCAACAGTCATCATTCTAATGCTGTTAATTCTCCAAAAATCATTCAAAAATTTAATATATCAATACAATGTTTAATAAACTTTTTTGTGCTAATTATTTTTTTTTAAATGGGTGTACTAGCTCAGCCGCTGTGACTCAGTGATTGAGCATGGACCTCTGAACCAGGAGGTCATGGTTGGATTCCTAGTCAGGGCACATGCCCAGGTTGCAGGCTCCATCCCCAGGAGGGGGCGTGCAGGAGGCAGCTGACCAATGATTCTCTCTAATCATTCATGTTTCTCTCTCTCCTTCTGCCTGCCTCTCTGAAATTAATTTTTTTTAAATTAAAAATTGGTGTACTCATACAAAGGGGACTGGTGGGGAAACTGAAGCATTCACGTTTTTGTAAAACCATGGGGAGGAGTGAGGGACCCAAATCAGATTGTGGCTGCGTTTGGCCTGCGGGCCATCTGCTTGCACTCCATGGCTGCCCATGCTAATTATTGGGGGGCGGGTGCAGGGGGCGAGCTCTGCAGGCGCCCAAGCCCTGAAGGTCCTGGCTTCCTGTCCATCCCCCCTCCCCAGGTCGGCGAGGCCCCCCTGAGCCGTGAGAGATGTGGAAGGCGGCCGAGGCGCGACAACACATGGCCAAGGCGCGACAACACATGGCCAAGGCGCGACAACGCATGGTCGAGGCTCGGCAACGCGCGGCCGAGGCGAAACACTGGGTGGACGGGGCGCTACAACCCGTGGAAGGGGCGCTACAAGGCGTGGACGGGGCGCTGCAGCACATGGGCCAGGCGCTACAACGCGTGGATGAGGTCCTACAAGGCGTGGACGGGGCGCACCAACACGTGGGCGAGGCGCTGCAACCCGTGGACTGGGCGCAAGAACACGTGGACTGGGCGCAGCAACGCGCGGCCGAGGGGCAGCAACGCATTGATGAGGCGCTACAACGCATGCAGGAGGCGCTGCTAGGCGGGGACGGGTTGCGCCAACACGTGGAGGAGGCGCTACAACGTGTGGCCTGGGCGCAACAACACATGGACGAGGCGCTACAAGGTGTGGACCAGGCGCTGCAGCGCGTGGACGGCGTGCAACTTGTGCCCTGACCAGGAATAGAACTGCCCCTCTCCTCCAATCACCCCTCCTCCTCCTTCAGGTCTGGGTTGACCTGTCACTTCCCCAGGAGGCCTCCCTGCCCTCTCCCTTCACCCCCTTGTACTCTAGACCTCCCCTCACCCTGTCAGAGTGCGATGACACATTGGCAGGACTGTTGGATCCACTTGCCCTCCCCATTAGCCTGCAACCCCGTGATGGCGGGTCTCATCTTGTCCCCGACTGCCTCCTCACAGAGTACCTGGCACATAGTAGCTGCTCAATAAACATTTGTAACGATGCACCTCTAACACAATAGACCTTGAGGAAGGAAGGGTGCATACTGGCTTTGAGATGAGGGCATCTTGGTGGGGGAAGAAGGAGGGGGGAGGAATGGGCCTGAGGAAGGAAAGACCCAAGAAGGGCTCACCTGTGTCTGCAGTGTTGTGGTGAAGATGGTGACTCTACGCCCAGACTCCCCGAGTTCAAATCCCATTTTGGATTTGAGACCAAAAGCACGATCCATAAGGGAAACGGTGGCAGATCCCACCTCCTCACAATGTAGCACGTTGCTGTGTGAAAGATCGTGGGAGAGGATGGAAAGAGAGGCTCCAGCCTCGGGGGAAGGGGAAGGGGAGAAATATGGGCCAGAGGCTCATCTGGAGCACAGAGACATAGGTCTCGCATGCAGGGAAACGCTGGGCACTCAACAGTGGGAAAGAGAACAAGCCAACAAGTTTGGCTGAGGAGGCTATAGGGACAGCAAACAGGCACCTGACATGTTCATCGTCATTGGCCATTAGGGAAATGAAACACCACAACTCACCTATCAGAATGTCTGAAGAAAAAAAAAAAGCGGGGGGGAGGGTAAGGGTGAGTATGTAGAAAAACTAGATCACTCACACAAAGCTGGTTGGGATATAAAATGGCACCACCTCTCTGGAGAGGAATAGGCAGTTTCTTTAAAAACAAGACAAAACAAAAAGTAAACATGTGTTTCCCAGAGGACCCAGCAGATATGCTCTTGGGCCGTGGTCGGCAAATTGTGGCTCTTGAGCCACATGAGGCTCTCTGACCCCTTGAGTGTGACTCTCCCACAAAATGCCATGGCCTGGGCGAGTCTATGTTGAATAAGCCGCATTGAAGAGGTTTCAGTTTAAAAAATGTGGTTATGGAATGCTACTTAGTAATCAAAGAGAACCAACTGGGGAGAAACCAAGATGGCGGCATAGGCAAATGCCTAACTCCAGCCTCACACAACAATTTCAAAAAATACAACTAAAATCTAAAGTCGACATTATCCGGAAAACTTCACTGAGTAGAAATTCTACAACTAGAAGGAAAGAGAGCTGTAAAAGCCTAAGGTACGGAGACACGGCACAGGTGTGGGAGAGAACAGAGCCGGAGAGGAGGAGGGGCTGAGTGCCTGGCTGGCGTTCCCTAGCGGGAAGGAGATAAAAGCTCCGGACTGTGCTGAGCCCCAGTTCCGACTGCACTGAACCCCAGTTCTAGGCGAGATCCTCGGGAACCATGCTCATACAGAGGGAATCAGGGCTGTACGGCGGAGGCTCAGGGAAGTGGTGAAAGGCAGAGCCCCTGCGTCACGCACCCTGAAACCCCACCCCATCCAAGCTGAGCACAGAGGCTTTTGCAATTTTCCAAGTCTAGTCCAATAAGGCTGTCTCCCGGCATAGACACAGCTGATCCTCACAGCCAATTGGCCAGGAGGTCAGTTCCTCCCAGTGATACCAACAACAATCAAGACTTAACTACAAAAGGCTGTACACACAGTCCACAAAGGGGTGCACCAAGAGTGTCTACCTCAGGTAACTGGGAGGCTTCCTTTCAACATCTCTTTTTTTAGTGAAACTGATTTTTCCCCCCAGCAATATGCTCCAATAAAATGCTTAGCAGTTGTTTTAAACAACGCAGGCATTATAAGTAATTATAGTTTTTTAAATATTGTTACCTGCTATAAGAAAATACATTTCTTTTTTGTTTTTTTTTTAACTAAGAATCACTTTCCACAATTTTAAAGTGGGAAGAATGGTTGAGTTTGTGGGCTTTTTTTTATGTATATTTATTTATTTCAGAGAGGAAGCAAGGGGAAGAGAGAGAAAGAAACATTAATGATGACAGATAATCATTGATTGGCTGCCTCCTGCACGTCCCCACTGGGGTATTGAGCCTGCAACCCAGGCATGTGTGCAAAATGACAAGATGCTAGTGTTTGTTATTTCCTGGTGGAAGACCATGGTATTTTTAATATATATATATATGTTTTTATTGATTACAGAGAGAAAAGGAGAGGGAGACAGAGGTAGAAACATCAATGATGAAAATCATCCATCGGCTCCCTCCTGCACAACCCCTACAGGGGACTGCACACACAACCCAGGCATCTGCCCTTGAGCGGAATCGAACCCGGGATCCTTCAGTCTGCAGGCCGAGGCTCTATCCACTGAGCCAAGCCGGCTGGGGCATACTTGTTAGAGAGTGAGAATGTTGGAGCATGCTTCCAGAGAGGCGTGGACTATAGAGTTATCAGTGCTGACACCAGTCCAGGCCTTGAGATACCGTGTATCTATGAGACCGGCCCAGCCCTGACTCCTCATCAGCATAAGCCCGGGGACTGGGTCTACATCAGAAAACACCGCCAGGAGACCCTCGAGCCATGTAGGACGGGCCCCTGCGTCGTGGTCCTGACGACCCCCACCGCCCTCAAAGTAGCCGGCGTTGCAACCTGGGTCCATCACACCCACGTGCGGCCAGCAGACCCCTCCGTGATCCGGGGAGACTTCGTCACCCACCGACCCACGATCGGGCCTATACGTCTCATGACAAGGGGGGAATGATAAAGCTGAACTAAATTGTCCTTCTATGTTTCTTTTGTACTGTACCCGCTGTTCTGCAACTCCTCCTGCTGTCCTTCCGTGTAAACCACGAGAATGTAGCCATTATACAAAAAAAGGGGTGCAGGCAAATGGACTCAGTCCAAATTAGGCAACCTGCACAGTGCCCAAGGGTGACCGGACCCCCGATCCTGCCCCCTGACCAATCAACAGGACCACAAACACTCCCCCTGCCCGCGGCTTTAAAAAGCTCTCTTTCTCTCTCTCTCTCTCTCTCTCTCTCTCTCTCTCTCTCTCTCTCTCTCTCTCTCTCTTTCCATTGCGCTGGAGATTGCTGGAGATGGGAGCCCATGCTAGCATGGAATAAAAAAGGCTCTTTTGTTTTTTACATCGGACTCGGCTCCCTGCTGGTCCTTGGGGATCTTGATATCTGGGCATAGCAATGCCCATGGGTGTTTGCCATTTCACTGAGCACTTTCCCCTAATATCAGCTCTGCAGTGCTGCTCACGGGTCAAACCCGACCCTGCACTACTTTGTGAGAGTCCTGATGGCTCCAGAGCCAGGAGTGGGTGCTGCCAGCTGTTGACAAGTCCTTTTCCCAGGTGTGCAGGTGTGTGAGTGACCCGCAGTCATCGCCTAACCCACGCCAGCTGCTCCCACCCCAGCCTACAAATCCAGATCACGGGTCTCCTCCAAGCTGGTCTCCAGCTGGTCCTCTTTACCTCCCTCACCGGGCCCGGGGCTCCCTCCGTGAGACGTGGCCAGGGGAGCCCCATCCCCAGCAAAGGAAGCCGACCCTCACAGCGCTGGAACACACAGTAGGCCCTCGGCACCTGCCGGGGAGCAGGTGACACCCCCCCCCCAATCCCCAGACCTGGCAAACAGTGGGTGCCTAATCAGAGCAGACATCTGAGCACAGAGCCACGTTAGCAAGATCCCGTCCCACCCAACCAGGAAGAGGCCTGGCCAGACATGGGTCACTGACAGGGTAAATTCTTGGCTAAGGGACCCACGTCCTCTCCTCTGGCACCCCAGTTTGACCGGGAGTTAAAGCCACCCGAAGGGGCACAGGCTGCTGCCCTCCCCGCTGCCCCTCCCTCTCCCTCAGGGGCTGGATTTCCCTGGCCTGGGCCAGGCAGTGGAATGTTGCGTTGATGGTTGCCTGGGCGACCAGGGCCTGCGTCGTGGCCGCCTTCCGGGAGGAGGGAACACAGAGCACGCTGTGGAACTGTCCTCCATCAGAAACCCTCCAGGTGGAGAGAAAGCCCAGCAATGGCCGGGAGAGTGGCTGTGTCCTGGGAGAAATATTCCCGACTGGCCTTGCCAGACAAGCTGCCTGTGTGAGTGGCTCGGGGTGGCGGGGAGGGCCGGAAGGTAGGCTGGAAGGTGGGCGGAAAGTGGGCCGGAAGGAGGGCCGGAGTGAGTGGGTGGCTCCTTCTTCTCCTGAGCCCCGGACCCTGGCTTCCACAGCCTGATCACGGTGCGAGGTCATTGCCCCCATTTCACGATGAAAACCACTGAGGCTCAGCAAGAACTGGGGACTCCCCTGAGGGCTCCGGGCTGGTTAGAGCAGAGCTGGGCCAGTTGGCCAGGCCTCTAACCTGCCCTGTGTTCCCACTAAATGGTGTGAACCCTGGTGGGAAGGAATTATTCTATGAACCTTTGCCCCCTGTGCCTGCAAATGGCATTGTTAAAGGGAGAGCAAAGGAAGCCTGCCCCAGGCCTGCATTGTGTGCAGGGGAGTGACTGGGGGTCCCAACCATAGTCTTAGAATCTGAAAATGGCAGCGTTTGCCCTGGAACGGGCTGGGGTATCCCTCCTGCCCCCTGTGGGGCTGCCTGCGGACCCCGCCCCCGAGGCCTAACAGGTGTCTGCGATTTCAACTTGGCCACAGCACGGAGCTGACCTCCCCTTTCTCTCTCCCTTACCCAGCCTTCCTCCATCAGCAGCACCCTCCCGGCTCTCAGTCCTAGGTTCACCTTGAACTCCTTTCTTTCTATTTTTAAAAAAATATACACTGAGTGGGCAGATTATTAGGGTCTCTGAACGCATAATAATCTGGCCACTCAGTGTATATCCTATAGAATAAAAGTTAGCCTAATATGCAAATTGTCCCCTCCATCAGGAGTTTGACCAGCAGGCAGGCCGGCCAACTGCCCATGTGCCCTCGCCGTGGTCAGGCTGGCCGGACCCACCCAGGAACGAATTCATGCACCGGGCCTCTAATATACATATACATATACATATACATATACATATACATATACATATACATATACATATACATATACATATACATATATATATAGAGAGAGAGAGAGAGAGATCATCATAATCTGGCCACTCAGTGTATTTATATTGGTTTCAATAAAAGGACTACAGTGGGGGCTCACCTCCTTCTGGGCCTGCAGGGATGGGAAGGTGAGGGAGAGAGAGAAACATCAATGATGAGAGAGAATCATAGATGGCTGCCTCCTGCACGTCCCCTGCTGGGGATGCAGACTGCAACTTGGGCATGTGCCCTTGACCAGAATCAAACCTGGGTCCCTTCAGTCCACAGGCCAATGCTCTGAACACTGAGCCAGAAGGGCTTGGGCATGGACTCCTACTCATCAGTCCATCAGCTCAGCTCTCAAACTGCATGCAGAACAGACCCCTCCTCCCCTCTGCACTACAGCCACCCAATCAGAACCACATCACGTCACCCCATCACCTGGTCACTGGTCTCCTGCAGCTCTCCTGCCCCTTCCCTATTGGCTTTGTTCCCCACAGCGGCCAGGGGGGACTCTCCTCCGCTCAGAAGCCCCCCCATGGTGCCCACCTCACTCCCAGCCCTCCCTCGCCACCCTCTGGCCCCCACACCTTCTCTGATTGCTATTCCCATCTCTGGCCTCCCTCCCTTCCTCCCTCTCTCCCTCCCTCCCTCCCTCCCTCGCCTTCCGCTCACCAAGGTCTTGGCCCCGGGCCCTCTGCCTAGAATCTGTGCCCTTCGACCTCTGCTCAGCTGTCACCCCTCAGAGAGACCTCTTGGCCTCCGTATTGAAGGATTTGGCTCCTCGGCACCTACCATGTCGCGCCATTACTTCTTCTTCGTTGTTAGCTTTGTCTCCTGTGTGTGCCCCTCCCTCCGGGGATGCCAGCTCCCCCAGGGCCGCTTTCCGTCTGTCTTGTCCCCAGGGGGGGCCCCAGTGCCGGGCATGGTGCTGGGCATTTGCTGGGTGCTCAGTCCAATTCGCTGAATGAGTAAAGAATTCTACAGCTAGCAGGTGGCTAAGGGGGGGCGTTTCAGGCCCTTGGGGGGGAGTTTGGGGAGGCCCTGACTCTTGCCTCCTCCACCCCCACCTCATCCGTGAGCCCCTCCAGGACGATCCCCGAGCAGAATCCCCGCCCCTCCCTGCCGGCGCTGTGTCTCCTGCGGAAGAGGCAGGAGCTGGCGGACGCGGACCAGGGCCTGCGGGCCCAGAAGGAGGTGAGCCCCCCGCTGGTGTCCTCGGACTTTGGGGGACCCCAGACCAAAAGAAATGGCGGTGGGCAGGGGAGTGGGAAACCCTGGAGCCAACTTATTAGCTCCAAGGCCTGGGACAAGTCGTGTCGCCACCCTGAGCCTTGGTCCCCTCCCCTGTCAAATGGGGATCAAAGGAGATCAGTTGTTTGGTACAAACTAATGTGCGCTGAGCACCTATGTGCAGGGCACTCGCTGGGATCTAGGGGTCTCGCTGTCCTCGGGGGGACCTCACAGCTTAGAGAAGACACCGACCGCGTCCAGCTGGTGACTGCTGGGAGGGGACGCTCTGAGAAGGGCTGTAAGAGCCCAGAGAAAGCCCCTCCTTCCCCATGAGGGGGATCAGGGAGGGCTTCCTGGAGGAAGTGGTGTCTCGGGGATTGCTGAAGGGCACGTTGGCTTGTCCATCCGAGGGGGGGCGGGCAGTGTGGGAAGGAAGAAACAAAGAGGAAACAGCACATACAAAGACTGGAAGGCCAGGACAAAGCACAGGTGTCCTAGGTGGCCGGAAGACCCAGGGTCAGGGGGGAGGGGGGAGATGAGGCCTGAGAAAGGGCAGGGACAGAGACACGGGCATTCGGGAGCCACGGGGGGGGGGGGGGGGGGGCCTGGGCTTCCTTGTGGCTGGGGGAGCCATGGGTGGATTTGAGGAGGGGGTGCAGCGACACGACCAGGGGCCACGGATGAGAGGAGGTCAGTGTGAGCTTAAAGGAGCTGGATGACTTGAACCCCCAAACACACACACACACACGTTTACACACCCCAGGTGTTCCAGACCAGGATGGCAGTCCTGAGGCAGCGCCGGGAGCAGCTGGAACAGAAGCAGCAGGAGCTAAGGGGGGCCATCCTCCGCTTTGACAAGCTCTTGCAGGTGGGTGAGGCCTGCTTGGGGGGGGGGGGGGGAGGCACAGGTCACAGCCACCATCCTGAGGGGCCAGGCATGTCACAGAAATGTCTTAAAATGGGTGCACTCCTGCAGTTGGGGACTTCAATACCTGTTGGCTAAATCCAAATTCATGGGTGATAAGAGTCGTCATTGGAATGCTGCCAATTCTCCAAAAATCATTCTATATATTTAATATATCAATAGAATGTTTAATCAACTTTTATGTGCTAATTACGGTATTTTTTTTTAATGGGTGTGCTAGCTTTTTAGAGATCATCGAACCAGGAGGTCATGGTTCGATGGACACATGCCCAGGTTGTAGGCTCCATCCCCAGGAGGGGGCGTGCAGGAGGCAGCTGGCCAATGATTCTCTCTCATCATTGATGTTTCTCTCTCACCCTCTCTGAAATTAATTTTTTTAAAAAATTTAAAAATTGGTGTACTCATACAAAGGGGAGTGGTGGGGAAACTGAAGCATTCACGTTTTTGCAAAACCGTGGGGAGGAGGGAGGGACCCAAATCAGATTGTGGCTGCGTTTGGCCTGCGGGCCATCTGCTTGCACTCCATGGCTGCACATGCTCATTAATGGGGAGGGGGGGCGGGTGGAGGGGGCGAGCTCCGCAGGCGCCCACGCCCTGAAGGTCCTGGCCTCCTGTCCACCCCCCCCCCCCTCCCCAGGACGGCGACGCCCGCGCGAGGCGGAGGGCGGCGGAGGCGCGAGAACGCGCGGGCCGCCTGGAGGCGGAGGCGCAGCGGCTCCGGGCGCAGCTCGAGGCCCTGCGGCGGGAGCGCGCGCGGCTGCTGCGCCGGCTGGAGCGCCTGGGGCCGTGCGCGCGGCTGCTGGAGCGAGTGCTGGGGCAGCTGCCGGAGGTGAGGGCCCCGCGGGAAGTTTGGGGGTCGGGGCCGCCTCAGGGGCGCACTGCTGGAGCGCTGACTGTCTGCCAGGCATCACCGCTTACTGAACGCTGACTGTACGCCGGGGGCACGCTCCGTTCTGGAATTCTCCCCAAGGCCCAGTGAAGGGGGCCCGGTTATTGTCAGCCCCGTGTTGCAGATGGGGAAACCGGGATTCAGAAAGGACACCCCCCCACCCCCCAGGCAGGCGCGGGAGGGGGCGGACCCAGGCGCCCAGAATGAATATTGGCCGCAGGCAGTGAGTTTAGCTGGGCTTAAGGGGGGCAATCTCCACTTAGGGGGGCATCGGCTGGGTGATGCCCCCATTTCACAGGTGGGCTGGGCGCCGAGTGGCTTGGGGGGGGGGGAAGGCAGGGGCTGCAGGCCCGGTGAGTCCTCCCTCCGGGCCCCATTCCAGTTCCAGGAGGTGCCCGAGCTGGTGGCGCGCTTCGATGCCCTCGCGGACTCGCTGGCCGCGCTGAGGCTCCGGGCGCGCGGGCTGCGGGCGGAGCTGGAGGCGGCGCGCGCGCGGCTGCCGCGGCTGCGGGACGCCCGGCGGGACGAGCGGCTCCGGCGGGGCCAGCAGCGCGCGCAGCTGCTGGGGCGCCTGGAGGCGGCGCGGGAGCGCAAGCTGCACTGGGTACGGCCCCGGGGGCGCAGGGACCCCCGCCTCCCGCCGGGACCCCCGCCTCCCATCGAGGGGTAGAGCGCCGGGGGGGGGATAAGAGCAGGTGGGGCGATGCTTACTGCCGCGGGGCAGAGGAACGAATGCGCTATTTGGCATCAGAAAGCCACCTGAGGGCCCGGGACGCCTCTGGGTACCGACCCCGCGCCTGCCCTCCTCTCCCGCTCCCGGGTACGTGGCTGGCGGGAAGAAACCCCAGCCTCCAGCCATCACCCCTTGACGGGAGCGCGGGGTGCCCTCCAGGAATCCAGGTGGGGGCAGATCCAGAACGCGGCGGCAGAGAAGACGCTGCTCCTGGGCCGCGTGAGGATGGCGGTGCTCAGCCTGTTCCGGTTGGTGTGCCAGCACCAGAGGCAGCCGCCTGCCCTGGCCGTGGAGGACACCGAGGGGCAGCTGGAGCAGGTGAGGGCCCTGATGTCACCTCCAGACCCCCTCCTCTTCCCTCCCCCCCTTGGGCACATCACCTCGCCTGGAACCCCGCCCCTCTGGGTTAAGCTTGGCCCTCTGTGACCAGAGGCACCGCAGATGGGGGCTCGGGGCCCCCAGGTGGGTGCCCCCAGGTTCTGATGGCCACCTGCTAGGTGGCCAGGAGGAAGGCAGGCCCCTTGGGTGTCCGTGGCCTGCTTACGCGGGAGGGCCAGGGTGCGTGGTGACGGACTCCATACATCTACTTCTGCCAAGAGTCAGACACGTGGCATCAATAAAAGCCAGGAGATTGAGACTGACTTTTTAAAAATATTTTTTATTGCTTTTTCAGAGAGGAAGGGAAAGGGAGAGATAGAAACATCAGTGATGAGAATCTGCTTTGGGGATCGGCAACCTGGGCAAGTGCCCTGACTGGGAATCAAACCACCGTGACCTCCCGATTCAGAGGCTGATGCTCAACCACTGAGCCACACCAGCCGGGCGAGGGGCACTTGGCATTCACCGGACAGGCCTTGCTTCCCTGTCGAGGGCAAGGGTGGGGTGGAGGAGTGGTCTCTGCGCCGGGGCCTCACAGGGGTCACGGTGGACCGGCACCCCATTTTTCTATCAGGTTTGCAAGGTTTACAGCCAGAGGAGGGGGGCTTCTGACTTCGGAGACATTGTTTCTGGGGGTTCCCAAAGCATGACCCCCTTGAGGAGTGGGGGAAACAGAGGCACTCTCTTTCCGCATCCCACCCCACCCCCAATGGCCAGGTTTCCAGCAAAAGGACAAGAACCGGGGCCCTGGAGCCCACTTTGTGCCACGTCCTGTACTGGGTGGGCTTTTGTGGGCCACTGCTCCCCCTGGTGTGGCTCGGGTACCGAGGTCCCCACCCAGGTGACGCTAGGAGGGACAGAGGCTCAGCACGCAGTGACAGCAAAAGCCGGTCCCTTTTCAACCAACAACGGGGCGACGAGGCTTCTACTCCCTGGTAGGGGGCTAGGACTCACCCCGTCGGCCATAGCAGCTGGCCAAACTGGGTAACAGTTTTGTTTTCATTGGAGCTATTTGTCGTTACTCCTACTTAAGAAAGGGGGACTTGAACTTCCCCATCTTCACCGGAATGTAGTTTCCTCCTCAGACGCTGGTTTCGGCGGAGCAGGTGCAGGGAGCGCCAGGGGAAGGTCCGCGCCGGGCCGGGCTCTGGGCGCCGGGGCCGGGGGCTCAGTACGGCCGTGTCAGTAAGTGAACGAACTCAGAGCCGAGGAGGGCCGCCCGGGGAGAGGGCAGGCCAGACGCCAACAAATGTGACTGACCCAGTTAAAGGGGGAAATAAACGGATGGAAGTGAGGATGTGGATTTAATTATAATGCAGGTGGTAGCCAACTGTGAAGGCATCTGCTAAGGAATCGTTTGGGGGGATGGCTGGGCTGTTAGGAACCGGGACCCACCAGCATTGCTGCCTTTCAGAGGGTCTCAACCCTGCCCCAACCCACCCTGGTCTGCAGCATGGAGGGGGGCCGGGGCCCGGGGCAGGGCTGGGACGTGACTGTGGCTTGCTGGGGACTCGCAGGTGAGGCTGTTCCTCCTGGACCGCTCTGCCATGCTGGCCCGCCTCCCCCGGAGTGAGCCCGCAACCCCGGCCCGCTAGTCCGACCCTGGTGAGTAGTGGGCACGCCCCCCCCCCCAGGGGCTTCTCCCGGGAGAAGGTGCACATTCCCTGCGGGTGGGGCGGAACGGCTCTCCTGGAGATGGAGGGCCGTGCCACTCCGACGGCGGTGGGACATGAGGGGCACACAGCAAGCTCTCAGAACACGAGGCCGACGGGGGCACCCACCCACACCCAGCACCTGGCCTGGGGCCGGGTTTTCCTCCAGGGCCGCTGGGGGCGTTAAAAGCATGTCAGGTGCGTGTCACGGGGCTAGGTGCAAATGCTGGTAAATTCCAGGTGTGTCGGGTTAAGTCAAGTAAAATCAGTAGGACCAGCAAGAGGGTCTCAGGAGCCGAAACCCACGCCCAGGACACTTGCTCCCAAGACCCCTCCCCCGGCTTGATGTGCAGCTGCTGGAGCCGCCCGTGACCTTCCCAGGACCCAGTAGGGCCGAGGAGCACAGGCCCCCCGCAGGACAGGCACTGCCCGCTCGGTGTGCGGTGGGGCAGGGTAACCCCCGCTCGGCCAGAGGAGCAGCTGTGCCCCTGCCCAGACCCTGCGTCCTGCTGTGTCACCCCCCCCCCCCAGCTGTGAGGCTGCCCGGCAGGAGGAAGGGGGCCGACGGTCAGCTTTGGGGTTCTCCCACCTTAGGCAACTAACTCATCCTCTGAGCCTCATTTTCCTCTTCTGCTAACTGGGGACACCAACTGAACCCAACCTCGGGGGATCCCACGGGACTTGCCCACACGCCCTCAGCTCACCCGGCTGGGATTTCAGCGCCTGGGCCTGTCCCTCCCAACTCCGAGAGTGGACTGCGCTCCTGGCCCGCCAGAGGTGCTCAAGAAAGCTTTATTTCCTTAAAAACACATCACTCTGCCCTCGGCACGCACGGCTCAGGCCTGTGTGACCACCACCTCAAACCCAGAGCCGAGTTGCCAATTCAGGGCACAGACTCCTATGCACCCTTCAAAACCTTGCTCACATGTCCCTGTCTCGAGCAGGGGCAGCTGCTGCCCCTCGTGGCCATACAGCACTCCTCGCGGGCGACGGCTCTGCAGGGAGCTCCCCAACGCCTGCACAGGCCAGGCATAGAGTGGTACCCGAGGAGCTGGCTGGCGTTCACACCTGGAGCACGCGAGGGGTCGGGGCCGGGCCAGGTCGTCTCCTCTACATCCTCTTCCTCATCTTGCCCTTCTTGGAGTGTGCGCCCCGGCCGAAGGCGCCCCGCTGCAGCTCCCGGACGTGGCGCCGGTTGCGGGCAGAGAGCTGCTTGAGGCCCCCGCTCTGCAGGAAGCGCATCTTCTGGGCTCGGCGCCGCTGCTTCAGGATCTGCTGCTTGGTCTTGAGCTCTGAGCGCACTCGGCCCGCGGGGGGGCCCGGGGCGCGCGGCTGGGAGGCACCTGCCGAGGCAAGGGTCCGGGAGCTCAGCCTCTGGGCTGGCTCCCAACGTCTCCCCCTCTGGGCTGGCTCCCAACGTCTCCCCCTCCAAAAGCTCCGGGCTGCTCCCCGCCCCCACCCCACTCTGTGTCCACGGCTGTGGCCCCGGCTCTGGCACATAGCAGGTGCTTAGCAAGGCTTACGTCACCTACAGTTTAGGTCTGGAACTCCAGCCAGGACTTCAGGGGTTCAAATCCCAGCTGTGGCCTCTGAGACCCAGGCAAGTCTCCTAATTTCTCTGTACCTCTGTTTCCCCCTCTGTAACTATGAATAGCACCTCCCTCCCTCGTGGGTCCAAAGGAGCCAACGATGGAATGTGTACACTGCTCGGACCCAGGCCTGGCCCTCAGCGAGGGCCTCCGGGCCGTAATTAATTAATTATTAATGCTCATCAAAGCTTGCCTGAGCGCCTCTCCGCTCCAGGCGCTGGGGACCGCGGTGACTGAGAGCCCGGACACGGTGCCAGGCTCACCTCTCCCGGGAGGTGGCAGGCGGCTGGGCAGCCCGGGGCCGGACGCTGCCCCTGACCCCCTTCGGCGCCCTGCCTGCAGGCGGCATCCTGGCCTCGCGCCCCGGCCCTGCGTGGCGAGTGTCGGCAGAGCCCGTCTCCCTCCACGCGACAGGCGGAGCCCTCTCTGACCGAAGGCCCCCCACCTTCAGGGCACAGCAGAGCCCCGAGGGCAGCGAGGTCCGGCACGCAGGGAGCTGGCCCGGGTGCCCTCGTGGAGCGGACTCTGGCCCCTCAGACTGTCACCAGTGGAGGGTCGGGAGGGATCGGAGCGCCGCGCTCCCAGGGGACCGTCGGACCGGCTGGCAGTGTGCGTGTGAGGAGCAGTGGAGGGTCGGGAGGGATGGGAGCACCGCGCTCCCAGGGGACCGTCGGACCAGCTGGCAGTGTGCGTGTGAGGAGCAGCGGAGGGTTGGGAGGGATGGGAGCACCGCACTCCCAGGGGACCGTCGGACCAGCTGGCAGTGCGCGTGTGAGGAGCAGCGGAGGGGTCGGGAGGGATGGGAGCACCGTGCTCCCAGGGGACCGAACAGACCGGCTGGCAGTGTGCGTGTGAGGAGCAGCGGAGGGGTCGGGAGGGATGGGAGCACCGTGCTCCCAGGGGTGAACGGACCAGCTGGCAGTGTGCGTGTGAGGAGCAGCGGAGGGTCGGGAGGGATGGGAGCACCGCGCCCCCAGGGGTGAACGGACCAGCCGGCAGTGTGCGTGTGAGGAGCACCCACCTTGGCCCCGGCCCCGCTTCCAGCCTCTCCGCTCCGGGCCGCGCCGGTCCGAGGCCCCTTCCTCCTCCGAGTCGCGGTCGTCGATTTTCTGCTTCTGCTTCCACTTCTGGTAGCTGGGAGGCGTGCTAAGGAGCGGCTGCGGGTGGATCCTGAACCCCCAAACCCCCTGAGCTAGGAGAAGCCCACCCCTCCAGCGCCTATAGGAGGCGCCGCTCAGCCCAGCCCCTCAGGATACAGGTCGCGCTTGTAGGAGCTGCTGATGTAACGGCCACTTTCTGTCTTGATCTTCTTCTTGTCCTCCTGTCCTGACTGCCCCACAAACCGCTTCTTCTTCCGGTCCCTGCGGAGAGCAGGTAGGGGGCGCTATAGTGGGTGGAGGGGCCTGGGGCGGCCTGCTCCCTCCCTGACCTTCTCTGGCATGCAGTAGGTGCTCAATGAAGGCCTGCTCCCGGCTCCTCCTCACCTGTCCCTGGTAGCCCAGGTCTCACAGGCAGTGTGTGTGTGTGGGGGGGGGGGGGGGGGGGCGGGGGAGTCACTGGGAACTGGGGGGCCCCGGTCAGGCCATTTCTAGGCTCTGAACGGGGGTGAGGTAGGGTTCATCCTCCTCATTGTGTGATGCCATGGGGACCAGATGAGGAGGTCAAGGGTCGTAATTCGTGTTGTGCCGGGTCAATGAGGGGGTGGGGTCCAAGGGGTGTCGGGACAGGCCGGGGTCACATGACCACGTGGCAGACAGGCGGGCAGGGAAGGGCTGACTGGCGAGCTCACTCACCACTTGAGCTGCTGCCGGCCCCGGGTCAGGTTCTGGGCCTCGTCCCCCATCAGGTCCAGGACGGCGCCCGCCACCTGCTGCTCAAAGACGCCCCCGTCCCCACCAACGCTCAGGCTGCAGAGGGGAAAGCGGGGACACACAGGATTGATGGGACCCGTTAGGTCCCACCTGCCACTCACACACACACGCATTTATATACCACACATGCACATGCACGCACATATATACACCACACATGCACACACATTTATACACCACACATACATACACATACACACATATATACCACACATGCACGTATATGCTCACACAGGCACATATATACACCACACACGCACACACATATATACACCACACATACATACACATAAACACATATACACCACACATGCATGTATATGCTCGGACAGGCACATATATACACCACACATGTATAAACGCACACACACACACACACCCCCGCGGGCTGCTCACCCCCGCTCGCTGTCGAAGTCCCGGGGCCGATAGGGGACGTAGAAGTCCTGGTCCCGCCGCCGGGCCTCCTCCTTCCGCCTCTTGGCTCCGCGCTCGGGGCCTGGCAGCTGCCGCTTCCGGCCCACGACCTCCGTGAAGACGTCCTGCGGACCGAGGCCGTCACACCCGCAGCCCGGGAGCCCGCCCCCAGCGCCGTCTGGCCGGGGGTTGCCATTTCCCCCTCTGCACGTGCAGCTCACCCACCTCACCCACCAGCAGGGTCAGGGCAGAGGGGCTGCGGGCTGAGGTGCCAACCAAGGGACCCGTGCTCCACCCCAGCTTAATCCCCCGGCTGTGTGGCCGGCAGGGCCCTGGCCCCCTCTGTGTTAGGGACCAGTCCAGGGGTTTCAGCTGTTACGTTTTGGCGACTGAACCCCCATCCAAATCAAATGCAAGAGGGGTGCACGAGCAGGCCCAGGGCCCGCCCACCAGGAGAACAGGGCGCCTCTGCGGTCCCCCAGCCCTGCCCCTGGCACCGAGGCCCCGCTTCTGAGCAGCCCCGACCCCGGGGTCCGGGTGGGGGTACCTCCACGCTCTCTGCCACTGCCGCTTCCTCCTCCTCCCCAGGCTGCTCCGCCGGCCGCGCTGGGCCGGCCAGGCCCTGCTGCCGCTCCTGCCGGCCCTGCTGGAAGCTGGCGATGGCCTTGCAGTCCTTCTGCCGCTTGGCCCGCATCACCACGCTGCTCAGGTCCCGGCTGGAGGCGTTGATCTCAAAGATGGTCTGTGGAGGTGACCCCCGGTCCTTCGCCCACTGGCCTCCTCCCCGCAGCTCCGCCCTCACCGCCCGGTGGGCTCCCCACGGCATTCCCCCGCCCCCGTCCTTCCCACCCTTCCAGCCGGACTCTCGTCATCTGCATTTCACAGTCAGACAGGGAGCCAGAGAGGGCGAGTGACCTGCCCACGGTCACACAGCTGGGACGAGCCGAGCCGGGATTCCAGCCCAGGCCCAGCTCCTCCAGATCCTCTTCCCCGAGGCTGGCTGCCGGGCAGGCGTGTAACCTCGGTACAAACGGGGTGCTCAGAGGGGGTCCAGAGATGAAAAGTGATGGAGAGTCAGCTCCTCAGGCCTCTACCAGGCCTCGGGCAAGTCACTCGTGTGAGCCTCAGTCTACCCATCAGTAAGTGGAAGGAAATTATTGCCACTCAGGAACCTGCTGTGGACCAGCAGGGATGGTTCCAGAAGAAGGGGCGCGCCGAAACCGGTTTGGCTCAGTGGTAGAGCGTCGGTCTGCGGACTGAAAGGTCCCGGGTTCGATTCTGGTCAAGGGCATGTACATTGGTTGTGGGCACATCCCTGGTAGGGGGTGTGCAAGAGGCAGCTGGTCGATGTTTCTCTCTCATCAACGTTTCTGGCTCTCTGGCTCTCTCCCTTCCTCTCTGTAAAGTATCAATAAAATATTATTTTTTAAAAAGAAGAAGAAGGGGTGTTTCTAGAGATAGTTTCAGAAGCTTTGAGCTCAAAGGACCCCCTGCTGGGCCGGGCGCTCCAGCGGCCCCTGCCCTCACTCACCGCCCGCGAGCGGTACTGCTTGATGCTGTCCACCAGCCTCAGCCGCTGCAGCTCCTCCTCCTGGAAGCGCGAGCCTGGCAGGGAGCAGGCGTGAGGCCAGGCGGCTCTGCAGGGCCTGCCCACCACCCCGCCCCGCCCTGCCTGCCCGCCCGGGGACTCACTGAAGAGGGGGTGCAGGCCCAGCCCCGCCAGGTCCAGCTCCTTGGCCCGCTTGATGGACTCGGGCGAGGGCGCGGGCCGCGAGCGCACGTACTGCTGCTGCGCGTTGTCGGCCACGCGGCCCAGGCCCCGCAGCTCCAGCGACGCCTCCAGGCTGCTCCGCAGGCCGCAGTCCTCGTCGTCCACCACGCTCTGCGGCACCCGGCCCAGCACGCCGTCCGCGCCGACCGCACCTGCCGCCCCACGGAGCCCGTCACGGCTGTGCCGGGCGGTGCCACGGAGTCCTGTCACGGCTGTGCCGGGCCACCCGCCCCCGGGTCACAATCACCCCGTGGTGGCCGGTGTGCTACATGGTTAGGCCTGTACTAACAGTTGCCTCTGTACTAACACGTACAGAACTTTGTCCTTATTCCTTAAGCCAGACAGTATGACACCTATTTACACAGCGTTCACATTATACTACTAGACATAATGTAGGAATGACTTAATGTTAGGGAGGATGTGTGTAGGTTACATGCAAGTGTGTCATTTAACATAAGGAACGTAAGCATGGTGGAGCATGGTGGAGCATGGTGGAGCATGGTGGAGCATGGTGTCTGAGGGTCCTGGAACCACCCACGGTGGACACCGAGGGGTGACCGAACGGGGATCTCCTCCTGGGGTCAGACCCAGCCCCACCCCGACCGGAGGGGGCAGCTTTGTCCCTCGCCCACGGAGGACCTCCGCCCCACCCCGGCCTCCACTCACCCGAGGGCTCCTCGTGGGGGTGGGGGCGGGCGAGGGTGAGGGCTCGGCCCAGGAACAGGTGCAGGTCCAGCAGGTAGGGGAGCTCATCCGGGGCCACCAAGGAGTAGGCCGTGCCACTCCGGCCGGCCCGGGCCACACGGCCTGCGGGAGGAGGCGGCGGAGCTTCAGCAAAGGACAGCCCCACAGCCCAGCACACCCCCCTCCCACCCGAGGGTGCCCAGGCCCCGGGAGGGGAGCCCACAGGCAGCGTTACGAGAGGACTTGGGGGGTGGGGGGCTGAGGGCCACGTCGTCCGGGAGCACGACAGAGTCCAGAGAGGGGAGAATCGCCTCCTTGGGGCCAGGAGTCGCCCATCAAAATCGTGCCGGCCACCCCACCAGGCCCTCACTCGTGGGTCAAGCCCTGGGCCGGTTTCCCCACCTGAGGCCAGGGGTCGAGCCGTGCGCCCTCAGCCAGCGCGGGCTGCTTACCCACGCGGTGCAGGAAGAGCTTGCCCTTGGCCGGGAAGCTGAAGTTGATGACGTTGTCCAGCAGCGGGATGTCCAGGCCCCGGGCCGCCAGGTCGGTCACGATGAGGGCGGAGCACTTGCCGTGGGTGAACTTGGCCAGGTTGATCTTGCGGGCCGTCTGGTCCAGGGCGCTGTAGATGTGGGCGCAGCTCACCCGCTGGGCCGTCAGCAGCTGCTCGGGCCAGATAGAAGGGAAGGAGGGGAGGAGAGGAGGGGGATGAGACTGGTGATAGGAGAGGAGTCCGGGCACGGCGCGATACCATGACCAGGTGTAAGCCTCCCCCCGACTCTCCACTAACAGGCTGTGTGACCTGGGCAAGGTCTGTGCCTTCGTTTTCCTGTCTATAGAACGGGAGACTGGTTCCTTCCCTGCAGCTCTGTTGTAAGGATTAAATGAGAACTCGGCCCAGAACACAGGCAGCACCATGAGAGTGTTGGCTGCTCTGTGAGAATTACTATTCCAGTCTCCTTCACCAGAGACCCCAGCAGCTGCAGGCGAGGAGGAAGCTCCGCTAAATGTCCAACAAGTTAATGAAACCCAGTGAAGTGTGTCCGCAGAAAACAGAGCCCAGGTGTGGCTGGCCAAGGAAGGGGCCCCAGCAGCCTCTGGGGCCCCGTCCCCCATGCTCTCATGTGGAAGAACTCATCACGTTGCTCATGTAAACTTGGGGCACCTTACATAGCTCACTGCATGCAGCCTGCGCCTCATTTTTAAAAAACGAAACATATGGGAAATTTTATACAAAAGTGATAGCACCGCTGGGGAAATGCTTCAAAAAATAACCTGGGTGGAGGAGGAAGTAACAGATGAGCCAAGACTGGCCATGAGTTGGTAACTGAGTACCTGGCAGTTCATTAAAGTTCATTAGGGCCTGGCCAGGCCCGTGTCCTGCTCTGGTGCTGCCCTCTGGTGTGTGTACATGGAACTGCACCCCCAGCTAAGGAAGGTGCAGGTCCCCAGGAGCGTCTTCCTCACCAGCCAGGCCTCACCTCGCTGAGGTATTCCGCGTGGTGCTTCGTGGCCACAAACACCACCGTCTGGTCCTGGGGCCGCACCACACTGCGCAGCAGGTGGAGGAGCACGGCGGCCTTGGTGTCCTCCCGCACCAGGAAGAAGGAGGTCTGCAGGGAGAGGGGCCGTTGAGGGTGTGGCTCTCAGGGCCCCGGACGGGCCGGGGGCCCAGGCAGGCCCTCACCTTGAGCTGCTCGTTGAGTTTGGCGTCCACGTCTAGCCGGATGAGCACGGGCTCCGTGAGGCCTGCGGTGGGCACAGAGGGCAGTGGGGGTTGAGTCACTGAAGGACTAGGCCCGGCCCCGGCCCCCTCCGAGCTCACTCACCGGCCCGGGCGAACTCCACCAGCATCTTGGGCAGCGTGGCAGAGAACAGGAGCGTCTGGTGGCCCCCCGGGAGGCGGCTGATGATTTCCTGCAGCTGCTCTGCAAACCCCATTTCGAATAGCCTGGGAGGGCAGAGGGCAGAGGGCAGAGGGCAGGAGAGGCTTCCTCCAGTGAGTTACCAACTTCAACCACCCTCGCCCCCACCACACTCTCCCATGTGGTCAGTGTTGGCCTCGCGTTTTCTCTATCCGACAACTCTATGCTAAGCAATAATGACCTTGAAATCTTGGGTCTGATCTGTTTCCTACAAACTTGCACTGAAGGAAATGACAGCAGCCCTCGCTCTGGGTCAGGCCCTGTCCGAGTGCTTTACAAAGATCAGCTCCTGAGTCCTCACGGCATTCTGGGAGGCCCGTGCTGTTTTATCCCCATCTGCGGGCGAGGCCCCGAGACCCTCGGTGATGTGTCCAAGGTCATGGAGCTGGGATTTGATCCCGCCTGTGTTCTCCACTTTGTGCTACTTCTTCTACCTCTGACCTGGCAGAGCCCTTCCTCCCAGGCAGCCCACCTCCCTCTGGCCTCCCAGCCTCACCTGTCGGCCTCGTCAAACACCACGTACTCCACACTCTGCAGCTTGAGGTTCATCTCCACGGCCACGTGCATCAGGCGGCCAGGGGTGGCGATGATGCTGGAAGGGGGGGGGGGGGTGCGGCAGGTCACCCAGGGCCACCAGCAGAGCCCTCCTCTCACTCCCCACACGCTGGCCTTCTGGGAAGGGACCCCAGAGCATTATCCCCAATGCAGACTCACATGTCAGGGTTTTCGTGCAGGGCTGAAAACTGGTCTTCCATCCTAGGGAGGAGGGGGTGTCATCACCATAGAGCGGGTCTCTGTCTAGCCCTGTCCGCTCCCATGCCAGATACCCCGTATGTCCCACTCCCTGGCCCCGGACTTCCCCAATAGCCTGGGGAAAGGCTATTGCTGACATTCTAGGCAAAGGCACTGCCCTGACAAGAGGTACAAGTTCAAACATACAAAAGGACTGAGAGAGCGAAGAGATCCCCAAAGAGTGGGCTCAGCCTCCGGACCCACCTCCCTCTGGATCTCCAGAGGCAACCACACCCACCGGCAGCTAACCCTGGAACTACCAGCTGCACCTCGACTCGAGTCCTGGGATCTCTCTGTCCTTACTCTTAAACCTTTTGAGCACACACATCCCTGCCTTCAGTCATCCTCTGACACACCCAGGAGACACTTATAGGAGCCAGAATTCTGGGCCAGGCCTAGCCTGGGAGCAGTGCTCACAATCACAAGCTAGAGATGACAGGTTGTAACGTGGGCAAAGAGCACTGGTCAGCAAAACACTCGGGACAGAGCGGCTGGGACAGTGACCTGGGAATAAGGAAGGGGCTGCCCCGGAGGGAGGCCTGTGGAACGGGGAGGGGGCGCAGCCGGGGACCCGAGCTCTCCTCTTGGCAGTTCTACCAGACCACAGCATGGTTCTGGGCCACCACCTCCTCACGTGCTCCCCTGACAAACAGGTGCGATGCTGCCACCTCAGAAGGACGGGACCAGCACATCAGGAAGAACACACTTTGCAAATCTGAGCTAGTATTACAAACACGCTCGGATTCCTGCAGATTCTGCTTTAAACACCCCACGCTTCCGCACACGAAACACACACTGAGCTGCCGGGTGGGTGCCCGAGGCTGCCAGCTGTCTCTCGGGAGCACCGGAACCTTCGCGGTGCTCGTGTGGGGTACTCCTTCTCGCATTTTACTGCGTGTGTCCCCTATTCTTCCCAGATGTCGGTCTTATCTTCCAGAACGTGCCAAGAACCTGCTGTTGCTAAGAAGCCACTCTGATGCCCGGGAGGCCCAGGGCGCGCACAGGGATGGGGTGTGGGTGACCGTGGCCGGGGCTGGGGCGAGAGGGTTCTTACTTGTCCCCACCCAGGATGAGGGCAGTCTTGAGGCCGGTGAACTTGCCCAGCTGTGGGGAGAGACAGAGAGATCGGGAGAGGGTAAGTGGGGGGTGACTCCCCCACTCAGGCCTCCCCGCCGCCTCCCCTCTCCCCAGCCCCACACACCTCCTTGGTGAACTTCATGGTCTGCAGGGCCAGCTCCCGGGTGGGCGAGAGGATGAGGGCACGGGCCCCGGTCTGAGCGCTGCGGGCCTTGAGCCGCTCGAACATGGGGATAAGGAAGCAGGCTGTCTTGCCGCTGCCGGTCCGGGCCATGGCCACCATGTCTTTGCCGTCCAGGATCACCGGGATGGTCTGGGGGTGAGTGGGGGGAGGGGCGGTCAGCTTCCACACCAGAGCTTCGAGTTCCCGGTCCAACCGGGGGACCTCGGTGAGTGGAAGGGGCCCCGAGGGCGCCCGGCCCTGATCCCATTTTGCCAAAGCTTGTTTGCACACCTCCGGGGACGGGCAGCTCACCACCCCCAACTCTTTCCACGGTGTGAACATCCTTCTGCGGATTAAGCCAGACTCTGCCCTCCCTGACTGCTGCGCCCCACTGCGCAGCCTCCGCGGGGAACAGCCTTAAAGGGCAGAGGCATAGGGTCGCGTCTCCTCTCTGCTGGGCCAACTTCCCCGACCCGTGAGACAGGCGGCTTGTGGGGCTTCAGAAGAAGAGGGACGGCAGATGTGATCGCTGGGGCGGAGGCGTCCATCCGGAGGCTGAGAGAAGGAGAAGTTCCTCATCCCCTCCGTCCAACCCCGCCAGCCCTGCCCGCGCGTACCTTCCTCTGGATGGGAGTTGGCACCTTGTAGCCCTTCTTCATGATGCCTTTGAACACGGGGTAGCTCAGGCCTGGGAAAGGCACAAGAAAGACGGGGTGGAGGGAGCCCCCTCGCACCCGACTACCGGATCCTCCCCCTCTGCTCCGAAATGCTATTGCCGTGCACTGAGTCCCCAAGCGTCTTTGCCTGTTCCTGCATCAGCATCGCCCTCTCGCATTGCGTCCGGCCCGCTGCCCCCTGGGAAGGCCCCGACGGGCTCTGAGACAGTGTCTGCTGCCTCAGTGTGCCCAATGCCTACCACCGTGCTGGGCCAGAGCAGAGCTCAGAGGACGTGGTGACCCCCTCATGCTACACGCCCACCCACCCACCCACCCCCACGTCCCCAGAAGCCTGAGCACCCACCCATGGACTGGAAGCCTCCTGACTTCTTCTTCTTCTTGTTCTGGGCTCGCACCATCTCCCGCGTGTCCGGCTCCACATCCGAGGCGCACTCCGCGGTGGGGAAGGTGGGCAGGGGTCTGCCAGGGCCCGGCTGGAGGGAGGAGCAGAGGTGCCATCAGGCCGCTGGGCCAGGGAGGGGGGCTGTCCTGCGGCCGGTCTGCACCCCATTCTAGTCAACCGCTCCCCTGCCAGAGCACGAGGGCTCCCCTCTCCAGGGCTCCCCTCGGACTGGGCCAGGCCGGGCGGAGGGGCCGAGAGCGGGCTCTGCCGACACACAGCCTGGTTCCGATCCCAACTCTGTCCCTCAGCAGCTGGGAGGCCTCCACAGGGACTTAATCTCCCCGGAGCCCGTGTCCCCACACCTGGGAAGCGGGTGACGAGAACACAAGCCTCACAGGGTGTTGGGAAGACTAAGCAGGTAAGCGCGAAGCTCAGAAGAGTGCCCAGCACAGAGATGGTGATATCCTCCTCATCCTTCTCCTCCTCCCCCTCCTTCCTTCTTCTTCTCCTCCTTCTCCTCCCCCTCCTCCTACTCCTGACCTGTCATTACAGCTGCAAAAATTAACTCTAGAGAGCCCATCGAAACTGGACTTTCCCAAGCTGCCCTGCCCTCCTCCCCTTAATCCCCTTTCTGACCCATCACCCTCACCCAGCTCTGGTCTCTCTTGTGCCTGCCTCCTCTGCCCATCAAGACCCCTCTGTCCCGGCACAGCTAACCCGGATGCCTCCTCTGGGGAGCCCTCTCAGACGACAGGGCTGTCCCTTCCTCTCAGAAATAACAGTATGAGCCAAAACCAGTTTGGCTCAGTGGATAGAGCGTTGGTCTGCGGACTGAAGGGTCCCAGGTTCGATTCCGGTCAAGGGCATGTACATTGGTTGCGGGCACATCCCCAGTAGGGGGTATGCAGGAGGCAGCTGGTCGATGTTTCTCTCTCATCGATGTTTCTAGCTCCCTATCCCTCTCCCTTCCTCTCTGTAAAAAATCAATAAAATATATATATTTTAAAGATAACAGTATGGGCCGCTGATTCACTATAATGATTAGAGCTCACATGGCTCTTACTCGACGTCAGGTGCTGCTGCATTCACGTAAGTTAACCCACTTAATCCTAGGACAACCTCAGGAGGTGGGTACTATTACGTGGTCATCCTACACAGAAGGAAACTGAGGCGCAGAGGGGTGACATGGCCCGCCCACGATCACACAGACAGCAGATGGGGGGATCGGAGTCTGTGTTCGTCCCGCTGCGGCCCTCTCTGGCCCCTGCACCAGGCAGGCAGGGCTGCAGCCTGCCTATATAGTCTGTGAGCTAAGAATGGTCACGTACGTTTCAAAAAATCAAACAAAAAAAGACAGTGACCTCATAGGGCCCCACAAAGCCCAAAATATGTGCCACGTGGTCCCTGGAGGGAAAGTCTGCCAATCCCTGTTCTAGGCACACAACAAGGTCCTGGAACACATCAGAGCCCAGCATTGTACGGCACGACAGAACACAAAAACATGTCCTCCGATCCTTCCCACGGTCCGTGAGGCACAAGTGGAAACTTCTGTCTTTTACCGATGTGGCTCAGAGAGGTTAAGCCACTTCTTCACCATCCCACAGCCTGTACAGGGTTGGGCCAGATTGTGAACGCAGGACTGAGCCACATACATGGGCTCCCCTTTGGCACTTAGAACTCAGACCTCTCCTGTTCATTACCTTTGGCAGTGTCTCCACGTTTATAGAACACCTACTGTGTGCCAGGCATTAGCTAGGCGGGGGAAACAGTGGGGTAAAATCTGGTCCCTGCCTTGGAGAAGTGTAGGCCTCTCTTCACATAAACACTCTCTCCTCTGCTTACCCAAAGCTGTTCTGTGCCAGGCACCGGCTGGGCACAGTGCTGTGGGAAATAATGGGCTACTGCCCTCCCTTCCCGTTTGCATCCTGCTGGCATTCAGCCGTGGAAACGGCACAGGCTCTGAAACCAGACAGTCCCGGGGTTTGAATCCCGGCTCTCCCACTCACAAACTGCGAGGTTTGGGCCAAGTTCTTTGGCCAATCTAGGCCTCAGTTTCCTCCTCTGGAAAATGGGACGACAATACATAGCTCACAGGGTGGTGCGATGACTCTAAATGACAAGGCTGGTAAAGCTCTTAGCACGGAGCCTGGCACATAGTAGGCGGTCAACAAACCCAAGTTTAATTTATGACTATTAATTTCCCAGAGGTTTGGGGGGGGGGGATCACTGGGGCCCCGGCCTCCCCTTTCAATTCAACCTCTCAAGAATCCCCCTAAAACTCTCCAAGTCAGAGCTTCCGCACCCGCACTTTTCATTGGACGAACGGGAACTAGGACCCGCCCCCTGAGTAGGAAGTAGCCAATGAGAAGCGGGCAAACAAAAATCCGTCCAGGAAGGCCCGCAGGCCCCAGCCTTCGGAACGCGGCGGCTCGGGCCGTCAGGACCCGGGTCGGACCGGCGGCCCCGGCCCCCGATCTCCGGCCAGCAGACCTCTCCGCACCCCCGGGAGTGCCCCCTCCTCCGCTGGGGAAACTGCGGCCGCGGGGCGCCCCCGGAGCCGGAAGTCAGGCTCCGGCGTGGATCCCGGCCCCGCGCTCCCACCTTTTGCGCCCGGGTGTCATCTTCCGCCTGGACCTCAAACTCGCCGTCCTCCGAGTCGCTGCTGCGGGCGTGCGAGGCCGCGTCCCGGCGCTTCCGGAGCCCCTTCTTTTTCCTCCGTTGGGCCATGGCGGGTCGGGACCGCGGTCGGGCCGCCTGGCGCGTCCCGGCAGCCATGCGGACCCGGCACGGGAGAACGGGAAGGGGCGGAGCCAGCGGGAACGTACCACTGCGGGGCGGGGCGCGGGGGTGGTGGGCGGGGCACGGCGTCGGCCCCGCCCGGCCCGGGCCGCGCTCCCCGCCCGCCGCAGCCCCAGCGGCCGGGCGCGCCCACAGTGCTCCCTTTCCCCGCGCGAGAGGCCCCTCTCCAAGGCCGTGGGGGGGAACTCGGGGCGTCCGGAGCCGGGCGCCCCCCCGGGCGCGAATGGTTCCGGCCGCGCCCGCCGGACGCCGGCTGGTTGCCGGGGGTGGGCGCGCGGAGCACACGTCGCCGGGGCCCGGCGGCGGCCCCCGGGAGTCGGTCCGCGCGGTGCCCGGGGCGGGGACCTGGAGCCACCTCAGCGGCCCGGGTTCCAGGACTCCGGGCCCCGGGTAAACGGGTCGCGGATGCCCGCGTGGAGAGGGGGCGCCAAGGGTTGTAGCCGACGTCCAGGAGCCAAGATACTCGGTAAGAAATAACTCAAAAATGCATAACCCCTGACACAGACAACAGTGCGGGAAAGGCCTTGGGACAGAGGGGGGAGGGGGCGGAGGGGAGGGGGAACAGGGGGGAAGAGAAGTATTTTTGTAATACTTTCAACAATGAAGATAAATTTAAAAAATAAAAGAAAGCAGGCTCCCCGGACATTAATTTGGAGATGGGGCATGTGGGGCATTTGGGGGGCGTGACCCCCCTGTAGTAGAAGTGCACCAGCTCTGGACTCCTGCCAGGTCCACATTTTGCTCCCTCTGTTCTCGCTTTGCAGGTGTGACTGACACATGTGACGTCACCGTTTGAAGCCCCCGTTTTGTCATCTGTAGACATGAAAGCTGCTTCACAGAGCTGATGGGAGGATTCAGTGAGATGGTGCTGTTTGCAGGAGGTAGGCGTGAGAGTGGAACTGGTTATGTCCTGCCCCATAAATACATACACAGGACTCAGAGACCTGTCCTGCCTTCCCCTCCCACCGTAATTTGTTTTGTGGTTGGTGCCAAAATGGACACACGCCCCGCCCCTCCTTCATCCCTCTAGCTTTCTGTAAATATTTATCCAGTGCACGCTGTACGCTGGGAATGCATAGTCATTCGAAATTTGCCTGCAGCACCCCTCTCCCCATCAGAAAAGTCCAGCAAATTTCTGAAATGCCCCCCGAGGTTGGCAGTCCCCCTGTGAGGAGGACTGCTTGACCCTTTTGCCCTTGGGAGGGGGACTTAAGAGCGTGCCAGTCTTTCTCCGGTGGCACTGCCGGTGACAGAGGGATGGCACCCTGACCCCCTTTCGCAGGGAGCTCTGGAGGCATGGCCTGGCGGGCAGCGCATGCCTGCTGCCACCGGGGACCACGGGCAGCATGAGGACCCCTGTGGAGCCGGCCGTCAGTGGGATGCAGACCCTCCACCGTCAGCACCGCTGCCGGGGCGGCTACCAGGTCAAGGCCAGGGCGTCGTACGTGGATGAGACCTTGTTCGGCAGCCCTTCGGGCACCCGGCCCCCACCGCCGGACTTTGACCCGCCCTGGGTGGAGAAGGCCGGCAGAGCCAAAGGAGTGGGCACAGGGGCTCCCCGGGCTTCGGGGGCCCGTGGGAGCTGTGAGACCACCTCCTCCAGGGGCAGCATCCCGACCCTCACGCCAAGGAAGAAGAACAAGTACAGGTAACAGCATGGGGAGACGCGCTCCCGCCCTCGGGATTGCCACCTCGGGTCCCCTCAGAGCCCTGCTGTTCACATGCTGTGTGACCTTGGGCAAGCCCCTTGCCCTCTCTGAGCTATAATCCAATTCTTCCGTGGAAAGTGGATTGAGTGGCTTTACCGAGAGGATTCAATGAGATGAGGGGTGTACTGCGCTGGGCACAGTAACCTGACCCTGAAGGAAGCTCTTGAGAAATAGTAGTGAGGCTGGCATCGGAGGCCCAGAGAGGTCGGGATTGGCCCAAATTTACAGAGCAGTTTGCATAAGATGATTGGTGCGGTCGACCCATGAAATGACACAGATTTGCTGGTTTCAGATTTCATTTTGAAAAGCGTTCTTGCTGCATTTTCATGAACAAGTTAGAGAACCAGGAGCTGATGCTAATGGTTATAAGGTAATCAGATTAGAATTAGGTTATTGGGATTATTTCAGATTAATGTCATCCGGAAGGAGGTATCTAGTAGTGGACCTCAGGCTTCCTGCTGGTGTTTGGGCAAAGACACAGGAGACTGGTGTTTTGATTATGGCTGCCATAGACGTTAGGGGGCTTACTAACACATTTATTTATTTTAGTATATTTTATTGATTTTTTTTACAGAGAGGAAGAGAGAGGGATAGAGAATTAGAAACATAGATGAGAGAGAATCATCAATCAGCTGCCTCTTGCAAACCCCCTAATGGGGATGTGCCCGCAACCAAGATACATGCCCTTGACCGGAATCGAACCTGGGACCTTTCAGTCCGCAGGCCGATGCTCTATCCACTGAGCCAAACCGGTTTTGGCACTAACAGAAATTTATTGAAGTCCAGGGTCAAGGAGCCAGCTGGGTTGATTTCTCCTTGGCTTGCAAATGGCCACCATGTCACTGTGTCCTCGTATGACCTTTCCTCTGCGTTTGTATACTCCTGGTGTCTCTTCTTAAAGGGACACCATTCCTATTGGGTTAGGGCCCCACCCTCATGACCTCATTTAACCTTAATTACCTATTTGAAATTCAACATGAGTTTTGGGAGGTTACAATTCCCTCCATAACAACTAGTTAATCATATTTAGGATCCATGCTGAACCAGGAGGAACATGCTTTAGTCAAGATAAGGAAATAGTGTCTGTTTAAGGAGATAAAAATTCAACGAGACAAAAGGAAGACTTGCTATTGTGTCACGTTGTGGACATTCGTAGCACTGACACCTACAACATGGCTGAAAATGCTGATGTAAATGTAGGCTGTATTAGCAGAAGTATGGTGCCCATGGTGAGGGAGGTTACCGACAACCCCATGCTCTCCTGGACGAGGGCGGTTTGTGCTGGATGCTGACAAGCAGAGGGTTTCACGTGAGAAGGTGCATCAGACAGACATGTGTTTCCACCAGATGTGGTTTGAGAAGTTAGACCAAGTAGCAAAAGGTTGACTTTTCAATTTGGAAATTTGATTACTTTTAGTCCTGGTCTAAAGCCATGGACCTCACAGTTGTGGGATTAATAAAAAAAATAATAATAGTAATTGTAGAATGAATCTAATGAAAGATGAGAGGCCTAGAAAGCATATATATGTCTGATTTACTGAGAACTTGGTCCTTGAGGCAGGCTGGTTTTGAAGCTTGTCTCTTCCCTCCTTCTTGCTATGGGGCTTTACCCTCTCTGTACCTCAGTTTTCTGGTCTGTAAAATGGTATTATCAACCTCTCCCTCCTGTGGACGTTGTGAGAAGTAATGAGGTAATGTATGTGATATGCTGAGTGCAAGGCCTGTAAAGTCCTGACTGGTTTGGCTCAGTGGATAGACCCTGCAGACCGAAGGGTCCTAGGTTCAGTTCAGGTCGAGGGCATGTACCTTGGTTGCAGACTCCTCCCTGGTTTGGGCCCAGGTCAAGGCATGTGCAGGAGGCAACCAATGGGTGTGTTTCTCTCACATCAGTCTCTTTCTCTCTCTTTCCCTCTCCCTTCAATGAAAAAAAAATATCCTCTGGTGAGGATTAACAAAAGACAATAACAACAAAAACCCATCAGTAAATACTCAAAAATTCAAATCGGAAGGACCAGGAGTTAGCTGATGAAGCTACTGGGGAAAAAGGGAAAGTAGAGGTAAAAGAAAAAGTAAAGGTTATAAAGACTAACATTATATTAATTAGGGCTCTTAGTTGCAAGTGACAGAAAACTTATCCCAAACTGGCTCCAGCAGCAAAACGGAATTTGGGCCTTATATAACTGGGCCTCAAACTGTCGTTGGGATTCTGTCTTCATCTTAGTGCAGCTTTCCCTCACACGTTACTGGTAAGATGCCTCCATCTGCTTTGCCCTTACATCCGCCAGCTTTTCAAGGTCACAGGAGGCAGAAAAAACATCTTTCCTAGTAGTGTCAGCAAAGGTCTTAAGGCAGACTCTGATTGGACAGAATGGATCAGATGGCCATTCCTGAGCCAATCAGTGTGGCCAGAGGAGTGAAATATGCAAATTGTCCCAGGCCTGGGCACATGCCAAGGAATAGGGGTGCTGATGCTGGGTAGAGGCAAAATAACAGAGATGGAGGTAGTGGTACGTGAAGGGGCTGTGGCCTCACTGGGAGACAGGTACATTGGGGATCTACTGGCAACCCTCTCCACTGGTGGGGTGGGGTGGGGTAGGGTGGGGTGGGGTAGGGTGGGTGTTAAGGTTGTAAGGTTTATTCACTCCCTTTGTTTCTCTTCCCTTTGTCAGACTGATCAGCCACACCCCCTCTTACTGTGATGAGTCACTGTTCGGCTCCCGACCCGTGGGCGCCTGCTGGGAGGCCCCGTGGATGGTGAAGGGGGGTGCTTCAAAACTCCACACGCTCCTCTGGACACCCCCAGCCACCCCGAGGGGCCACCCGCCCCACCCCAGGGAGACCCCAGAGCGCGCCGTGCACCCATCCGCTCCCACGAAGACAGGGCCCAGGGAGGGGTCCGAAGCTGAGAAGGCGTCCACGGGCGGATTAGACTCTCCACGCTCTCCGAGGCGGGAGCGTGCCCATTCCCTCGCCCACCCGAGTGCCCCCAGCACTGGCCGCCCACCCACCGGTGGCCCCCACACGAGGGGGCCTCGGGACCCCAGGCCTTCGCCATCGGGGGTGACCTTCCGGAGCCCGCTGGTGACTCCCAGGGCCCGGTCAGTCAGCGCTTCAGTGCCAGCCACGTCCCAGCGAGGGGGTGCCACCCCGAGACCAAAGCCCCCTTGGAAATGAGGTTCCCGGTCCTTTCACCAGGTTTGCCCTTGGGGTCACAGCAAGGGGAGGAGTTTCAGAGGATGACACGGGGGGGGGGGGCTTCTGGGGAGACCCCCAGGCGTCGGCAAGGCACTCACGGTGGCAGGCACAGCCAGGGTGGGTCCCTGCGGCCCCCAACGTGGACTTGAGGGCCACCCCTTGAGAGACCTGTCCTAGTCCCGTCAGAGCCACATTCCGTATCAGTGCCAACCCAGGGATGCCCTCCCATCACTCCCACGCGTTGTCTTGCCGCCAAGTACGAATAAATGGTGTGGTCGCCAATCTGGAGGGTCCCCCCCACCCCACCCCCACCTCCCTTCAAGCCAAACTTCCTGCTCAGGATGAGTTCCCGCCGAGTCTGGAGGCCTCAGAGTGTTCCCTGGCACGGTGTCTGGGTGATACGTGGGCGGACTTTTTATTTTAATGATCATGTATTTATTTTCATGTATTAAATGTGTCAGTAGCTCACCAAAGCCGTGGCTTACTAATCTTTTTTCCCTTGGGCGATGTTGGGCCCGAGTTGGGTTAAATAACGATGCTGACACGGCAAGGAAGCAGCAGAAATGGTGACAGAGGCGAGTGGGGGCCTGAGGTCCCGGAGCCCGGGCCTCGGGCCACACCGGGGCCTCCTCCCGCCGGTTCCAGCTGCTGCCACTGACCAGGGGGGGCTGCAGGTCAGCCCGGCTCGGCTCCGGAAGAGCCCAGGGAATCTGATTGGTGAGATTTTGCCAGAAAAGGCAGGAAGCTGGATTTGTGGGGGAGGGGGCATTTTTTTGTTTGTTTGTTTGTTTGTTTGTTTGTTTTTGTTTTAATACAGCAGTGAATTTTTAAAAGATACATTGTCCAACTACCTGGGCACCACGTAAAGCCCGCGGTGGCTGCTGGCCTGTGATCTTGGGGCTCCTGGCTCGCACAGCGCCGATGCGGGAGAGGCTGTGGGCCAGTGGGCAAGCCCAGGGCGGGGCTGAGGGCCGGGGAGCCGGTGCTGCCGGAGCGCTGCCCGCCCCCACCTCCCCTCCGTGGGCAGCCCTGGACACCACGTGTCCACCGTGGCCGTGGCAGCTTCCGGTCTGGGACCGAGGGGGCTGCAGCCTGGGCTCGGGCCTCCGTTCCACGGAGGCTAAAAGGAGGAATGGTTAGTGCTGGTACCTCGCACGCCCCCCTCATGGGGACGGCATTTACAGGCACGGACACGCCCGGCCAACCACCCTGGGTAAAAGGTTTATTCACAGAAAGTGGTTTAAAGTGGCTTTTAATTCTGAAAAAAAGTAAGAAAGCCATGATCGCGGGGCTTCCTGGTCCCAGGGGCTTCCTGGCCGGCACTCCGGAGGGGGCAGTGCAGGGGACCAGAGCAGGGCCGGGGGCGGGGCTCACTTCTTGCCCTTGCCCTTGCCCTTGCCCTTCTCGCTCTTGGCTTTGCCCTTGCCCCGCTTCTTCCTCTTGGACCGGAGCAGGGAGCGGACCAGGTAGCCCTTCCACACGGCCTGGATGAGCGTGGCCGCCTTCACCATGCGCATCATGTCCAGCTCGGCCTCCATCCTCTTCTTGGAGTTGATGTCCCGCTCCTCCCGGATCTGGGCAAACTCCTCCACCAGCACCTTGTACCTCTTCTGCAGCTCCTCCAGCTGGATCTTCTCCTCCTTGTGGATGATGTCCAGCTCCTCGTACTCCTCCTGCGGAGGGAGGGAGGGAGGGAGGGCCGGTCGGTGGGCTCGCCTGGCATCGGTAGGCTCTCCTGGCATCGGGCCTGCCTGCCACGCCCTCGGCATGCTCCCCACCCTTCCCGCAGGGGCTTCTGGGCCAGCAGGGCCGCCTGCACTAGGCTTCCTGTCTCCGAGGCCTGGAAGAGAGTGCGAGAGGTGTGAGGTCCATCCCGGTGCGAGGTGGGACCCGACTAAAATTGTCCCGGGACCCAGGAAAGATCACGGCCTGTGGCTGGCCAGACTGAGTCCAAATCCCAGCTCAGCCACACCGTTCAAGCCTTCGTTTTCCCCGTCTGAAACGGGGCGACAGTTGCAAACGCAGGAGGGGGTGGATGGGAGCCGTGCCCAGGATTAAGTGACCCGGGATGGACACGATTACTGGATGCTGTGCCAGGCACGCATGGGGACTAAAAAATGCAAGCTGCTGCCACTGAAGCCGTCCATTTCACAAAGCGTGAGTGGGACTTCCTCGGGGGACTCGGTCCCACAGTTCTTCCTGATGTCTAACTCCAGCCTCTCCTGCTGTAGCTCACACCTCCCCCCCTCCCACTCACCTGTGCCAGGGTCCCCTCCCCGGAGCACTCGTGGTCGGACAGCCAGGCCCCGACTTGCCCTTCCCTGAACAGCACGCTCCAGTGCCCCCCAGGCTTCCTGGCCACCGAGGTTACCACTGAGCTGGCGGGGGGCTTGAGGGCACCCCATGTTGTAGGCACTTCCTGCAGGCCACACCCAGGGCAGAACACAAGCGTTGGCGACAGTGGTGCCTCACTGACTGCGGGCTGCCCGCCCGGCCTGGGGATGATGACCCCGCTGGTCACCCAGAAATGGGCCCAGGAAGGCCACGCCCCTTGCTTAGGGCCCGCAGCTGGTGAGTGACAGCGGAGAACCTCCAAGTGGCAATGGGGACCTTTCTCACTGCCGGGTCCCAGCACCTGGCACGTGGCGGGCATGCGAAGCTTTCTGCGTGGCAGAGGGACGTGGCGGAGGCAAGCTCACGCCCCAGTCCACTGCTGGCCTGGGTGCCGGCAGGAGCAGAGAGTATGGGATGTGGACACTAGAGGGAGCCAGGGTCACTGGGCTGGTGTAGAGGCTCACAGCGTCTGGATCCTTCCCTTCCCACCCCTCGATGCCCCAGGCTAGACAAACTAAGGGGAGCCTACGGAAGGAGCAGGGAGGCCCAGAACTTGGCCAAGACAGAAGATCATCCTGACGCCTCTCTTCCCATCCCCACTCCTAGAGGATTGTGGGAAATACACTTGGGAGAGACCTATGCAGCAACAAATACCTGCTTTTCGCTCATCTCCGTGTCATATTTCTGGATCCAGTTCTCGATTTCCGTCTCCACTTTATATTTCTTCTAAAAAAAAAAAAATCGTCCAGTTAGTCATTGGCTGACAGGCCAGTATTTACAATAAACAATGCCGGGCAGGCTCCGCACCAGCCGGCCCTGTGGTGGGTGCCTGGCCTATGGATCCACACGAGGGGGGTCCTCCATTTCACAGGTGGGGAAACAGGGTCAGCCGTGCTCGCTCCCTTGCCCAAGGACACAGAGCTGGTGAGTGTTGGAGCTCCGTTTGAGGCCAGCAGTCTGACTCCAGAACATTCTAAGCAGAGAGAGCCGCAGACGCAAAGACCCCGATGGGATGGGAACAAGCTTGTGGTGTTTCTCGAACAGAGGTCAAGCCAGTGTGGCTGGAATGGAGTGGCCCCGGAGCGGGGTCCCTGGGAGGGCAGAGAGGGACGCTATGGGGCAGGGGGAGCGGCAGCAGCGGGCGGAGTTGGGTTCTAGCGTAAGGGGGAGGGGAAGCTATTGAGTGGGTTTAGAGGCTGTGGAGGGTCCTGATCTAATTTTGCCTTTAAAAGAGGTCAGCTCCGCCCTAGCTGGTTTTGCTCAGTGGATAGAGCATCAGCCTGAGGACTGAAGAGTCCCCGGTTCGATTCTGGTCAAGGCCACATGCCCGGGTCCCATTAGGGGACATGCAGGAGGCAGCCAATCAATGATTCTCTCTCATCATTGATGTTTCTATCTCTCTTTCCCTCTCCCTTCCTCTCTGAAATTAAAAAAGATATTAATTAATTAATATTAAAAATAAAAGAGATCAGCTCCCACCCATACAAGGAATGAAGTACTGTTACACGTTACATCATGGATGAAGCCTGAAAACATGATGCTGAGTGAGAGGAGCCAGACATGAGCGGCCACACGTTTTATGTTTGTGTTTTTTTTATGAAACGCCCAGAATAGGCAAAGCCCTAGAGACAGAGAGGAGAGGAGTGGTTTTCGGGTGCGGGGGGAGAGAAGGAGTGGGAGAAACTGTCATGAGTGTGGGGTTTTGTTTTGGAGCGATGAAAATGTCTGGAATGAGACTGAGGCGGTGGCTGCACAGCACTGTGAGTGTGCTAAATGCCACTGAGCCATGGAATTCACCCCAATTTAAAAATAACAAACCAGCCGAAACCGGTTTGGCTCAGTGGATAGAGCATCGGACTGCGGACTGAAGGGTCCCGGGTTCGATTCCGGTCAAGGGCATGTACCTTGGTTGTGGGCACATCCCCAGTGGAGGGTGTGCAAGAGGCAGCTGGTCAATGTTTCTCTCTCATCGACATTTCTAACTATCCCTCTCAATTCCTCTCTGTGTAAAATCAATAAAATATATTTTTAAAAAATAAATAAAAATAACAAACCAGCTCCCTAACCCTACAGAGCAAGAATTCTTTTTAAAAATTTATTATTATTTTTATTTTAATATATTTTATTGATTTTTTTACAGAGAGGAAGAGAGAGGGATAGAGTTAGAAACATCGATGAGAGTCATCCATCAGCTGCCTCTTGCACACCCCCACTGGGGATGTGCCCGCAACCAAGGTACATGCCCTTGACTGGAATCGAACCCGGGACCTTTCAGTTTGCAGGCCGACGCTCTATCCACTGAGCCAAACCGGTTTCAGCGAGAGCAAGAATTCTTAGCGGGGCAGCACAGATGGGCCTGTGCCCCCCAAGGACTGCCCCCCCCCTGTGTGGATGTGTGCGCCCCGGTATTTGATGGGGGAGAGGCCCAGGGCTTCCTTCCGCTGCTCAGAAGAGTGGTGACACTAAAGTGAAACCGGGAACAAGTCTCAGAAAGGATGTGCTTCGTCGGGAGAGGGACTTGGAAACACGCGAGTGCACAGTGGGCCTGGGGGCTGGGGCCGGGGCCTGGCTGAGACGGTGGAGAAGGCCCGGGGACGGTTATGTGCTGAGCGCGGATTCTGCCCCGGCCCTCCGCCTGCCATCTCACTCAGTTCTTGTGAAGACTGAGTTGATCACTTTCATTCTGAAGATGTGAAAACAGGCTCGGTGACCGGCCGGAGGCTCACATGCTCCTTGGGTTCCTTTGCACGGAGTTGACAGGTGGGTTCCAGCATCCCCGCAGGGCTCGGGGGGCCGAGGGGACCTGGCCGAGATCCCGGAGGGGCGTGCGGAAGCGGGGCGGGCGCCGTCGCTGCCCCCAGGCCCCTGTGCTGCACCCTCTTGCCTCCGGGGGGCACCGGCTCCACCCTGGGCTTCCTGGGGACCCCTCCACCCTGCCCCCCCCCCAGCCCGGTGGCCCCCCGGGGCACCTTCCGGAGCCCCTGCTCGGCCTCCCGGTTCTCCATGACCAGGTTGTGGAACTGCGAGCGCAGCTGCAGGATGTCCTGCTGGATCTTGGCCCCCCGGCCCTGCGAGGCCCGATAGTCCGCCTTCTGCTGCTTCTCCGCCTCCTGCTTGGTGCGCATCAGGCTGTTCTCCGAGAACTTGAGCACCTGGTGCAGGTGGTTCTTCAGCTCCTGGATCACAAAGTTCTCCTTCTCCACCTGGGCCCGGGAGAGGAGAGGCCGCGTGAGTGCCCACGTGCCCACGGCCCCGCGCAGGCGCCAGCCGTGGCTGTGCCATCGCCTCGCCGAGTCCTGCCCCCTCCCGCCCCCGCCGGTGGGCACGGGGACGGCCTGATGACAGACGGGGAAACTGAGGCTGCGGGGGCCAAGTCATCTGTCCGGGGTGGTGCAGCTGAGCCGGCATTTGAAGCCAGGTCTGCCTGACCCAGAGCTCGGGTTTTTGGCCACCCCCTCTATTTCCTGGCGTGAACGGAGGGCAGGGGAGAGGGCTGGGACAGGGGGACACTCCTGCCGGGGGCACAGTGGGGGTGCCCAGTTGGCAGAGACACAGCATGACGCGCGAAAGGTGTGATAGACACGCTCCACAGGACTGCCTCCTGCTCTCCCCGAGGGCCTGGCTTGTCCCTGCCTTCAAAGTTGGTTCAAAAACAGAGACAGCCCTGGCCTGTTGGCTCAGTGGATAGAGCAGCCGTGGGCAAACTACGGCCCCTGGGCCGGATTTGGCCCATTCGGCTGTTCTATCTGGCCCGCGGAGCCGAAAGAGCGGAGGGTTCTCTTGCTCTCCCCTCCGCTCCTTCACCAGCAGCCCAAGAGGAGAGTGCCAGCATGGTCAGGTTGCTTTTGTTCCGGCCCTCCGGTCCAGTTTAAGAACCCATGGTGGCCCTCAAGTCAAAAAATTTGCCCACCCCTGGGATAGAGCGTCAGCCTGTGGACTGAAGGTTCCTGGTTTGATTCCGGTCAAGGGCACATGCCCGGGGTTGTGGGCTGGATCCCCAGTAGGGGGCGTGCGGGAGGCAGCAGATCAATGATTCTCTCTCAGCATCACTGGTGTTTCTATCTCTCCCTCTCCCTTCCTCTCTGAAATCAATATATATTTTAAAAAATAGGGATGGGGTGGAGGGCCGGGCTGTTTTATATATAAACTCGAAAGGCTGATCCCAAGCCTTGCCAACAACACAGTCGGGTAACACACATTTTTTCCGTCGTATGTGTTACATATTCTATTCTTACAAGACAGTAGGCTAGACAGGAGGCAATGTGGTTAAGAAAAATCCTAAGGAAGAGAAAACCCACACATAAGTGGGCCTGTGCAGCTTCAAGCTGTGTTGTTCATGGGCCAACTGTATTAACATGGGACCCATGGTTGTCATTGGGTCCAGATTGTTTCCTTCCTTGCTTTTATTATTTTTTTTAATCTTTATCGTTGAAAGTATTACATATGTCTGTAGAGAGAGCCTGGGAAGGCACGTGGGCATTCTTTATTGTCAGCTGAACCCAGCGGCCTTGGCAAAGCCACATTCTGGGAACAGGCTTTGCCAAAAAAGGCAAGGGTGGCCAAAACCGGTTTGGCTCAGTGGTGGAGCGTCGGTCTGCGGACTGAAGGGTCCCGGGTTCGATTCCGGGCAGGGGCATGTACATTGGTTTCGGGCACGTCCCCGGTTGGGGGGGAGCAAGAGGCAGCTGGTCGATATTTCTCTCTCATCGACATTTCTAGCTCTCTATCTCTCTCCCTTCCTCTCTGTAAAATATCAATAAAAAATAAATAAAATAAATAAATAATTTTTTAAAAGGCAAGGGTGTTGTCAGCTTGACCTACATTTTTAAAAAAATATAGTTTATTAATTTTTTACAGAGAGAAAGAGAGAGATATAGACAGTTAGAAACATCAATGAGAGAGAAACATCGACCAGCTGCCTCCTGCACACCTCCTACTGGGGATGTGCCTGCAACCAAGGTACATGCTCTTGACCGGAATCGAACCTGGGACCTTTCGATCCCCAGACCAAAGCTCTATCCACTGAGCCAAACCGGTTTCGGCTTGACCTACATTTTGATATGTAAATCCAGTCAAGCACTGGGAATGCTCAGGCCCACCCAACCTCCTTTGTCTTGAGTTATGGTGAAACTTGCTGGTATGTGGGGGGAAAATAAACCCGCTGCCCAGGCTCTGGGTCACTGTCTCTCCCTCAGAAGAGGGCAGCGGTCCCACCGGTCCCAGCTTTTTCCTTTTTCTCTCATATTTCTCAATCCCCAGCCCCTCTACTCGAAGAACCGGATCATTCTCTTTCCGTGCTGGACTCGGAAAGGAGAGACCCTGCGGTATATGACCCCTTTCTGCCCCATTGACCCCTTCTACTCCAGGGGTCACCACCCTATGGTCTGTGTCCATGGATTATGCATATATGCCTTCAGTTGATCTCTTCCCACCCACCCACCCACCCATTTTCCCTCTTAAACATTTTATTAGGGCTTTCGCCCCGCCCACCTGGCCCTTACCCTGAGGACAAAGACCACATCCCTTGATTAGGCCTCAAACCCCAACCCCGAGTGACCCGCCCCTCTTGCCCCTTCCCTTCGGCTCACTGGCAGTTTTGGGTTCCTAAGTACACACACTCCCCCCTCCCCACCCCCTACTCCCCCACACACACCTGGGACAGGGGTCTGCAAACAAAGGCTCACAGGCCAAATGGGGCTGCCTGCCTGTATTTGTAAATAAAGTTTTATTGGAACATAGACCATGCATTTATGGATTGCTCGTGGCTGCTTTTACACTAGGGATTCAGTTGAGTTCAGCAGTTGCAGCGGAGACTGGCCCTCCAAACACACAGTGTTTGCTGCGCAGCCCCTTGTAGAAAGTTTGCCTGGCTCTGGCCAGGAAGGTCGCCCCACCTCACCTGTCTGCCTCCCACCCTCTCGTTCTTCGGGTCTTGGTTTCACCATCCTGGACCCTTGGGGGTGTGAGTTCAGCTCTCTTATAACCCTCTCGTCCGGCACCCCAAACTTACCCTTCATTGTCTGTCTCCCGACTGTAATTAGCCTGCCTGGCGTCCCTCAGCGGCTGAGCCTCGACCTACGAACCAGGAGGTCAGAGTTCGATTCCCAGTCCGGGCACAATCCCGGGCTGTGGGCTCGGTCCCCCGTAAGGGGCATGCAGGAGGCAGCCGATCAATGACTCTCTCTTACGGTTGATGTTTCTATCTCTCTCTCCCTCTCCCTTCCTCTCTGAAATCAACTTAAAAATATTTTTTTTAGCCGAAACCGGTTTGGCTCAGTGGTAGAGCGTCGGTCTGCGGACTGAGGGGTCCCGGGTTTGATTCCGGTCAAGGGCATGTACCTGGGTTGCAGGCACATCCCTGGTGGGGGGTGTGCAGGAGGCGGCTGGTCGGTGTTTCTCTCTCAACGACGTTTCTAGCTCTCTATCTCTCTCCCTTCCTCTCTGTAAAATATCAATAAAATACATTTTAAAAAAATATTTTTTTAAACTTATAATTAAATCAGCTCTTTAAGTCCTATCTTCCTTACTGTGAACTCCATGAGGCTGGGACCATGTGGGCTTAGTGATAAAAGCTGGCCCTTCGTAAGTACTCAAAACCATATTCATGGAAGAAATGGATGAAAGCATCTACTTAAATCACCGTGGGGGTGGGGGGAGGGGTTTGGCGGGGCGGGGCGAGGCACCCAACCGCCAGGAGGTTGGGGCTCCCCTTGGGGCTCCTTCCGGAACTCGCCCCGCCCGGGAATGAACGGATTCGCCCAGTACCTCCGAGGCCCTGTTCCTCATCCTCTCCGCCAGCTCGTTCTCCAGCGCGTCGATGACCTCCTGGTTCCTCATGTTCCGCTTGGTGATGTCCTGGATGAACTGGTTCTTGTCCCTGGCTTCCAAGGGGCTGGTGAGCAGCTTCTCAAACAGGAAGCCGCGGAGCTCCACCAGGCTGTCGACGAAGCCCTGGGCCCCGGGGCCCCGGTCCTCCACCCGCGCCCGCAGCAGCTGGGCCGCCTGCGGGTTGACGAGCAGGAGCCGCAGGATGTTCTTGGTGGAGTCTCGGATCTGCCCCATGAGCGGCAGGAGGTTGGACTTCTGCACCTCGATGGACATCAGGAGGTCCCGGAACCAGGCCTCCTCCTCAAACTCCTCCTCGGCCTGCAGCTGCAGCTCCTCCTCCTGCAGGTAGGCCACCTTGGCCATGAGCTCCTGGCACAGGTCCTCGTGCTCCTGCACCGCCCGGCTGAGCTCCTCGCCCAGCAGGCCCTCCAGGTCCGCCATGCCGGCCGCCACGGAGGACAGCAGCGTCACCAGCTCCACCTTCTGGATGGTCTCGTCCAGCACGGACAGGATCCTCTTGGTCTCGATGGTGGTGAGCTTGGTCTTCAGCGGGGTGAAGGGCTTTGGGGGGGAAGTTGCCTTTTTGGGCGACTCTGCCATCGCCCTCATCTTGGTGACGTCCGGGCCCTGGTAGAGGGCGCCCACGGCCAGGATGTCCAGCGCCATGTCGCGCGCGGTCCTTGTGGGCCCTGGGAGACTTCGGCAGACTAGACGGGTCTCCTGCCTCTGTTTTCCTGAAAAAGGAAGGGGCGCGGTTAGGAGAGCTGTGCAGACGCCGGCCTTGAGGGTTCACCTTGGCCCTGAGGGCTCACCGAAGGCGCTCTGCACTTGTGCACAGAACCCCTCACCGACAGACAGCCGTTGGTGGCTCTGTGGCAGCACCAGGGCCCCGGGGATAGGAGGGCCACGTGTGGAGGTGGGTCTTGGGCCCGGGTGTCAGGCAGGGACCAACCAGGGATGTGGACAACATTCTGAGTATTGAAGGACAGAAAACTGGTAACACAGGTGATGGAGGAGCTGAGGGGCCAACCAGGACAAGGTGAGTCCCCCCTTGCCAGCCCCCCCCTCCACCCTGGGGCAAAGGTTAAATTGTTGGTGGCAGGAAGCCACCCCAGGAGGAGGTGGGGAGCTCGGGATCAGGGTCAGCCCTGTGGGGGGAGCCGGAACGCCAGCCATTTCCTCTCCGGGAGAGGCTGCAGTTTCCGAGGACCTATGGCCACTGCCACCAACAGCCCAGAGCAATGAAGGCAGATTCTCCCTTCATCCCGCCCTCCAGTCCAACACCAGCGCCTCCCATTGGTCAAGCCCAGGGAGGAACCAGCTGGCAAGGCAGCCTGCTGGGGAGGGGGCGGGAGGGGAGCACAGCCCACGACAGAGAGCAGAACAGGGACGGAGCAAACAGGCCTGGGTCCAGCCCAGCCCACCTTGCGCTGGCTGGGTTTTTTTTTTTTTTTTTAATATATTTTATTGATTTTTTTTACAGAGAGGAAGAGAGAGGGATAGAGAGTCAGAAACACCGATGAGAGAGAATCATCGATCGGCTGCCTCTTGCACACCCCCTACAGGGGATGTGCCCGCAACCGAGATACATGCCCTTGACCGGAATCGAACCTGGGACCCTTCAGTCTGCAGGCCGATGCTCTATCCACTGAGCCAAACCGGTTTCGGCGCGCTGGCTGGGTTTTTAAGTCGGGGTGGGGTGGACAATGACTTTGAAATCCATTGTTTAAAAACAAAAAACGGCTTTGCTACATGCAACCCTGGACCCCGGACTGAATTCTGAAAGGGAAACAGGGACATTAGTAAGAAAACTGGTGAAATCCATCTCAGGTGGATAGTTTGGTCAATAGCATTGCCTGGGTGTCAGCGCCTTAGCTTGGCAAACACAACGCGCTTATGTAAGAAGTTAACAGTAGGGGGAGCCAGTGGAGGGCAGACGGGAATTCTGTTATTATCTTTGCAAGTTTTCTGGGGAGCTACGGCTGTTACAGAATAAAACGCCTATTTATAAGCCCGCTTCAGACACATCTACGGGGGCAGCCAGAAATCCATAACCTACGTGGCTGCGTGGCACGATGACTAAGAGCTCTCTCCGCCGCCGCGGCCCCGCGTGGGTTCAGATCCCTGCTGGCGGGCCCGGGGCTTTTATCTGATCCCCCTAAGCCCCGGCTTCATCGGCCATAAGCCCGGGATCTTCAGCTTCTGGGGGATGCCTCTGGCACGGGGCCCGGACATTGTGAGTGCTCAATAAACAATAACTAATATTATTAGCCCAGGGAAACCAGCCGAAACCCCAAGTCCAGGACCTCGACGATTTCCCAGTTAGCGTCTCAGCCCCGGTGGAGATCCAGAAGTCTCTGATGCACTTAAGCTCCCAGCATAAGGCACCTAAGACAGACCTCCCCGCCCCTGAGCCCCCCGCCACCTGCCCACCCCTCACCCTGCTCCTGCTTTATCCCTTGTCCTGATGATCAGCCATCCCAGTTGCTCCAGTCAGAAACCCGAGTGCCACCCCACACTCTTCCTTCCCCACACATCCCATCTGCCCACGGTCGGCGGCTCCATGGCCCCCCACTTCTATCAGTGATCTCTCCTCGACAGCTCCCTCTCCCTCCACAGCCTCCCTTCCAGCAGCCTCTCCGCCACCAGGGGCCTTCTGATCTCTGGCTTAAGTGATGAAAGGGCTGCTCAGCTGGTCGGCTCACATCTGCTGCCGCCCCCTGCAATAAAGATCGTCCCGTGGAGGCCTCGTCTGGTCTTGGCTGAGGCCCCGGGGACATGAAGGCGATGCCAGGCGTGGTTCCTGTCCTGCCAGAGCTTGTAACCTGGCGTGGGAGCTGAGACCTGGCGTGGGAGCTGAGACGTGCAGGCATGAAGGCCAACAACCAGAGGAGGGAGAGAAGAGAGCTGCAGTCACAGAACAGGATGGGATTATGGCCAGCTTTCAGCACCAGACTGGGGGCTTGAGCTGGCGGGACTTTGGGATCCATTTTGATGGCAGGAAACGTGACAGGATAAAACGAGTTTTTTTTTGAGAGGGATCTGCTGTATGGATGATTTATAGGGAAAGGACTGGTGGCCGGCTGGTAAGTTGAGACACTATAAACCTGCCACCTCAGGGCCTTTGCACATGCTGTTTCTTTTTCCTGCAATGCACCCTCCCCTCCCCCAATTCTCTCTCTTGCCAAGTTAATTCCTTATTTTCAGTTCCCGTGTCACTTCCTCAGCGAAGCCTCTCCCGCGCCTCCAGCCTCGGTCGAATTCCCATTTCAGGTTATCACAGGGCCGAGCCCCGGGGGCAGGCTTGCTTGCCTATGCCTGCGCGGCCTCCCTCACTGCGAGGGGTGGCTGCAGACACAGCTCGAGCCCGTGACAATCAGAAGGAGGAGCCGGCAGGACTCCAGGATCGAAAGACAGCTCCGGGTTTGGGTGACTGACGGGGAGCGGATTTCGGGGCCCTGGAGTCACCGGGGAAGCTGGGAGAGGCGGTGTGAACTCCTGGAGCTCCAGCGGCCACAACCGGAGCCGCCGGCCGTGGACAGGACGTCCTGGCCTTCCTGTGGTCCGCCTCCGCTTTGTCAGGCGACAGCCCGGCTCCCCCTCAGGACTCAGATCCTGAAGTCCCGGAGCCGCTGCTGGTCAGAGAGCCCTGCTCGCTTCCTCCGGGGAATTCCGAGGGCTGCGTTGATGCGATGGTGGCTGATGCCAGCCAGGGGTGGGTTCTGAGGACCCTGCCACCCAGATCCCCAGAACCCCGCAGCCGCCGTCCCCGCGGACCCTGGTTCTTCAGCGTTTCCATCACCGTTCCCCGTTCGCTTGGCCGGGGGGCCAGTTCCCGTTGCTTGCGGCCAAAGGACCCTAGCTGACAACACGGTCTAGGCCACCGACTGCACAGGATGGGGCGGGCTCCCGGGATGTAAAGGCAGAGGAGGAGGAAGAGTAAACAGAGAGTTGGGGTGGGAGTCAGAGAAAGGCTGGGAGTGAGGAAAACAAGGATCGAGGTGGCCAGTTTGGGTGCTGAGGCTGCTTGCTCTGTTCGGGGCCGGGCCAGAGGGGTCCCAGGAGCCCCCGGGAGCTGAGGGCCCAGAGGAGGGGAGAGGCATCTCTCTCACCCCCACCCTCTTCCTGCTTTTCCTTCGACGCCCCGAGTTCCTCTAAGGCTGCTTCCTGAGGATAGCCTTCTCAGGACAGCTGGCCGGGGACCGTTCTCTCGGGAGATGGAGGCTCTGTGGCCCGCGACCCACGGGATGAATGGGACCAAAACGGTTCATGAACGCACTTGTCCCCCCTCTGTCCCCCCTCTTTCCCCCCCCCCCAAACCTCGCAGGCATAAATCAAAACGCCCGAATTCTTCTCGGGGATGGCGGCTGCAAATGCAACGTTACATGAAATGTTTCCAATTTGCTTTCAGCCAAATTACCTCTTTTGCTTTAAAGGGCAAACTTGTTTTCTTTGATTATGATGACGCCCATCAGCTCCTGACAGCTCATTTGTGTGAACAAGAAAAAGCCCGCGGAGCTGGGACGGGGGAAGCGCGTCTGACTGCGATGACAAAAATCACCGGAGAATCTCTTTTCCCTGAATTCTAATGTGGCCATTCCGTGTCCCTTTTTTAATGCCACCAACCTTAATATGGAAATGATTTCCCACTCCGGCCTCTCCTTTGGAAATTCCTGCCCTGAGAGTTGAAGCGGAGATTGCTTAATGGGTGGGGAACTCTAATTGGATCTTCCCTTTATTTGTCATTAATTCTGCTGATGAACTTTATAAATGGAAATATATCTTTATCATGCAAATGATACCTCGGCTTCATTCAAGGGGGCTGGTTAGATATTTTATTACTCTCACTCTCAGAATGTTTTGAAAGGGGGGAAAAACAGGTTTTGAGGTAAATTATATATATTTTTCCCCTCGGGAGGAAAAGAGGAAGAAAATTTAACCTTACAACTACCCCACAAATTTAACACTGGTTTGTGGAGAAGTCAGAGGGTGTTAAAAAAACAAACAACAAAACAAAACAAAACAAAACAAAAAAACCCTGGAAGCTCAGTGGTTGAGCGTTGAGCTATGAACCAGGAGATCACAGTTCGATTCCCAGTCAGGGCACGTGCCTGGGTTGCGGGCTCCATCCCCAGTGTGGGGCGTGCAGGAGGCAGCCAATCAATGATTCTCTCTCATCATTGATATTTCTATCTCTCTCCTCCCTTCTTCTCTGAAATCAGTACAAATATAATTTAAAAAAAGAAAAGAAAACTGGAGTATATGTGTGTGTGGGGGGGCAGACGGGGGAAATCTCATTTTAAGGACTATCAGAGAACATATATTATGTGTCAAATACTATTCTAAATTCTTTTTTCTTCTTCTCTCTCTCTCTTTTTATTTATTTATTTATTTATTTATTTATTTAGATATTATATGTGTACATAGCTTACCATTGCCCCCCCCCACCTCCCATTCATGCCCTCCCTCCCCAGAGTTCTGTGTTCGTTGGTTGTACTTATATTCATGCATACCAAGTCCTTCGGTTGTTCTCTTATCTTCCCCCAGGTCTCCTTCCCCTCCCCGCTGTCATTTGACAATCTGCTTGTTTTATGGTGACTATCTCAGGACCACACGAATAGAATCCGCTCCTCATTTGGCAGTCTGCTTGTTTTATGGTGACTATCTCAGCACCGCACGAATAGAGTCCGCTCCTCCTCTGGTTCACACCGCCCCTCCCCCCTAAATTCTTTTTTTTATTCCTCACCTGAGGATATTTCTTTCCATTGATTTTTATTATTTTTTTTTAAATATATTTTATTGATATCTTTACAGAGAGGAAGGGAGAGAGAGATAGGGAGCTAGAAACGTCAATGAGAGAGAAACATCGACCAGCTGCCTCTTGCACACCCCCTGCTGGGGATGTGCCTGCATCTAAGGTACATGCCCTTGACCGGAATCAAACCCCGGACCTTTCAGTCCGCAGATCGACGCTCTACCATTGAGCCAAACCGGTTTCGGCTCCATTGATTTTTAGAGAGAGTGAAAGTGGGGAAGGATGGGGAGGGGGGAGACATAGAGACTGATTGCCCCTTCACTCGCCTTGATGGGGCTGAGGATCAAACTTACAACCAAGGAATATGACCTTGACCAGGAACTGAACCAGTGGCCCTTCAGTCCATGGTCCAACGCTCTAACCACTAAGCAAACCAGCCAGGGCTATTCTAAATTCTTTACATGAATTAACTCCTTTATTCTTCTTTATAACAACCTGACCAGGTTGGAGCTTTTATCACCTCCATTTATAGGCGAGACAGGGGAGGCAGGAAGGGGTTAGAAGTGTTCCTGAGTTTACAGCTAGTAAGTGATAGAGCTGGGGTGTCAGCCAGGCAGCCTGTCTCAGGAGCCTGCACCCCATAACCACTATTCCGCCCGGTCTCCCATATTAAGATTGACTCCTAGGGTGGACACAGTAGAATGATTCTTTGCTGGTCCAGTTTCAATGAATCCTGTCAAGCAGAGACTTAGGGAACAGAAGCGTTTAAGATAAGATTTGGGCCCTAGCTGGTTTGGCTCAGTGGATAGAGTGTCGGCCTGTGGACTGAAGGGTCCCAGGTTCGATTCTGGTCAAGAGCACATGCCTGGGCGGCAGGCTCAAACCCCAGTAGGGGGCATGCAGGAGGCAGACAATTAATGATTCTCATCATTGATGTTTCTCTCTCTCCTCCCTTCTTCTCTGAAATCAATAAAAATAATTTTTTTTTAAAAAGATAAGATTTTGCCGAAACCAGTTTGGCTCAGTGGTAGAGCGTCGGCCTGCGGACTGAAAGGTCCCGGGTTCGATTCCGGTCAAGGGCATGTACATTGGTTGCGGGCACATCCCCGGAAGGTGGTGTGCAAGAGGCAGCTGGTTGATGTTTCTCTCTCATCGACATTTCTGGCTCTCTATCTCTCTCCCTTCCTCTCTGTAAAATATCAATAAAATGTATTAAAAAATAAATAAAAAAGATAAGATTTAGTTCCTATAGCAGTCAATCTACTTAACAACCACAAATATGAATATTCATAGTTTTGTTTTACATAAGTAAGTGTAGACACACACACACACACACACACACACAACCTGATCTTTCTAAGCCACAAAGTGTTCCTGCTGGAGTCAGCTTCTCATGGGTACCCCCAGGATTAGACACAGTTTGCAACAACAGAGCTGTCGTCCCATCCCTTTCTCCTTAAGAGAGCTCATCAGAAGGCAAGCGAGGGACTACATTTTTTAAGCTTCGAATCATCTCTCATTGATTTTTACAATGTGCGTCAATCATTTGTATACTTTGGGACTTCTTCTCAACTAACTTCCAAGACACACCTATAACCGATCACAAGACAGAGCTCACAGGGCAGCATGGTGTCCCACTGATAACAGGCCCTCCTCAGTTCTAGGGCAGTGTTGCCCAAATCTCTCTCCATAGCAGGCCACCTTTGGGTGTCTGCCGAATCTATAGACCACGTTATACTAGCAGCAACTTAATTTCTTAAAGTATACTTTCGTTCTTAAGTACTTGTTATTAAAAAGAAAACTTGAGCCAAAACCGGTTTGGCTCAGTGGATGATAGAGCGTCAGCCTGCGGACTGAAAGGTCCCAGGTTCGATTCCGGGCACATCCCCAGTAGGGGTTGTGCAAGAGGCAGCTGGTCAGTGATTCTCTCTCATTGATGTTTCTAACTTTCTATCCCTCTCTCTTCCTCTCTGTAAAAAAAAAAAAAAAAAAAAAAAAAAAAATCAATAAAATATATATTTTTTAAAGAAAACTTGATAACTCCTCTGCAACTGGGAAATCTGTATCACTTTCCTTAAGGAGGAGATGATAATGTCTGCATCCTGATATTCACTCTAGCTAGACACTATTACATAGACAGAACAGTGAGTCTAGACCAGATCTCTTGTCAAAAAGGAGACCTGGGTGCAAAACTCAGCCCTGTCAGAGGCTCTGGGAATCAGTCTGGGCGAGTCAGAGTCCCTTATCTCTCTGGCTCCCGGGGATACACCTGTCCCAGCCACATCAAAGGGAGCCGGTGGAGGGGGAGCTGGTGGAGGTGTGTCACATCAAAGGGAGCTGGGGGAGGGGGACGGTGTGTCACAGGGGAAAGCCCTTTGGAGAGTTAAAAGCCCTCTTCAAAGGGAAGTGTTACAATAAGTTCAGGCAGGAGTCAGGTGCTACATGGGCCTCACTGCCCCAGGGTTTTCTCTCCTGGGGAAAAGGACAGTGTGGGGGCACCTAGCAACGGAGCAGGCGGGGGAAGACTAGCCCCTCCTATCCCGTCTTCCACTGCAAGTGATCACGCCAAGCTAGGACTCTGGCATTCATGTTGGGCCCCAGATGCCTGGGACCCGTTCCGGACTGGCACCTGGCCCAGAGCCAGGGCAGAGCTCTGTCCGGGATGCCCCGGGGTGGGGGAGACTGGGAGACTGATGGGAGGGCCCCGAAGCCTGTTAGAGCTGCTTTCTTTCCATCAAAAGGCTGTTGGGGGCTCTCTAAGTGGTGTGTGACGTCTTGCTTTCTACTAGCAGCGTCTCTATATTAGCACGCACTGCTTCTCACTCTCCACCCTCCCACCTCTTTCAGTCCTGGCCTGGCCTGGTTATGGTTCTCACTTCCTTCCTCTCGGTCACCTTACCGGGGACTAGGGAACAAGAAAGTCTCTCTGATCTGATTGGTTAGAAAAGGCAGCAGTCACAGCGGCCCTCGTTGCTTCTTTTTCTTCTTGTTTTTTTAAAAATATGTTTTATTGATTTTTTTACAGAGAGGGAGGGAGAGGGATAGAGAGTTAGAAACATTGATCAGCTGCTTCCTGCACACCCCCTACTGGGGATGTGCCCGCAACCAAGGTACATGCCCTTGACTGGAATCAAACCTGGGACCCTTGAGTCCGCAGGCTGACGCTCTATCCCAGGGGTGAGCAAACTTTTTGACTCGAGGGCCACAATGGGTTCTTAAACTGGACCGGAGGGCCGGAACAGAAGCAACCTGACCATGCTGGCACTCTCATCTTGGGCTGCTGGTGAAGGAGCGGAGGGGAGAGCAGGAGAACCCTCCGCTCTTTCGGCTCCGTGGGCTGGATAGAACAGCCCAACGGGCCGGATCTGGCCCTCGGGGCCATAGTTTGCCCACGGCTGGTTTAGACACTCCATTGGGCAGAAGCAAAGAGGCTTCTGGGAGAGAACCAGCTCTAGTTTGCCCACGGCTGCTCTATCCACTGAGCCAAACCCATTAGGGCCCTCATTGCTTCTTCTTCTTCTTTTTTATTTAAAAAAATATATATTTTATTGATATTTTACAGAGAGGAAGGGAGAGAGATAGAGAGCTAGAAATATCGATGAGCGAGAAACATCGACCAGCTGCCTCCTGCAAACCCCCCACCAGGGATGTGACTGCAACCAAGGTACATGCCCTTGACCAGAATCGAACCTGGGACCCCTGAGTCCACAGGCCGATGCTCTATCCACTGAGCCAAACCGGTCTTGGCCCTCATTGCTTCTTGAGGAGAGGGTTTGTTGGCCTCCTCCCCCCATCATGTGGGACTGAATCTCTGCAGGTGTCATTTCACGTTGACCTGTATATTAGGATTTGATTAATCTCCCTCTCTCACTTTAGACAAGTTCCACGAGCGGGGGAATGAAGTTTCCTTTATGGATCGCTCCACCCCAGCCCCCAGTAGCAGGCGCTCAGCAAACACTGGCTGAATGTATGAATATTTAAGGTGTGGAAAGAGAAAACTCTGTTGTAATCCTTTTTAAAATATATATATATATTTTGATTATTTTCTTTTTTTAAATATATATTTTATTGATTTTTTTTACAGAAAGGAAGAGAGTTAGAAACATCGATGAGAGAGAAACATCTATCAGCTGCCCCCTGCACAACCCCACTGGGGATGTGCCCACAACCAAGGCATGTGTTCCCGACCAGAATCGAAACCGGGACCCTTCAGCCCACAGGCTGACGCTCTATCCACTGAGCCAAACCGGTCTGGCTAAAATATATTTTTATTGATTTTTACACAGAGAGGAATTGAGAGGGACAGAGAGTTAGAAACGTCAATGAGAGAGAAACATCGACCTGCTGCCTCTTGTACCCCCCAAAGGGGATGTGCCCACAACCAAGGTACGTGCCCCTGACTGGAATCGAACCCAGGACCTTTCAATCCGCAGGCCAACGCTCTATCCACTGAGCCAAACCGGTTTCGGCTGTTGGAATCTTTTTAAGCAAGAAGAGTCAAGGACAGATTGTTTTAAGGGGGGAAAATGCTACTTTTCACTGAGTCCTTACTATGTTCCTCAACTCCATGCCAAGTTCTTCATTATCTTAACCACATTTAATCCTCACAGCAAACCCTGTGTCTTACGTATGTAAATGAGGGGGGAAACCATTGCACATTTTAAAGACAGGGATGGTAATTAAGTTGTTTTTTTAAAATTTTTTTTATTTAGCTGGTTTTGCTCAGTGGATAGAGCGTAGGCCTTCGGACTGAAAGGTCCCAGGTTCGATTCCTGTCAAGGGCATGTACCTTGGTTGCGGGCACATCCCCAGTAGGGGGTGTGCAAGAGGCAGCTGGTCGATGTTTCTAACTATCCCTCTCTCTCTTCCTCTCTGTAAAAAATCAATAAAATATATATTTTTAAAAATTTTATTTATTGAGTTTAGATAGAGAAAGAGGGGAGAACGAGAAAAACATCAATTTGTTGTTCCACTTATGTATGCATTCACTGCTTGCTTCGTATATGGGCCTTGACTGGGGATTGAACCTGCAACCTTGGTGTATGGGGAGGATGCTCTACCCAACTGAGCAGCCGGGTCAGGGCAGGGAATTACGTTTTCGAGTTAGCACAAAAGGCAAACATTGGCATAATCAAAATGACCCAATACCAACCCTCATTCCATTGAGATGCCTTGCACTGCACGCTTACCCTGGAATATGGGGACCTTGGGTAGAATGGTAGGGGACTTATAAAGTACCCTCTCACCCCCAGCACCTGTGTTTGACGTGAAGTTAGTTAACTACGATGTGACTTCACTTGGCTCCACGTTTAAGAGATGAGAAAACAGGCCGAAACCGGTTTGGCTCAGTGGATAGAGCGTCAGTCTGTGGACTGAAAGGTCCCAGGTTCGATTCCGGTCAAGGGCATGTACCTTGGTTGGGGGCACATCCCCAGTAGGAGGTGTGCAAGAGGCAGCTGGTCGATGTTTCTCTCTCATGGATGTTTCTATCTCTCTATCCCTCTCCCTTCCTCTCTGTAAAAAAAATCAATAAAATATATATATTTTTAAAAAGAGAGAGAGATGAGAAAACAGGACCATGGAGACGATAAGCGAGGGACAGAGTACAGGCGGGGTCGCGGAAGATGTCTAGTGGTCCTTGGAGGCAAGGGCTGGAGAGCAGGGACCTGGGGCGGGGATGGGATCGCGATGAGGGCTCCTGACCCCTCAGAGAGCCAAAGGCTAGCAGGCTAGCCGCCTCTCCGCCTTTCCCTCTCATTCCCGGCCCTTCCCCACCTGGCCACTCACCTGCTCGGAGGGCTCCAGGTTTTTCTACCCGGCGTTACCTCCGCAGGTTTACCTGCGTTGCTAGGTGACCCGCCCATCTCAGGAGGCGGGACTCGGAACCTAATTGACGTATGCAATTCCGTTCAGTGCCACCCACCTCGGGGCCTGGCCAATCCGAGGCACCGTCCCGCCGACCCTCCACCAATCGGAAGACACCGACTGCCTCTGGGTTCGGTTGAACGAGTTAGAGAGGGTGAGAGGGGGGGAAAGGGGCGGAGCTTCCCAGTCCCGCCCCTTCTCTAGGAGGCGGGCAGAGGGGGTCCTGCGTCGGCAGTGGGCGAGAGCAGGGGAAGGACTTGAGGATTGGCCAATTAGAACTCACCGTGGCAGCCTGTCTGGCGAATGGGCCGCGGCTAAGGAGGAATGGGGCGGGGCCGGCGGGGTGGAGGGTAGGCGGCGGATGAGAGGGCTGGCGCAGCTGCTGTGGTGGCAGCGGCCGAAGCGGCGGCGGCGGCGGCGGCGGTAGCGGCTGCAACGACTCCGCGCTCGGGGCTCTGGCGGCGGCGGCGGCGGCGGCGCCAGCAGGCTGGGCTGCACGGTGCCGAGCCCGGCGCGCGGTCCGGGTTGCTGGGGCGGCGCGTGTAAGAATCCGAGGGGTGCGAGGGGTGGCCTGAGGAGAGGGCAGGGGGCAGGGGGCAGGGGTCAGAGGGCGCCCGCGGAGGGGTCGCCGCTGGGATCCGGAGTGCGGGGGGCGGCGGGCCGGGGTCGCCGGAGGGACCGCGGGGAAGTTTTCGCGCGCTTCGCCCTCCAGCCCAGCCGGGGGCTTTGCGCCCGCTCTCCTGGTCCCCGACTTCCTGGGGCGACCCCCGCTCGGGGGGTTGGAGGGGCGCCCTCCCGACCAGGGCCGAGAGCACGTGGAGCCGGAGCCCGCCTTCCTCCTCCCTCCCCTGCTCCTGGCCCCTAAGGCGGCCGGTCCGGGAGCCGGAGCAGACGGCGGCTGCTGGCCCGCTCCTGGGACCTGTTCCCCGGGGCTGACCCCTCCCTTCTGTGTCCTCCATAGAGCGAGAGGCCATGCCCGCCGAAGGAGCACTGGGCTAGGACTGGGGCAAGGCCGTTCCCCGCTCCGGGCCTCCCTTTCCCCCCTAAAATGATGGGCTTGAGCGAGTTCCCATTGCAGGACTGGCTCCGGGGGGAGGGCATGTCCCTATGGTCAGGCTGCCGGGGTGCAACACTGGGCTCTGCCACTTCGTTGCTGTTGACTTAGAGGAGGCAGTGGAGTTAATCCCTCTAAGCCTCAGTTTCCCAATCTGTGAAGTGGGTATTTCTCAACCACGGGCACGATTGGAGGGCAGAATGTTTTTATCTTTATTTGTTTATGTATTATTTATTTTTTAAAATGTATTTTATTGATTTTTTACAGAGAGGAAGAGAGAGGGATAGAGAGTTAGAAACATCAGTGAGAGAGAATCATCGATCAGCTGCCTCCTGCACACCCCCTACTGGGGACGTGCCCGCAACCAAGGTACATGCCCTTGACCGGAATCGAACCCGGGACCTTTCAGACCGACGCTCTATCCACTGAGCCAAACCGGTTTCGGCCACAGAAGGTTTTTAATTGTCAAAACTGAGTGCAATATACAAGGAAGTTCATTTACATGTTCTCTCTAGTAAAAAACAAAAAAAGTTGAATCAAAAGGAAAATCAATAAAACAAAATTCTTAAGATAGCCCCATAGTAGTGTCTTGTTTGGGATTCCCTCCTCTGTCTTCCCAGTACTGAGATTTAAAAGCAAAAGAAACCCCCAGATCTGGAGGAATCGGCAACAGAAATCTCACAGGAAGTTTGCCGGACAGAGAGCTACAGGCTTAGCAGCAGCAGGGAGAGCAGCGCTGGCTTTCGCTGCTTTGTCTTAAGGTGTGGATGCCCCGGGACCTGCTTGGGGTGGTTCTGATGGTTTGTGCGGGAAGCCAGCTGCGGGGTTAGCCATTCAGCGGGTTAGTCCGGAGCCCACGCCGATGGAGCCCGGAGGCCACCGCTTGAGGAAGGAGAAGCCGCTGTTGTTTTCCAGTTCAAAGGTCTGCCGGCAGATCTGCTGAGTCGGGGCTTTGCGCCTGGTCCTCCCAGCGGAACTGGGAATGCGTATAAATAGGAACGGTAGCAGGCTGGTTCCGAGTGTCTCAAACTGGGAACTCGGGACGAGGGGCTTTTGCTGTGTGACTCGGGTCATCACTGAAAAAAATGCTCTGGTCCCCTTTCCCTTCCTCCTCAAGCACCTAAGTCCAGGCCAGTGGTCGGCAAACTCATTAGTCAGCGGAGCCAAATAGCAACAGGACGACGATTGAAATTTCTTTGGAGAGCCACATTTTTTAAACTTAAACTTCTTCTAACGCCACTTCTTTAAAATAGACTTGCCCAGGCTGTGGCATTTTGTTGAAAGAGCCGCACTCAAGAGGCCAAAGAGCTGCATGTGGCTCGTGAGCCACAGTTTGCCAACCACTGGTCTAGGATAATAATGCCTGTATAGGAGTGTCAGCACCATGGCCGTTTCCTCAGTGGGTAGAGCATTGGCCTGTGGACCATAGGGTCTCGGGTTCGAGTCCCAGTGAAGAACGCATACCTTGGTTGCAGGTCCCCCAGCCCTGGTAGGGAACATGCAGGAGGCAGCCAATCAATGGTTTTGTCCTCTTCCCTCCCTCCTTCCTTTTCACTTTCTCTAAAAATCAATGGAGAAAATATTCTCGGGTGAGGATTTAAAAAAACAAAACTAAAACTAAAAAAACAAAACAAAAAAAGAATGCTATGGGCAAGTGTAGGTGACCTGGCACACTAACTTTTTCCAGGTCCTTGGAGCTAAATGCTGCCTAAACACCAGGGTTTGGACTTTGGGGAATTGTAGTGTAGTGGTTAGGGGCGTAGGGCTGGAGTCCAACTTTGTAGTTCAAAGCTGTGTGTTCTTGGACAAGTTACTTAGCCTCTCTGAGCCTAAAGCCTCCCCCTTGTTATGGGGGATAGTAATCCTACCTGTCTGTCATGGAGTTTCAATCGGCTTTACCTAAAAATTGCTAGAAGGGTCCCTGATACATATAAGTACTCATCTAGTATTAACTACAATTACTTTAATGGTTATATATTTTTTTAAGTTTTCAAAATCTTTATAAAACTCACACACAAAACAAGAACCAGAAGGGTGCAGGTGGAATATATTTGTCATAATCTTATTCTCCAGACATAATTACCATTAACTGCAGTATTTGTTCTTGCAGAGTTTTCCTCTCATTAAAAAAAAAAAATACAGTTTTATTGGTTTCAGAGAGGAAGGGAGAGAGAGAGAGAGAGAGAGAGAGAGAGAGAGAGAGAGAGAGAGAAACATCAATGATGAGGGAGAATCACCTGCACACCTCTTACTGGGGATCGAGCCCACAACCCAGGCATGTGCCCTTGACCAGAATCGAACCCAGGACTCTTCGTAGGCTGACTATCCACTGAGCTAAACCTCTCATTTAAAAAATATATATATATATATTTTTTATTGATTTTATATAGGGAGGAAGGGAGAGGGATAGAGAGCTAGAAACACCAATGAGAGAAAAACATCGATCAGCTGCCTCCTGCACACTCCCCTCTGGCGATGTGCCCGCAGCCAAGGTACATGCCCTTGACCGGAATCGAACCCGGGACATCCCAGTCTGCAGGCCAGCGCTCTATCCACTGAACCAAACTGGTTTCGGCAGCAGTGGTTGTATTTTAATATATATATTTTTTTAATTCCCCAAAACTCTAGATGATGCCTCCAATGGAGGAGTCTCTGAGAAGCATCTCTGGGCCAGTGGCGTTGAAAAGGAGCGCAGAGCAGAGACTATTTGCAGCCCTGGACATCACATCCTGAGGCCTACGGGAGAGAAGACCATGGCCATGAACTTGGATGACGACGTTCCCCTCATCCTGACCTTGGAGGAGAGCGGCGGTGCCCCACTGGCTCCTTCCAATGGCTTGGGCCAAGAGGAGCTGCCTAACCGAAGTAAGATGGCGGGGTGGCCGGGGGGTGGGGGTTGGGGAGCCACTTCGGGGAGTGAGTTGTGGGCTTGATGGTCTGACTGTAGACATGGTGCCTGACTCTGTGTTTGACCCCGAGGATCTGACACAAACTCCTGGGTCCTAATCCTGCACCCCCAATTGAGGGATGCTTCTAGGAGCCCTTGGTTCTCCCCCTCCCCCCCCCCCTCCCGAATCTGGCTTTGTTCCTGGAGGCTTGGTGGGGGCCTCGGGCACACCTGTGCCTTGGCTAGCTTCCCTGCCCCATTCCTGGTTAAAAAAAGAAACATTTCAACACCGGCCCGTCTGTCCCACGCTGATGCTATTGGCAGAGGGCAGAGTTGACTGCTGCTCCCTGCTGGGACTCTGTCCCTGCGTGTCCCTGGATGGGGGCGCCCCCCCCCCCCCCCCCGCAAACATTTGTCGTGATCCATTGATTTGAGGATTTCCGGGTTTGCTTTCTCTTCCTCTCAAACCGCAGCCCCGCGCAAGGTGAACCCAAGAGAGTTTGTGAGCTTTAAATGTTTTATTAAAGTTTAAGTGTGTTTCTGGCAGAACGGGAAGCCTTAAAACCCTTTCTGGTGCTTGTCCCGAAGCCATTTGCGTTATTCGCTGGGGCCTCGGGCCCGCGAGAGGCTTAAAATAACCTGCCTTTTATTTATGAACGGTCCTCAGACGGCAGGGACGCGCGCGCTGGCGAATGGGCGTTTCACCCGCCAGCCGAGTGCTGAGCCAGGCCGGGGGGCTGTTGCTCTCCTTCGCTTCCGAAGTGGAGATGGATACGTGGGTCCAAGTGAAGACCAGCCTGCCCCCTGTCCCTCTTGTCCACGGACAGTACAGCCGGTTGTGGGGAGCTCGGCAGGCGTCCCTTGGGAGGGATGGAGGGAGCTGTGGTCCTGGGGGCGGAGTGCAGAGGGAGGCCTGGCTCCCTCTAACCTGGCCTCTCCTGCTGCGGCGTGTTCACCCAGCTCGGGGGCAGAGCTGGGGAGTCCAGGAGGGTTAGACTGTAAACCGGGGCTGAGAAACCAGTGACCCTGACTTCAGGCAGACTTCTTAAATGCCCTAGAACGTGCAGGCGTGTGTTCGGCTCACTCTTATCTCTTACCTTAAGTAAAACCCTTTTGCAAGGATTTTATAGAGGAGGAACCAGTGAGTCAGAGAGGGTAAGTGGCTTGCCTCATGCCACACAGCCCGCAAGTGGTGGAGAAGAGATTTGAACCCAGGACCATCTGACTCCAAATTTTCTTCCCCCCACTCCTCCTCCCTTTTCTCTTCCTGCTCCTCCTGATTCTTTTCCTCCTTTTTCTTTTTTTTTTTTTTCCCTTCATAAGCCCTTAATAAATGTGAGCACTGGCCTTCAGCATTTTCATATATTATCCCATCATTTAACCTCAAGATAGAGTCATTGTTACCTGTATTTTGCAGAAGAAGAAACAGCCTCAGAGAGGTTAGGTACCTTGTCTAAGGTCGCACGGTTAGTAAGGAGCAATGCTTCTCTGAGCTTCCCTCCCATGCCACGGTGCAAGGTGCTTTGGGAAAGGGGTGTGACTAATGTGACACAGTCTCCACTTCAGAGGAGGACCCCTCCCAGTGAGGGGGTGGGCCATCCATGACCAGCAAGGGAATGGACTGCAAGGGAGGGTGGTTGATGCCCTAAGGGGGTGTGGATCATTCTGGAAATAGACTCACGTTTCTAAATTGAAATCCTGATCATTGTCGTGGGTCCCTTTTAAGTTCTTCCAAGAATCAGAGCTGGTGGCAGGGTGTCCGCTCTCCTGCAGGATCAAAGTGGGGAGAACAGCCTCATTCTGTGTCAAGATCAGGTTTGAACCGATGATAGAGCTTGGTGAGTAGGAAATAGGCCAAAAAGACAATAAAGCTAACCTTGGATAGGCCGCTCGTGGGACTGTCCTTGTTGTTACGAAGTTGGTGGCTTATTTGGGGTTGTTTGTTTGTTTGTTTGTTTCTTTTTTAAAAAAATATATTTTATTGATTTTTTTTTTTTTTTTTTTTTACAGAGAGGAAGGGAGAGGGATAGAGTTAGAAACATCGATCAGCTGCCTCCTGCACACCTCCTACTGGGGATGTGCCCACAACCAAGGCACATGCCCTTGACCGGAATCGAACCTGGGACCCCTCAGTCCACAGGCCAACGCTCTATCCACTGAGCCAAACCGGCTAGGGCTGTTTGTTTATTTTTTATTTAATTAAATTAATTAATTTATTTTATTGATTTCAGGGAGGAAGGGAGAAGGGAAGAGAGATAAAAACATCAATAATGAGAGAGAATCATTGATCGGCTTCTGCACACACCCTACTGGGGACCAAGCCCAAAACCTGGGCACGTGCCTTGACTGGGAATTGAACTGTAACCTCCTGGTTCATGGGTTGATGCTCAACCATTGAGTCACCATGGCTGGACTGGATTTGTTTGTTTGTTTGTATCTTTTTTAATTTTTTAAAATTTTATTGATTTCAAAGAGGAAGGGAGAGGGAGCGAGAGACAGAAACATTAATGATGAGAGGGAATCATTGATCGGCTGCCTCCTGCACGTCCCCTACTGGGGATCGAGCATGCAACCTGGTATGTGCCCTTGACAGGAATCAAACCGTGAACCTTCCAGTCCACAGGCCAATACTCTATCCACTGAGCTAACCCAGCTGGGGGGTGGATTTGTTTCTTAAAAAACACACATACAAAATATGAAAGTGACAGGGTGCGGGAAAATGGTACTTTCTCCCCAGTGCGTTAGCGTCTCACACTCTTACCGAGACATTTGCTAAAACCTCTGAGGAGTGGTGTCCTGCACCAGCCTGGCTGGGAAAACAGCAGGGCCTGTCTGAGGAAAGAAAAGCCTTCAGAGGAGGCCGATTTTGGCATTGACCTTCTATCCCGGGTTCCCCTTCCCTGTTGTCTGAGCATTCTGTCCAAAACACAAAGCCAGCCCGGTCATCTCCCCAGCTCGAAGCTTCCCAGGGCCGTCTCATCCCCTGGGGGATGAAGGCCAAGCTCTAGGCCAAATACGAGGCCTGTGTGTCCTAGCACCTTCTAACCTGGTCTGCCCCGTTTCCTGCCTTCGCCCGCCATGTTGTGCTGCTTCACCCACAATGTTTGCGAGTCCCGGCCGTGCATTCTGAAACCGCCTTGCTGCCACCTCACTGCGGAATGCCTTCCCCAGCCCCCTGTTTGCTCAGAAGCTTCAGTCCTGTCTTGGAAATCCTGCTGAGAATGCCATCTCTCTGACCCTCCCCTCTCAGACAGGGCTAATGACTGCCCTTTTCTGTGTTGGTATCTCGACGAGGCCTCCATTATTACGAGTGGCTTACTGCGTGGTAATTACTTATTTAGCCATCTGATCACCTAGCAGGCCCTGCGTTCCATTCGTCTGTGTTATCACCGGGCTCGATGATACCGTCAGCAAGTCGTGGTTACACCTCGTGGGGGGTTTCTGGCGCCTTGTAACTCGGGGGAGTGGCTGTCTGGGGGTCCCACTCGGAGGTGGGTAACACCCCCTCCTGCCTTTCCTCCTCACCAGGGGTTTGAGTCTCACTTCTCCCAGCAGAGCTGATGGTCTGGAGGATGCCCCCTCCCCCCGGGCTGTGGCTCACGTAACCCTTGAGGTAGTAAGGAGCTGGCAGGATGCAGGCGGAGGTCTGCAGCGCAGTTGGCACTCCCTGGGCACGAGGCACTGGGAGCTAAACAGGCTTTCTCAGGGCGTGCACCTCGGGCGGGCCCGGGCTCCGCCTTGACCAGCAGCTGTTGTCCGAGGCTTCCTCTGGCTCCGTACCCACATACTCCTTGTCTTGGGCTGCCTGGGCTGCCGTGACAGAATGCCACAGGTGGCGGCAGGGGGCTTGGCCAGCAGAAAGTTATGGTCTCACAGTTTTGGAGGCCGGAAGTCTGAGATCAGGGGGTCAGCAGGTTTGGTTTCCTCTGAGGCTTCTCTCTCTGGCTTGCAGACGGCCACCTTGTCACTGTTTGCTCACGTGTTCATCCTTTGCTCTGTGTCCTAATCTATTCTTTTTTGGTTTTAAAGACGGCTTGTAGATACAACCCCCCCCCCCAAAAAATATGTTTATATTGATTTTCTCAGAGAGGAAGGGAGAGGGATAGAGAGATAGAAACATCCATGATGAGAGAGAATCATTGATCGGCTGCCTCCTGCACGCCCCTTACTGGGGATGGAGCTCACAACCTGGGCATGTGCCCTTGGCCGGAATTGGACCTGGGAGCCCTCAGTCTGCAGGCTGACGCTCTATCCATTGAGCCAAACCAGCTAGGGCCAAGGTCCTGTCTTTAAACACAGCCATACCTGAGGTTCTAGAGGCTAGGGCTTCAACATAGGACTTGTAGGGAGGGGGACACGATCCAGCCCAGAACACTCCTACCCTTTGCTTAGATGCAGATTCCCAGGACCCTGGCCATGCTGCCTGCGCCCTTTGACCTTACCTAGAGGTGACCTATGATGCGACATTACCCCTGCAGGAAACTGGATGGCTTGTTGTTGTTTTTTTCCGTATATGGGCAAGAATGGATTTTATCCAAGACTCAGCCATCTCTGGGCTATGCGGGAGCTGCCGAAATGCTAAGGAATGACTCACAGGCAGTTGATCCTGGAGGCAGGTAGGAGCGGAGGTATTTAAAGCCTGGCACTTAGGAATGACCTTGAGCACAGTTCAGCGGGGCTGGCCTCTGCAGTGCAGGTTGGAGAGTGCCCACGCACCGGGGCACCGGGCATCGGGCCGCCGTGAACCTGCCACTGGACACAGTCTCAGCGTCGTGGGCCTTCCAAGGGACTTCCCAGGGGAATTCTGGTCACACTCAGCTTTTGCCTTCTTGTTGCCTCTAAACTCACTAGCTGCCCAAGTCGGGCCTGCGCTCTGTGCCTGCCTTCTCCGGTGAAAAGGCGATGGGGGTAGGGGAGGTGGCCGAGGCTTGAGCAGGGCACGTAGTGTCACGGGCTCCTGTGGTGCTGGTGGTTCCTGGTTGCCGGGTGACAGGCCATCCTGGGTAAGGCTTAGGTAACAGAGCAGAGGAGGCCCTCTCCCTCCCTCACCCTGTGCCCGGTGTACTGTCTGGCAGTTACCTGGAGCCCAGTGTGGCATCTAGCCACGTGGAAGGTCACTGTCTCCTTGCAGGGGGTCAACTCATGATGCTCCGGCTCCCTTCCCGGCGTGTTTAGGGCCAGTTGGCACCCGGCCAGGTTGCGATGGGCCCGAGCTCTTGGTCTTAGTGCAGAGAGAGCCAAGATGCGCCGGAAAGAGCAGAGGGGCGTCTATCCCAGGATGATCACCCCCCACGTGGGCTCCGTCCCCGAAGTCTGTGCCCGAGGTGCTGTCTCTGACAGCGTGCTTGCTTAAGACGGAAGCCTAAGAGACTTGCACAGCTTTTGCCATTTGTGGTGCCCTGAGCAGCAGAGTGGTCAAGCCTGTGGCCTCTGGCCTCCCATCCCAGCTCGTATGGGGCTTAGCTTCTCCACGCCTCCCCCTCCTGCCTGATCTGACAATACCCCAGGAGGGCTGCTGGGGAGATTCAATGAGATGCCCATTTTAATGTAAAAGTGTCTGACCAACCATAGATGTGCCTGTCGTGGCCAGAGGCTGTGCTTGTTTGCAATATCATGGCGCACAAGCAGGGGTCCTGAACCCAGGCCAAGACCCGGATCCTTTCTGCCTCGCTCCTGGGCCAGCGGGTGGCCGCCGCCAAGCGGGGAAGGCGGCAGCGTGGCAGCTGGAGACCTAACAGCAATTAAGAGTTTCACAGCCTCCCAGGGAGTCGGGGGGCATTTGGCTCCGCCAGAGTCACTCCCCTGGCTTTCTTAGGGCCTCGCCCAGGCGGAGAGCCTGGTGCCACCAGGCTGACGGAGGCGCCGATTAAAATGAGCGAGCACCCGGCATGCTGGGTTCCAGCCTCGCCTCTGAAACGCAAAGCCTTGGCTTCCTCGGCCCTCTGCGTCTTCACGGGGGGTCCTGTCTGTCGCCTCGGGCCCCCCTGCCACGAAATGCCATCTCTCCCCTCCACATGCAGATAGCTGCCGCCTCCAAATGGCAGCCGCGGCAGCTGGGTGCAGGCGGGACTGGCTGCACTGCTCTTTCCCCGTCGCCTTAGGGGGGTCTAAGTTCACATTTGCTCCGAGAGCTTCATGAGCCAGAACGCGCTGCTCCTCAGCTTCCGAGCTGGGAGGGGCGTGGGGAGGTTCTGATGGCTCCCAGCAGGGGCCTCTGGCGGCTCTGGTCGCAGCAGCCCCGCAGCAGCCCCGGGCCACCTCGGATCTAGGAAGGAAGCCCTGCTCTATGGAAGGGACCAAGGGTTCGAGACTGCTCCTCCCACCCTGTGCTCAGGGACCCACGGGTGGCTCCCTATTCTCCTTTCCCCTTTTTTGGGCCATTTCCTGACGCTCTCCATTCCAACCTGGGGAAGGCCATGCACGAGGAGAAGAGTGGCTCTTTGAGCTCCTACTACGTGCCGGCGATGGTATTTGAGGTCTTACTACGTGCCCGGCGATGTCCGAGGCACGTCCCTGGGTGTCTCCCTGCGTCCTCCCCGCAGATCTGCGCAGTTGGTCTCATTGTCTTCATCTGAGACAGGAAACCGAGGCTCTGAGGTGGGAACTTACCCAGGCGCACGCAGCTAGCAGTGCCCACGGCCGCTTCGAGCCGTGTCTGCCGGCTCCAAAGCTCAGGCTCCTACCCGATGGCCGCACACCAGGAGAGACAGGATTTCAGGGGAACTTGCTTTTCCAGAGGGAAGCTGGTGCCCATCTTCATCTTCGTCTTTGTTTTTTGTTAATCGTCGCCTGGTGATATGTTTTCCACGGATCTTTAGGGAGAGTGGCAGGGAGGGAGGGGGAGAGAAAGAGCGGAAGATCCATGTGAGAGAGAGAGACTTCAGTCGGTTGCCTCCCACGTGCGCCCTGACCGGGGCCTGGGATCCACCTGGAACTGGCCAGGTACGTGCCTTTGGCTGGGAATTGAACCCGTGACCCTTCAGTTCTCAGGCCGCTGGTCTACTACTGAGCCATACCGGCCACGGCTATCTTCATTTTTTTTTTTTTAAATTAAACTTTTATTGCCTACAAGGTATTTCTCCTACATTAGATACCTAGAAGCCCCTCTCGTGTTGCAAAAATAGCAAAGCCGACGGGGTTTCACTGTACAAGCCGTATTGGATCATCACAGAGAAACCAGAGGCATGAGTGCGTGGTGGGGGGAGGTAAAGCCACAGGGGACAGCCACGATTGCATCCGCTGAGCAGTCAACAGCTTTCTCCTCAGTGTGCACTTCCCCACCTCCTCTCTGCGTGGTCTCAGAGGGTCCCTCCCCGAGCGCCCCCCTCTCCCGGCCATGCTGCGGATGGAGACTTCATCCTGCGGTGAGGGAGAAGCAGGGAGTGACCTGTCCCGTGTCAGGTCTGAAATTCACTCGGGCTGCCCTGCGGGGAGTGGCTGGGAACGGGGGCAAGGCCAGGTGGCATGGAGGTGGCCCGGGGACACGCTGGGACCTGTGTGGTTTGGCCTGAGCAGCGTTTAAGCAGGTGTATGATTGCGCTCAGCGTGAGCACGTGGCCCCTCTGGTCTCACACCCCAGCTCCCCAGGTTTGATACCCGCCGGGTGCCGCAGGCGTTTGCGTGCATAGCCCTTAGGGTGAGTTTTGGTGGATTTGGAGCTGTGGCCAGAGGTGAGAGAGACAATGACATTGAAGACTCAACTAAGGAGTAAGCAGATCAGCCTGTGGACGGGGATTTAGGGACAAGTAGGAGTTGGGGGTGCTGGGGAGAGGGGTATGCAGCTTGAGGTGTGGGGAGGGAGTAACCGGCCCAGGCAGACAGCGGCATGGCGGGGCAGCTGGGTTCAGCCGGTGCTGGTGGTCTGTCAGGCAGGCACCCGGGCAGGCGTGTGACCCACCCTGACTGCAGGGCTCTGCCACCTCCATCCCAGGCCTCGCACAGCTTGGTTACCCCGAGTACAGATAAGGAAACCATAAACTTAGCCCCGCTGCCTTGGTGAGAGTGAGGCCAAGTTCCTGGATCGAGTGACAGGCAGGAACTGGAAGGCCACCTGCCCTGCCCTCATTCCCGCCTGGCCGGACGCCTGGCGGCGGTGGCCCGGCCCTTCCAGGCCGTGAGCAGTTTCACTCAGTTACGCTCCTGGCGGGCTGCCCTCCGTTCCGCACTCCACCCCAGAAATCAGAACCGATAATCAGACATTTAAAAAAAATATATGTTATTGATTTTTTTTACAGAGAGGGAGAGAGAGGGATAGAGAGTTAGAAACGTTGATGAGAGAGAATCATCCATCAGCTGCCTCCTGCACACCCGCTACTGGGGATGTGCTCGCAACCAAGGTACATGCCCTCGACTGGGATGGAACCCGGGACCCTTCCACCCACTGGCTGATGCTCTGTCCCCTGAGCCACACTGGCGAGGGCTGGGCTGCCTGTCTCACACTTCTGATCCGTCCCCACTTCACCTGCAGACCTTGTCCTCCTTCCCATGAGCTTCCCCCCCACCCCCCAAGCCGGTGAGGACACTGGCTGCATTTCCACCTCCTCCCCTTCTCTCAGTGCCCTGTTTGCACCTCATCTCCACTCTCCATCATGCCCAGAGGCCCCTCGCTCCCCAGCCCCTACGGTGAGAGGTTTGATTAATGTCTCACGGACTGAATCGGGGTTTGCTTTGTGCCATGATGGATTCCTAAACATGGTGAGAAAATGGACTTTGGGTGAAGTGGGTAATTTAAAATGTGGGCAGGAGGGCTGAGCTCGGCCAGGCCTCCTTCCACGGTACGACAAATACCCGTGGCTCCTCCTGGTGGGTTTGGGAACCACGTTTCTCCCATCAAGGCTTAACCTGCTGGTGGACCTCTTTCTTTTTTAAAAAAACATATTTAAAAATATTTTTAATGCTTTCAGACAAGGAGAGAGAGGTGGAAACATCATCAATGATGAGAATCATAGATCGGTTGCCTTCTGCACACCCCACACTGGGGATCGAGCCTGCAACCTGGGCACGTGCCCTGACCGGGAATCAAATCTCGGCCTTCGGGTTCATAGATGACGCTGCACCCCTGAGCCACGCCGGCCGGGGGCGGGGTTCTTTCTGGTGTCTCTGGGCCTATTTGAGGTGGTCTGGCTGCACTGGACAGGCAGGACGGTACGGTGCCCAACCCCAGGCAGCGCCGGGGCAGGCGCAGTCGCTGTGGGTCCCCATGTTTTATATAACTGCGCCTCTTCCTGGTAGGACAGGTTTTGCAAAGGCAGGGGCCACGTCTCTTCCGGGCACTGAGAAAACCGTCATTAAGTAACGTATCTGGGAGCGAGTCACCGGGTTCCAAAAACACCCCGCGTCCCGAGTGGCTGTCCGTCACACCCTGGCCTGCTCCCGGAGCCCTCTGGGAGTGACAGGGGGACAGGCACACGTGACCAGCTCAGAAATAGCCCGGGCGGGGCCTGGGCCCTGCTTCCTCTGGGAGCGGCCTTCGTTTTGGACGCTTAGGTCTCTGCTTTTAGGGCCTCGCAGTTTCCCAGGAGCCCACACACCACACACGCCCCGTGATGGCCGTGTCGGCCCTGGTGGCTGGCTCCCAGCTCCCCTCCGCGCTGAGCTCGCTCACCTCTCTTTTCGTTAGATTGAGTTTTGTGTTTTGTTTTGTTTTAAGACAAAGTTTTATATTTTTTTAATTTTTATTGATTTCATAGAGGAAGGAAGAGAGAGAGAGAGAGAAACATCAATGATGAGAGAGAATAATTGATTCGGAATCGAACCCGGGACCCTCCAGTCCTCAGGCCAGCGCTCTATCCACTGAGCCAAACCAGCTAGGGCAGATTGGGTTTTTATTTTTATTTTTTCTTATTCTTTTAGCTCTTGCTGGAAACCAGCTCGGGCGGAGGGAGCGGGGCTCCCTGCTGGCTAATGGCTTGGAGTCGCTCCAAGCCGCCGGATGCCTTGTCTTCACTTGTGAGTGGTCGTCGACAAACGTGATCACGTCTTCCCTCTGTGGCTCTCAAGGGGCCCCTCTTACCACGGCTCGGCTGTGCACGCTTGGCTGGCCGGCCGGCCTCGCTGTCTGGAGTCACAGCTTTCACTGTGCGCCCCGCGGCCGGACCGGTCGCCTCGATGGGGCCCAGCTTGTGACAGAACCAACGCGTCCGCGGCCTCCAGCCACATTGGCTCGCGCCGTTTCGGGCTGCTTGCTTTTGGGTGGGACACTGTCCTGGCATGTGGCAGGCCCACTGATCTGGAGATCGGGAGGCTTGGGAGAATTCTCAGGTGGTTAGAAAAGTGTGTGTGTGGCCCCGGCCGGTGTTGGCCAGTGGTTAGAGCATCGGCCTGTGCAGTGGAGGGTCTTGGGTTTGATGGCCAGTCAAGGGCACGTACTTGGGCTGCCAGTTCAGGGTGCGTTCCGGGGGCAGCCCTTTGATGTGTCTCTCTCACATCGAGGTTTCTCTCCCCCTCCCATCGCCCTTCCATTTTCTCTCTCAAAACCCATGGGAAAAAAATGCCCTCACTCCTCAGGTGAGGATTAGAGAATAAAAAACACGCACAAAAAGAAATGTATGTGTGTTGGGGGCGTGATTCCGTCTACCGATGCTCTCCCCACAGCACTCTCCCGTTTCTTCCGTCTCCGGCCTGCCGGCACCACCTCTCGGTAGCTGTGCAGCCTCGAATGAGGAGCTGGGCCTCCGTTTCCTCCTGACCTCAGTTTCTTCATCTGTGAAATGGGGAGGAGAATGTTTCCATTCAGGGCTGCCAGAAGGAGTCAATGGGACATGCTCAGAGAACACCGGCCTCTGCTTAAGAAGCCTTAGCCGGGCTTTGCGTTTTCTTAAGGATCTGGTTGTGGCAAGCGGGGGGGGGGGGGGGGGGGGGCGGACACGTTCACGTGCTGGGCCCCCTGGTGCACCGCCGAGATAAGAGCTCCAGCGGCTGCAGCGGCCGCCTGCTCTTGTAGATGGTCTGTCTCTCTTGCAGTTTTCTTCATCGGCGGTGCCTCCTTTGGGCCGCCTTCCGCCCTCGCTGGAAGGGGAGGCTGAGGGTAAGGAAGAGGAGGCCGAGCCCACGTTCAGGCCCCCGCCGGTTCCTCTGGGAGCAGCGGCACCAGCCAGGCGAGCCCACGTCCCGGGAGAAGCGGCGTGTCCCGGCCATCACGCTCTCTGGGATGTAGACTTCCTCCCAACTGTCACCTCCCCACGGGCCCGTGCCTTCTTGTCGCTGCTCCTCTGAGCAGGGCTGCTTTCTGTGGCAGAAGATCCAGATGCCAGGGCGTGGCCAGTGCTCTGTGCGCGAGCCAGGCCCCGGGCCCAGGCCCTCCCCGCCTCCCCCTCCACCCCCCCCCCTTGTGGTCGGGGCCGGAGCAGACTTCTGATCTGAGCCAAAAGGACAGCATCAGCTGACACGTCAGTAGCCTGCATGAGCCCGTGGCTCACAGCCAGCCTCGTTCCTCTAGCACCGCTGGTCTGCTGACCCCGGGCAGGGGCCGGGCGGGGGGGGAGGGGGGGGGCAGCGGCAGAGAGGTGGGGGGTTGCCCGTGTGCGGTGAAAAATGCCTTTCGTCTCCATTTGCTCCTCCGCCGCTCCCGCCCCGGTCCCTGTGCGCTCCACAATTAGCATTTGTGCTGCTTCCAAGTGAATCCGGACAGATGTTCACGCAGGTGCCGCGCTCTTCGCTGGGTAAACAGAGTGGAGCTCGCATGCCTGTGTGTGCGTGTGCGTGTGCGTGTGCGTGTGTGTGTGTGTGTGTGTGTGTGAAGCGTAGGGCCTTTGAGATGTGCCTAGTCTGTACATATGTTTTCTTTTTTCCAAATCATCTGCAGCTCTCTGCACATGGACGGTGCTCGGTGGCTGCGGCGTGCCGGGTGCCGGGTTGGAGGGAAAGCCTTTTGTTCCCATCGCGAGCCCAGGGCACAGGAGTGGGAAGTACAACTGCAGTGAAACCTTGAGATTTGCAGGCTGGAGGAGGAAGAAATCGGGTCCTGCCTGTAAACCAGTGTTCTCTCTGCCTGGCCAGAGGGCGGGGGAGGGGTGTCAGGGCATGGTTCTCCGTGCAGAGGGTGGCGAGGAGGATTCTACGACAGAAATGACCTCCGTGGCCCCATAAACGTGACTCACCGCGGCTCCCCGGGAAGAGGAACTTGCCGTTTGCCCGAGCAGGATGTTTGTAGATGGGGTTCCCGTGTTCACCAAGACTGACCACGTTGGCCAGGTGGTCAGCATGCCCCATTGGTTCAAGTTCCATAAGGTGGTTTACAGCCGCCTGCGGCTCCTGCAGGTGGGGGAAGAGGGTGGGTGCTCGGGCGGCCTGGGCTCGAACCCCCCAGCTTGGCCACATCCTTGCTCGGTGACCTTAGGCAGGTCGCTCAGCCCCTGTGGGCCTTCGCTTCCCCTTGCGTGAGCCGGAGAGGAGAACAGCACCTGCGTTGTCGTCGGGCTTTTGGCCCGGAGAACTCTGTTTGGGGCACACACAGGGCTGAGGGTGAGCTGTAGTTCTTGCTATCGGCCTGATCTCTGGCTCTTGAAGCTTCAGGATTGTGGAACCTTCTGGATTATGGAACCCACACATGCCCTGCTGTTTACTTCTCTGCGCTCTATGCATGACCTTCCCATTTCTGGGATATGGACCCACCCCACCCTCATCCACCCGGTGACACCTCTTCATCCTTCAAAAGCCTGCGCAGACATCATCCGGGAATCCCTCCCTGCCCCTGCCCCTGCCCAGCACCCCGGAGGGCAGCTGTTGTGCCATCCTTTTGCAGGCTGCTGTAACGAACACAGGACTTTAATGCACCGGAATCACGTTCCTTCTTTCGCCTCCTGAGAGTGAACCCCGTGAGGACAACAATTCATGGTTAACTCTTTAAAAAAATCCAACACCTAGCCCAATGCCTGAATAAATGTCTCTTCAAATTAAACCATGTTTGTTTGCCTCTGGAAAGTCAGCCTTTGTGAACTTCCCCCACCTCCCCCTTCCCTCCCCAAATTTCCGCATAATTTCTTAAGACTGGAGATTGCTCTCAAGGTCGTGTCGTAACCTCAGGAGGGGAGGTTCCTGAGTGGCCCGTGTGGGTGGACACCCGGGGCAGTGATCACCGCCGTAGACCGTTGAGGGTGCTCATTTTCCCAGCCCTCCTGCCTCTCTGCTCGTCTCCTTAGTTACGGCTCTCAACTTGCCAGCCAGTTCAAGTTCACGGGCAGCCTTCTGGTATCTACAGAGAATCCCTCTGGAGTTGGCCACTTAGACCCCTGTCAGCTGGCCAGGAACAAAGCTGGAGGTGGCACCGGGCACCATCCCATTCTCCTGGCCCCTTCCAAACCGGACCCCCTCCTCCTTGACCGGCGCTTGGCCCATGGGGCCGGCCCGGGCGAGCTTTTCGTTTTTCCTTTCCGCCTCTGGCTCCAGCCTTTGGCAGGATGGGTTTTGGGCTCGAGTCCAGCGATTCAGCGGGGAGGGCCCTGTGCCAGCTCCCGCCTTTCGGAGGTCTGAATCCTGGCTCGGGGGCTCCGCGGCCTTTAGTGATGTGTGTGGATAATGCGGGTCCGCTTCCCACACCATCTTGCAGCCAGTTACCAGCCAGGGACAGCCTGGGCAGGAGGGGATGTGCGCTCTGCCGCTCTGCTCTCTTTCGGCAAAGTGGCCCTTGCCCGGTTTCTGTCTGGGGGCCTTGGCAGGGTCAGCCGGCACAGGCGGTGCGGCGACGCCGCGCCTGGAAACCCATCAGCGTCACTCTGGTTCGCTTCCTGCCCTCTCCCCGCGTTCTCCCGCGGAGCGGGGCTCTCGGCGCCAACTGGCGAGCGGATGGGCGGTTGCTCGTTGTCATTCCGGTGGGCACCGGTTTCCGGAGGCCTCCAAGTGCTTTGTGGGTATTGGCATTTGTTTCTGCCATGCCCGGGGCACAGTTGGCGCCGGTCCCAGTGAATGGATGAAGAAACTGAGGCTCTGGGGTAAACCAGAGGAGGGGAGGGGTACAGCTGGGAGTGAACCTGGGTGAACAGGGCGACCTTTTGTCTTGAAGAGGATGTGCAGGAGCGTGTGTGTGTGTGTGTGTGTGTGTGTGTGTGTGTGTGTTTGAGAATGCGCGAGGTTGGTTGCAGGCATTCAGGAGAGAGAATGAAAGGGAGTGAGGATTGCCTGGGGGTCGGGTCCTCGGTGTACACCTGCCCAGAACAATCACGGCCTTGCATTCTTTCTGATCAGAGCCGCCTCCCGCGAGGAAGGGGCTCCTAGGCCTTTTATCCAAAGCGGCCTCCTGCCCCACGCGCCAACGGAAGGCCCGGCGGTTCCCCGCCCGGCAGACCCTGCCCTGTTGGGAGGGAGGGGGGTCACAGAAGCCCCCCCCCCCCTCCGCCCGTCCTTCCCTCTCCTCCCCGGTGCAGCTTTATGGCCGGCATATGGAAACTGTTTCTATTTACCCAGCACCCCCAGGATGCGGCGCACACTGTGCTCCGGCGAACGGAAACCCTGGATTCCCCGCAGGGCCGTTGCAGAGGCTGCATGCAAAGCAGCCAGCTGTTTTGCAGGGAGCGTCTGGGCTGTTACATCAGCGCTGCCATCTGTGCAAACAGGTCATCCTGGTGTGTCGGCCCGCGCTCTGGATGGGGCGCCGCTCTCAGACGCCGAGGCAGAGTGTCTGTAACTGTTCTGTGTCCACCTGTCTGTCCCTCAGGGCTGGTGGTCCGGGCCTGTCTTCTGCCAGCGATGTCCGTTCACACACCCCCTCCCCCCTGGGCTGATTGCCAGGATCCGGGAGAGTAGTTTAGGGGTAGACGTTGCATAAAGTCTACGGGTCTGAAAAGGCTGCCGACTGGTTCTCCCCGGAGTGCGCTCTGCCCAGGGCACCAGGGGGTGCAGAACGAGATGTTTCCTTCAGGGGACTTTCCCCGGAGGCGCCTGTGGGAGCTTCCTGCTGGCCAGGAGTGTTCCTGGTCAGCCTCCCCCGGCCCTTTGGGAACCGGTGAGCAGAGAAACTGGCTTCCCCGAGACGCAAGCAGACGACGGCTTCTCCCACCCTCCTGCCTGCTGCGTGTCTTCTCCCTTCTCCCCTCCGGTCCCGGCCCAGCTGCCGAGGCGGAAATGCCAGGGCCCGGGCCGGCCGGCCTCTTCCTGGCGGAGGCAGGGGAAATGCCGAGGCTCCCCGCCGGCCCCGCGGTGAGGTCATCCCGTCTCCTGGAGCCGGGCCGTGGCCGTCTGCCCCCACCTCGCCTTTCCAGCCCTCCTGGCAGGACCCTCCCTGCCCTGGGTAAGGACGGTGGCAAAGTCCCCGGTCCCACGTGCTCATTCTCACGTGGTCTCTCTCCCATGATCGCCAGTGTGAGGCCGGCCCGGCCCCCAGGATGGGGCTGGCCCTGGGGTGAGAGCTCACCTGCCCCCTGCGGTGGCCAGATCCTTTCCGAGCAGGGGGCGCTCCCGGAGATGCAGACCCCGCTTGTTTCCCCGGGGACCGTTCCCCCCCGGAAGTGCAGGTTCGGCCCGGGTGGGCAGTTGATCAGGGCAGGTAGGTGCTAGCAGTCACGGAGCTCCGAGCTTCCAGGCAGACGGCCCGGGGCAGGCCCAGTGGGCCTCAGCACAGGGACAGACCATCCCCTGGGACCTCGTGCCCAGTGGTGACCGGGAACGGGGAGCCCCTTTCAGCTCTCACTTCCTGCTCGGAGGGAGTTCACTCGGAGGACGTCCCTGAGATCAGTTCCCTCGCGAGCAGGGCCTTGTGCCCCGGTCACCCCCACCTGAACTCCAGCCACAGTCAAGTGGCCCCCTTACCTCTGATGGCCCCCTTGAGCCCCTGCCTCCCTCTCTTTTACAGACCATAATTGTCCGTTCCCTCTGGGAGGCAGCTAAGCCTTTAAGCGTTCCTTCTAACGGCAGCAATAAAGCACTGGGAGCTGGAGCATGTCCACCGCCTCTCCAGACTGGGAAGTGGAACCGGCGAGGGGGGCAGGGAATGAGGACACCCCTGCAGCGCCCCCAACCCCCCCTCCCCTTGCCATGCACTCAGAGTGCCGCTGGACTTGGCCTCTGCTTGGGGCTGCCATGAAAGGAGAGGGAGGGACGGGGCCCCCCCGCCTTCCACCGTGCCCTTTATGCAGCCCCTCCACGCGCTGCCCAGCTGCGGGGGCCCAGCGTGAAGGCGGCCCTTTGAAATCACCTGCGGCTCCCGAATAGCCCTCGGCCGCCCTCGCCTCCCTGGCCACCGAGGGCCTCTCAGCCCTCTCCCCACATGAGCGCCACAACAAGCCGATCGGCTTTGCCTTTGGGACCTGGTCAGCGAGCCAAGGCCTGTGTTCTGAGCAAGTGCAGCGTGAACGGCTAGAAGCGCGGACAAAGGCCACCCTGGAGGGCACCGCTCCCACCCTGCCCCTGGGCAGTGCCCGTCTGCGTTTTCCTTTCTTTCCTTTCCGTCTTCTTTAAGGCTCTGCTCGGAATTACTCTTATACGGCATAGTCACTCTCAGCAGGTCCTTAAAGGATGATCTTGAGAAAATACCGACAGATCACGTCAAGCCTCTTATAAGGCCCTTGGGCACCCCTCCTGCACCCTGGCTGGGCACCGGGCTCTGGTGGTCACCCCTGCTGTGCCCTCTGGCCACAGGCCAGGAGGGTGCTTCTGGAATCTTTGGAGCAAGGGCTTCCCTTTCAGATCTGTGTGTTGAGCACTGGTTACATCATGCCTGGCACTGTTCTGGGCTCTCAGGACACCTCGGTGAACCAGACAAAAGGCCCTGCCCTCAGGGGCCTGCCATTCCAGGCAGGGAGGCTGGCTCTAACCCCAGGAGAAAGCAGAGAGCAGCGTGAGGGCGACCGAGGGTGATGGGCATGTGACTTCCAAAGGTGGCCCCTGAGAGGATGATGTTCAGGGGGTCCTGGGAGGTGGGGAAGGAGGCCAGTTAAAGACCCCAGGGGGAAGGGGCCGGGGGAACAGTAAGTACTGGCAAAGGGAGGCTAATGTCCGTGGCATCTGTGCCAGCTCATCACCCACCCACCCGGCTCTGTCGTTACTGACCTGGGGCTGCTGTGTCTGGGCCGCGGGCCCTGCTGCGTGTGTGAAGGCCGCCGGGGCGCGGGCACATGAGGGGCAGCACTGTCCAGCTGCCTGCCTGAGGCTGCGCCCACCTCCGCATGCCTCCCTGGTCCCGTGAGCAGATCAAGAAGGAAGTTTGACCTTCTCTCTCTGCCTGGGGCTTGACCTTCTCTCTCTGCCCGGGGCTTGGTTCTTAGACCTGGGCTCTGGGGCCAGAGTGGCGGATGCTGGCCTTGCGTAGAGAAGGGCCCGCACACCGAGTGCAGGCGGCAGCCAGGCGTCCTCCCCCTGCTCTGGCTCCGTTTTCCGTGCTCCTGCTGCTCGGTTTTGGTCCTTTTGGCACTACCCTGTCACCTTCTCTGGTTGCCAGTTCTTCAGAGGCACGTGGCTTCCTGCTTAGGAGCCACCCAGCCTGGATGGTCTCCCAGCCCCGCGTCTCGCTAGCTGCATGGCTTCTACAAGGAACTTAACCTTTGCCCTTCTGCACCTTCCTTCCCTCAAGTCTGAGGTGGGGTTAATCATAACCTTCTTCTTCTTCTTTTTAAAAACAACCCTTTTATTTCTTTTTAAAAAAATATATTTTATTGATTTTATTACAGAGAGGAAGGGAGAGAGATAGAGAGCTAGAAACGTCGATGAGAGAGAAACATCGACCAGCCGCCTCCTGCACACCCCCCACCAGGGATGTGCCCGCAACCAATGTACATGCCCCTGACCGGAATCAAACCAGGGACCTTCCAGTCCGCAGATTGACCAGATTGACGCTCTATCCACTGAGCCAAACCAGTTTTGGCCATAACCTTCTTTTTAGGGCTGTTGTGAGAATTAAATAGGTTGATGGGTATGAGGTGCTTAGATATGCATGTTATCTTATCTAGACGTATAAAAGCCCAAGTGACCGAAAATAGCCATGATGCACGCTGACCACCAGGGGGGGCAGATGCTCCACGCAGGAGTGGAAACCACAGGCGTGGAAACATGGAACAGACTGATGAATCTCGGAATGGGGGAGCGGGGAGGGCGGGAAGAGATTAAACAAAGATCTTACATGCATACTAGAGCAGCTGGTGGTCCGTGATCCACTGGTGGTCCATGGGGTCCGAAAGGTTGGCGACCACTGACTCGAGGCCTGGTGCACAGGGCCCTCTGGCAATCCGGGACCCCTCAGGGATTATTAGAGAGCCGGGTTTGGCCCGATCCCTGCAGGCCAGGCTGAGGAACCCCACTGGTGCACGAATCTGTGCACCGGGCTCCTAGTTGCTTATAACAAACCACTCCAAAGCATAGTGCCTTATGAGGGCAGCCTCATTTACTTTGCTCATGAACCTGCAGTTGGGGCGGGGTTTGGGAGGGGCAGCTTCCCTGCTGCCCACACTGTCCGTCTGGACACTTGACTGGAGCAAAAATGGCTCATTCAACTGACGGACGAATTGGCGCTGCCCCTGGGCCGGGAGCTCAGCTGGGCTGTGGCCCAGGGACCTCGGTCCTCCTTGTGGGCTTCCTCAGCATGGTTCCAAGAGCAGAAGGTGGAAGTAGCCCGGCCAGTGTGGCTCAGTGGTGGAGCATCGACCCATGGACCAGGAGGTCACAGGCTTGATTCCTGGTCTGGGCACATGTCCGGGTTGCAGGTTCAATCCCCAGCTAAGGGGCGTGCAGGATGCAGGTGACCAGTGATTTTCTCTCACTGACGTTTCTATCTCTCTATCCCTCTCCCTTGCCCTCTCTCTAAAAATCAATAAGAACATTTTTTTTTTAAAAAAGGAGAACTAGCCTTAGAAGTCAGAATTGTCTCATCTTCCGTCCTGTGTTCAAAGTAACGCAGAGACTCCCTGGTTTCGAGGGGCAGAGGCACAGACTCCACCTCTTTGTAGGGAAGGTTCCAGAAGAGCAGGGGGGATGAAAGGGAATACTGTGGCTGTCTTTGGGGGGCAAAAAACCTGCACGGAAAAGATTTGGAATGGGATTCTTCATCCTCGTGTAGGGGGTGATTACGAGTGTGGATTAAGGGAACCAAGTCTCATCATAGATGTTCTTCCTCTGTCTCTTGGTGTCACTGCTGAGAGTTGTGACAACAGCTGTAAGTATAGGAGGGCCTTTACGGGCGCCGGCTGTGGAAACGCTCAGAGGTAGACTTCAGGCAGAGCCACGGCTGCAGCGCGGGGCCCCTGTGTCACCGTTTTGTTCTCCATTGGCGTCCTTCTCGGGCAGGCTTTCCCCGCGTGGTGGCCGGGGCAGCTGCCTGCAGCAACGGGGGGAGCCCCTCCTTCCTGACCGACCCAGGGCGAGCCCCAGTTTCAGCCCCCCGGGGCCTGGCGTGGGGCAGCACCGCTGCCCGGACCAGCCTGTCCGGGGGGGTGAGGGGCTCTCATTGCACCTGGGCACCTGCCCGGGAGCCAGGGGTGGAGTCAGCCCGAGCCGAAGAATGTTCTCCAAAGGCTGATGGGGCAGTGCAGGAGAGGGTATGGGGTCAGCACACAGAAGCCACAGATGACCCCGCACCAAGGGACAAATCCAGTTATTCTTGTTGTTGTTAATCCTTACCCGAGGATATTTTCTTGGATTTTTAGAGACTGGGAGGGAGAGACACATTGATGTAAGAGAGACACATCGATTGGTTGCCTCCGGCACAAACCCTGACCAGGGCCGGGCATTGAGCCTGCAACCTGGGCACTTGCTGTTGACCAGAATTGATTCTAGGATCCTTAGTCCACGGGCCATGATTCTAACCACTGAGCCAAACTGCCTAGGGCCAAATCCAATTATTTTTATTTCTCTTTTAAAATATATTTTGATTGATTTCGGAGAGAAAGGGAGAGGGAAGGGGAGAGGGAGAAACATCAGTGATGAGATAAAATCATGGATCGGATGCCTCCTGCATTCCCCACACTGGGGATTGAGCCCACAACCCAGGCATGTGCCCCGATCAGGAATCGAACCGTGACCTCCTGGTTCATAGGTTGGCACTCAACCACTGAGCCACGCCAGCTGGGCAGTTATTTTTCATGTGTGACTAAGTAAAATATCAACACACTTCCAAAAGCCAAAAGTAAACAAAAAGTTGGAGTGATACTTCTACCCCGTTTCCCACCTCTCCTGCAGTAACCAACTGCACTGAGTTCTAACTTCTCTTCATCTTTTTCTTTTCTGTAAAGATGAGTGGGCAGCTGTATGTTTTCGTCTCCTCCCTTTTTTTACACCAAAGATGCTTGTGCTCTTTTGTACTCGCTTTTTCACTTAACAAGAGAAGGAAAAAGGTTGTTACCTAGCCACAGCGATTCTTGCTGTCCTGGTGCACGGAGCGGAGATTGACATATAAATGATGTCACGCGTGTCCGAGCACACGAGGCCCTTCCTTCCGGTGCACAGTGTCTCTGTTCTCCTCCTCCCGGGCTGTAGGTGAACCTCTCTCCTCTCCCGATGCAGATGGAGGCAGCTATGCCACCCACGGCTCCCAGGCCTCCAGCCTGAGCTCAGAGGGCGAGAGCTTCCCCTCGAGCCCCACTGGACACCACTGGGAGATGAATTATCAGGAGGCGGCCATCTACCTCCAGGTGAGCATCTCTGGGCCAGGACTTGGCCCTTCTGGATGGGGGAGGAGGAGGCGGGGCTCAGTTGGATGCCCAGGAATTCAATTCCGGCTTCAGTCCTCTGTGCGTGAGCTTCTGGCCTTATGGTGGGGAGGGCCAGCCTGATGGTGCCTGCCCTGGACGGGCGATGTACGCGGGCTCGTCAGGTGACCCCAGCCTGTGGCTCCACCTGCCCCCAGCCTCCCTGAGCCCAGAGCCACCCACCTCGTAGGTTGCAGAGCATGGATGTAAACTTCACCTGTGTAGCCTCCAAGTGATGTTCTTTCTTCTATACATGTTGCCTCATTTCTATACGCTACCACACGTATGCACTTGAAAATGAGCCATGTAGTTGTGGGAAAAGAGGTTACAAAACAGGACTTGTATAACTGTTGTTGTATAACACTTATGTAAACACACACACACACACACACATACCCATATATAGCTGTTTATATAGATACTAGAGGCCCAATGCACGGAATTCGTGCAAGAGCAGGCCTGCCTTCTGCTGGCTGCCGGCACTGGCTTCCCTTGCAGCCTTGACTTCATCCAGAAGTTGTCTGTAAGGACATCCGGTTTAATTAGCATATTACGCTTTTATTGCTATAGATGTACTAGTATATAGCTACAGATACCTGTGTGTGTGTGTTTGCACAGATACCCTTTCACATCTGGAAAGTTGTTTATCTCAATATTGAGATATTTAGCTAATGGAATTTTCACAACCTTATAATCCTGTGTTTTATTTGAATGACTTTTGCCCAAAATGCACCTTTAAAAAAAGAGAGAGAGAGAGAGCAGAACTGCGATCCCCGTGAGCAGCATTTGGGGCTGTTTCTGGAGGGTGGGCTGAGCCGCTGCCGGAAGGTCTTCCTCTCCTGCTTGGAGCTGAATTGCAGCACAGACCCTGCCTGCACTTGGGCCGCCGGGCCCTGCTGCTGTGAGGCTGCCTGGTCCCTGCAGCTTCTGCTCTTCCCAGAGTCCATCTGTCAGCTCCGTCTCCTCGGGAGCCGGGTGTGAGCGGTCACAGTGCCTCCGGGAAGGTTCTTGTTTGCTGTGTGGACTTCTCCTCAGGCAGCGGAGAGTGGGGGCTGGGCGTCACGTGGAACCCGTGGAACCGGCCGCCTTCTTCTTTTTCTTAATCTCCGTCACGATCAGCAGCCAGGAAACGAGGCCTGTTCTCTCCGTGGGGTCTGGCCCAGAACCCAGTGACCCGGCTCGTGTTTCACTCCGTGCTCCTTGGCGGTGACCTCAGCCTCCACCTCCTCCGTGGCCTTTCCAAGTCCCAGCGTTCGGCTCCAGCCCGAGCCCCTGTCAGGGGTTTCTTCTAGTCAGGCCCTCATTGCTGGCTGCTTGTGGGGAGCCGTTCCCCAGGAATTGCATTTTTTAGTAATCCAAACCAGCAGCTTGCCGGCCACCGTGGGTGTCTGCGGCCACGGGGCAGCGTGAAACCCACAGCCCCGGGCAGATCACAGGGCCGGAGCCTGGAGCCCCGCCTGCCGCCGCCCTCGGGGCGACCGCCGGCGTGTCTGTTTCCTCTGAGGACCTGCCCCTGTCCCGCCTGTGGTCTGTCTTTATGTTTTGGTACTGAGGGTGGTGACGTATCCAGCTTCAGGAAGTGACTTCTTCAAAGCTACTCAGCAAACCACAGTCAAGGCCAGCGCTCCCGCCTCCCAGCTGCTGGGTGGATGGTCGCCGAGCGGGGCTGGCGCCTGGAGGAGTGATCTCCGGCAAAACGGTTCATCCTCCCAAACATCTATTAAACACCTACTGTGTACCAGACGCCGTCCCAAGTGTCTTCCCGCAGCCCCGGGAGGAAGGGGAGCGCTGTTGCGCTGATAGCTGGAGAGGGTGTAGTCCAGGGAGGAGTGGGGAAGCCGTGCTTGCTGACCCCAGGACTCCCCGCTCAGCTCTGTACATTCTCAGACATTTCTGAGAGCGAGCACTTGGCCTCCAGGGACCAGTGGTGCCCAGTTCTCCACTTTCTCTGGACCTTTAAAAAAAAAAAAAAATATATATATATATATATATATATATATATATATATATATATAATTGATTTTTTACAGAGAGTAAGAGAGAGGGATAGAGAGTTAGAAACGTCAATGAGAGAGAATCATTGATCAGCCACCTCCTGCACACCCCCTACTGGGGATGTGCCTGCAACCAAGGTACATGCCCTTGACCGGAATTGAACCTGGGACCCTTCAGTCCGCAGGCCGACGCTCTATCCACTGGGCCAAACCGGTTTCAGTTGGACCTTTAAAAAAAAAAATCTTTATTGTTTTCAGAAAGGAAGGGAGAGGGAGAGAGAGCTAGAAACATCAGTGATGATGGAAAATCATCCATTGACTGCCTCCTGCACACGCCTCCCCCCGCCCCCTAGAGATTTAGTCTGCAACCCGGGCATGTGCCCTCACCGGGAATCAAACCTGATTCATAGGTTGGCGCTCAGCCACTGAGCCACTCTGGCCAGGCTGGGCCTTTTTGTTGTTGCTGTTAATCCTCATCCGAGAATGTTTCTTTCATTGATTTTTAGAGAGTAGAAGGGAGGGAGAGAGACAGAGAGAGAGATAGCAGTTGTTTCCTCCTGCACACACCCTGACCAGGGCTGGGATTGAGGCAGCAACTGAGATGGGTGCCCTTGACTAGAAATTGAACCCACGACCTTCAGTCCACGGGCCGACACCCTAACCACTGAGCCAAACTGGCTAGGGCCCTCTGGACCTTTTATTCTTTGATTCCTCCACGTGGTATTTAGGAATCAGCAAGTCTTTTAAGCCCCATCAGCAGGCCAGGGCGAGCCTCAACGGGTGCGCGGTTCTGTGGCCACGAGACTTTTGAACGTCCATCGTCTTCCGTCTCTGGCCCGAACCTCCTCTTACCCGCCGGGCCCCCCCCCTCGCCCTGGCCCACGGCGCGGCCTTGGCGCTCCGCCTCAGAGGCCCGCCGCCCCCGTGGCTCTCGTTTCCGCAGGAAGGCGAGAACAACGACAAGTTCTTCACGCACCCCAAGAATCCCAAAGCGCTGGCGGCCTACCTCTTCGCACACAACCACCTCTTCTACCTGATGGAGCTGGCCACGGCCCTGCTGCTGCTGCTGCTGTCGCTGTGCGAGGCGCCCGCCGTGCCCGCGCTCCGCCTCGGCATCTACGTGAGTGTCCGACGGCGGCTCCCAGACGGCGAGCGCCAGCAACCTCGCGTGGGCTAACGCAAGCTTAAGCTTAACGGGGAACATTCTGGAAGGGCAGGCAGTGCAAACGGATTGAAAACAGCCCCTGGGAGGCCCTGGAGGCCCCGGGAGCCGCAGTGACTCGCTGGTCCTCTTGGGGTCCTTGTGGAGCGAATGCACTTTGCTCACTCACTCCGTCTGTGATTCTGCTCGCTTGCTCGGAAATGCCAGGGGGCGCCATCTGATGGCCTCCCTTGGGACCAGCGGCCACACCTGATGGCAGCCCCTCCCGCTCTTTCCAGCCTCAGAGGAGAGGCGGTCGGGTGCGATGGCTAGCGGGAGGACGGGCCCGGCGATGCCATATCCCCGCACTCTGTGGTTGCAGGTCCACGCGACCCTGGAGCTGTTCGCCCTGATGGTGGTCGTCTTTGAACTCTGCATGAAGCTGCGGTGGCTGGGCCTCCACACCTTCGTCCGGCACAAGCGGACCATGGTCAAGGTGGCGTGTCCGTCTCCTTACAGCATCTCCTCCCCTGGCACCTTCAGGCCCGTCTCCCCCTTTAAACCCCCCGGCGCTCGGAGGTGTAACCCGGGGCCCCCACCCTCGCTGTGCCCCAGCCTCGCAGAGCCGTGCTCCGAGGTCGCGGTCGTGGTCATGCTGACAGCAGCTAGTGTGGTTCGGAATTTGGGGCGCCGGGCACGGGTGCGGGAACCCTCGAGGGAGGCGCATTCCTGTTCCCAGTTCACATCCAGCCAATGCAGAGAATGGGGTCTAATCCCAGCGAGAATGGGAGTCCAACCCGGGCCTGGCTGGCCTCCAGGCCCACGCTGATCTGTAACCGGCACCGGACACGTCCTCTCTGCTGCAGAGAGAGGCACCAGTAGGAGTGCGTCACAGTGGCACTTTTCAGTGTAAAGGGCATGCGCAGTTGTCCAGAGAAAGTGCCGGGAGCTGAAGAGCAAGGTGTGCTTCGGACCCGTGCCAGCGGTCCTCACGGTGAAGTCAGGAGAGCCGGAGCCAGGGTTGGTAGATGTGGCCCGGCACAGTGGCAGGGTTTTTATTTATTTTTTTATTTTTAAGAAATAAAGGAGCGGGGAGACAGAGAGAAACATGAATGTGAGAGAGACACCGATTGGTTGCTTCCCACATTCTGACCAAGGGTTCGAGCCTATGTACATGCCCTTGACCGGAATAGAACCTGGGACTCTCCGTCTCCAGGCCAACACTCTTTTCGCTGAGCCAAACTGGTTAGGGCAGTTTTTTGTTTTGTTTTGTTTTAATATGTTTTTATTGATTTCAGAGAGAGGAAGGAAGAGGGAGAGAGAATCATTGATTGGTTGCTTCCTGCACGTCCCTCACCGGGCATCGATCCCACAACCTCTGCTTGTGCCCTGACCAGGAATCGAGCGCTCCGTCACTGAGCCACACCAGCCAGGCTGAGTGTCAGAGTTGCTCGGGGAATACCCTCTGAGATGTTGCTGGGAGCATTGCCCTCTGGGTCACTCTCCTGCGACCACACACCTGAGCCCCAGCCCAGGCCCCTTCCCCCGGGGCTGCTGGACGTGGGGGCGGGCGCTGGAGAAAGGGGATGGGCCTCTCGGGACCTGGGCGGGCATTCCCTAGCGAGCCCCGAGCTCAGGGTCTCCGGGAGGGGTCTGGGCGGAGGAGCTGACGTGCTCTCTGCCCGTCCGCCCCCAGACCTCCGTGCTGGTGGTGCAGTTCATCGAGGCCATCGTGGTGCTGGTGCGGCAGACGTCCCACATGCGGGTGACCCGGGCGCTGCGCTGCATCTTCCTGGTGGACTGTCGGTACTGCGGCGGCGTCCGGCGGTAAGGCCCGGGGGAGGAGCTGCTCAGACAGTCGCTATCCTGGCCTGGCCTGCGCCCCTGGGCCAGTGGAGCAGGAGCCAGTGAGTCAAGTAGCCATAAGACCCATCCTGCCTGCCAGTAGAGTCTAAGCCCACTCACCTCCCTCTGCCTCTCGGCCCCACAGAGAGGAAGGCTCTTCCCCCTGAAGTTCAGGTGTCCCGACTCCAGGCCTGCGTCCCAGCTTTCTGGGCCTGGCCCCTCTCCTAGCACAGTGTCTGCCCAGCACAGCAGCAGCGGCGCTCAGAGCGGGCGGGCGGCTTGGCTAACGGTGCACGTGGCTGTCCTAGTGCCTCCTCCGAGACCGGGGCCCTGCACTCACACACCGTCCTCCTAGCGTTAGACTGAGCCCTGAGATCCATCTGGAGAAGCCATTGGCTGGGGACTGTTGATAAGAATGGGCTGGCAATTCATTCTCTGTGCATCCTCAACGCAGGGCACACGTGTCCTAGGACCAGGTGGCCCCCAGCTGTCTCCAGCTGTCTCCCCCACTTCTCGGGGAAGCGACCTCTGCACCGAGTCCGTGCCTCAGCCTTCTGCCTCCCCTTCCTCTCTCACAGGGCACTCCCCGCTGACCCTGCAGGCGGGAGGAGGGGGTGTCTGTGCTGCACCTCCCCCCTTCTCCCTGTCACCACTGAGGGCAGGTCCTGCAGGACAGCCAGCCGGGGCGCAAGGGGGTTAGTGTTCTCAGTCAGGAGCACCAGGCCCGGGTCCCCATGAGCGTGATTCCCCTGCGGAGTCCGGACCACACTCCTCGGGCCCACCCCGGTCTGTGCCTCATGCCCCCTGAACCCCCCTGTCTCCCCAGCAACCTTCGGCAGATCTTCCAGTCCCTGCCACCCTTCATGGACATCCTGCTGCTGCTGCTCTTCTTCATGATCATTTTCGCCATCCTCGGTGAGCTCCCTGCGCCCGGGACAAGGCAAAGTCACCATGGGAGGAAAACTGACTTTGATAGTTTTGGAAATTCAAAAAGGTTTTACAAGTGATATAAACAGCCCTAGCTGGTATTCAGTGGTTCGATTCCGGTCAAGGGCATGCACTTCGGTTGTATGTTTCAGGCTTGATCCCAGGTTGGGGGCGAATTTGGGAGACAACCAATCGATGTTTTCTCTCATGTCGATATTTCTCTCTCTGTCTCTCCCCCTCCCTTCCACTCTCTTTAGAAATCAATGGAAAAATATTCTTGGGTGAGGATTAATTAAAAAAAAAAAACAACGAACAAAAACCAAATGATATTAACACCCAGGGACTCCTGCTTAGGAAGTGAAGAGTTAGATATAAAATGGAACCCCCTTATAGCCTTTCATGACCTCAATTTCCCCCCCAGAGGTGCCTGCGTCCTAGGCTTAGCGTTGCTACTCGTGTCTGTATAATTTCACTTTATGTTTCCTAAGCAACACCTATGTCCTGTTATTGCCTTGCATATTCAACATAGTTGTGTAAATGGTTATGTAATGTGGTATCCCCTTCTTTGCTCAACACGAGGCATGTGACCTTTATTCATGATGATGTATGCAGATGTCACGTGTTCATCTTCACAGGACAGAACACTCATGTGTTTCCTGGTAGATACCTGTGAGACTTGCCGTGTGGCACGTGGAGGGTTAGGGTCTGGGCATGTCAGCATCACTAGATATAAGAGCAAAATCACATCTTTATATATATACATACATATATATATATATATATGTATATGTGTGTGTGTGTGTGTGTGTGTATTATTGATTTTTTTACAGAGAGGAAGAAAGAGGGATGGAGAGTTAGAAACATCGATAAGCCAAAACTGGTTTGGCTCAGTGGTAGAGCGTCAGTCTGCAGACTGAAAGGTCCCGGGTTTGGTTCTGGTCAAGGGCATGTACATTGGTTGCAGGCACATTCCCGGTAGGGGGTGTGCAAGAGGCAGCTGGTCGATGTTTCTCTCTCATCAACATTTCTAGCTATCTCTCTCCCTTTTTCTCTGTAAAATATCAATAAAATATATTAAAAAAAGAAAGAAATATCGATGAGAGAGAATCATCGATCAGCTGCCTCTTGCACACCCCCTACCGGGGATGTGCCCGCAACCAAGGTACATGCCTCTGACTGGAATCGAACCTGGGACCTTTCAATCCACAAGCCGACGCTCTACCCACTGAGCCAAACCGGTTTTGGCAAGATCACATCTTTCTAACCCCAAGGAGGCCTTGCCTCTTAGATAAGACCCAGTATGAGTGCGGCACCCCCATGCAGACACAGGGCTCCTGCAGTGGCTGTCTGACACGTGATGAGGAAGCTGAGGTCCCTCCTGGAGTCCTGGCGTGGCACAGCCAGTGGCCCATAGTGCTGTGGCTCTAAGGCCAGCCCCTGCCTCCGTGACGGGTGTGTCCCGAGCTTCTGGCTCCCGTTTCACCTCCTCTCTGCCACCTCGGTGGCACTTTGTGCTCCAAGGCGGCAGACTTTCCCACTTTTCCCACAGGGTTTCAGGGCCTCGGGGGTAGCCCATTTCGAAGGAGGGAGTGAATGCCGTTCCCACCCCAGGACCCTTGGCTCTCGGGAAACAATGGAGTCCCTTCGGAATGATTACTTGGCCATCACATTCTCAAAACCAGAGGTCTGGATTCCAAATCCAGCCAAGGCATGAGTTTTGTTTGGTCTGAAAATTTTGAACCAGCATTTAAAAATCAGATTTTTATACAAACCTTTTTAATTCTACACGTGATGGTACACGGGCTACATTTTCAAATAGCTGCAGTGACCCAGTGCCTGGTAGCACCTGCTCCCTTTACTTCAGAGCACGTGTGCCTCTGAGTGCCGCAGTCCCCGCCACTCCCTGTTGTCTCCCTCGGCGCACCGCTCTCAGTTACGGTATTGGTCCAGTCCTTTGACATCTTTTCCATCTGTTTTCTGCTCCCTTCCAGGTTTCTACTTGTTCTCCCCTAACCCTTCAGACCCCGTAAGTAATCACCATGTTTTGTCCGTTTCTTCCTTTACGTGAGGCCATTCCCCTCTGACGAGGTGGCTGGGCTGACTTTCTAGCTGCGTTAGGGAGGGAGGCCTGCCTGGCTTCGCATCGCTGCTGACAACCCCTGAAAGTCGCCGTCACCCCGACTTGAGCTGTTTTCCTTCCCTACGCACCAAGGGGCCTGGTTTCCTACCGTGAGAGTCGTGTTTCCAAGACCAGATTTGGAACATGAGAACATTTTGGTGGAGGTTACAGTGAAGGAGAGCCAAGCTAATTGTGCAAACGTGATTTTTCTGGAAGAAAGTGATTTTTCCCAAAGTCACTTGTCTGCTTCTGCCAGAAGCATGGAGCTCAGGAAGGCGGAGTCCTTACTCCAGTTTGCTCACCCCTCAGGGATCCCGTGGGAGGAGGCAGAGTTGGTGGGGTGGGGTGGAGTGGGGTGGGGTGGGGTGGAGAGGGCAGGGCGCTCCGGGGCCCATTGCAGGCTGGCCCAGGCTGCCGTGTGCCCTGCAGCTGGCCAGCATGTCCTCCTGCCTCCCTTCCCCAACAGTACTTCAGCACCCTGGAGAGCAGCATCGTCAGCCTGTTCGTCCTCCTGACCACAGCCAAGTGAGTGTGGGCTCTGCTCTGACCACTGCCCTCGGCTAGTGCCCAGGGTCTTCCCAGCCCAGGACATCAGCTGTCTCAGCGGTGCTCGGGGCACTGGGAGGAATGGGAGTGGCCCATGAGCTGAGAGCCGGGACGGTGGGGCAGGGCCGGGAAGGCAGAAAAGAGAGAGATGTCCTTAGAGAAGAAGGAGGCGGCAGACAGGGCCCCACGGGCAATGCTCTCCAAATTCAGTTTCCCAGACGTGATGATGCCTTCCTACTCCCGGAACCCCTGGTCCTGCGTCTTCTTCATCGTGTACCTCTCCATCGAGCTGTACTTCATCATGAACCTGGTGAGTGGCTGTGCCTCATCTCCGCTGGGGCGGCCGGCACAGTGCTGGGTGCCATGGGCATGGAAAAGGAGGCTCCATGTCGGCAGGGGCCGGGGGTGCCAGGCTGTAGTCAGGGGTGGAGGGGGGACCAGCGTGGCAGCCTCTCTGGGTTGTTCCGTCATCGCTGCTGATAGTGCTCATGTCTGAGCCAGGGCTCCCCGTGACCTGTTCATTCTCAGCGCAGATGTGTAATAACCATTAAAGCCGGCACTGTGTGGTCTTACCCAGGCGCCATGCAAGGTGGATTAAATGATTTCACACAACAGCCCTGGAGGGCCATTGTGATCCTCAGAGTGTAGGTGGGGACCTGGGGGTCAGGTGGACAGCTCGGGGTGGCCAGGCGAGCTGGTGTGGTTCCCAGCCCTGCTCTGAACCGCTCAGGCCTTCGGTACCCACGTCCTGGAATATCTTGTGTGCCACTGGAAATTCCGGCACAGGACACCCTGTCGGGAGAAGGGGAAGTCCCTGTACTCCCTGGGACTGAGGAGGCATTCGGGGAGGCGCGGCTGGCCACCAGGCATGTTCCTGCCATCAGCCAGTCACCGTGAGGCGGTGCCAAGACCGCACGTCAGCACCAGCATTACAGGGAGAGGCTCTTACTCATCTTGTATTTTTATGCTTCTGAGGAGCATTCTCAACTAGGCGTCACAGCCAGGCCTGGGATAGAATAGAAGACACTTTATCACCGTAGCCAGTTTGGCTCAGTGGATAGAGCATCGGCCCACGGAGTGAAGGGTTTTGGATTCGATTCTGGTTGAGGGCATGTACCTTGGTTGCAGGCTCGACCCCCAGCCTCAGGGCATGCAGAGGGTAACCAGTGGATGTTTCTCACACATTGATGTTTCTCTCTCTGTCCCCCTCCCTTCTACTCTCTCTAAAACACAATGGAAAAATATCCGCAGGTGAGGATTAGGAAAAGGAAGAAAGGAGCAGACACGTGAAATCTAAAAGTATAAGGTCTTAAAAAGGAAAACATTTTTCAATTCCTCAAAACCAAAAAGAAATATGTTAGCTATCTTCATACACATTACAGTTCTTATATACTGTCCTTAGTTTAGAATAATAACAAACGTATTATGTGTAATTGATTTAATTTGTTGTGAAAATCTGGGGTAGGGGGTCTGTGAACCGCAGCCTGCTGGCCAAAGCCTGCACTTGTAAATAAAGTTTTATTGGCACACAGCCACACCCATTAGTTTCCGCATCCTCTGTGGCTGATTTCATGCTGCAATTGCAGAGACCATCTGGCCTTCAGAGCCTGCAGTAGTTGTTGTCTGGCTCTTTATGGAAAGGTTTGCTGACCTTTTCTTGACCTAAAGGAAAAAAATTGGGGGGGGGGGCATTTGAAGGAGTAGGAAGGACAGGAGAATTTCCCTCAAAATATTTTTGAAAGAAAAAGGAAGTGCTTCCAAAAAGTCTTCTTTCAGATTCAGCTCCCACCCTCCCCTCGCCCTCTGGTGGAGCAGGCTGTGTTGTGACTAAGCCGACCTTGGAATCGGGCAGTTCCAGAATGTTGTCCCCTCAAGGAAGGCCTCCTGTTCCCCCGATGCCTGGGGCCAGGGCACGAAGCTGCGACTCACCAGGAACAAGGGGCGAGGGGGAGGCAGCCTCCACCATGCTGATGCTGCTCCGAGCTCAAGCTCAATGGCCAGAAGGGCACAGGAGGGACCCAGCCTCCCAGGCCTTTGGCCATTGGCCACCGGCCGCCAGACGGAGCTGATTGGGGCATCGAGCCCAGCGTGCCCTTCCCTGCTTAACTGCCGGGGAAATGTAATAACAATGTTTTTGTGTCTGAAGAGAGAAAATGTACAAGTGGCCATACCTGGCCTTCCTCTTTGTGTGTGTGTGTGTAATATGTATATGTTTTATTGATTTCAGAGAGAGGAAGGGAGAAGAGAGAGATAGAAACATCAATGATGAGAGAGAATCATTGATCGGCTGCCTCCTGCACACCCCCTACTGGGGATGGAGCCTGCAACCCAGGCATGTGCCCTTGACTGGAATCGAACCTGGGACCCTTCAGTCTGCAGGCCGATGCTCTATCCATTGAGCCAAACCAGCTAGGGCGTGACCTTCTTCTTTGACTTGGAGACAAACTCCTGCCCCCCCCCTAAAGAGCAGGCGGCAGGGTCACCCCTCCCCCTCCCTCGGTCTTGGGGGTGTGGGAGAGTGCCCCCTGGAGGCAGAGGATGCACTCCCAACCCCTCAAGGTCCCACCGTGCAAGGAGCCAGGTCTCTGCCCTTCCCTCACAGCTGCTGGCCGTGGTGTTCGACACCTTCAACGACATCGAGAAACGCAAGTTCAAGTCTTTGCTGTTGCATAAGCGAACCGCCATCCAGCACGCCTATCACCTGCTCGTCAGCCAGCAGGTAGGGAGGGGTGTGGGGGCTGGGCTGGGAGGGGTTTGGTCCCTAGTCCCCCTCCCTTACCCTGGGCAGCCCCTAAGCCCAGCAGACCAGCAGCTTTAGAAACGGGTCCTTATGCACTGGGCGTGGCTCAGCGGTTGAATGTTGACCTGTGAACCTACAGGTCCCCGGTCAGATTCCCGGTCCGGGCACTTGCCTGGGTTGTAGGCGTGCAGGAGGCAGCCAATCAATGTTTCTCTCTCATTAATGTTTCTGTCTCTCTGTCCCTTTTCCTATCTCTCTAAAGTCAATAAAAACATATTTTTAAAGAGAAAACGAAAGCAGGGGTCCTGCCCTTGGGAGGATAAGAAGGAGCCAGGCACCCGGGATCCAGGCCGTTGGGGGCGGCCGAGTAGTCGCCCCCAAGGGAGGAGGCCGTGGGCTCTGCCGTTGCCTGTGTTAACACTGGCCTTCCTCTCCCCAGAGGCCCGCCGGCATCTCCTACAGGCAGTTCGAAGGCCTGATGCGCTTCTACAAGCCCCGGATGAATGCCTGGGAGCGCTACCTGACGTTCAAGGCCCTCAATCAGAGCAACACCCCTCTGCTCAGGTAAGAGTGCGGCCAGGTGGGGGCGCTGTGGCCCGCTGAGGTATCAGGGGAAGTCCCACCCAAATCTAATTCAGGCTGACTTGACAAAAAGTAGAATATATTGGATCATGAAGTAGACTGACCCAGCGGCTCAACTTTGAGCTAAGAATGAACGGGGTTGTTGCATACGAGCAGGTCCACAGATGGGTGTTGGTGCATGTGCATGCGCGCACACACACGCATGCACATACACACACATATGCAGGCATACACACATGCACATGCACACCACGGCGCAGCCTCAGAGATTTCCAGGGCAGTCTCGACCTTCTAGATGGCTGACGACTGAAGCCTTCTTTCAGTTTGAAAAGAAGCAGGCCAGCTGCAGATAGCAGAGTGAGCGAGTTCTGTTTGAGCTGAGCTCTCAGCCCATTTGTCCCATTAACTTCTCTGCTAATGGAGGCTCAGCCCCGTCCCTGTAAGCGTTATAGTGATTCCGGGGCCCAAAGCCGTCACTCAGACTGAGAGGATTAAGTATTCATGGGGCCTGGAGGAAGGTCAGTGCCTGCAGGAGGTCCCCCGCCCCCACTCATATGCGGGGACTCGCAGCTGTCCTCTCCCCCTTTCCCCTTCCCCTCTTAAAGGTGACCACAGGCAGGTGAGGTACAGAAGTAAAGCTCAGTGGGAGCATTCTGTTTTTTAAAAATTTTCTTTGCCTTTTCATGTTGCTATGACAGCCTGAAGGACTTTTATGATATCTATGAAGTCACCGCCTTGAAGTGGAAGGTAAGACCAGAGAGGGACAGGTGGACAGCTCCAGGGGGGGGGGGGGAGGCCCAGAGGCAGCCGAGGGCCAGTTCTTTTCTTATTTTTTAAAATATATTTGTCATTGGTTTCAGAGAGGAAGGCAGAGGGAGAGAGAGATAGAAACATCAGTGATGAGAGAGAATCATTGATCAGCTGCCTCTTGCACGCCCCACCCTGAGGACCGAGCCCACAACCTGGGCATGTGCCCTGACCGGGAATCGAACCATGACCTCCCTGTGCTCAACCACTGAGCCACCATGGCCGGGCCGAGGTCCAGTTCTTCCCTGGCTGGAACAACACCTCAGTTCTGGTCACTTCAGGGGCACCCGGTCCCCCGGCTGCCATCTGCCTTTACACGTGTAAGACGGTGTCCTGGTCACCAGCACTGAGTCTCGGGCCCCATTAGCCACCCTGTGACCTCGAACCACTTACCTGACTTGTGCCAGGTCGTCGCACCCGGGAAACGGGCTGACAGGAGCTCTGACCTCCAGTTACCTTCAGGACGTTCTAGAATAAGGCACACGCGTGGCCCATGGAAGTGCTCAGTGGCCGTGGGCTGGCCTTGTTGTTACTTAGATCCCGGGGCGTTCTTCCAGTCCCCCAAGTTAGAGCCAGGTGAGCAGGGAGGGGCTCATCCTTATCCGCGGTTGAACCCCCTCTCCCACGGTCCTGTCTCCTGGGCAGGCGAAGAAGAACAGAGAACACTGGTTCGATGAGCTTCCCAGGACGGCCTTCCTCATCTTCAAAGGTAAGGTGCCCCCGAAGACGTGTCGTGAACAAAGCGTTAGGGACCAGGAGGAAATTGGCAACTTCAAACCCAAAGGCATCTGTGGACTACCCAGTTCATTGGAGAAAGTTTACTGCGTCTGATCACCTGAAGAAAACCTCCACCAGAGAGACCCACTGCTCATGTTCCGGTGTGTCTTTCTGACGTTGGTGCTTTTCCTGCACGTCTGAAAACTGGGAGTGCAGTACGTGTTCTGTGTGAAACCTGCCTTTTCATCGGCTGGTGTATTTTGCCGGTCCCCCATGGCAGGGCGCATACCCAGTGTGCGTGATCCCTTGCGCAGTGTAAGATTAAGCCATTTTACATCGGAGTGCCCGTATTGTTTCCCTAACAGCCCCCTTCACTTCATGCCAGTCTGGAAGCTCTCCGACGGGGTGGGGGGGAGGGTGAGCCCACCGGGAGCTTCCTGTGTAGAAAGCCCGAAGCCTGGGTCTGGGCCGCGTGAACACGAGGAACGATGGATGGCCTTGTTTGTGATTCCTCCCCCGGCCACCCCCCACCCCCACCCCTGGGCCGCTGAGCGCAGCTGTCACCTTATATTCTCTAATGGGTTCTGTTCTGCTGGGATGGTAGTTACTCAAGTGGGTGAGGAGATGGTCCCAGGCCGAGGCCTGCAGGATTGTAGGTTTCAGCAGTGGCCGCAACGCATGTTCCATTCTGTCCCGGCCCAGCCCGGGCCGCCTAGGCTGTCCCCAGAGCAGCTGTGGTCAGTGCCGCTGTGTCCGGGTGTCTGAGTGGCCCTGGGGACAGGCCATTTCCACCCTTGGACACAGACACCCTGGTTGCTGACGTGCACGCACTGTGGAGTCGGGGAGCGTGTGCTTGCACAGGAAGACTTCGATGCTAACATTTCCTCTCTTCCAACAGGAGTTAACATCCTGGTGAAGTCCAAAGCCTTCCAGTATTTCATGTGTAAGTGCGACCCATCCCGCTCTGGGCCCTCTGCTCCGGGGGCTCATTCCTCCAGGGGGCTGGGGGGAGGCCGGAGGTGGTCCTGCAGGCCCGTGAGGACTGCTCATCGTAGAAAGTTCAGGGACGTCCACGTGCCCGGCACCCACGGAGGCAGTCACCGCCCGTGGCCAGTCTTCCTGGTGCATCTGCACCCTCACCAGGGCTTCCTATACCCTAAGGCCCGACGTTTGGGAAGCAGATTCCAGAACCGCAGAGTGTGATGGGTGGATAAGTTTGACGATTGAAAGAATTTGTTTTTGAAGTGACTGCACAGTTAGCAAAATGCATGTGGATCTGGCCTTTCACCGAGCGTTCCCACTGCTAGGAACCCACCCTAACGAGAACCCATGCTAATGTGGGTCTTTTTAACCTGTAGGTTCCTCCTCCGTCCCTCTTCTCCCTCTTGCACTGTGTAGTTAAAGAAACAGGACTGCTCCTCTTTCGGTCTTGTGTTTGTTTTTGCATTTCCTCCGTGACTCATTTCCGGTAATTTTACCTCTTGTCACCTCCCCCAAAGGGTACCTTTTATCGTGGCTTATCCATCCATGTTTTAAAAACTCTGAATAGGTGCATGTCTACACATATATCTGTTTTCAGAAAACGAAAGCATACTTTACACACTCTTTTTGGTTAACAATAAATCCTGGAGACCACGCCACAGTAATATATAGAGATATGCCCCATATGTTTTTATAGTTGATAAGACACATTTTTTTAAATCTTTACCAACGATATGTTTTCTTATTGATATTTAGAGAATGGAAGGGAGAGAGAAAAACATTGATGTGAGAAACATGGATTTGTTGCTCCTTGTACGCACTCCAGCTGGGGTTCGAACCCACAACCTTCCGGTGCACGGGATGGTGCTCCACCCGACTGAGCCACCTGGCCAGGGCGGTAGGCACCTTGTCATGACCGCGTCATAGTTCATTCCACCGGCACCGCCTGATCAGCTGGCTGGGTTCTGGTGTTTGCATTCACCAGTAGTTCTCGAGTGAACAGCGTTCTGGTGCCTGGTGCTGTGTGTCTGCCGGCGTCTCGTCGGGATGGGTTCCTAGCAGTGGGAACGCTCAGTGAAAGGCCAGATCCACGTGCATTTTGCTAACTGTGCACTCATTTCAAAAATCAGACATCTCGAAGGAAAAACAAATTCTTTCAATAGTCAAACCCTCGGTGTGTTGTCCATCGTTGATACTGACTTAGAATAGTAGGTTTTACTGGAACATCTTAACCGGTTTCCCTGCAGTGACAGAAGGGGCTTTTAGAAATCTGTAGCCATTGCTGAGTGAAAGCAGCAGTTGATTTAGCTCCTGTGGAAAAAGCACTAAGTGGTCACCTGTCCGTGGGGTGGGCAGCGGCCCAGAAGCGAGCCAGGCATGGCTGCAGGCCTGTGCTTCTGTCCGTTGCAGACTTGGTGGTGGCAGTCAATGGGGTCTGGGTCCTCGCGGAGACCTTCATGCTGAGAGGTGAGCCGGCTGGAGGCCCGCCCGCCCCGCCCCGCCCGTGGCCACTTGCGGCCTCCTCTGAGCTGCGGCCTCTCTGTCCTGCAGGCGGGAACTTCTTCTCCAAGCACGTGCCCTGGAGCTCCCTCGTCTTCCTCACCAGTAAGTCTTGGCAGGGCTTTGTCTCAAACACTGGTGGGCGGCCGTTCGTTGGTTTAGGACCTCGCGGCTCTGAAACAGGGCGGCTTCAGGACGCAGAAACTGGGTCTGATTCCATCCCGCCCGTTTCAAACTCCCCCGTGGCTCCTCTGTCCTCGTCAGATCTCCACCCTGGCGTGCTCACATCCCCTGGCTGGGCGGGTCCCTCAGCCCAGCGCCCAGCACAAGGCCTGGCACGGAAGAGGTGCAGGCAATACCCGCTGGGTGGACACAGGGTGGCTGGGCTGTGCCCAGAGAGGGGGAGGGAGCGGAGCCCACACTCTCCCGTGGGGCGGGGCTTCCAGAGGGCGCACAGCCTGAGGGGGAGGCTGGAGGCCTGGGAAGGGTCTCCGAGAGGAGGGTGGGCCAGGCCCGGCGTGGGAGGCCCCTGCCAACCGCCTGCTGCTGCTCCCGTCCACAGTCTACGGGGTGGAGCTGTTCCTGAAGGTGGCGGGCCTGGGCCCCGTGGAGTACCTGTCCTCCGGCTGGAACCTGTAAGTGACAGCGTCCCCGAACCCCGCCTGTGGGAGCCCCCGCAGGAGGGTGCGGGCCCAGGTCGTGGCCTCTCCTGCTGCCTCGCCTGTGGCTCAGACTCCCAGGGCTGGGCTCTGTCTTCCCCTCGGGCCATTGCACCCGCCCCTCCTGTACCGGGCCCACGACGGCCCCTCCTGTCCGCGCCCCGGGTCCTGAGGCTGGTGGGCGCTTCATGAGGTCTTTTAAAAATATACTTTTATTGATTTCAGAGAAAAAGGGAGAGAGACAGAAACAAACATCCATGGAGGGAGAGAGTCATGGATTGGCTGCCTCCTGCACACCCCACGCTGGGGATCCAGCCGGCAACCCGGGCATGTGCTCTTGGCCGGAATCGAACCGTGACCTCCTGGTCCGTAGGTTGACGCTGGGTCTTCCTGAGGCCTCAGCCTCCACACTGTGCCCAACACAGCTAAGCCCTTTTCCATGAAACTATGCCGGCAGGCCCACCGCCTTGCCGGGCCCTCCTCCCGGCTCCACTGAGGCCCCCGAGGTCCCTTGTGGCCCCCTAGAGAACTCCCTGTGGAATCAGGCCACACTCACAGGCCTGTGAGTGAAACAAGTCAGCCAGGAGAGTCCGCAGCCAGCCCGGTCCCACGCCGACCCTGGCGCCCTCGGCCTTGGTCAGGGCTCGCTGGTCTCCAGGTGGGGTCCCCTTTGCCACCCTTGCCCCTTCACTTGTGACCTGGCCAGGGCAGGCAGCCACCAGCATAGCCAGCGCCTGCCTTAGACCAGTGCAGGACCCTCTGGGGGTGTGTTGGGGGGAGGGGTTGCCGGGTGTTTCACCCCGAGATGTGTGCAGTGATGGCAGCCGGCCACGCCGCCCTCAGAAACCCCAGGGCGGCAGGAAGCGAGTCCCACCAGGCCGGCCCCGGCCTCTATGGGCAGGCACCCTTGCTTTGCTGTGGTTGGCACGGGGGCTCCTTTAAGGCGAGCCGAGCACAGGGCTGGGATGCCGGACTGGGTGCAGGAGGCCGGTGGGCCACGGACCGCTGTCTCCCCCTCTCCCTCCGAGGTTCGACTTCTCCGTCACGGCCTTCGCCTTCCTGGGGCTGCTGGCGCTGGCCTTCAACATGGAGCCCTTCTACTTCATAGTGGTCCTGCGGCCGCTCCAGCTGCTCAGGTGACCGGCGGGGCTGGGGTGGGGACAGGCCGGCGGGGAGAGCTGGGGACTGCTCTGGTTGGGGACCGGAAGGAGCCAGAAGACTGGAGCTGGGGTCGAGGCCTGCCGTGCCCCTGGCACTGTTGGGGGGAGGTGTGGGGGTGGGAGGCGGGGCCCGGGTGGGCTTGGCTGTGGCGCTGTCAGCTGTGGCCACAGAAACGTGGCTCGCCGTCTTCAGAGGCACCGCCGTGACGGGCAACGGGCTTTTGAGGGCCCCTTGCTTTTCTGGAACAGCCTCCTGCTGGAGAAGCCCTCCTTGGTCTCTCACCCACCCCTACCCCCAGGGCCACTGCAGGCACTCAGTGAAGCCGGCCCGGCAGCACCCCTCCCGGGTGGTGGTGGTGGGGGCCTTTGCATCTTCAGGAGCCTGGTTTCCTCTTGACTACCACTGCAATCCCACACACGCCCCTCCTCCCGCCCTGTCCCTCCTCCGCCCTGTCCTCTTGGGGGGTCGGTGTCCAGGGTGGCATCTCTGTAGCAGAACCTGGCTGCGCTTGTGATCAGTAGAACCAGGCTGATGCCAGCTTCTCTCCTCGCTGCCACAGCCGCCCTTTTCTTCCCCGAGCCCAGGCTCAGGGCCCCCTGCGGCGTGAGCGCTGCTCCCTGCTCTCTCGTGGGCCCCCTGGTTTGAGCGGGGCCTCGTCGCCCTGGGCCTCAGGCTGCATTTATAAACGGAACAGCCACACGCCCCTCCCACCGAGGAAGGGCTGGCCCCCAGCCGGCTCTGTGTCCTGAGGGCGGGCCCTGGGCCTGCCTTCTGCCTGGAGCTGTGGGTGCTGCGGCCGCCCCCGCGTCAGGAAGTGACCACCTCCTTCCCCCCCAGGCTGTTCAAACTGAAGAAGCGTTACCGCAACGTGCTGGACACCATGTTTGAGCTGCTGCCCCGGATGGCCAGGTACCGCCCTGCCCCTGGGCCCGGGCCAGGCGTCCTGCGGCGTGTGCCCCCCGAGGGTGGCAGAGGGCGGTAGAGGGGAGAGGATGCCCGGGAAGGACGGGAATCGAGGGTCTGCGGGCTCTTGGAGGCGGCACAGGTCTCCCGGCTCCGCTGCCTCCACCGGCCTGTGAGATACTCGTGGGGCGGGCGGGGAGCCGCCCTCACTCACCCCCCGTGTCTGCCCCACAGGTAAGGGGTCACCGGGGAGTCTGCCTCACAGGTAAGGGGGAATCTCTGGGCAGGGGCGTCCGTTCTGAGTCCTCCTTCGAGCCGGCCTCTAGCACAGACCCGAGTCACCGGGCCCCTTCCCGCGGGCACCTCCCAGGCGGGAGCCGGCGGGGGGCGCCTCTCACCCGCGCCCCGTGGTCAGGCGGGCTGCCGGGGGCGGGCTCTCGCCGGCCCCTGGTCACCGTCTGCCCCTCCCGCAGCCTGGGCCTCACCCTGCTCATCTTCTACTACTCCTTCGCCATCGTGGGCATGGAGTTCTTCTGCGGGATCCTCTACCCCAACTGCTGCAAGTGAGTGCGCACCACCTCACCCGGCCCGGGCCTCTGGAATCAGTGCCCTTGGGGTGCTTCCAGGGCTCAGTCAGTGCTAAGTGAGGGACCCTGAAGCAGTTACCTCTGGGGTGAGGGCGTCAGAGCAGGTTCCCTGTCCCCAGGCCTCCCTCGGCTCGCCCTTGGGGTTGAGGGCTGAGGCCTGGCCTGGGCCTGATCCCATGGCTTACTTCCACTTCCACGTCTCTCCCTGGTGGCCCGTTAGGATAAGACAGGCGGACACCCGTGGGAAGGTCTGTGGGGACGGAGTGGGGAGCCTGCCCCCATGACCCCTCCCTCCCTCCTCCCAGCCACCAGGATGACATGTGTCCTCTGCCATTCAGTCCCGTGTTCCCTTTAATATTGGGTCCTTCTGGCCTGGAGGCCGATAGACGCCTCAGACCCTGGTGGCTGCTGGGTGTCGGGCCGAGGAGAGGGCTCCCAGGCTCAGGGCCGGCTTACAAGCGCAGCTCCCAGGCCCCGCCCTGCAAGCCGGGGGCAGTGTGCGCCTGGCAGAGGCTCAGACTGCAGAACCGTCGCGTGGGTTTTAACAGATGAGCCATCAAGGATTTAAATAAAAATAGCCAGCCAGCTCCCAGAACAGAGGCAACCACCGCTGAGCAGGCCTGGCCGGTGCGGGAGCCGACAGGCGCTTGCCCTCCCTGGGGCTGCCCTCGCCGCAGCAGCAAATCCAGGGCCGGAGGCGCGGCGCGGCCCTCCCGGCAGTGTGGCAGGGTGGCCGGGAGGGAGAGGCCCAGCGGCGGCAGAGCACTGCCCAGAGGCGGATCGGGGAGTTAAGGGGTAGGGAGGGGCTGGAGGCAGCCAGAGCAGGGGGGTTGGGAGGGTTGCTGGACAGGAAACAGGCTCCCTGCTCAGACCTGGGTTTTCTGAAACCTTCTGTCCTGTCCCGCCGTGTGACGGTTGTCCTGCCGTCTCCCCGGCAGCACCAGCACCGTGGCGGACGCCTACCGCTGGCGCAACCGCACCGTGGGCAACAGGACGGTCGTGGAGGATGGCTACTACTATCTCAACAACTTCGACAACATCCTGAACAGCTTCGGTGAGTGCGGAGGTCCCGGGGGGACGGACACACTCGCTCCCTGAGCCCTAGCCCCGCAGGCCCCAGAGGCGGAGAGCAGGGCTCTCTGGGCCTCTCCCTCCCCGGCTATTGGCCCCACCGTCTCGGTCCCTGCTGGCCCAGAGGGAGCGTGAGCCCGGCTCAGGGGTGCGGGCCAGGCCAGTCTGGCTCAGCAGCCGCCGGGTTGACTCCTTTGCAGATAACCTTAGTGTCGGGGGCAGAAGAGCTTCACGCTTTGCAGGGAGGGGTCCAGCCTGATGCCGGGGCACCACCCCCTCGCCCGCCGCAGTGCCCTTCCATGGCTCAGAGGCGGCCCACACCCTCTGCTCCGGGTTCTGGGGGGGGTGGGGATAGGATGGGGGGGCCGGGGGAGTGGAGGGATGCAGACAGGCAGGCCTGGCACAGCTTCTTGAGGTCGGGGAGAGCCTCACGCACCCAGATCTGCACCGATGAAGGTCCGTGTGCTCTTTCCCCCACTCCAAGCCCTGGTCCGTCCGCAGGCCGCGGGCAAAGGGCACAGCCTGCGGGGACAGGCGAGGCGGCCGCACTGCCTGTGGTGGGCGCTCGGAGCCCAGGCTGGCGATGGGGACATGCCCGGTGCCCACCCGGGACCTGACTCCGAAACGGTGGGTCTGATCACGATGCCTCCCCCTTCCCTTTGGCAGTGACCTTGTTCGAGCTCACAGTTGTCAACAACTGGTACATCATCATGGTAAGGACCCAGGCCAGCTCCTGGGGCAGCGTCCCCTCACCCTCTGGGGCCAGCTCTGCGTCTCCCTCCGCCCCGTGTGGGGCCCATTGCCTGCGGGGGTGGCATTCTGCCGAGGGGCACTCCTCGGCTGGACATGCCTTCGTCCCAGCTCCGCACCCCCAGCAGCCGGGGGACGCGCCAGCTCTGGCCTCTGTCCCCCTGCCCACCAGGGAGACTTTCCCGTCAGGGACCAGTGTGGCCAGGTTTCCTTCCCAAACTCTTCCACATGCACCCCCAATGGGGGCAGGCTCAGTCCTGGGGACCATCCAGGCCTCTGCAGCAGAGGAGTTTTAGACCCAGGGACCTGTGTCTTCCTTAAGAGAGGGGGAGGGGGAAGTCACTGTAAAGAGCCTGGCAGTGCCGGGGCCACGGGAAGCCTAGTGGACAGCGCCCGCCCCCCCCCCCCCCCCCCCCGGCCGCTCACTGCGTCTCTGCCTCCAGGAAGGCGTCACCTCTCAGACCTCCCACTGGAGCCGCCTCTACTTCATGACCTTCTACATAGTGACCATGGTGAGCCTGGGCCCGGGCGCGCCGCCTCCCTCCGGGGCTCCAGCCGCCCTGCCCTCGGGGCCGCAGCCCGGGGAGGACGGGGCCGGGGAGCCAAAGCAGCGCCCCCCATCCCGTCTCTGCCCCCCTGTGCCGCCAGGTGGTGATGACCATCATCGTGGCCTTCATCCTCGAGGCCTTCGTCTTCCGAATGAACTTCAGCCGCAAGAACCAGGACTCGGAAGGTCTGTGCCAGGGGCAGGGGCCCGGCTGCCTGTCTGTGTGTCTGTCTTTCTAGCTCTCTCACTGCCACTGGTGTCCAGGTAGTCAGTGACAGACATGCTCTCCGTATCATTTTTCAAAGAAAAGCAGTACACACCACAGTTTAAGAAAACCCCACATCGGAGGCAGGCTTATGCGCCGCCAGCCACCCCTCTCCCCCGGCTGCTCACTGAGCCGCCTCTCGGCCGCCGTCTCCGCTTCTGACGTCCGCTCCGCGCTCCGGGACCCCGCAGACTGCGGATCCGTAGCTCCTGCCGGGAGGTCCCAGCTCCCAACCGCCTCCCGCCTCCCAGATGGCACAGCTCTGACCCCGTCCTTCCAGACCTTCCTCCCTCAAAACGGCCACAAACCTGTTTCTACTTGTTTCCAAGTCTATGCTGTCAGGCTGTCTGAGCCTTTTTTATAAAATGTCCCTTTAAAATAGATTTTTAGGGAGAAGGGGAGAGCAAAAAACCGCTCGGCTGCCTCCTGCACACCGGGCACGTGCCCTCACTGGGAATTGCATCAGGGACCTCGTGGTCCCTGGTCCGTGCTCAACCACTGAGCCACACTGGCCGGGCTGACCCTTTCCTTTATGCTTGGAGGCTGCCTCCGAAACCCCGTCCCCTGTGAGCTGCTGGCCTGCCCACCGACCCTCACCCCCACAGCAGAGGGAGGGGAGGGGCAGGAGAGGGTCCTCAGGACCCCTGTGGGGACGGCAGCAGGAGGGCTGGCGAGGCCTCTGAGCCCGGTCCCTCCCCGCTGCAGTTGACGGCGGCATCACCGTGGAGAAGGAGCTGTCCAAGGAGGAGCTGCTCGCCGTCCTCAAGCTGTCCCGGGAGGCGCGGGCCGCGGCCGCGGACGTCCCCCGGCTGCTCCAGGTCCTCTCCCAGATGGAGCGGAACGAGGTGAGGCAGGAACCCCGGCCGGGAGGAGGGCGTTGGAGCGAGTGGAGCCACCCCCACCGTGCAGCCCCTCGAGGTCTGGGGACACCTCGGTGGCATCGTAGGAAAAGCCAGAGGGGCGGGCAGGGCCTGTGCGGGGTGGGGGCCCGGGGCTGGCATGGGGCCTGCAGCCTCTGCTCCTCCACAGCAAAGCTCCGTGGTGTTCCTGGGACGGAGATCGCGGACCAAGAGCGACCTGAGCCTGAAGATGTACCAGGAGGAGATTCGGGTAGGCGCCCAGCCCGCCGCCCAGCGTGCCGTGGCCTCTCCCGGCCCGGCCGCCACGCCCGTTGGAATAAGGCCCGCCGCGCCCAGCAGGCCCCTGGGTGGTTTGTCTTACTGTTTGGTTTTTTCTCATTTAAGAGAAGGGAGAAGTCAGTTTTGTTTTGCGTTTTTTTACAAACGCTCCCCTCTCCCCACATTGCCAGCCGAGGCAAACACCGACCCAGCGCCACCGGGCCCGCACAATGCGTCCGGGACAGAGCCGCTGGCCACGCCGCGGCGGAGGAGCCGGGGTCTCCCCTCCCGCCCGGGGTCCCGGGGCTCCAGGAGGGCCTCCTCGCAGCAGCTGCCTCGCTTCCTGGCATTCTCCCAGCGGGAACCCCGCCCGCCAGTGCTCATGCCCGAAACGGCACCGGGTGGCACAGGGGAGCTCTGGTGCCGGACCCTGGGCTGGACTCCTGGCTCTGTGCCTGTGCCTGGGTCTGTCCATCTCCCCAGCCTCAGTTTCCCCTCTGTAAGATGAGGGGGCACGGAGCTAGGCCATCTTGGTGTTTTAGGCTCTAAAATCCTGTAATTCAGATTCTAACCTCGGTGCATTTTTAATTCCTTAATCACCTGAATACCCCTGCCCCTGAAAATGTCGGACTGTGGCCTGAGGCAGGTGTTTAGTTTTCCTCAAACTGCTCTCCTAGCTGGGCTGGCGCTGGACGAGGCCCTGGTCCCCGTTGGGGGTGGGGGCTGGCAGCCCCCCTCCTCCATCCTGGGTGGTCCCCCAGCCCCGCAGGTGGAGGCCGGAGGTGCAGGGCGGGCTGGAAGGGGTGCAGCCCCCTCAGTGCCCCCCCTCCATCTGCCCTGTGCCCTAGGAGTGGTACGAGGAGCACGCCCGGAAGCAGGAGCAGCAGTCGGACGGCGGCGCTGCCCCCGCCGCCCAGCAGCCCCCAGGCACCCGCCAGCGCTCGCAGACCGTCACCTAAGCCGGCTCCTCCCGAAGGCCATCTCTTCTATGCAATAACTCATAGCACTATTCTACTACGACGTACCGGGACGACGTGTATTCGTCCATATGCACACGTCCACATATATGCACCTATTTATAGACAACGGAGAAGACAGGCGGGCCGGCGGGGTTTGGTCTGTAACCTCCTGGCCCTGTTTTCCTTAACTCCGGGAGGCAGTTTGCTCCGGGCGCGGCCAGGCAGAAAGCGCTGGAGGGACGGCCCCTTCCCAGGAACGCCGACTCTGCCGTCTCCGCGGGCCGGCCCTCCGGCCCCCCCGGGCCACACTCACCCCCACGCCTTCCGGTCACCTCCAGGCCCCGTCCCAGCTGACCGCTTCCCCACTAACTTCCGCTGCGGCCACGGCACGGGTTTGTCTAGCTTTAGGGACAGAACCACTTAGGGGACAGAAATGCTCGGAGCCGTGTTTCTCTGTATGACGATGTTATGGGACGGACCTTCGGGGACCTGCGCCTACGACCTAACGGGAAGTGGAGCCGGTGTGACTGGACCACGTGGCCAGGCCTCCGCCGGGCAGTGCCTGGCGCGTCTGGTGTCCTGGCCCTAAGCCTTCTTGTCCCACCCCCCCCCTTTTGGCTAGGTTTCAGCTCTTGTTGCTGAAAATCGTTGGAATCCAGGCCCAGCACCAAGGGGGTGAGGCCGATGGCTACACCCAGACCCGTTCCTGCAACGGCTTTCTCCATAAGCCCCTGCTTGTGACTGCTGTGCAGGCAGAAAGCTGTGCAGGTTCCTCAGGATTCTGCTCCAGATGGCACAGCCCTTCACCCCACGCATCAGGTTCAGGGCCTCACTGGGAGGAGTGGGTGGTACTGAAGCAGGTCCGAGTGAACCCACAGCTAGCTCCCCGAGTCCCCCTGGTACCTGGGGAGCTGTCCGAGGTCAGTGTGGGTGGGGTGGGATCAGTGCTAGAATCCGGAGCAGGCTGTTGGGGGCGTTGGCAGCCCCAGTGAGGGCACGGCAGGGTCAGAGGAGGGCGCTTGAAGGCAGGGGGGGGGGGGGGCAGGGGCGGTCCCTGCTCTCTGCTGCCTCCACAGCCTCCTGGGGCTCAGGAGGGTGGGTGGGTGGGCTGCGGTTCCCCGCAGGGCAGGCCCGACCCCCCGTACTGCACCCAGCACCCCTCACCCTCTCCAAGGGTGATCCCCGTAACCCACGCTGCACAGCTCTGCCCCCCACGGGGAGGAGTGGGCGTTTTCGTTCAAGCACAGCCCTTTGGGGACACCAGGAAGTCACAGGTTCCCACAGGGGCGGGGGGCTGGCGGCCTCTGTCGGGGCCATCGGGCAGGTGGGCGCTGGGCCGGGGCTCAGGCCGGAGCTCTCCGCCTCCCGAGAGGAAACTATTTGCACAGCCGGGTGCCTTGTAGCTTTTGTACCGAAATGGCATTTCGGAAGCAGGGGGCTCCCCCTGAGCCTCAGGGCCGAGAGCCTGGGAGGGGCCCCCAGTGAGGGCTGGCCCGGGAGGGCGGGGTCTAGTCTAGACCTGCACTAACCTCAGTGCAGCCACTGGCGGCGCCTGGGTCACGGAGGCTGAGGACAGCTGTCCAGGGTCTCTATGGCCTGGTCAGGCCGATCTGCACACCTGCACACGGTCAGGGAGCAGGGCCCCAGGGCTGTGAGCTCTGGGGGACACGCAGCCCAGGCGCCCTCCCTCCCCACCCACGCAGCTGAGAAACCTCGGGTCAAAGCAGCCTTTCTGACCGTCACGGCCCCTCCTTCCCCCCACCCCAAGCCTTACTCCACGTCACGCGACAATCATTTTGTACGGATCGCAGGAGCGGCCCTGTAAGGTTTTGTACGTTGGTGATTTGTTACCGGGAAAGCCCACGGTGTCTCCGGGCTTCTGGCATATTAATAAAAGCGCCTCTGCTTTGTACGTGTGGCTGCCGCCTCCTGACATCCTGGTATCGTGGGGGCGGGGGGGGGGGGAGGCGTACAGGGAGGTCGCCTTCCCGACCCCACCCCGACATGTGCCCCAAAGCCCACCCATTAGGCCCAAGAACCTTCAACCTTCAGGCCTGGAACTGGACACATGAAATATTTAATAACGTCTCCCTGGAAAAAAAGATCGCAGAATCCCTGTCATGAATCAATGGGCAAATTATCCAGTTGCTAACCGAAGCAGGGCACCGATGGCAGAAGGTGCTGGGGGCGGGGGGTGGGGGAGCCTGGTCCTCCCGGGGTTCGGGGGCCTTGGGACCCCAGCCCAGGCTCCCCCTGAGGTAGGCACAAGGCACAGGTTCCCTCCGGTTTGGCAGCCGGAAAGACAAGGTGCAGGACGCGCGTTTGCCTTCAGCCGGCGGGCGGTCCCGGAGGGGGCTAGAGCTGCACCGTCCGCGTGGCGGCCATGCCGGACAGCTGGGGGCCTTTGGGTTCAGGCAGACACGTCACGGTGGAATCTCCACCTGTTGCTTTGGGCTTTATTGCCACGGTGTCCAGAAAACTCCAAATCAGGCGCGCGTCCCATTCCGGCTCTGCCAGACGGTGCAGCTCTAGGATTCAGCCCACGACAGCCCGGCACCTTGTCCGCGGGTCCCACCGCCCTGGGCCCCTACGCCTGGGTTGGCAGCGTACGTACGCCCTGAGAAGATGCGGGCGGGCGGCAGGGACACCCGGGGGGCGGGGCCTCGGCCTCTTAGTTGCCTCCAGCCCTGAGCACTTCACAATCCTTCCAACACCAGCCTGGACAGCACCCAGTCACCCCCTACACCCCAACCTTCCAGAGGCTCGAGAGAATGCAAGGAAGTCTCCTCCTTCCTTCTGCCTGGGGCTGTCCACCCAGTCCAGGCCAGCCTCCAAAGCCCCAGAAAGGAGGCTTAGCGTCCTCCCCGCACGCAGCGGTGCCTGGGAGCCTCTAGCAAAGCGAGCGACCCCACGTCCAGCCCACGCCTCGCTCCCGGCCACGCCACGCCCGCTCCACCTAAGGCACCTCGGTCTCCGGCAGCCTCCTCCATCTTCCAGCTCGCCGCCTGCAGTGACACCCCCCGGCCGCCAGGTGGACCCGGCGCGCAGCTTCCCTCACACGCCTCTCAAGTGAATCACCCCAAACTCGGTGAGCAGGGCCACCAGGAGGAAGCTCGCGTAGAAGAGGAGCAGGCAGCAGCCGTAGGTCTTGCTCAGCTGGAAGCACTGCAGTGGGACGGCCACCAGGGAACAGACGAGGCTGAGGCCCAGGGCGCCCGCCAAGACCCACACCAGCAGTCCGTCCGGCTCCAGCTGCGGAGGGGGAGAGGCTGGGTCAGCACCGCGGCCGTCGGTCAGCCAAACCGACGCCCCAGGGGCCAGCGAAGGCCTGCCCCGTGGATGGCTGGCCCCACCCGGACCGTCAGTGTTTGAAGCCGGCTAGTTTTGTGGGAGCAGAGCAAGGGCGACGGGCCGGGGACAGAAGGTCACCGGGGGGGAAAGCCCAGGTGCCTGGCAACAGACAAGTCCCTCCCCTCGCCCGCGCTGGCCCCGCTGGCCCCGCTGGCCACCAGGTTCGGACCGGGGCCCCGGCCCTCTCCTCCGCAGAGACAACAACACCCAGGCCTCCGTGGGAGGTCAGCTCCAGGCCCCGGTCAGCACCCAACCAGCCACGGCTGAGGCTGGCGTCAGGGCCAGCTGCCCGCAATGATGACCCTGCCCGGGGGCACGCCAAGCAATCGGCGAGCCCCCGACCCCGAAAGGGCACCCCTGGAAAGCTGCTGAATATGCTCCGATCTCCCCTAAAACTGCCACCCTTCAAGCCCTCCGGGTGGCCCCGCCTGGCTTGCTCAGTGGTTAGAGCATTGGCCTGTGGGCTCACGGATCCCAGGTTCCATTCGGGTCAAGGGCACGTACCTTGGTTGGCGGGCTTGATCCCGGGCTCCGGGCTGGGGGGCGGCGTGTGGGAGGCAACCAGTCGATGTGTCTCTCTCACATCATTTCTCTGGGTCTCCCCCTCCCATTCTCTTTTTAAAAAATCAATTGAAAAAAAATGTCCTCGGGGGAGGATTAACAAAAAAACAAACCAAAAAAACCCCCCCAGGACAGAAGACCCGTGTGCTCTCCGGCTCTCGCTCCCCACTTCCACCGGAAAGTGCGCCTGCGCCTTCCCTTTCCCCACCCCTTCCTCTTCCTCCCCCCACCCCACACCCCGCCTCCCTGCCAGGTGTGCCACCTTAACCTCCTCCCTCCCAAGCTTAAGGGCCCTTCCTTTACCTCTACAACCTGCTTCCTAAGCCTAATTCCTTTAAAAACATATTTTTGTTGATTTTGGAGAGGAAGGGAGAGGGGGAGAGAGAGAGAGAAACATCAATGATGAGAATCACTGATCGGCTGCCTCCTGCACGCCCCCTGCTATGGATTAAGCCTGCAACCTGCCCGGCATGTGTCCTGACCAGGAATCGAGTTGTGACCTACCTCCTGGGTCATGGAACGACACTCAATCCCTGAGCCACGCCAGCCGGGCCTAAGCCCATTTATTCTAGGGATTCTGCTGTCTCCGTGATTTACCACATCAATGATCTCCTACAGCAGAGGTGGGCAACCTCTTTGACTCGAGGGCCACCATGGGTTCTTACACTGGGCCGGAGGGCCAGAACAAGAGCAACCTGACCATGCTGGCACTCTGATCTTGGGCTGCTGGTGAAGGAGCGGAGGGGAGAGCAAGAGAACCCTCCGCTCTTTCGGCTCCTCGGGCCGGATAGAACAGCCGAATGGGCCAAATCCGGCCCGAGGGCCGTAGTTTGCCCACGGCTGTCCTACAGTTTGGGTCTCGCCTCTGAATTCTTTCCCGGCCAGAACCCGAGGACCGAGGCTGCTGAGCCCAGGTTTGCTGTGACCCTGCCAGCTGAACAGTCTGTCCTCATCCGTTAGGGCAGCCCTAGGGCTCGGGTTCAATACGCCGGACGTACACCGCGTGACGCTGAGGGTGCTCCGGCGGTCCAGAAAAGGAAGTGAAACTGCCCCCACCTCCCTTCTCTTCCTCCTAGACTTAGCGTGCGTCTAACACAGGCCGAGGGTCTAACACTCATCTTCGCAACCACCCGAGGGGCGCGTCACGGCCCACAGAGCAGGAGACCGGGTCATCCGTAGGCGACAGAGCCCTCGTGGACGTCCCCGCTCTTAACCCGCACCTGTCCTGCCCCCCCCACGGGGACACACATACACGCCCACGTCGGCGGGGACACACGGGCGGGGGCACAGGCACACAGACCTGTGCATCGAAGCCGAGAGCGGGCTCACACAGCAGTGCGTGTCGATGAGCAACCTGTATTTTGCTTTTTCCCCCCCAATTTCATTGTTGTTTTTAATCCTCACCTGAGGACAGTTCTTCCATTGATTTCTAGAGATCGTGGAAGGGAGAGAGGAGAGAAATGGAAGGGAGGGAGAAGAGAGAGAGAGAGGGAGAGAGGGATCGGTCGGTTGCCTCCTGCACAGCCCCCACCAAGGCTAGGAAACCTGCAACCGAGGTCCGAGCCCCTGACCAGGATGGAGCCCGAGAGAGACCCTTTGGTCACTGAGTCCCACCGGCCAGGCAGGCCCCGGCACTCCCACCCCCCAGTGCTCACCCCGGAGCCCGCCTGGCACCCTAAGGAACCGAGGGGCGCTTCCCGCACCAGAGCTGGTGGGACACGCGCACACTCCAGCAGGGGGCGGGCCGCCCCCTGGCCCCCTTCCCGCACCTGCCTGAGCCTCCTAAGGGAAGGAGTTCACCTCCGAGGAAGGCCGCTCTGCCAGCAGGGGGAGCAGCCATCGCTTCCCGCGTGGCTCTGGAGAGCCTGGCCCTCCTGCCGGCTCCTGGCTGGTCAGCAGCCACAGAGGCTCCTGGGGACTCAGAGCCAGGAGAAGGCGGGGCCGCTGCTCCCAACAGCCGCCTCAGCTCCCAGACACTCCCCGAGCTTCCACATGCTGAGCCCCGAAACCATGCTGAGCCTCTAAACCATCCCTGGGCCTTAGTCTCAGGACATTCCCGTGCTCCCACATGCTGAGCCCCGAAACCATCTGCAGGGCCCCATCCCGCCTGTCTCCATCCTTCCCCCCTCCCCCCTCCTTTGGTTTCCCAACGCCCAGCCCTGGGAACGGAGGTGCTGGCACAGGGGTGCCACCTGCTGCCGGCTCCGAGCGCTGTTTGTCCTGCGCAGCATTTTAGCTTTTTCTAAATGTTTTCATTGATCTTAGAGAGAGAGGAAAAGAGAAGGAGAGGACAGAGAGAGAAACATCAATGAGAGAAACATCACCCACCGGCTGCCTCCTGCTCATACACACACACACACACACACACACACACACACACACACCACTGGACAGGACCTCCTGGTTCATAGATGAACACTCAGCCGCCGAGTCACCCCAGCCAGGCCAGTATTTAAAAACAGCGAAAGTTCACCTAGGAACCCCGATTTCTTCTCTAGAAAGCCTGACTCCCCGGCCCCATGAGGCCCACTGAACAGCCCAGACGCTGCCGTCACCTGCCTGCCCGGCCAGCAGTACCTGACTGTCCCCCCTTAGGTTAAGGCAGCCGTGGGCAAACTACGGCCCGTTCCGCTGTTCTATCCGGCCCGCGGAGCCGAAAGAGCGGAGGGTTCTCTTGCTCTCCCCTCCGCTCCTTCACCAGCAGCCCAAGAGGAGAGTGCCAGCATGGTCAGGTTGCTTTTGTTCCGGCTCTCCGGTCCCGTTTAAGAACCCATTGTAGCCCTCGAGTCAAAAAGTTTGCCCACCCCTGGATTAAGGTGACCAGACATCCCAATTTTTAACCATTTGTCCCGAGTCCCTTGGCGTTTTAAAAAACGCTTTTAAAAGACGCGGGACAAATGGTTAAAAATCGGATGTCTGGTCACCTCACCTTAGATTTGAGTCCCTCAGGGGTCCTGCCCTCACCAGTCGGCAGGAAGCTTCCTCCAACACGCAGCCGCCGGCCGCCCTGGAATGCCCAGGTCAGGGGGTCTCTTGCAGCCCCTCCCTCGGGGGATTCCCGGATCCTCTCGGAGCGTGAGACCTTTGACCCTCCATGTGCTTCAGAACCTTCTCCAAATCTGCCGGCTCCCCATCCTAGGGCTCCTCCCCTGTCTCCGGCCCACCCCGTGTGGACACGCTGGGAGAGGCGCCGGCCTGGCCCTGACCTCACGGTGCTTCCCCGGGAAGTGAGGGGGGGCGGGGGGGTGGTATCATCAACCCCATTTCACAGGTGAGGGAGCTGAGGCTCAGAGGTGTCCTAACTCATCCAGAGTCAGAGCAAGAGGCTTAACAGGTGGACCTCCTGCCCCTTCCCCCCCAGCTACACCCTATCACTCCGGAATCTGGAAGGAATGCATCTCTTCCAGCCCCGCACGCAAAGCATTTTAAAGAGATTCTATCCGTCAGACTGGTCACGGGTTTAAGCTAGTCTCCTCCTCTCCCTGGCAGTGCGAAGAGCTCAGGTGTGAGTCACCTGCTATTCAGAGGAGGGGGGGAGGAGGGAGAGGGAGGAGGGGAGGAGGAAGAGGGAGGAGGGGAGGAGGGAGAAGGGAGGGGTAAGCAGGTCCGTGGCAGGAGGGTCTGGCCACTCACCTTCACCTCCGCGTGGCCCCTGGAGATCTGCAGCAGGCAGCCCAGGCCCACGCCCACCAGCACGTCTGCAACCGGGCTCAGGAAAGGTGCTGGGGCCACCCCGTACCCCGCCTCACAGCCACGGGCTTTCCCTCTGATCTACACCCCACCCCCGGCCCCCCACACCCTCCCCGATGCTGGGACCACCCCGTACCCCGCCACAGAGCCACAAGCTTTCTCTCTGATCTATACCCCACCCCCAACCCCCCACACCCTCCCCGAGAGACCTCAGCCAGGGTTGGCGCCTCTCGGAGGGTGAGGGTCCCGCGGGCACTTGCACGCGACCCCCCGAGGATGGAACGCGTGGCAGAGATGCTCGCACCTGGTGGGCACTCGGCAGATGGGGAAACTGAGGCCAGACCAGGTAAAGTGGGGGGCTGGGGACAGAGCACGGGTCAGGGCCACCTCTAGGGACTCCTCAGGGGACACTGCTCAGGCGGGGACCCCCCCCCTTCCCTCTCCAACCTGAGAGGTCAGAGCCGGGAGCAGTGGGAAGGCGGGGGCCCTGCAGGTACAGCCCGAGGCTGGGCATGCGCAGGCCCCAGGCCCGTGCCAGCGGCGCTGAGACTCCGGCCCCGAGAAGGATACTGAAAATGATGCCGCCGAAGCAGGCGGAGAAGGCCATCCGGGGGTAGCCCTGGCGGGCCAGCGTGAAATCCGAGAAGACATCTGCGTGGGGACGAGAGAAGGCTGGCGTGGCGAGCGGCTGCCCCAGCCCCCCGGCCACTCCCTCCTTCCTTCTCGCCCGCGGCCCCTCAGCCAGCAAACACGGATAAATGCCCCCCAGCTGGCTGGCTCCGAGAGGCCACAGCGCCCCGCCCTGTGAGACACAGTGTGAGCCTGCATTCCTTCACCCCCTCTTCTCAGCAGAGGCAACTTTGTGGGTGTGACATGCAACCTGAGTCCCATCCGCTGCTAGCATATTCAGTATCTCCATGCAAATTAGGTTATCTCCATGCAAATTAGGTATCTCCATGCAAATTAGGTGTCTCCATGCACATTAGGAAAAGGGGAGTGAGAGGAGACTTCAGCCCCCCAGCACCATCTTTGGTCACCACCTGGCCAGCCCGACTGGGCGGCTGCAGCTAGAGAACTGTGTGCGTGTGGATGTGCGAACACCTACACACGCCACACACATACACACACACATCCTGCCTGACTCTGGGGAGCCACGAGCGTCCATGCACGCGAGGAGAGCAGCCCTGGGCTTCTACAGAACCTCCTGGCTCAGGCCTCCCGATGCCCAGTGACGGTTCCTCCAAAAGGTCAGGGGGGCCGTGGCCGCTGGGGTTCAGTTGGTTGAGCGTCTTACCACATACCAAGGGGTCGCTGGTTCAATTCCCAGTCAGGGCACAAGCCCAGGTTGTGGGCTCCATCCCCAGTAGGGGGTGCGCAGGAGGCAGCCGATGGATGTTTCTCTCTCACTGATGTCTCTCTCATTGATGTTTCTCTCTCTCTCTCTCTCTCTCTCATCAATAAAAACACATTTAAAAATAAATAAAAGCGTCAGCGGCACTAAGCACACGCTGAGGGAAGTGCCCTGGACATCCCTGCCCACGTGCCACCCTGGCTGGGGGAGCAAAGGGCAGGGATGTGTGCTCACTCCCCCCCACCCCCGCCCCCCGCCCCCCGCGCCCCGTCACCTCCGATGCTGTTGCCCCAGGCCAGCAGCGTGAGCCCCAGCACGGTGTTGCTCAGCCGGAAGACCACGCCCAGGGACCGCAGGATGTTCACCACCTCCGTGGCCGCCGCGTTGATCCACAGGGCGCTGGTCAGGAAGCCCAGGAAGGCGAAGACCTGGGAGGGAACGGCGTGCGGGTGGGACCGAGGCCGCCCGCAGGGACCCGGCCTCGGCTCCTCATCGGTGAAACGGGCCATACCAGCACCCACCTCATGGGGTTGTCATGCGCATACAATGAGTTAACAGATGCACAGAAGCCAGAGCTGAGCACACAGTCAGTACTTAATAAAATGCTAGCTGAGCCGGGACCGGTGTGGCTCAGTGGATGGAGCCTCGGCCTGCGGACTGAGGGGTCCCAGGTTCGATTCCGGTCAAGGGCATGTGCCTTGGTTGCGGGCACATCCCCAGTGGGGGGTGTGCAGGAGGCAGCTGATCAGTGTTTCTCTCTCATCGATGTTTCTAACTCGCTATCCCTCTCTCTTTCTCTCTGTAAAAGATCAATAAAAAATTTATTTAAAAAAAATGTTAGCTGAAGATCGCTGTTTTGTGAAGAAGAAGTTCCCACAGCTTTCATCAGATTTCTACTCTACGGGCCAAATGCCATGGGTCGCCACAAAAAGAAGCTCGCAGCCCTGGCCGGTGTGGCTCAGTGGATAGAGCGCCGGCCTTTGGCCTGAAGGGTCCCAGGTTCAATTCCAGTCAGGGGCACATGCTGGGTTGCGGGTTCCATCCCCAGTAGGGAGCTGTGCAGGAGGCAGCCAATCAGTGATTCTCTCTCATCATTGATGGTTCTACTTCTCCCTCTCCCTCTTCTCCCTCTGAATTAAATAAAAATATATTTTTTTAAAAAGAAACCCCCACGAAACCGGTTTGGCTCAGTGGATAGAGCATCGGCCTGCGGACTGAAGGGTCCCGTGTTTGATTCCGGTCAAGGGCATGTACCTTGGTTGCGGGCACATCCCCAGTAGGGGGTGTGCAGGAGGCAGCTGGTCGATGTTTCTCTCTCATCAATGTTTCTGACTTTCTATCCTTCTCTCTTCCTCTCTGTAAAAAATCAATAAAATATATTTTTTTAAAAAAGAAAAGAAAAGAAACTCCCTGCGAGCAGGCCCTCCCCAATCCCCCAACCTTCACCCAGCCCCTCCCCTCTACTTCCTGTCTCTGTGGATCAGACGTGTCATAGACGTGGCCTCATTGACTTCTACAACGTGTGGTCCTGTGCGGCCACGTGGCCACTTAGCGCCATGTTTCCAAGGCCCATCCCCGCCAAGGCCTGTGTCAGACTTGGAAGACTGTGAGACACACCGGCTGAGAACCATGTCTCCACAGGAGCGATGAGCTGGGAGTCCCAGCCCCTTCGGTCAGTACATCCCCTCCGAGTTTCTAAAAGTGAGAACCACAATTTTGTTTTCGTCCATAAAAAATTGAAGTGTTGCCCAGCCGGCGAGGCTCAGGGGTTGAGCTTCCACCTATGAACCAGGAGGTCGCAGCTCGATTCCCCGTCAGGGCACACGCCCAGTGGCAGGCTCGACCCGCAGTAGGGGGCGTTTGCGTGCGGAGGCAGCGGACGGCCTTGGAGAAGGTCAACACATTGCGCCCATTTAACCCAGCAATTCCGCTCCTAAAAACACACCCAGGAGACACGAAAGCCTGGGTCCACACACATTTTCTTTTTTTCTTTTTTTAAAATATATTTTATTGATATTTTACAGAGAGGAAGGGAGAGAGAGCTAGAAACGTCAATGAGAGAGAAACATCGACCAGCTGCCTCCTGCACACCCCCTACTGGGGATGTGCCCGCAACCAAGATACATGCCCTTGACCAGAATTGAACCTGGGACCTTTCAGTCTGCAGACCGACGCTCTACCACTGAGCCAAACCGGTTTCGGCCACACACACATTATCATCAAGATGTTCACGGCGGCACTGTCTGCAATATCCCCAAATGCCCTTCACCAGGTGGATGGGCACACAAAATGTGCTACCGGCACGTCACAGAACATCACCCAGCCACAAAAGAGGCCGGTTTACTAATGCATGTTACGATGCAGACCATCTTTTTTTAAAAAAAATATATTTTATTGATATTTTACAGAGAGAGAGATAGAGAGCTAGAAACGTCGATGAGAGAGAAACATCGACCAGCTGCCTCTTACACACCCCTTCCCGGGGATGTTCCCGCAACCAATGTACATGCCCCCGACCGGAATCGAACCCGGGACCTTTCAGTCCACAGACCAACACTCTACCACTGAGCCAAACAGGTTTTGGCCAGACCATCTTTAAAAACATTTTGCTAAGAAGTGAAAGAAGCCAGCCACAAAAGACCACATGTTGTAGGATCCCATTTATATAAAATGCCCAGAATAGACAAATCTATGGAGACAGAAAGTGGATGGACAGTAGACAGGGAGGACGGAGGAAGAGGGGTGACAGGGTGTGACTGCTGGGTGTGGGCTGGCTTTTTGGGGTGATGAAAATGCCCTGAAGGTGATAGAGGTGATGACCATCCAACTCTATGAAGATAGTGGGCCTTTGGTTTTGTTTGTTTTTTAAAAAAATATATTTTATTGATTTTTTACAGCGAGGAAGGGAGAGGGATAGAGAGTTAGAAACATTGATGAGAGGGAGTCATCAATAAGCTGCCTCCTGCACACCCCCCATTGGGGATGTGCCCGCAACCAAGGTACATGCCCTTGACCGGAATCGAACCTGGGACCCTCCAGTCTGCAGGCCGACGCTCTATCCAATGAGCCAAACCGGTTTTGGCAATATAGTGGGCCTTTGAACAGTGCAGGGGTTGGGGGTGCTGACCCCGTGAAGACAAAAGCTCACGTCCAACGACAGCCGGCTCTCTGCATCCACGGAGTCCCAACTGTGGACGGGACTACAGGGACCCCTGAACAACATGGATTTGGACGGTGTGGGTCTGCTTTTAAGTTCAAGGGCCGACCGGGCTAAAAACCACTGAACTGTACCTTTCAAACAGGTGAATTTTTTAAAGTATATTTTATTGATTTTTTGCAGAGAGGAAGGGAGAGGGATAGAGAGTCAGAAACATTGATGAGAGAGAAGAAGCATTGATCTGCTGCCTCTTGTACACCCCCTACCGGGGATGTGCCCACAACCAAGGTACATGCCCTTGACCGGAATCGAACCTGGGACCCTTGAGTCCACAGGCCGATGCTCTATCCACTGAGCCAAACCGGTTTCGGCAAATAGGTGACTTTTATGGTACGGGAATTATATCTCGATAAAGTAAAGCTGTTATAAAGAGAGAGAGAGAGAGAGAGAGAGAGAGAGAGAGAGAGAGAGAGAACCTTGAAGAGGTTCAATAGCCCTCAAAAGTGGCTTTAAAGACCTGTCGTTGCAGAAAGTGACCTCAGGCCCAGCGACCCCACAGGCGCGGACAGGATGTCCGCCGGGAAGGCCTCACGCCCCTCTCCCCGCCTGGAGACCCGCCATCCTTACCCAGTGGAGCCTGGGCGGCTCGCTGTTGGACGTGGCAAAGAAGGTCACTGCTGCCACGGCCGTGCCCGCGATCACCACGACGCCCCAGACGGGGAAGAGGCCGCCTATCTCATAGACGCCGTCTGCAGAGGGGGAGGAGGGGGTGCTCTCCACGGCCCCGTGACGCCTCCTCCCGAGGCCCCCAGAACGACCGGGAAGTCGGGGGTGAGACCAGGACTGGGGAGGCACGGAGTAAGTGCCGCTGGGCGTCCGGGATTCTGGGGGACAGCGCGGCGCAGGGATGAGGGGAGGAGGGGATGAGGGGATGAGGGGAGGAGGGGAGGGGGGCTGCGGGCTGGCAGGGGGAGGGGAGGGGGACTCACAGGCTCCGGACTGCAGCGTCAGGACCAGGACCAGGGGGCTGACGGCCAGCTGCAGGCAGTTGAGGGGCCGCTTCCAGTTCCTGTCTTCCTTGTCGGGGTCCACCAGGGGGACGGTGAGGAGCAGCAGCAGCTCCACCGGCAGCTGCCGAGTCCGGGAAGCGGGAAGGGGTCACCGGGGGGCCTGTCTGGGCTGGCTGCACCCGGGCTCGTTTCTCAGGGATTTTTAAAAGTTTATTTACTTACTTTTATTTTATTAAGTTTTTATTTTATTTTTTAAAAATATTTTTATTGATTTCAGAGAGAGAGACAGAAACATCAGTGAAAGAGACCCGTTGATCGGCTGCCTCCTGTACACCCCGACCGGGAATCGAACCGTGACCTCCTGGGTCAGAGGTCAACGCTCAACCACGGAGCCACGCCGGCTGGGCTCGGCTTCTCAAGAACATGGCTGCTATTGCCGGGTCAGCCTCCCGCTGCTGCTGCATCACATTCTCACACACATACACACACACACCACACACACACACACACAGACACCCACACACACACACACACACACACAGACACATACACCACACACACACACACACACATACACACACCACACACACGAGACACACACACACCACACAGACACAGACACACACACACACACACACACACAGAGACACACACCTCACACACACACCACACAGAGACACACACACCACACAGAGACACACACACCACACAGAGACACACACACAACACACACAGACACACACACCACACATACATACACACACCACACACACACACCACACACACACACAGACACACACACACAACACACACAGACACACACACCACACATACATACACACACCACACACACACACCACACACACACACAGACATATACACACCATACACACACACCACACACACAGACACACACACCACACAGAGAGACACACACACACCTCACACACCACACAGACACACACACACACACACACACACACACACACACACCACACACACATACACACACACTCGGCTGCCCTGGGAACATGCAGACCTAGTCCCTCTGGCTCTGGGAGACGGAATTCTAAAAACCAGAGCTCCTGCCGAAATCGGTTTGGCTCAGTGGTAGAGCGTCGGCCTGTGGACTGAAGGGTCCCAGGTTCGATCCGGTCAAGGGCATGTACCTTGGTTGTGGGCACATCCCCCATGGGGGGTGTGCAGGAGGCAGCTGGTTGATGTTTCTCTCTCATCAACGTTTCTAGCTCTCTATCTCTCTCCCTTCCTCTCTGTAAAATATCAATAAAATATATATTTTTTAAATCAATAAAATATATATTTTAAAAATAAATATTTAAAAATAAAAGATGGCCAGCGTCAGCCAATGAGCTTCTGGGGCCACTTGTTACGCAGCCTCGTGCCGCAGTAACTTCCTGATACACCCGCGGCAGAGGAAGGATTATCACCGTCCCCCGCTGGCAGAGGAGGAAAGGGAGGTTCAGAGAGGTGACGTGGGGTGCGAATCTAGCTCCTCCGGTGCCACTGGGCCTGAGGAACCCCGACGGGGAAACACGGTGGAGGTTCCCGGTTCCTCCGGGAGAGAAGGGCCGTGAGTGTGGCCCCTGGCTTCTGGTCCGGGCAGGGAAGGCATGTGGCCACCAGCCTGGGCAGCCCTGCTCCCGTCCGGCCCTCGCGGGTCATGCCGCCCTTGGTGATTAGAAAACCTCTATCTCGCGCTCACTGGAACCCCCCGGGACCCAGTCTGCCACCCAGACCCAGGTCCCCGCCCTCACCCAGGCAGGAGGGGTCCCCTCCTCTCTCCCCCGCGTCCCTGGGGGACGGATCCCAGGGCAGGCCGTCAGCCACCCTCAGGACTCAGTTTCCCCACCAAGTCCCGGGTCATCTGCCTCCAGGAGGGCCCCAGCAGCGCTCGCTGAGGCAGAGACGGCGGAGGGGGGGCTCCCTCACGAAGCAGGCGCCCCCATCCGGGCCCCCCTCCTACCTTGAGCACCTTGAGGACCCTCCAGTAGGCCGGCTTGTTCCTCCACTTCCTGCAGTCCAGGGGGTTGAGGGCCTGGACCAGGATCTGGGCCGTGGACTCCTGGTAGAAAAGCAGCGGCTGGTACTCTTCCCCTGGGGTACAAGGGTACAAGGCGGGGGGAGGGGGGAGGAAGAGGAGGTGTCGGACTGGCTCGGCCTCCAGCAAAGCCTCCCCGCTCCCGCCAGTGCTCCCAGCCCGGCAGGAGGAAGCAGCAGGCAGGTGAACTGGCCCACAGCTCGGCCGGGTGTGGGGTGGGATTGGGGGGGGGAGGGAAGAAGGCAGGTTTGCAGCCTTGCTCCTGGGGTCTGGAACCCCCCCACCCAGCCCTGGCGCCCCCACCCAGCTGGCCCCGGGCCCCGGGCTCACGGTAGTCATAGCTGGCGGTGGTGGAAGACGCCCGATCCTCCTCCTCCTCGGAGTCCGAGAGCATCTCTGGGGGGAGAGGGGGGTGTGTCACCCCGGCCAGCGGCGCCCAGACCCTCCCCGCCCTGCCCAGAGCGGGCCCCTCGGGCAGCGGGGAGGGGGCCGAGCCAGCCCCTCTGGCATTCGGGTTTCTCAGCCCTCGCCATGCACGCTCAGGATTTTTCTTTTTTTTTTCTTTTTTAAATATATTTTATTGATATTTTTTTAAAGAGAGGAAGGGAGAGGGATAGAGAGCTAGAAACGTCGATGAGAGGGAAACATCGACCAGCCGCCTCCTGCACGCCCCCTACCGGGGATGTGCCCGCAACCAAGGTACATGCCCTTGACCGGAATCGAACCCGGGACCTTTCAGTCCGCAAACCGACGCTCTACCACTGAGCCAAACCGGTTTCGGCACGCTCAGGATTTCTCAGAGTGTGGAAGGCTAATGGCGGGCGTTTTCCAACGCAAAGGCCAGCGAGGGAGGCTTCCCAGCACCGGCGAGGGCACGAGGTGGGATTCCACAAAGCAGACAGAAAAAGCATGAAGAGACGCCGAAACCAGTGTGGCTCAGTGGCTAGAGCGTCGGCCTGCGGACTGAAGGGTCCCCGGGTTCGATTCTGGTCAAGGGCATGTACCTTGGATGCGGGCACATCCCCGGTAGGGGGTGTGCAGGAGGCAGCTGATCGATGTTTCTCTCTCATCACGGATGTTTCTCTCTCACTTTCCCTTCCACTCTGAAATCAAGAATATGTACATATTTTTAAAAATAAAATAAAATGGCCCTGGCCTATGTGGCTCAGTGGATAGAGCGTCGGCCTGCGGACTGAAGGGTCCCCGGGTTCGATTCCGGTCAAGGGCATGTACACTGGTTGCGGGCACATCCCCAGTAGGGGGTGTGCAGGAGGCAACTGGTTGATGGTTCTCTCTCATCGATGTTTCCATCTTCCTTCCTCTCTGTAAGAAATCAATAAAATATATTAGAAAAAAAGAAAAAGCACGAAGAGGAGATGGCCATGGCCATGGCCTCGGAGATGCCAGGCAGCCGCGGAGGGGGCGGGGGACATTGGGGGGGGGGGGGACACATGGCCTCCACGGGCCTCTCGTGGGGACCATCACAGACGCTCACCTGGAGTGGCCGGCATGGAGGCGGCCAGGGACCGCCGCCGCTGCCACCGGTAGATCCACGTGCAGAGAACCACCGTGGCCACGTAGAAGGCGTACAGGCCGAGGTACCCTGCGGCCGACCGGGGGCTCGTGTCACCAGGGGCGTCCTGGCCGCGGGCGGGGCCGGGAACAGGGCTGCCGGCTCCATCGCCGGTGCTTGTGGGGGTGGCTGGGGGCGGGCACCCTGCCCGGCGCCAGCAAATGGCGCATCCGCCCGCCTCCCCTGGCTCCCTGGCCCCACCATCCCTTCCTGCTCGCCCCGGGCCCGAACAACCCAACAATCCGGGCCCCAAGGCCCGACTCCGACTGCGGCCTCCCCCCCCCCCCAGGGGCTCCGCGTGGCGTCCTGCCCCCGGCAGCCGGCACCGCTGAGCTCCGCTGCCTGGGTGGCGGGCCTGGCAGCAGGTGGAAAGGCGGCGGGAGCGTGTGGGCATCCTCCTCACCCCGCCCGCCGTGGTGCCGGCTCTGGCAGGGCTGTGACCCTCCAGGACGGCTGCTCATGGGGGTGAGGGGGGGGCTCCAGCCCCCCCCTCATCCCCTGCCCCTGCGGGCGAGGGGGGAACGGCTCCCGTGTGTGTGGGGGGGGGGGGTGGGGGGGTGTCCCTGGATGCCTGTGCACCGCAAGCACCTGGTGGGTCTCCTCCGCCGCCCGCACACTGTCCCCCACCCCGGCCGCCGAGCCACGGGAGGGGCTGTGGGCGCTGCTGGTACCCTGTCCCCGCCGCCACCAGCATCTGGCTCAGCGGCGTGCTGACATGTGACACGGTGCGAGTCTGAGCACCGGTCCCGGCTCCGCCTGCCCCTCCGGCTCCCGGACCAGATGCCCCTTTTCTCCCTCGAACCCTCCCTGAGCGGGGCTCCCAGCACCTGGCCCCCGAGGAGCCCCGGGCCCTGCTGGCCACCCCGTCCCCTGCGCCTCCCGCCCCTCCGCCCGGCGGCGGCTCACCCAGGGCCCAGGCCAGCGTGACGCGGCCGCGGTAGAGGGCGGTGAAGGTCAGGAAGACGGCCGCCATGTAGAAGGCGATGTCCCGGAGGAAGGGTCTGGAGGCGGCCGTGAAGGGGCGCAGGAAGGCGATGCCGCCCGCCACCACGGTGGTCACCAGCACGCCGGCGCCTGGGGGGAGGCCGGCACGCTCAGCCCTGCCCGCCCCGCTGCCCGCCCTGCCGCCCCGGCCGCCGCCCGCCTACCGAACAGCGCCCCGAAGGCCAGGCCGGCCGTGTGCGGGTCCGAGAAGGCCACCAGGGCGCTGAAGATGTCGGGCGCGCCGTTGCCGAACGCCAGGAAGGTGACGCCATGGGGGAGCAGGTCAAGGAGGGTTCGTGCCAAAAGTGGGACGTCTGGCCACCTTACCCGGCCGGCCCAGGCCGTTCCTGGGGCTGCCACCCGGGTCCCCGCCGCCCCCCGCCCCCCGCCGGGGCGCAGGGCCCATGGAAGGATACTGCCACGTTGTGGGACAGCTTGAGCGTCGTGGAAATCGCCGACAAGTTAGGGCAGAAACTGCGGACCAAAAAGCAAATGGTGAGGACGCTCCAGGGAGGCCCCCCCCCGCACCCCCCCTGCCCCCAGACCTGGGGTCGAGCTCCCCAAGACCCCTGAGCCCAAGGCCAACTCACAACTTCTCGGCGGTGACTCCCAGGATCAGGAACAGGTAGAGCAGCCAGAGAGCCTGGGGGGGGCCGGAGAGGGCGGGGTTACGTCCAGCCTGGGCCTGGGGGGGGGGGACCCCCCTGCACCAGCTCCCTCCCCCTGCTCCCCGGGGCCTCACGTAAAGGGTGATGGCCAGAGGGAGGAGGCTGGGGGGGAAGTGGCAGAAGATGCCCTCCAGGTAGTCCAGGTAGCCGCCCTCGCTGCGGCAGTCGGGGTTGGTCCGGACGAAGTCGCAGCGGTCGGAAGCGTTCAGGCGGCACACGTCGCGACACTGCAGGAAGGAAGGAGGGGAGGGGCATCAGAGGTCCACAGGCCGCGAGGTGACCAGACCGGGCCCCCTAAACAGCGGAGGCTGACCTCCTTCAGCCTGCTTTCTCTTGCACACTGTAATCATTTTTTTTTTAAATATATATTTTATTGATTGTTTTTTTACAGAGAGGGATAGAGAGTTAAAAACATCAATGAGAGAGAAACATTGGTCAGCTGCCTCCTGCACACCCCCCTCTGGGACTGTGCCCCCGACCGGAATCGAACCTGGGACCCTTCAGTCCAGAAGCTGATGCTCTATCCACTGAGCCAAACCGGTTTCAGCAACACACTGTAATCTTTTAAAAATAAACTTGTGCTGAAACCGGTTTGGCTCAGTGGATAGAGCGTCGGCCTGTGGACTGAAAGGTCCCTGGTTTGATTCCAGTCGGGGGCACGCACCTTGGTTGCGGGCACATCCCCGGTGGGGATTGTTCAAGAGGCAGCTGGTCGATGTATCTCTCTCATCGACGTTTCTAACTCTCTATCCCTCTCAATTCATCTCTGTGTAAAATCAATAAAATATATTTTGAAAAAATAAATAAACGTGTGTTGGAAAGTAACACAAACAATCCATGAATACATGTTTGTTTCAAACAAAAACAATGAACAGGATGCAAAGATTTCTAGATTTCCCCTCCTTATCCCTGCCTTCTATGATCCCACCTCTCTCCAGAGACCCTGCCATGACCAGCTGGAAGCGCACCCTTGCAGACATTTCTCAGTTTGGAGACATCTGGAGGCACACCCCATGCTACAGTTTGTTTTGTGTTACAGAAACGGATCCATCCCAGCGGCTCTCTCTATGGAGCTCACCTGCGCCCTCCCCCCGTACCCCCCCCTCAGGTCCATTTTCCTTGCCCTCTCTTTCTCCTAAGCTCCAAGGGCCCTTCCTTTGCCTCTATAACTTGTTACCTGAGCCCGTTTCTTCCACAGATCTCTTCTACTTGTGACTTTCAAAATGAACATGCTCTTACAGTTTTGAGTCTTGGCTCTGAATTCTTTCTTAGACAGAACGCAAGTATAAAAAAAAAAAAAAAAAAAAAAAAAAAAAAAAAGGATACTAAAACAGGTTTGGCTCAGTGGATAGAGTGTTGGCCTGTGGACTGAAAGGTCCCGGGTTCGATTCCAGTCAAGGGCATGTACCTTGGTTGCGGGCACATCCCCAGTAGGGGGTGTGCAAGAGGCAGCTGATCGATGATTCTCTCTTATCGATGTTTCTAACTCTCTATCCCTCTCTCTTCTTCTCTGTAAAAAAAATCAATAAAATATATTTAAAAACAAAAACAACAAACAAACAACTTAAAGAGAGAGAGAGAGAGAGAGAGAGAGAGAGAGAGAGAGAGAGAGAAAGAAAGCACCCAAGATGGCGGCATAGGTAAACATCTACACTGCTGCCTTGCACAACAATTTCAAAACTACAACTAACAGACAACACAGACATCATCCAGAACCACAGGAAGGCTGGCTGAGTGGAAATTCCACAACCAGAAGGAAAGAGAAAAGCACGCTGAGACTTACAGGAGCTGTGGGAGGCAGAGGTACGGAGATGCACCTGGGGAGAGGGCTGGCAACTGAGTACGCGACAGGCTCTCTCAATCAGGAGGGAGACAAAGTTCCCAACTGCTCTGAGCTCCAGTTCCGGGCGAGACTCTGGGGTCCCAGACTCACACGGGAAGAAACTGGACTGTCTGGTAGTGGGCGAAACTCGAGGGAGGCTTTCTCTCTGAGGTGCTTGCTGTGATTACCGCGGGACACTGAGACCCTGGGGCCTCTTAGGGCCGGACTGACGGGAAGCCATTGCTGTTTGCTCCGCCCTAAGACTCCGCCCCATCCAAACTGTGTACAGAGGCTTTTGCATATGAATGGCCTGGTCCTTTGAATTCTAAAAATACTTAACAAACTGCCGCTGGGTCAGTGAGACCCAGGACATCCAAAAGAAGGCCCAAGGCCCCACAGCAGCTTGCATTGCTTCACAGCGGGGCCTCCTCTGGGCACCTCCAAAACCCAAACAAAGAAGAGGAACCTGCAGATCTCTCTATAGCTCCTGCTGGGTGGCCTCAGGCAGATGCTAAATTAGCACCTCCTTGGAGATCCAAGAGCCAGTGTACCCAGGGGTCAGAGTAGGACCATCCAGATTACAACTCCTCAGATCCATAAGGGACACACTCAGGGGGCAGACTCAGTGAGCACCAAAGCCCCTATGAAGCAAGTCTTGTCTCATAAGGGTGTCGCCAGCACAGCAGTTCTTCCATTATAGACACAGCTGATTCTCACAGCCAATTGGCCTAGAGGCCAGTTCCTCCTCTTAGTATACCAACAACAATCAAGGCTTAACTACAACAAGACTGTGCACACAGCCCACAAAGGGGTGCACCAAGAGTGTCCAACTCAGGTAACTGGGGAGGCTGAGCCACTGGGCCTTATAGGACACCTAGCACACAAAGCCACTCTATCAACTCAGGGAAGCAGCCAAGATGCGGAGACAAAGAAACAGGTCACAAATGAAAGAAATGGAGGAAAGCAAACAATTAGATAGAGAGTTCAAAACCTCGGTTATAAAGTTTTTTTAAGAATTTTATAGGGAAGGTCGATAAATTTAGCAAGACCCTTGAGGATATGAAAAAGGACCAACTAGAAATTAAGCATAACCACTGGCCCGTTAGCTCAGTTGGTTAGAGCGTAGTACTAACAGAAATTAAGCATATTATGACTGAAATAAAAAATAATATACAGAGATCCAACAGCAGACTAAAGGATCACAAGAATCAAGTCAAAAATTTGAAATACAAAGAAGCAAAAAACACCCAACCAGAAAAGCAAAAAGCAAAAAGATCCAAAAATATGAAGATATTGTAAGGAGCCTCTGGGACAACTTCAAGCATACCAACATCCAAATTATGGGGGTTCCAGAAGAAGAGAGAGAGCAAGATACCAAAAACATATTGGAAGAAATAATGACAGAAAACTTTTCCCACCTGGTGAAAGAATTAGACTTACAAGTCCAGGAAGCACACAGAACCCCAAACAAGAGGAATCCAAAGAAGACCCCAAGACACATCATAATTAAAATGCCAAGAGCAAAAGACAAAGAGAGAATATTAAAAGCAGCAAGAGAAAAACAGTTAGTTACCTACAAGGGAGCACCCATACGACTGTCAGCTGATTTCTCAACAGAAACTATGCAGGCCAGACGGGAGTGGCAAGAAATATTCAAAGTGATGAACAGCAAGAACCTACAACCAAGATTACTCTACCCAGCAAAGCTATCATTCCGAATTGAAGGACAGATAAAGAGCTTCACTGACAAGAAATAGCTAAAGGAGTTCATCACCGCCAAACCAGTATTACATGAAATGCTGAAAGGTATCCTTTAAGAAGAGGAAAAAGAAATAAAGGTAAAGATAAAAATCATGAACAACATTACCACCATTTGTCCACCATCCAGAACCGAAATATCATTGCTGCTATATACACATAAGGAACTGTTTGACATTGAAATTGGGTCTCAAAAGAACTGTTGGCCCAGAAAGAAACTCATTACAGACTGATTCATTTGCCTCTCAGCGTAACCATTATTGCTTGTCTCATTTTCAATTCTTATAAGTATATTTCCAGTAGGACATGATCTCACTCATCTAGGGGAAATGATGAACAACATAGACAGATGAACAAAAACAGACCCAGAGATAAGGAGCCATGGATCAGACTGTTGGACCTCAGAGGGAGGGTGGGGATAAAAGGGAGAGATCAACCAAAGGACTTGTGTGCATACATATGAGCCTAACCAGTGGTCAAGGACAATAGGGGGGTGGGAGCATGCATGGGGAGGGGTGGGGGGGGGTGGGAATGTGGGAATGAGGACAGATATGTGATACCTTAATCAATAAAGAAATTTTTAAAAATGATGGACAACAAGTACATATCCATCAACAAGTGAATCTAAAAATCCAGTGAATAAAAAATCTGATGAACAGAATAACCTGGTGAATATAACAGAATCAGGGGCATAGAAAGGGAGTGGACTGACAATTCTCAGGAGGAAAGGGGTGTGGGGGTTGCAGGAAGAGATTGGACAAAAATTGTACACCTATGGATGAGGACAGTGGGTGGGGGGTGGGGCAGAGGGTGGGGTGGGAACCGGATGGAGGGGAGCTATGGGGGGAGGAAGGAAGAGGAACAATTGTAATAATCTGAACAATAAATATTTATTTAAAAAGGAAAGAAAAATAAACAGACCCACCCTAAATCTCTTCTTCCTGGGATTTGCCTTTACCACTTCACATATGTGCCCTATCCATATAAGAAAAGGCTAATATGCAAATTGTCCCCATGGGCAGGAGTTTGACCCACAGGGTTAGACGTGCGCGGACCACCAGGGGGCGGCATGGAGCATGGTGGGTGTCAGCGATGTGGCGCTGGCAGCGGGCAGCAGTGGAGGCAGACCACGGCGGGATGGTGGAGCAGGTGAGTGGGCAGCGCCAGGCCAAGGAGGGTGGGAAGGGAGAACCGGCGGGCAGCCGGCAGCCAGAAGCCACTAGGGATCCCACCGGTGCACAAAATTCGTGCACTGGGCCTCCAGTACTGCCATATACGGGTACACAATGATGGAGAGGGTGACAAAAGCCAAAACATCCTGAGGGATTTCTAGATGCCAGGAAAAGTGCCCAGAGCTTAAATGCATCTCAGTGAATCTGCACTACAGCCTCGCGCGGAAGGCACAGTCATCCGGCCCACAGACAGATCAGGAGACTGAGGCAGGGTCCCGGTCCCACTCCGAGGCACGGTCGGGGCTGGAACCCAGCCATGTGAGGCCCTAGAAACCCTATTCCCACCACCACAGCCCCTGCCTCCACGCAGTTCTTTTTCTGTTTTGTTTTGTGAATCCTCACCTGAGGATATTTTCCCAAGGATTTTTAGAGGGAGTGGAAGGGAGCCGGGGAGAGAGAGAGAAACATTGATGGGAGAGAGAAAGACACTGATTGGTTGCCCGTAGCACATGCCCAGGGGCCAGGATCGTGCCTCCAACCGAGGTACGTGCCCTTGACTGGAATAGAACCCCGGGACCCTTTGGTCTGTGGGCTGACGCTCTATCCACTGAGCCACACTCTTGTCTTTTTAACAGCACTGTAATATTTCACACTATGAATGGTACACAGTGGAGACAAGAGTTCCCTACTGGTGGGCATCTGGGTGTGTCTAATTTCCCAATAACATTAACAATGAACTTCTTCACATGTGACTCGCCCGGCACACGTGAGACTATTTTGTCGGAGAGAATTCCAGAAGTGAAAGTGCTGAGTCAGAGCTGACCCGAGCCTGGGTTCCTCCGGAGGCAACCAGAGACCAGAAGTGGCAGACACACCTCATCTTCGGGCGCGTCGCAGATCTGCGTTTATCACCGGGGTGTCTGCGGCAGCCCTGCGTCCAGCAAGTCTAGTGTGCCGTTTTCCCACGAGTTCCAACCCTGATCTGGCCCCTTCCCCCGTGGCCGACGTGCCCTCGGGGGCCCGTGTCCGCTTCTCTAGCGCGGAGACAGTCATACGCGGGCCAGGGGCTTTGGGAGGGTTTGGTGAGCCTGGCACAGTGCTCTTGGCAAGTCAGAGATAATCTCACACAAACTACAGCCCACCCCCGTTCCCCCCCTGCACCAGACTGGCACACCCCAGGAGGCGGCCGTGGATGTTACAGCCACCGTAACCACAGATGGCTTTCCCCACCGGCACAATGGCCTAATTGCCCGCTCGCCGGCCTCAGGGGGTGAGCACGGAAGCACTTAGCAGCCCCATAAAGTGGGTGCAGGCGCGCTAGGCCGTTGGTACGCGTGGGGAGGAGGGTTACCTCATCCTCCGCTGACGAAAATACAAGGCATTCAGCCCTGTAGCTGGAAGGGACTGGGGTGGGGGGAGGGCAGTAGAGGGGAGGGCATTATAGCCGACCCTGCCTTTAGCCATTCACCCTGATCCACCAGGAGGTCTCCACCCTTCACAGACCTCAGAACGGAACGATGCCAGTTCTCATCGGCCCACACTCTCCCTGCTTGCCTCTCACCCTAGGGACCCATTGCTTCTTACTCCGTGCATCCGAGTCCATCCATGTCACCGCCATCCGCCCAGGGGCTGAGGTCAGGGACCTAGAGCCATCCTTGACTCCTCTTTTTCTCCCACCCCTACGCCCTCCAGCTGATCCATCTCTCTGAGCGTGCCTACGACGTTTATCCCAAATCCCACCAAATCTCACCGCTTCTTTCCTATCTCCCGGCCCCACCATTGCTCATCTGGACAGCTGCAGAGGCCTCCCCTCCCCACGGTGCCATCACTCTCACCCCTCTCAACTCATTCTCCCCAGAGAAGCCAGAGCTTCCCTTGGGAAAAAAAAAAAAAAAAAAGAAATAAACCGGATTTTGACCTACCTCTGCTTCAAACCCTCCATTGGCTCTTCACTCTCATAAGACAAACCTAACCTCCTGGCCCCAGCAGGTAAGGCCTTTTGTAATCTGACCACCAGGACCTCTCCATCCTTGTCGGTTAACTCCCTTCCCCTCGCTCTGCTCCAGCCATTCTGGGCCCCTCACTCCTACAGGAACACGCTAAGCTTGCTTTTGGCATCAGGACCTTTGTGCTGGCTCCTCTCTCCTGCCCAGAATGCTCTGCCCCCCGAGGGCTGCACAAGAGGCTTCTTTTCCTCAGTCAGGGCTTGGCTCCCAGAAGCCATCTGTGACCTCCCAATCGGAAACAGCTGGAGACAGGCCCTCCCCCTTACAGCCCCGCCTCCCCAATAGCACTTAATCCTATTTGCAGCATCTTACCACCCAAAGCTTACATATATATATTTGTATTGATTTCAGAGAGGAAGGGAGAGGGAGAGAGAAACATCAACGATGAGAATCACTGATCAGCCGCCTCCTGCAGGCCCCGATGGGGGAACCAGCTGTAATGAGGGGTATAGGCCCCCTGACTTAGAATCGAACCCTGGACCCTTTGACACCGTATCCCCTGAGCCAAGCCGGCGAGGGCACCTGTTTACTTCCGTCTCTGACCTCCCAGGAGACTGTTCGCTCCAGGGAGGCAGGGATTTCTCTCTCTGTGGTTCCCTGGTACATTCCAGGCGTCAGCTGGGTGCCTGCCCCATCGGAGATGCCCCACAAATACTTGTTGACGGGACGAATTCACCCCTTCCCGATGCCAGCATCCCGCCTGGATACTCACATCTACCACGGGGGTCTGGTTCACCACGCCAGAGGCTGGAAACGGGGGGCCGGTGTGCGCCCCGGCGGACAGGCCCCGGGCCCCGGACACTCTCTCCACCGCCAGCAGCACACAGAGCCAGCACAGCGCCTGGTGCCCATTCTGTCGTCCGCCGGCCATCAGCCCCCACGGGGCCTGGCCCTCACCCGTCTGCGGTGCTTCGGTTTCCAATGGCTGGCAGCTCCAGCCGCTGCGGGTTGGGGGCGAGAAGGAGGGACAGTGTCACTGAAGACCCCAAGACCCAGCAGGTGGGACCTGAAACCTTTTTCAACCGAGGAGCTGCCCTCCTCCCCCCTTACCCAAAGAAAAACCAATGTAGAACCTCAGGAGCACCGAAGACCTCATTGCACCCCCCAGCTCGCCTGGAGGGGGTGCTGTCAGTGCCCCCATTCTACAGAGGAGCCACCTGGAGCCGGAGCCAGTGACCCCCTCCTCCTCCTAGGTCTCAGGACACCCCGGGAGCAGTCCAGGCCCCCGGCCCTTTTACAGAGGAGGGGCTCAGAGAGGTTCCTCCAGCCGCCCCAGGGCACACAGCAGGGAGGTCACAAGGCCAACGCTACTGGAGGCCCAGAGGGAAGGGAAGGGCTCAGTCACAGCCTGCGAGCACATTCCGGCTGGACTCGGCCTCTTCCCTCCACGTCCGGGCAAAAAAAACGGACTTCATTTTTCTTCCTAAGCAACACTAGGGCCGAAACCGGTTTGGCTCAGTGGTAGAGCGTCGGTCTGCGGACCGAGAGGTCCCGGGTTCGATTCCCGTCAAGGGCATGTACCTTGGTTGTGGGCACATCCCCGGTAGGGGGGCGTGCAAGAGGCGGCGGGTCGATGTTTCTCTCTCATCGATGTTTCTAGCTCTCTATCTCTCTCCCTTCCTCTCTGTGAAATATCAATAAAATATATTTTTTTTAAAAAAAAGAAAAGAAACACTAGGGGTGGTGGGGGGGAGGCCCCCCTGGCACGCTCATCTCCTCCCCTGGGCTCCCCCACTCGTCCTTAGAGGAGGCACGTTTGATTTTTGCAAGAAAAACACCGCCCAGAACACAACTGTTGTGTTTGTGTTTTTTTTGTAATCCTCTCCGCACAGGCGTTTGTTTCTCAACGTCCTGGCCCTGGCCGGGGCGGGAGGAGGCCGGAGGCAGAGGGAGGGAGGGAGGGAGAAGGGGCAGCAGCGGCCCGCCGGGCACCTGGCCTCACCTGCGGGCGCCGACCTCCCCTGTGGTCCTCGGCGTCCCTCGTGGGCCGACTTGGAAGCGCTGCTGACCCGCAACCAGAGCCTCCAGAGGTCCAATCCGGGGGCGTGGGGGGCGCCCCACTTCCAACCTCCGAGCCTCCGATCCGCCGGTAAAGTGGAGACGAATGCTGGGCGCCTCCGAGGGTACCACGGGGAGGGGTTCGACCGGTGCTCGCGCCTTCGGTGCCCCCGACGTGGCGATCGGCACGCGCCTCCCGGCTCCCGGCCCCGGGTTCGTGGGCTCAGTCCCAGACGGGCATTGACGGGGCGCCTCCTCGGAGGTTCTGCAAACCCGAGGGCGAGGCGCGGGGCCAGGAAACCGGGGCCGCGACCACCCCAAAGCGGCCGCGCTTTGCAGACACGGGATTCCGAGACCCTCCGGCCCGGGCTGCTCCCCGAGCCCGGCCCGGGCCGCTGGGAAGTTGAACTCGGAGCGCCGGCGGGCAGGCGCGGGCTCCTCTGGCCTCGTGCGGGGCCTCGGACCCGCAACCTCCGGACGTCGACTTCGCGGGGGGCCAACCGCACGGCCTCCCCAGTCCCCGCCCGCCGACCCGCGCCCCGACCCCGCCCGCCCCGGCGCCCGTGTCCGTCCGGGCCGGTCCCGGAGCTGGCCCCGGGCTCGCCTCCCTCGCGCCCCGCCCCTCGCCCCGCCCCGCCCCGCCCCGGACACGCCCCCTAGAGCTCGCCCCGCCCCCGCCCTTAAAGGCGCAGGCTCCCCGGGAGGGCCTGAGGGTCTAACACAGTCTCACTCGCCGCCCTCTGCGGAGCCCCCCGCCCGTAGGTTCTGCTTTCGCCGCTAAAGCAGAAGTGAGCTGAAACCAGAGGGGCGCAGGCAGCAGCAGTCCGGAGAGGGGAAGTTGCTAAAAGGTGAAGCTAAAGGGTTCTATTCCGGAGGGACGGGTAGGCAAGGCATGCTTCTGATCGTGGATGGTGATAAGGAGTATTGGAGATGGTCCCAGGTGGGAGGGCCCGGCCCCACCCCGCCCCACCCCGCCCTACCCACAAACATTCCCGCTGTCCCGCCTGAAATGCCTCTATTTGAGAAAACCCCTAATTGGGTTGAGCATTTGTGGCTTTTTGTTGTTGTTGTGATCCTCAATTTTTCCCCATTGGTTTTTAGAGAGAGTGGAAGGAAGGGAGTGGAGAGAGAGAGAGAGAGAGATTGCTTCTCCAGGAATCGATCCTGCAACCCAGGGATGTGCTCTTGACCTTGAATTGAACCCCAACCCTTCTATGCTCCAGTGGTTAGAATCTAACCACTCAGTACCACCGCCAAGGGCTAGTAGCATAGCTTTTGAGAGAGGAGGGCAGCCTACCTGCTGTGGCTCAGCGGACTGAGCATCATTCCAAGCACCAAGAGGTCACTGGTTCAATTCCAGGTCAGGGCACATGCCTGGGTTGCAGGCTTGATTCCAAGGAGGGGGTGTGTAGGAGGCAGTTCATCAATGTGTCTTTCTCTCTTTTCCTCTCTCTAAAATCAATTTTTAAAAATATTAAAAATAGAAAGAGAGAGAGAATAGATCAAGACAGGGGAATTGGTGAGCTGCTTGTCCCAGCCTCCTGGGGAAGTTCTGTCATTTCTGTCTTCCTGCCACTGGCCTGCGGAGAGCCGGGGACTGGGACAGGGGTGATGTGGCTGGGAGCCAGCGTCTCCTCCCGGGAGCTCCTCCAGCCCCACACCCACGTCCGCAGTTGGCACACAGCTCATCCCACCACCTGTAGGTCTGCCCGCTTCCTCAGCACCTGCGGGACTGAGGCCCAGCTCTGAGCCCGGCATCTGAGGCCCTCACCTTCCAGCCCTGGGGCCCCTCTCTCACTTCCACTTTCACCCCCACCAACACCCCCTCCTGCTCCCCCTTCTCCGAACACCCTGCTCCTTACCCAGGGCCACACCGCTGCTCCTTCTGAGTCCCCTGCCTGGGGCCAGCCCTTCCCTTCTCCCCCGCCAGACCTCATGTGGTCTCCCACCCCCTCCCTGCCCTCCTCCGCCCCTGAGGTGTCTCACCTTGAGAGAGAGTACGTGACATGTTTGGAAAAGCAGAGTCTCGGGGTTCTGGGTGGCCTTCGGTAACATTTAGACTCTCTGAGCCTCAGTTTCCCTCCCTGTCAAATGGGGTGACAGTAGTGTCTATCTCATGGGGCCCTCACATGATGAAACAACACTGGATCAAGCCCAAGCCCCATGCTTGGTACTGAGCAAACATCCCTTCACTGGAAGGCATTGTGTTATTGGTTTGTTTGTTTGTTTATTTATTTATTTTTAATATATCTTGATTGAATTCAGAGAGGAAGGCAAGAGAGAGAGAGAGAGAGAAACATCGATGATGAAAGAGAATCACCGATCGGCTGCCTCCTGCACGCCCCACACTGGGGACTGAGCCCACAAACCAGGCATGTGCCCTCACCGGGAATTGAACCGTGACCTCCTGGTTCATGGGTCGATGCTCAACCACTGAGCCACACCAGCTGGGGCAGAAGGCATGGCTGTTGCTATTATTCCACCGATCCTACAGTGACTTACCTGCCTGTGTCCCCCACCACCTCGCAGCCCCTCGTGGCGAGGGGCAGGGCCCGCTGGTCCCGTGTCCAGGCCACGGGCACACGGGCTCTCGCCGCTAGTGTCCGTGTGTGTGTGGCCGTAACAGCCTGCACCAGAGCCACCTGCGGCCTGAGGCAGGGGCTCCGGGTGGCTGAGTTTGGAGCCGAAGTCCTTCCTCCCGAGGGGGCCCGGCCAGGGTGAGGACTTGATGTCACCGTCCCGGGTCAGCCGGGCAGCCAGGCCACTGAGGAAAAGAACCGCTGGACACCGAGCAGGGAGAGAAATGTGGTCTGGAGCACAGCCCCGGGGCGCCTCTGCTCGGACGGACAGGATCGGTGTTAGGGCCTCTTTCCATCTGGCGGAGGCCATTCGACATCACGGGAGCAGCCTCGGCAGTCACTGAGACGCAGGTTCAAATCCTAGCTCTGCCCTTTGCTCGCCGCTTGGCCTCGGACAAGGCCTCTCGTCTTTGGAGCGTCCTCTGGAAAGTGGGGCTAATGACGACACCTACCGGGCATTCCTAGGACTGAGGTCGGGACGCGCAGAGCTTACATACGCAGAGCCCAGAGCCCGGGGCCTGGTATGTGTAAAAGCTGGGTGAACGGGAGCTGGAAGGAGTCCCCTTCACCCCCGTGGTCCGGCATCACCCAGAAATGAGGCCAGCGCGCCTGACACTGAGTGCTCCGTGCAGGAGGCCCGGGCGGGGGCGGCGGCTCCCAAGTACCTGGGGGGGGGGGGGGGAGCGTGAGCGGAAGCAGTCAGGATCGAGGGGGAACTTGGAAGAGGAAAGAAGAGAATCAGGACTTTCAGTCCTTAGCCCACGAGGCACAGAGATGGGGAGGTTCCTCCAGGTGCCCACGTCTCCCCTGCATCAATGCCAGTGCCCCCCTGGGCCCAGCAGCCCTGAGCACACTCACGTGGCCCTTGAACTCCGCAGGGGCAGGCTGCTTCCCAAGGCAGCCCGATTGCCGGGGGACGTACCAATGGCGAGGAAGTGTTTTATTTTATTTTATTTTATTTTAATGTATTGATTTTAGAGAGAGGGAGAGGGAGAGGGCGTGAAGCACTGATTTGTTGTCCCGTTTATGTATGCATTCATTGGTTGCTTCTTTCTTTCTTTCTTTTTTAAAATATATTTTTATTGATTTTTTTTTTACAGAGAGGAAGGGAGAAGGGATAGAGAGCTAGAAACATTGATGAGAGAGAGTCATCGATGAGCTGCCTCTTGCACACCCCCCACTGGGGACATGCCTGCAAACCAAGGCACTTGCCGTTGACCGGAATTGAACCCGGGACCCTTCAGTCCGCAGGCCAACGCTCTATCCACTGAGCCACACCGGTTTCGGCCCTTGGTTGCTTCTTGTATGGGCCCCGACCAGGGAATGAACCTGCAACCTTGGCGTGTTGGGGTGGTGCTCTGACCAACTGAGCTAGCTGGTCAGGGCACACGGAAGTGTTTCCATTAGAACTGCCAGGAGGAGTCTCCAGGGGGCTGATCCTTCTAGAAAGTGACGTGGCAATTGGTACACGTCGATCTTAAGAACCGCAAAAGCACGCGTGCCTTCTGCGCCTCCGGTGCCGCTCCCCAAGCTTTCCCGAGAGAGAGATTTGGGCGGTGCTCTAATCACAGGAATGCTTACTACGGGGACACGCACGACTGGGCAGCCGTTGAAAACATTCTAGGTATCCAGTAATGGCTTTGCTACAGTTGCCATGGACACCGTTGTTAAATCCGTCTTAGTAAGACTCTTAGAGCACTTCCCTTTGGGGTCCCCCCACATGTCGTGCTAAGAATTGGGTTTTTGGACCAGCCAGACCCAGGCCTGCAACTTGAGTTTGTCCCTGGGGGGTCACCACTCTGCTCAACTCTGGTTTTCTGTCTTTACAATGGAGTTAAGTTCCATGGGTCGCTCAGCGTAGCCGTGAAGATGGAATGAGGAAATGCTGGTCAGGTGGAAGTCAGATGTCTTATCTACAACACAGGATTGCACAGGGGTCACAGGAAGCACACCCAGGTGACTGGCCGCACCTGAGCCGCAGTGATGACCCCAGGGGGTCACATGACCTATGTCGGGCGGGTCAAAGGTTGAGCACTGGGGCGGTGCTGTCACCGCAAGGGGGCTGCCCAGTGCTGACAGGCCGCCTCTGAGCCAGACCTGGTGCTGTCTGCCTGGGATCCCTGTTCTCTCCACCTGGCCAGCTGGGGTGGGGGGCCTTAAAAACTGACTGTGATGCCCTGGCTGGTTTGACTCAGCGGATGGAGCATTGGCCTGGGGACTGAGGGGTCCTGGGTTCGATTCTGGTCAGGGGCACATGCCCTGGTTGTGGGCTCGATCCCCAATGAAGGGCATGCAAGAGGCAGCCTATAAACGGTTCTTTCTCATCATTAATGTTTCTGTCTGTCTCTCTCCCTTCCTCTCTAAAATCAATTTATATATATATATATATATATATATATATATATCCTATCTAATAAAGACAGAATATGCAAATTGATCATAACTCCTTGACAAAGATGGCGGCACCCACAGTCAATAAGGAGGGAATATGCAAATTGACACAACAAGTAGAGAGGTGGAAGGCTGCTCCGGGCCAGAGCAAAGGCGGTGCTGGCAGCCAGGTGAAGGAAGACCTATTTTTGCACGAATATTTGTGCATCGGGCCTCTAGTATATAAATAAACTGACTGTCATATGGTGGTACCTGTTTCAACATACATTTACACGGCGAAAAGATGACCACAAGCAAGTTAATTTACATATCATTACCTCACATGGTCGTTTTTTGGAGTGTGGTGAGAATACTTCGGATCAACTCGCAACAAATTTTAAGCATACAGTGCCATTAACTATGGGCATCGTGTTGTCCATTAGGTCTCCAGAACGCATTCGTTTTGCACAACTGAAACCGTTTCCCCTCCCCTCAGCCCCTGGAAATCACCACTCTGCTCTCTGCTTCTATGAGCTTGGCGATGTAGATTCCACAGGTAAGTGAGACCACACAGTATTTGTTCCTCTGCGTCTGGCTGGGTCACTTAGCACAGTGTCCTCCCGGTTCATCCATGCTGTCACGAATGGCAGGATTTCATTCTTTTTAAAAAATCTATATTTTATTGATTTTTTACAGAGAGGGATAGAGAGTTAGAAACATTGATGAGAGAGAAACATCGACCAGCTGCCTCCTGCACACTCCCTACTGGGGATGTGCCCGCAACCAAGGCACATGCCCTTGACCGGAATCAAACCTGGGACCCTTCAGTCCGCAGGCCGACACTCTATTCACTGAGCCAAACTGGTCAGGGCAGGATTTCCTTCTTTTTATTTTATTTTATGTTATTTTATTTTAAAGCATATTTTATTGATTTTTTTACAGAGAGGAAGAGAGAGGGACAGAGTCAGAAACATCAATGAGAGAGAATCATCCATCAGCTGCCTCCTGCACACCCCCTACTGGGGATATGCCCGCAACCAAGGTACATGCCCCTGACCGGAATCAAACCTGGGACCTTTCAGTCCGAAGGCCGATGCTCTATCCCAGGGGTGGGCAAACTTTTAGACTCGAGGGCCACATGGGTTCTTACACTGGACCGGAGGGCCGGAACAAAAGCAACCTGACCATGCTGGCACTCTCATCTTGGGCTGCTGGTGAAGGAGCGGAGGGGAGAGCAAGAGAACCCTCCGCTCTTTCGGCTCCGCGGGCCGGATAGAACAGCTGAACGGGCCGGATCCGGCCCACGGGCCGTAGTTTGCCCACGGCTGCACTATCCACTGAGCAAAACTGGTTTAGGCAGGATTTCCTTCTTTTTAAAGAATGAAAAGGCTGAATAATATTTCATTGCATATATGTGCCTCATTTTCTTTATCCATTCATTCTTCAGTGGGCATTTAGGTTTTGCTATACCTTACCTATCGTGGGTACTACTGTGAGGGGAGGGCAGATGTTCAATGAGATCCTGTTCTTATTTCCTTTGGATGTGGACCTAGAAGTGGAATCGCTGCAGCCCATGGCAGTTCTACTCTGAATTTTCTGAGGACCCTCCGTCCTGGTCTCCAGAGTGGCCACACCACGTCACTTTCCCACCAACAGTGCACAGGGGTCACCTTGTCTCCTCACCCTGGCCGCGCTTACCTTTGCTTTCTGGATAACAGCAACCCCAACAGGTGTGGGAGGATAGCTCAAGGTGCTCATTAGCATTTCTGGAAAGGGTGCGGCATTGGATGTGGGCTGCCTGGCTGGCCACTGCCACCAGCTGGTTGTAGGTGGATCTGCCTCAGGGGCCCTCAGGTGACGGCCTGTCTGCCTCTGCGACTCCCCACAATCCCTAACCTACTTGTCAGTAGCTGCCTCCTGCACACCCCTGACTGGGGATGTGCCCGTAACCAAGATACATACCCTTGACCGGAATCAAACCTGGGACCCTTGAGTCCGAAGGCCGACGCTCTATCAAACCGGTTTTGGCAAATGTTTTTATTTTTAATTGCGCCTAGAAAGCCTTTCCCCACCCCTGTTAGGGAGGAAGTCACCCATATTTTCTCCTGCTTCTCCAGTTTCATTGTTATATTTAGACTCTCATCTTTTAAAAGGTTTATTCTTGTGTACGGTGTGAGGAATGGATCCTGAACCAAAAGAAAAGGAAAAGAGAGCATTTGGGGGACAATTGAAAAAATATGAATAAAACCCTGCACTTGGTACTAGCATGAAATGAAGGGTAAATCTCCTATTACAATGGTAGATTGTGGTTACTGGGATGATGTCTATTTTCTGATTGAGATACTGCACATGTCCTGCATTTAGGACTGACATGCCATGATGCCTTCGGTCAACTCTGAAATGGTTGAGCAAAACATACACAGGGTGTCCCCCCCAAAAAATGTATAATTGAATCATTATGAAGTCAGCGTTTATTAACATACGTTTACAAAAATTAAGTGAATGCTGAAACCGGTTTGGCTCAGTGGCTAGAGCGTCGGCCTGCGGACTGAAAGGTCCCGGGTTCGATTCCGGTCAAGGGTTTGTACCTTGGTTGCGGGCACATCCCCAGTAGGGGGTGTGCAAGAGGCAGCTGGTCGATGTTCCTCTCTCATCGACATTTCTAACTCTCTATCCCTCTCAGTTCCTCTCTGTAAAAAATCAATAAAATATATTTTTAAAAAATTAAGTGAGTTACAGTGCGCGTGCATTTTGGAGGACACCCTCTACATCTATCAAGATAAATAGATCACACGTAAGAAAACATTAGCAATCGGTGTTAGGCATATGGGTGTTGACTTTCCTCCTTGCACCTTTGCTCCAGGTTTGAAATTTTGAAAAAAATAAAAGGTTGGGGGGGGGATGTGGGCTAGCTTAGGCGGGGTTTTCGTAGGCGGAAAAGGGGTGCTGGGCTCTTTAAGATAGGCCCCGCCCCTCCTCCCCGCCCGGGCCCCGCCCACCCCGGAAGAGCCGGGCCCAAGCCCCGCCCCTCCCCGGCCCGCCGTCCCTCCGCCGCCGCCTCGGTGACGGTGACTGTGACGGGGGCGCTGTCACGTGAGCGCGCTGCGTGCGGCTCCGCGCGGCGATGGTGGCCCCGCCGTACCGCTGCCCCGGCGGCCGGCTGAGCCCGGCGTCGTGGCGGGCGCCGGCGCCGGCCCGGGCGCTGCTGGCCCTGCTGGCCGGGCTGTGGCTGAGCGGCTGGACGGCCGCGATCTCGACCCCGAGGGAACGCTGGGAGCCCTACGGGCCGGTGCCCCCCGCCTCCCGCAGCCGCTCGGTGGTCCTGGACGCCAGGACGGGCCAGCTGCAGCTGGTGGACGGCCGCCAGCCGGGCTTCGTGGCCTGGGCCAATCTCACCAACGCCGTTCACGAGACCGGGTAAGGGGAGGCCCGACTCCTCCGCTCGGAACCGGCGGGGGGGATGGGGGGAGGGGGGGGGGACTGGGCGCAGGGCCTCTGGCCCGTCCCCAGGACCGGCCTCTGGCCCGTGACAGTGCCCTTGGCTCCCCGGGGTCAGTGTCCGGCTTCAGGGGACACAGCCCCGCCCGCTGGACCAGGGCCCTGGCCGAGGCGGGCGCTGAGGCAGCATCCCCGGCTGGGTAGGAGCTGAGGCCGCACCCCCCAACCGTAGCCTGGGGTGGCTGACCTCTGCCCCCTAGAGACGGGGGTTCCGGTCGTCAGGGCCACTGTGCCTGGAAGGGTCCGAGGCCGGCGGTAACACGTTAATTTCCCCCTGTCCACACTTCACTCCCCCACCTCCTGGGCCTGCGGGGGGTGAGCTGGCCAGGAAACTGATTTTCTTTTATATATATTTGATATTTCACAGAGAGGAAGGGAGAGAGATAGAGAGCTAGAAACGTCGTCGATGAGAGAGAAACATCGACCAGCCGCCTCCTGCACACCCCCTACCGGGGATGTGCCCGCAGCCGACGTATTACATGCCCTTGACCGGAATCGAACCCGGGACCCCTCAGTCCGCAGACCCACCGCTCTACCACTGAGCCAAACCGGTTTCGGCAGGAAACTGATTTTCACTTTCGTGGTTGTAACCGGCCGCCGGATGGGTGCCGGCCCCTCGCTGCTGTTCCAGAACCCGCGGCCGCAGGACAGAGCCTGGCGTAGCGGGTCAGGACCCAGAGGCTCCCGAAATTCGCACAGACCCGGATGCTGCCATGGCTGGGTCTCTGCTCCTCCCTTTCTCCTCTCCCGATCCAGGGGAAACGCTCTCTCGGCCGGACGGAGACTTAGTATGGAGCCAAGTGCTCCTCCGCCCTGGGCATTCGTGGCCACCGTCCTCCTCGCTGGGACTGTCCTTCTGTTGGGTGACTCTCACCCGATTCCTCTGCCTGCCTGGCCCCCCATTTCCCCTTCTTGGCCCCGAGTGTGAGGCTGTGCTCTGGCAGGGAGTTTGGGTGGTGCCCCTCTCGGGCCTTATACTCACTCACTCATTCATTCATTCGTTCATTCCATCGCTCACTCACTCACCTCGTGTGCGCGGCCTTGAGTTGATGGAGCTGAGCAGGTGTGGGGTCGGTCCCCGTTCGGTGGGGGAGACAGGTGCCAAGAGCGAAACCCAGTCAGTGGGATGGGGAAAGTCTGCCTCCCACCTTGTCAGCAGGGCCCTGGCCCTGGATCCGGGCTTTTCTGGGGAATCTTGGGAAACTCCGCTCGCCGCCCCACCCTGGGCTCATCCCGGTGCTTACACCACGCTGCCGTCTCCAGCAGGCGTGGCCACTGCTGCCCACCTCCATTTTGCTGGCGTGCATTAATCCCTGCAGGTGTCAGGGAGACACAGGACCCCCTCATTTTGGCACCGTGTGGCACTCGGGAGGGTATCAGATAGAAGAAAACACTGGGGGCGGGGGGGGGGGGGTTTGCTGTAGACGCAGGAGCTGGGCAGAGCTAATCTGGGGAGGCTCCTGGGACGAGGAGGCCACGGGGTTGGCTGGGAGGGAAACCAGAGCTGTGTGGCTCTGGGCTGTGGTCACTGCCGACTCCCACGTGCTCTGGGCCCTGCGTAGCAGAGCTAAGGGGGCCTGGACATCTCCACCTGGAGGCCAGCTGGAGGAGGAGGCACAGAGGTGAGGCCAGGATGGGGAGGGGCAGGGTTAGGGGGATCCCTCCTTTCCTCTAGACCCCAGATTTCACCACTGGGGGGACCTGGGGATACACTCCACATCCTCTTCCCTCATAATCCCTTTCGGTTGCGCTGTGTCTGACTTTGGACCGATATTCCCCACGTAGCATGGGGACATGTAGGATTGGGTGTTTGGGGATCAGAGATGCCCCCGGAGTCGGAGCCTGCACCAGCCCAGCTCTGGCCTTGGTCCTGGGGAGGCCGAACCCTCCAGCCTTCCCTCTCCTCCTCCTTCCCTGATCTGATCCCCCACCAGCTCTGTGCATACATCACCTTCCCGGTGGGAGAGGAAGTGAAGTCTATTAGCCTATTGGGAAGCCAGCAGACAGCCCCAACCCACCAGCCAAGACCCAGAAACCCAGCCAAATGGATACATACAACCCACTACTTCTCTTGAGCTCTGACCGGTTTGGCTCAGTGGATAGAGCGTCGGCCTTTGGACTGAAGGGTCCCAGGTTCGATTCTGCTCAAGGGCATATCCATTGGTTGCGGGCACGTCCCCAGTGGGAGGTGTGCAGGAGGCAGCTCATCGATGTTTCTCTCTCATCGATGTTTCTAACTATTCCTCTCTGTAAAAAAAATTAATAAAATATATATTTTAAAGAAATTTATGCAAGATAGACATGCATTCAAGAATGAGAAAGGGGTGACAGCCACAGATAAGGTGGGCACCCTACCTGGTGAGGGCACCCCAGGGCTGCTGTCCACCGAAGCCAGCTGGTGACCCTGCCCATCTCACGCAAAAGGTCTGAATTTGCCCGGCTGTGGCTTCTCAGGGGCGCCAGCCACCCCGGGCATAAAACCAGTGTGGCCCAGCTGGTGTGGCTCCGTGGTTGAGCATCCACGTATGAACCAGGAAGTCATGGTTCGATTCCCAGTCAGGGCACATGCCTGGGTTACGGGCTCGATCCCCAGTGTGGGGGCCTGTAGGAGGCAGCCAATCAGTGATTCTCAGCATTGATGTTTCTCTCCCTCCCTTCCCCTCCCTTCATCTCTGAAGTCAATAAAAAATATATATATTTTAAAAATCAGTGTGGAGCCAAAACCAGCTTGGCTCAGTGGATAGAGCGTCGGCCTGTGGACTGAAAGGTCCCAGGTTCTATTCCGGTCAAGGGCATGTACCTTGGTTGCGGGCACGTCCCCAGTAGGGGATGTGCAAGAGGCAGCTGACCGATGTTTCTCTCTATCTTTCTCCCTTCCTCTCTGTGGAAAATAAATAAAATATATATTTTTTAAAATCAGTGTGGAAAAAGATTGGCTTCACAGATCCTTTCCTGCCAACTTTTAAATTCTGTCAGGCAAGCACATTAAAAACAAAACAGAACAAAACTTACCTACCTCTGCCATTTTTATCTCATAAGAGATCAGCTATTGTAAGAACCAAACCAGCAGAAAGGACAAGGTCTCAAAAAAAGAAAAAGAAAAGAAAAAAAAGTAGCCTTTAATGGACTCATTTAGCTTAGAAACACCTCTTGTGGGTGCTTCTTCTTCGCCCAGGGACTGAGGCAGAGCTTCTCAAAACCTGTCCGCCGGCCCAGGTGCTGACACCCAAGCCTCCCGGTGTCACCGGCGAGGAGCTGAGGCCGGACGGGAGGGGTGCCGAAGGAGGTAGGGTCTCAGGTTCGAGGCCGGAGATCTAGGCCACTTGCTGTAGGAGGTGGGAGGCAGCGGCCTCATCCGGATCAGAAGGAACCTGATTAGGGCTGAGGGGCCGAGGCTATAGGAGGCTCTGGGGAGATCAGCCGGGGCAACCCCACACGGGAGCTGGGAGCTGGGAGGAGACCTCCCTCACCCGAGGCCTTCTGGGAAGATGGGGGGCCCCTGCCTGCCCCGGTGTTCTGAAGACCCGGGCAAACTGAGTAAAGGCCATCGGAACGGAAGCACCCCAGTGGCCCTTGGGATGAGGCGGCGGCCTCTGTGGGATCAGGACGGTGACTAACGCCGTGTTTGGGGTACTGCGGCCTGCCCGGGGCGGGGGAGCGGAAATGCCACTTCCCACTCATCCTTCCTCCTGCCCAGCTCGAACGAAGCCATTTAAAGCTGCACCTTGCCCAAACCGGTGTGGCTCAGTGGTTAGAGTGTCGGCCTGCGGACTGAAGGGTCCTGGGTTCGGTTCCGGTCAGGGGCATGTACGGTGGTTGCGGGCACATCCCCCGTTGTGCAGGAGGCAGCTGGTTGATGTTTCTCTCTCATCGATGTTTCTTAGCTCTCTATCTCTCTCCCTTCCTTCTGTGAAAAATAAATAAAATATATTTTAAAGAAATAAAAAGAATAAAGCCGCACCCTTTAAAATTCTGGGAATTATTTTAACAGCAGCTAGCTTTTCCCGGCCGTTTGGAGAGGTGGGATGGAGCGTAGGAGGTTTCTCCCTTTCGGTGTGTAACCGCTGTTCGCTCTGTCAACCTAAGAAACGTCCGAACCGGGAGGAGTTTTTGTCAGTGTATTTGAGCCAAACTGACGACGACTGCCAGGAAGCAGAATCTCAAGGGACGGAGACGATGCTCGGGAAGGTGGCAGTTTGACGGTTTCTTTTACACCAGAAGGCCCCGGGCGGGTTCCATGAAACCCACTGGTGGTGGGTGCGGGAGGCGGGAGGAAGCCCAGCGGGGGTGTGGGACTGGATAGAAGGTAAAAGGAACAGACACAATTCCTCTGCACAGGCCGGTGAAGGGGAGCTAACAGCTAGCAGTCAGCCTGATGCTAAGAATGGGGGCGCTTGTGTTTTAGGGTGGGGGGCGGGGGGTTACTCTGATATTCCAAAGGCATGTTATTAGGCAGGCTATCTCAGCCGCAAATGGAGACTAAGGGCTCAGGGAGGTAAAGACTGGCCTTTGGCTGAAACCGGTTTGGCTCAGTGGACTGAAGGGTCCCGGGTTCGATTCCAGTCGAGGGCATGTACCTTGGTTGCAGGCACATCCCTGGTGGGGGTTGTGCAGGAGGCAGCTAGCTGGTCGATGTTTCTCTCTCATCGATGTTTCTAGCTCTCTATCACTCTCCCTTCCTCTCTAAAAAAATCAATTATATATATATATACACACACACACCATATTTGCCAGCGTATAAGACGATTTTTTGGCCCTGAAAAATATGTCTCCAAGTGGGGGGTAGTCTTATACGACGAGTATATAACAAACTCTGTATTTTGGGTGGAAATGTTAAGGGGTCGTCTTATACGCCCAGTCTCTTATACGCGGGCAAATACGGTATTTTTCAGGGCCAAAAAATCGTCTTATACGCTGGCAAATATGGTATATAATTTTATATATATATAATTTTAAATATATATACTTTAAATTTATTTTAAAGACTGTCCTTTGTCAGGGAAAAGACCTGCTTGGGACATGGCTGCCCACCACAAACTGCTGCTGGTCAGAGGGGTAATCTCAGGCGTCCTTGTGGTTGCTGTAGGTCTCTGAGTTTGCCAGGCTGCAGGCAGGCCTCCCCTGATTTGTCACCATCTGTTTACATGTCACCCGCACCCTCCCATTAGCTCCCTGAAGGCGGACTGGGTGTCGTCCATCCCTGCCTGCCCGGCAGGCCTGGCGCCCAGTGGCACTCTGAGGCTGGCCTGCTGGACCGGGGGGTGGGGTGGGGTGGGGTTTGGTCTCCTCTCCGCTCCCCGGGCAGAGCTATTCCTGTCCCGGAGCTCCTGGTGGCATTTCAGCCGCCTTCCCGGAGGCAGTCCCGGCCGAGCCCGCCGCGTCCTGGGGCCTCTTCACCGTCACGTAAGCGCCTTCCCGTTGCCCTCCTCACCGTAATGGAAATTACCTCAAATGTTTTCCTCCTGGAAGTCACCTGGGAGAAGAGTTTGGGGTCTTTGGAGCAAGGATAAAGCCAGAACCACCAGGAGAAGGCTGGTAGATTTGGTCGATTAAAACACAAACCTGTTTTCAATGTTAGTGACAGGCCAAGGGCTAGTACACACACAGAGAATTTCGCCCAGCCGTAAGGAAAGATCTTAGAAGACGCGGTGGAGGAAAATGAGTGAAGGACGTGAACCGAAGAATCACAGATGACCAATGAAACTAAGAACATAGCCCTGGTCGGCGTGGCTCAGGTGGCTGAGTGTCGACCGGCGCACCGAGTCGCCGGTTCCGTCCTGGGTCAGGGCACGTGCCCGGGTTGCAGGCTCCATCCCAGTGGGGAGCACGCAGGAGGCGGCGGATCTGTGTTTCTTTTCTTTTTAATATATTTTATTGATTTTTTTTCTTACAGAAAGGAAGAGAGAGGGATAGAGAGTTAGAAACATCGTCATCGATCAGCTGCCTCCTGCACCCCTCCCCCCCCCCCACTGGGGATGTGCCCGCAACCAAGGTACATGCCCTTGCCCGGAACCGAACCCAGGACCCTTCAGTCCGCAGGCTGATGCTCTATCCACTGAGCCAAACTGGTTTCGACGATCCGTGTTTCTCTCTCCCTCCCTCTCTCAAAGCAATAAACACATATTTTAAAAAAGAGTTAATAGATATGCGAGGGACGAGACCAGGGCCTGGCACCGAGGACGACCTGATGCTGGCGTGAGGGTGGGAATGAAGGTTATTTCTGCGTCTGGGGGTGGCTGCTTGTCAGTGTTCATTCAAAGTCAAGATGCATGTTCCCTGCGACCCAGCATTTTCTCGCTTAGGGATTTGGCCTGACAGGTGCCCAGGGACAGACAGACAGACAGACAGACAGACATACTCACATGAAGGCAGCTCGTTGCTGGTGTGGTGATGGCTTAACACGGAGGCAGCGCCGCCCCACGCCTGCCCCTGTGTGACCAGTGTTCCCCCCCCCCCCCCAGGTGGGCCTTTCTGGAGCTGCAAACCAGCAGCCACTACAATGACAGCCTGCAGGCCTACGCGGCGGGCGTGGTGGAGGCCGCCGTGTCCGAGGAGGTAAGGCCAGAGGGGGACACCGGGGCTCCTGCCGCCCCCGCCCCCCACCACCACCGGGTCCCCAGGGAGCCTCGAGGGCGTCCAGGTCTGTGCACAGTGGGCCTCCCGCCCCAGCCTCCGTCTGGCCGGGAGACAGGCTCCCGGGCATTCCTTAAACGTTCCCCCGAGGCCCCGTTCCATGCACATAAAACACACGTACCGAGCCCTAACCGGTGTGGCTCAGTGGATAGGGCTTCGGCCTGCGGACTCAAGGGTCCCGGGTTCGATTCCGGTCAAGGGCTTGGAACTTGGTTGCGGGCACATGCCCAGGAGGGAGTGTGCAGGAGGCAGCTGATCGATGTTTCTCTCTCATCCATGTTTCTAACTCTCTATCCCTCTCCCTTCCTCTCTGTAAAAGTCAATAAAATACATTAAAACAAAACACATCACCACATAACGTATTCCACGTTATAAAGCATCGTAATCAAGTGAGCACCCGAACCACAGCCTACAGTGTCACTGATGTTACCAAAGCCCCCTCCCAAGCCCATTCCCCGTTTCCCCTCCCCTGGAGGCCCCGCCCTGAGCGGGTGCCTGCCATCCCAGCCCCTCAGTCATTCATTCACACCGGGATACAGGTCATAGGCCGTAAGACGCACTATTTTAAAATGTCTGATTCAGTGGGGTTTTTTTAGTATCTTCATAAGGTTGTGCAGCCATCACCACTATCTGATTCCAGAACATTCTTGTCACCCCAGAAAGAAACCCCATACGCATCAGCAGTCACCTCCCCCCCCCCCCCCCCCCGGCCCCTGGCAACCACTAACCTACTCTCTGTCTCCACGGATTTGGTTCTTCTTCTTTTTCTTCTTCTTCTTTTTAAAAAATATATTTTGTTGATTTTTCACAGAGAGGAAGGGAGAGGGATAGAGAGCTAGAAACATCCATGAAAGAGAAACATCAACCAGCTGCCTCCTGCACACCACCTACCGGGGATGTGCCCGCAACCAGTGTACGTGCCCTTGACCGGAATTGAACCCGGGACCCTTCAGTCCACTGGCTGATGCCCTATCCACTGAGCCAAACCGGTTTGGGCATGGATTTGGTTCTTCTTGACGCTTTAAGTGAATGGAATCCTGCAGTCCCGGTCTTTGTGACCAGCCTCTTTCACGGAGGTTTGCAGGTCCGCGTGTAGCAGGAGTGGGTACTCCATTCCTTTTCATGGCCAAGTAATATTCCACAGCCTGTCACTCATCCCTCCTCAGAGGCTGAGCGCCTGGTCTCGAGTTATTTCCGCTCCCTAGCTTTTGCTAAACGAGTTTTACGACACGCGATGAATCCTAACCCAGAATATTTTGCTTTCGTTGACCTGTGACTTCACGAAAGCGATCACCCTACCGTTCAGAGGTCGGCAGCACCAGAAGGGGTGGGGCCGTGGCGTGAGGGCTGGCCCCCGCACTGCGCCACACCCACTTTGGCAGATAACCCGGCATCAACCTGTAGAGCCTAACACACATGTGCCCTTGTCCCTAGTGGTGACCGAGGATGGACATGAAGTGTTCAACGCAGCCCCACGGCAGGGGTGGGGGGACCCAGATGCCCTTCACGGGTGACTGGCAACCCGGGGTGGTGCCGCCCACGGTGCAGGGTGCCGGTGAGACTGGACGAGCCACACGGTGGGTGAGATGCGGGGTGGCCGGAGGGAAGGCGCCGGCCAGAGGACAGCCTGCCGGGGGCCGGCAGACCCACATCCTCACTCTGGCCCCTGGGGGCGGTCTGGGGCACTGACGTTGGGGGGGGTTGGTCAGACTGGACTGGGTCCCGTACATACACAGAGCGGGGTCCTAGCCACAGGGGTGTAGGCTAGGACAGACGCTGCCGGCTGAGGGTTAGGCCCGGCGTCGGGCCCCGCTGGGGGTAAGCGCTGGCTGGGTGAGAGGCCGTTAGGGAGCGGAGCCAGTGTGGGCAGAGGTGCCACCATCCCTCCCTCGGGGGCTTTGAGTGGGGAGCGGGGGTGGGTCCTCAGGAAGAGCGCAGCCCGCTGCCCCACCCCGCCCTCGCCCGCCTCACCCACCTCGCCCACCTCACCCGCCCCGCCCGCAGCTCATCTACATGCACTGGATGAACACGGTGGTGAATTACTGCGGCCCCTTCGAGTACGAGGTCGGCTACTGCGAGAGGCTCAAGAGCTTCCTGGAAGCCAACCTGGAGTGGATGCAGAGGCAGGTGGAGCTGAACAAGGACTCCGCCTACTGGCACCAGGTGGGCAGGCCTCGCGCTCAGGGGCCGGGTGGCGGCGGGGGGGGTCTGCTGTGGGCACCTGTTCCCGCCCTTCCTGGCCTGTCCTCGGATGTGGCCACCACGTCTCCTCCCTCCAAACAGACCTGCCGTTCATCCATCTGTTCACCCTTCCTCTCTTCCTCGCTTCCTTCCTTCCTCCCTCCCTCCCTCCCTCCCTCCCTCCCTCCCTCCCTCCCTTACTCCCTCCCATCCATCCATCCATCCATCCTTCCATCCTTCCACGTGATGGAGCTCCAGCTGTCCCCCCCGGCCTCCCGGCCTCTCTCCAGCCATCCCGCCCCCCTAGTGCGTTGCCAGCGCTGTTGTACCTGCACGCACGGAGTGGCTGGACTGACTGCATGAGAAAGCCTTTACACAAGAGCCAGGGGGAGGGGAGAACTAGAGAGCCAGGAGGTGGGGCGCAGTGACTGTGTTCCCCTCAGCTGGGGGAGCTGCTGATTAGCCCAGACACCCAGGGAGGCACTGTGCCCTGGGGCTATTCATTCATGGACCCTCCCGGCACCCCTCAAGTTTACCTGTGGAGCACACGCCACAGGCGGTCTCTGAGAGTGTCTGCGGTGTCTGTGAGCGCCTCCCCCTCACCTGGGCCAGGTGTGCACCTGTCCCTCAGAATTCCTCAGTCCACCCAGCCACTGCTCCTGCCCTCACTGAACAGGCTCTTCCTCCCTCCCATTCACCCCCCCACTTACCCACTCACCCATTCATTCACCCATCTATCCACCCTCCCAATTACCCACTCACCCATTCATTCATTCATCTACCTACCTACCCATCCACCTATATATCCACCCCCCCACTTACCCACTCACCCATTCATTCACCCATCTACCCACCCACCCATCCACCCATCTACCCACCCTCCCACTTACCCACCCACCCATTCATTCACCCATCTATCTACTCTCCCACTTACCCACCCACCCATCTACCCTCCCACCTCCCACTTACCCACTCACCCATTCATTCATCCACCCATCCACCCGTCCACCCATCTATCCACCCCCCACTTACCCACTCACCTATTCATTCACCCGTCTATCCACCCACCCACCCACTTACCCACTCACCCATTCATTCACCCATCTATCCACCCTCCCAATTACCCACTCACCCATTCATTCATTCATCTACCTACCTACCCATCCACCCATCTATCCACCCCCCACTTACCCACTCACCCATTCATTCACCCATCTACCCACCCACCCACCCACTTACCCATTCATTCACCCATCTACCCACCCACCCCCCCACTTACCCACTCACCCATTCATCCACCCATCTACCTATCTACCCACCCACCCATCTATCCACCCCCCCACTTACCCACTCACCCATTCATTCACCCATTCATTCACCTGTCTACCCACCCACCCATCCACCAATCTATCCACCCCTCCCCCCGCTTACCCACTCACCCATTCATTCACCCACCCACTTACCCACCCACCCATTCATTCACCCGTCTACCCACCCACCGCCCACCCATCTATCCACCCCCCCACTTACCCACTCACCCATTCATCCACCCATCCACCCACCCACACACCATCCATCTTGCAGATGCTTATGAAGTACCTGGCATTTGCCCAGCTCAGTTCAGGGCCCCTCGGGGACAGTGATGGTTCTCCATGGTTACAGAACAGGGACAGTGACGATATAACTCTGTAACATCTCCATGGTTACAGAACAGGGACAGTGACGATGGGCAGAAGTCAGCTACACGAGACAGGCGTCCGGAGGCAGCAGCACAGCCAGTAGCTACACTCAGGACAGCCTGGGAGGCTTCCCGGAGGAGGTGGCTTTACGCCGGGCTCTTGAGCGGGCGTGGTTTGGAAGGTGGCACAGGGCAGGGGCACGCAGGGCATTCACCGAAGGCAGGAGGGCGCCTGGCATGCAGGGGTGGGTGGAGGGTGCGCCTCGGCCTCTTCTGCTCTGTCTGCACCCCGGGCCCTTCCCCCGGGAGGCCTCACCTCTGCCCCCTCCTCAGGTGCGGCTGACCCTCCTGCAGCTGAAGGGCCTGGAGGACAGCTATGAAGGCAGCGTGGCCTTCCCGACGGGGAACTTCACCATCAAACCCTTGGGCTTCCTGTAAGTGCCACCCCAGAGTGGACAGGGCTGGGGAGAGGGCCGCACACCTCACAGCCCGGTCAGACCGCCCTGGGCTCCGTGCTGGCCGTACCACTCCTGGCTCCGGGCCTCAGCCCCCCCCCCACCCCCCCGCCAGAGGCTGAGGGTCCTCCTCTGTGAGGTGTGAGCTGTCTGTGACGGGCTGGGTGCAGGCAGTAACCCCGGCCGGCCCCTCAGCCTGCTGCAGATCGCCGGGGACCTGGAGGACCTGGAGCCGGCCCTGAACAAGACCCGGACCAGGCACACGGTGGGCTCCGGCGCCTGCTCCGCCCTCATCAAACTGCTGCCCGGCCGCAGCGACCTCCTGGTGGCCCACAACACGTGGAACGCCTACCAGAACATGCTGCGCGTCATCAAGAAGTACTGGTTCCAGTTCCAAGAAGGGCCCGGAGGTGGGCGGCCGGGGGCGTAGATACTGTGCGTGGGCGCGGGGCAGAGTGGGGGAGGGTGCCGGGGCTGTGGGCCTCGGGCACACGGTGGCCACTCAGGGCCAAGCCAGGAGCGCGCCTCATTGTGAGCACAGCTGCATTCATCAGCTAGTGCTGCACAACACACCGCCTCCACGTTCACAACAAGAGCCTCACACCACCGTTTTGGGGGCGGGTCACGTGTCCATGGGTCAGCGCAGTCCCCGGGAGGGGGCCTGCAGGAGGTTCTCTCTCATCAATGTTTATGTCCCTCTCCCTTCTTCTCTCTCTAAAATCAATTAAAACATTTTTTAAAAAGAAAGCTAAAAACGGTCCTAGTAAACAGTCCTCATATATATATAAGTATGTATTTTGATACTAGCATTCACACTCACCCAACACATACACACACACACACACACACACACACACACACACACACACACCAAATGCCTGGCTTCTAAATAGCGGAAAGTAAGGTGTGTGTGTGGGGTGGGGGTGGGGGCAGCTGGGGAGAGGTCCATGTGGGGGAGGGAGGGAAGGAGACTTATGTAATACTCTAAACAATAAAGAATTTAAATGAAAAAGAACAGAAAGGTGTGGGGGCCTGCTGCTCCCCACTGGATGGGTGGGGGTGCGGCCCCCCCGTGTGGGCTGGTCTGACCAGCACCCCCACCCCGGCCCTGTCCCCCCACAGAGGATGCCCCCCTGGCTGCTGGCAACAGGATGCTCTTCTCGTCCTACCCCGGCACCATCTTCTCCGGCGACGACTTCTACGTCCTGAGCAGCGGGCTGGTGAGTCTCCCTGCCCGGCCCTGTTCTCCCGGCTGGTGAGTCTCTCCCCCGGGCCGGCGCTTGCACCACCGGTTGGGTCTTCCTTTAAAAAGGTTACTCAGCCGAAACCGGTTTGGCTCAGTGGATCGAGTGCCGGCCTGCGGACTGAAAAGGTCCCAGGTTCGATTCCGGCCAAGGGCATGTACATTGGTTGTGGGCACATCCCCGCTGGGGGTGTGTGCAGGAGGCAGCTGATCTATGTTTCTGGCTCTCTATCCCTCTCCCTTCCTCTCTGTAAAAAATCAATTATATATATATATATATATATATATATATATATGTATTTTAAAGGATTACTCAATTGCAGTTGCTATGCTATGCAATATTATGTTAGTTTCAGGCGCACAGCGTAGTGATTGGACGGTTATGTCCCTTACGGAGCGATCACCTGATAAAGCTAGTGCCTATCCATAAGGGGGGGGTAGGTGGGCCTTTTTTTTCCTTAAAAAAATATTGTTTAAAAATTGGTTTTTGGAGAGAGAGGAAGGAAGAGGGTGAGAGAGAGAGAAACATCAGCGATGAGAGGAATCATTGGTTGGCTGCCTCCTACACGCCCCACCCTGGAGGTCGAGCCCGCAACCCAGGGATGTGCCCTACCTGAACTCGAACTGTGGCCTCCTGGGTCACCGGTCAACGCTCAACCCCTGACCTCGCTGGCTGGACAGAGTGGGGCTTCTTACATGCAGACCCCCAGGGCCCCCTGGGCGTCCCCGAGCCTGCCGCCGGCCGGGACCTCAGCGAGGTGACCCGGCTCCTCAGAAATCCCGGTCTCGGGGCTCCGCGGGCGGCCCTGACCCCCGCCAGGAGCGGCCGCCCCTCTCCCTCGCTCCGACGCCGCCTCCTCCCCCGCTCTCCACAAAGCCCTCTGGCCCGGCCAGGTTTTCCGAATAGACGGTGTTCACGAGGCCTCGTTTCCACCGGCGTTCCTGGACGGGGTCCAAGCGCATTAGAAACCGGGGCCTGGCACCCTCCCCAGGCGGCTGCCCGCCATCGCCAGGGCAACACTCGGAAGAGAAAACTTGGCTACAAGGGTGGGAGGGCGTTAGCTTTTGAGGGGAGCGTGGGACTGAGCCCCTTACGTTGAAACAGCCGGGAGAGAGCCCCGTGCTCGGCCCCAGGTGGGGCGCGGGGAGCCGGAGAGTCGGCCACCCGGAGAGGGTGCAGGTGGAAAGTTACCTCCCGTCCCGCTGGGCTCTTACCTGGATTTGTGCCCAGACCCCTCGGCTGCCGGGGAGCGGTGAGCCCCACCCCAGAGCAGTGTTTTTAAGTGTGTGAACCAAAACATTCTCCTGAAATGCGTTTATCAGAATGCTATCTAAGCCTGGGTGCTGAGAGAGAACGGGGCGCAGGCACAGGTGCTGCCGGCCCCACTTAGAAGTAACTCGGGACATAAACGGAATCTTGAGGTCTTTGCATCCCTGTCACCCGGTGGGGAAGCCTGTGCTTTCTGTCCGTGACAGGCTCAGGTACCCTCACACCGCCGTGGGGTTCACCTGTGTTAACCACGGAGGAGACGCTGAATTTCAGGTTGACCTTAGTGGCAGGCAATAGGATGTACTGGTTTCCCCATCCACGCCCGCGGGCTCCCTGAGCGCTGCCCCAGGCTAGAGCCCCCTGCTGGAGGGAGAGGGAAGTGGCTCCGCGCTGCCCCGCCCTCCCGGGGGGGCGGGGCTTCGGGGACTCAGCGCAGGAGGGCGGAGGGAGGGAGGAAGCCGTCCATGCCAGGGCATTGCAACTCCCGGCCTGCTTTGCAGATTCCTCTCATTCTTTTAAAATATGTTTTTGTTGATTTTTTAAGGGAGAGGCATAGAGACAGGAACAACGAAGAGAACATCACTAGTTGTCTGCCTCCTGCACGCCCCCTACTGGGGGTCGAGCCCACAACCCGGGCATGTGCCCCGACTGGGAATTGAACCAGTGACCTCTTAGTTCATTGGTCAACGCTCAACCACTGAGCAGCACCGGCCGGTAGACTCCTCTTTTTTTCGCCACATTTAGCTATTTCTGGGTTTTGCATGGAAAGGGGCGAAGCATGCAAATGTCCTGCTGTGGGGGAGCAGCACTGATCGGGGAGCCGGAAGTTGGGGGGTTGCATCTTGGACCCTCCACCTACCAGCACGACCCTGGGCAAGCCTCCAGCCTCCTGGGGCCTCAGGTGACCTGCAGCACGAAGGAAGGGCCATCAGCAGCCCGGGAGGCCTGCGGGTTCGCAGCCTGTGGCCCTCCGGGGGCCAGCAGCTCAAGCCCCCAGCCCCCGGGACTGCAGGGCAGGGTGGAAACGGCTGCTGCCCCCTGGGGGAGCTTGGCCGCCTGGGGGGCCCATAGACACGGCCCCTGGCTCCTCAGGGGCTGGTCGGCAAAGCTGGTGCGAGGTCGCGAGTCCCCTCGGTGCCCACCCAGCCCACGAGGAACATGCGTCTAGCCAGAGCAGGCGGTTTTGACACTTAGTCACCTTGAGCGCCGCCGCCTGTGCCGCCTGTGCCGGCTGTAGCCAGGTGGCTCCTCACGCCGCCCTCGGCTCCCCCAGGTGACGCTGGAGACCACCATCGGCAACAGCAACCCGGCCCTGTGGAAGCACGTGCAGCCCCGGGGCTGCGTGCTGGAGTGGGTGCGCAGCGTCGTGGCCAACCGCCTGGCCTTGGACGGGGACACCTGGGCCGAGACCTTCAAGAGGTTCAACAGCGGCACGTGAGTGGGCTTCTGGCCTGTGGCCTCCCCCTCATCGCCGCCCCCTCCCGCCCCCCAAAATGGCCCAACCTCCCCGCTAATACTCAGACCCTCTGCATGCTCCATCCTCTGCATGCCCCACCCTCTGCATGCCCCACCCTCTGCAGAGCCCTTTCACAGATTACCACAAGGGCCTTGTCCCTTGTTTTATTTTTAATCCTCACCCAAGGGTGCCTTTCCATGGCTTTCTAGAGAGCCCGGGAGGGAGGGAGAACATCGAAGTGAGAGAGACTCATCGAATGATTGCCCTTCACACGTGCCCTGATCAGGGTCGGGGATCGAACCTGCAACCCAAGCACGTGCCCTTAACTGGGAACTGACCCTGAGACCCTTCAGGTTGAGAACTGACTCTCTAGCCACTGAGCAACACCAGCCCGGGCGCCCCCATGTTTTATACACGGGGAACCTGAGAGCTTGGGGCAGTGGGGAGGGCTGTTGAGCAGGTGGGCACGGGTGGGCGAGGGCTTGACTATCGATCGGGCAGGGGGCAGGGGGCAGGGGAGGCTGGGCAGCGGCTCCAGCCTCCTCAGTCCTCCCTCCTCGCCCGCAGGTACAACAACCAGTGGATGATCGTGGACTACAAGGCGTTCGTGCCGGGCAGGCCGAGCCCCGGGAGGCGGGTGCTCACCGTCCTGGAGCAGATCCCGTGAGTGCGGGGAGGGGCAGGCACCGGCTCCGTGCGGGCAGAGGAAGGCCGAGGGAGGCAGCCCGGAGCGGGCTCACGATTCCGGGCACGACCTCCTCCGGGCAGGGGGCCGCCGGGCCCGGGGCGGGCAGAGCCCACGGGAGCCTTCCTCACCGCCCTGCCCTCCCTCCCGCCCAGGGGCATGGTGGTGGTGGCCGACAAGACGGCGGAGCTCTACGAGAAGACCTACTGGGCCAGCTACAACATCCCGTAGGTGTCCCTCCTCGCCCTCCCACCCCACCCCGTGTCCCTGTGTCCACCCCGCCCCCTGCCCCCCCTCCCCCGCTCTCTCCGCTGCCAGGGGCCTGCCCACGTGGTTCTTAAACCCGCCCCACCCTCCTCCGGCCCGGGAAGCCCTGGCCGCATGGGGCACGGCATCCGGCATCCGTACGACTTCCCCGTTCCGCCGCAGGGTGATGGGGGTGAGCCGACGGGGGCGCTGACCCTGCCATGGCTCCCGGGCTGGGGCCCCTTTAACTGGCTCCTCCATCCCCTGGGGACCCCACTGGGCTTCACCTGGGGGTGTCGTTGGGTCCTTAGACCGTGCAGGCCACACCTCCTGCTCCCATTTCACAGAGGGCAAAGCTGAGGCCCCGAGAGAGTGCCTCGCTTTCCCAAGGCTCCCTAGCTGGGGGTGGGGACGCCGGGGTGGGTGGGGAGTAGGTCTCTTGGGTCCCCCGAGCCAGAGCCTGGCAGCCCCCCCCCCCACCCCCCGGCACACACAGGCCATCGTTGTTGGCGCGGCCAGGCGAGGTCAGCGGGGGCCACGGGTGACCGCTCTCACCCCCGGCAGGTCCTTTGAGTCCGTGTTCAACGCCAGCGGGCTGCCGGGCCTGGTGGCCCAGTACGGGGACTGGTTCTCCTACGACTGGAGCCCGCGGGCCCAGATCTTCCGGCGGAACCATTCGCTGGTGCACGACGTGGACTCCATGATCCGGCTGATCAGGTGCGTGGGGGGCGGCGAGCCCGCAGTCACGGGGCATGCTCTGTGCTGGTCACTGTCACTCGTGCAGGCCTCACACGCCCGGCGGGCAGGGTGCGGCCCCCCCACACGCAGCGGGAGCCCCGCTGCCCCCCGCTGACCTGCCGCTGTGACCGGCCTGGGCCGGCCCCCCTGCCTCAGCCCGCCCCGTCTGTGACGTAGAGATCCACCGAGTACTGTCAGTCCCCAGAAAGGCTGTGGGGGGACAAGAGGGGGTCTCTCCTCCGAGGACCGAGGCCGGGGTGACGAGGTGGAGGGGTGAGGGCCCCCAGCAGCGGGAGGGGCCGGTTCATTGGAAGCAGGGACTGTGTCCTGGGGCTGCTGCCGGGAGGAGTTGGGTCACCCCTCCACCATCCCCCCTCTCCCCTCCCCCTCGCCCCCTTCCAGGTACAATGACTTCCTGCACGACCCCCTGTCGCTGTGCAAGGCCTGCCGGCCGCAGCCCAACGGGGAGAACGCCATCTCGGCGCGCTCCGACCTCAACCCGGCCAACGGCTCGTACCCGTTCCAGGCGCTGCAGCAGCGCTCCCACGGCGGCATCGACGCCAAGGTCTGCCGGGCCCGGGGCCGTGGTGGGCTGGGTCACCGCGATGGCTGGGCGGGGGTGGGGGGGGCAGGCTGGGCCAACGCCGGCGGCGGCAGGGCGGAGGCGGGGTCCAGGCTGGCGTGGGTGCCAGCGCCCTGGGTTGGGGTGGCGCGGAGCCCAGCCTGGCGGGACACTCAGCCGTCTGCTCTGCCCGGCCCCCAGGTGACCAGCATGGCCCTGGCCAAGGCCTTGGGCCTGGTGGCAGTCGGTGGCCCCACGTGGGACCAGGTGCCCCCCTTCCAGTGGAGCACCTCGCCCTTCCGCGGCCTGCTGCACATGGGCCAGCCCGACCTCTGGAAGTTCTCGCCCGTCAACGTCTCCTGGGACTGAGGCTGCCTCTGCCTCCGCCGCGGCCGTGACCGCCTGCTCGCCCCGTCTGTGGCCTTTGCCCCCGTTGTGCCCAGAGCTGGGACCCGGGACTGCCGGTTCCTGCTCATCTGGGCACCTCCTCCTGGGTGGGCCCGGGGCTGACTCCCACTCAGGAGCGGGTGCCGTTTCTGTCTCCTCGGCCTCTGCATCTCCTCCTCCTTTTCCGTTCCTCCCTCTGCTTCTCTCTCCCTGCCCCTCCTCCTGCTGCCCCTGCGGAGGGACCAGGTCTTGGGGCCCCCTGGTTTCAGCCGAGGCCTGGGTGTTCCCGTCCTGGCCGGTCCCCGGCCCCAGCTCCTCGCCCCCCGGGAAGCAGCCGTGTCCCCCGGACAGCTTTCTCCCGGACAGAACCGAACGAACAAACCAAAGTTCCTGGCGACGGGCTGAGGCCGAGGGTCCTCGCTCCAGGGCCAGGCCGGAGCCCCGCCTGCTCCGGCCTCAGGCCCGCCCCCACGTGGGCGTGCCCAGGCCTCGGGCAGTGCCCACAGTCCCTGCTGCGTGTCCAGCCCGCAGGCTGTGATGATTAAACGAGAGAGGCCGTTCCCTGCGTGGTGCTTTCGGGCAGCGGGGAAGGCTGGGTCCGGGTCTTTTCTCTTCTCGGGATGGGATCTGCACGGTCCTCCATGCAACTTCCCGTCCTTCCTGTGTCTGTCCATCTCTCCATTTATTTCCCACCCACCCACCCTCTGTCCATCTGCATATTTATCCATCCATCCACCCACCCACATGTCACCCACCCACCTATCACTCATCTACCCATCTCTGTCCATCTGTTTTCCAGTCATCCATTTAACCATTCATTATCCATCCACCCATATACCCATCCATCTACCCATCTACCCATATACCCTTTCATCCATCCATCCATATACCCATCCATCCCCCCATATACACTTTCATCCATCCATCCATCCATCCATCCATCCATCCATCCATCCATCTATCCATCCATCTTTTCCTCCATCCACGCGTATCACCCATCCAGCTACCCATATACCCTTTCATCCATTCATCCATCCATCCACTTATCCATCCACCCATATACTCTTTCATCCATCCATCCATCCACCCACCCATATACCCATCCATCCACCCATATACCCATTCATCCATCCATCCATCCATCCATCCATCCATCCATCCACCCACCCATATACCCATCCATCCATCCATCCATCCATCCACCCATATACCCATCCATCCATCCATCCACCCACCCATATACCCATCCATCTACCCATATACCCCCATTCATCCATTCATCCATCCACCCATATACCCGTCCACCCACCCGTATCCATCTGATGTTTACTGAGCAGCTACTTTGTTCTGGGTCCCTTTCTGGGGCCTGCTAACCACAAGACCTTCCCAGTCCTACTGTGGGGCCCAGAGCGACACAGAACAGAGTCCCGCCCTGTGTTTGGACCCAGAAACCTACGCTGGCGATGAGACTCGCCCAGTGCTGTGTGCGTGGGGAGAGGAAAGCACACACCCTGGAGCCAGAGACCCGAGTTCAAGTCCTGTCTCCCTCTCGTCCTGGCAGTGGGTCCTAACCCCTCTGAGCCTTGGTTGTCCCCTCTGTAAACGGGTGAGGCTGTGAGCAGCACTCGGGGTGGGGGGTGCGGGGATGGGGGGTAAAGATTCGCTGCAGTGGTGGCTGTGACCCGCTCAGCATTCACTCACCAGCAGGTCTTACCCACCGCGTAGCCCAGGCCGGGCCTGTGTACGGCCCCGCGGCTGCCTTACAACCGAGGCACAGAGAGGCCTCCACTCGGGGGAGGCTTATGGTGCCGAGGGGGTCAAAGCAGTGAATAACTGGGCACGCAGGCGCTGAGACTGTCTGGAGGAGGTCAAGGCTGGGGGGCCCGGTGAGGTGGGTCCCCCAGGGCCGCTGTGTGGGAAGGGGCGACTCCGGGCTTCTCCCCGGCATGATTCTGGCCCCTCTGCTTCCTGGGGGGCGGGGCAGCCGTGTCGCTGGGCTGATTCCGAACAGAGGTTGGGGCGCCACGCCTGGTGGCCCACTGGGGCTCCCGCTGACCCCCCAGAGACAGGACCCACCTCTGCAGGGGCTGCCAGAGAGGCCGCTTCTCTCGGCCCCGGAGCCCCGGAGGTTCCCACAATCCTCAGCTCCACAGTGGCAGCTGCTGCCTGTCCGTGGCCTCTGCCCTTTCCCGGTGGACAGGAGTCAGGCAGCCGGCCGGCCCGCCCCCTGCTCCTCAGATCCTCTGGTGGGCAGAGGGGCTGCCTGGCCTCGGGGGGTTCTGCGCCCGACCCAGCGGGACGGGGGGAGCTGGGAGCTGTCCCCCCAGAGCAGGGTTCCGGCCTGGGCACCACCTCAGTTCCACTCTGTGCCCAGGGGCTGTCCTGGGGTCGCAGGGCTGAGGATGCTCGAACCCGGGGCGTGTGAAATACGTGAGGAGACCAGAAGGCCTGAGGCTGGTGGGGGCTGAGGGTGGGTTTTCCCCCTCCTCCCCAGTCTCCGCCTCTGTCGTCGGGGCGGGTGGGGGGGCGCCCTGCAAGCCTGGGCTCGTGGCCCGCTGTCCTGGGAGAGGAGGGCGGTCTCAGACTTGGCTTTGAACTTGGGGATGCAGTCGGGTGGCCAGTGGCTGCGGTGGGTGGTTCCGGGGCACTCCCGAGGGGTGCTGGGGACCCCTCCCAGCCCCGGAGACTCCTCTTTCACCCACTGGCCCCCGCCGCCTTGAGAGAGGGCTGCGTGTTTCTGGAGACAACGGTGGATGTGAAAGGGAGGAGGAGCTGGGGTCGGTGGGCACGGGGAGGGGGGTCCCCTCTTTAGCTGTCAAGTCCCAGGGGCTTCCCAAACTGAGGAGGGGGCGTCTTCTAATAAGATTGTCGCTCTAGAGCAGGGGTGGGCAAACTTTCTGACTCGAGGGCCACAATGGGTTCTTACACTGGACCGGAGGGCCGGAACAAAAGCAGCCTGACCATGCTGGCACTCTCATCTTGGGCTGCTGGTGAAGGAGCGGAGGGGAGAGCAAGAGAACCCTCCGCTCTTTCGGCTCCGCGGGCCGGAGAGAACAGCCGAACGGTCCAGATCCGGCCCGCGGGCCGTAGTTTGCCCACGGCTGCTCTAGAGGGTTTGCCTGACACTGACTTCGCGTCCCCTTCCTCCCTGTCCCCGAGATGATGCCCAGTATCTGTGTATCCCCCCTCCCCGGGGATGGGGGCCCCCCATCTGCTCCCAGTGGTTCTGGGATTAAACCATTCTGTCCCCTCGCCCCACCCCAAACCCCTCCTGGTCATCACCACCTTCCCCACCGGCTTCCGCCCCCTGGTGTGCAGGCCCAGCGGGGGGCGGGGAGGTGGGGGGCTTGAGTGTCACGTGGGGTCCCAGGTTCCTGGGGCTGGGGTGGTGGTTGGGGGTGCTCTCTGCTGATAGCAGGGCTGGGGGCAGGCGTGATGGGGTAGGAGGAGGGAAGGGAGGAAGCCGGTGATGATGGAGACGCTCGGAGGCTCTTTGCTTCATAAATACCTGTTTTTGCTTTTTTTCAGTGAAAACGTGTGCACATTAGAAAAATGGGTGGGGGTGGGGGTGGGGTTCCTGGGAGTAACACAAAGATGGCTCCTCAGCCTGGGCCACCTCCCCGGGGGTGGGGAGGGTTCCCGTGTGACCCCGGTCCCTCGCGCCCACCTGCCCGGGGACCGGGCGTGTTACATGTGGGCAGTGTGGCCCTTCGCCCACCGGGCTCGTGGGCACAAGCAAGCACCGGCCGGCCTGGCCGCAGGCTGGCGGCCAGGCGGAGAAGGAAACGGACAGCGAGGGGCGGGGGAAGCGGCCCCCGCGGGGCCCCGGGCCGGAGGGGAGGGGCGGGGGTCACTTGGGCAGCTCGCTCTTCATGCCCAGCTGCCTCTTGAGGTCCTGCAGCTGGGCCAGGCTGATGTTGCTGCCCCCGCAGACGATGACCACGAGCGAGGGCAGCGGGGTGGGCAGCTTCCCTTCCCCTTGCAGCTTCTGGACCACGTGGCTGTAGACCGCGGCCAGGGCGGCCCCGCAGGCCGGCTCCACCAGCACCTTCTCGTCGTCTGCCGGGAGGGAGGGGGACGGGGTGGGAGGGCGCTGGTCAAGCGCGGGGGCGGGGAGCCAGTACCCCCCCACACACACACCCGGGCCACACCCACAGGCCCTTCCCTCGCTGTCCTGGGCCGGCCGTCCACGCCCTGGGTGTCCTCACTGGCGCTGACACTGATGAGATGGTGGTAACCGCCCGAGCAGTGTGCTGAGAAGCGCTCTGAGCCAGAGTGCCATGGTCGATTAGCCAAGCACAGCCTCAGTGCTACCATGCATGTGTGTGCATGTGTGTGTGCACACGTGTGTGTGTGTGTGTGTGTGTGTGTTCGCGCCCTCCTATCCTAGGCCGAACCCAGAAAGAGTCCAATCTAGTTGCCCAATTCTGAACCCATCGCTGAGGCCTATGCTTTCCCTTTTCACCCTGGCTGCCAGGAGGCTCAGAACCAACATTTTTTAAAAAAAGAGTTATTATCCCCTGCTGTCGTGGTTATCTGGCTCCACTCTCAGGCCTTTGGCCTTCCTATTTTTACTTCTGTGTGGCATTCGACGGGGAGTTCCAGGAAGGGGTGGGGGACAGAGCCGTGGATAAACGTGCGGCTTTGGAATCCCCTGGCACGCCACGTAGCCACGTGGCTCCTGACCCAGCAGGCGGGGTCCGGAAAGGACTCGGCACCTACCCACAAACTTCTCAATGGCGGCCACCGCCTCCTGGTCCGAGATCACCTCCGAGAAAATGGGGTGTTCCTGAAAGAGCTTCAGGGCTTGGGACGCCACGGTCTTCACACACAGAGCCTTGGCCACGCTGGAGGGGAGGGGTGGGCGTGGGGAGCGGGAATGGGGGACACGGAGGTCGGAGAGGGAAGTGGAGATCAGAATGAGGAGGAACTGGGGTCCGTGGGAGTGGGCGGGGGGTGGGGTGCCCTCTATAGCCGTAAAGTCCCAGGGTTCCCAAACAGCGGGGTTTTCTAATGAGATCGTTGGGATGGGGTCAACGGCGTCATTCCTGTTCACCTTGACCCACGAACAAAGGCCCCCTGTGCTTCCCGGACAGGACTCCCAGCCTCAGCCCCGGCGTCGCCTTCCCCCGCCCAAGTCCTGTCCTCCAAGGCTCAGGATGAAGGCCGCCTCCTCCGAGGAGTCCACCAGGGGGAGCACTCCGTCCCGTGGCCCCAGGCGGAATCCTCGAATGGCCCTCCCCATAACACACACACACACACACACACACACACACACACACACACACACGCCACTTCCTGAGAAGGCGTAGGGTGCCGTTCATTCTCACAACAACTTTTGTGGCTGGCTCGTTGGTTCCATTTTGTAGAAGGGAAGACTGAGGCAGGGCGTGTGCCGTCACTAGGCCAGGGAGCCGTGGTGTGGGACTGCGAACAGGGCCCATACACCTCCAGGAGCTGCCCCGGCATCAGCCTCCCCAGAGACCTCCCTTGCCCCCTTCCCAGCTCGTTTCCCCATTCGCCCGTATGAGCATCTCCTTGCCGGGACCACCTCGGCCCCTGGGCCAGCACACGGCCCGTAGCAGGTGCTCACTCCCAGCGCCGTGGGAGCAGAGGCCGGCCCACCTACAGCCCCGGGGCGCTGGGCTCAGGAATCCAGAAGGAGTTTTACCCAGGCTCAGTCTGCCCCATCTGTGGCAGAGACCTGTCTACCCTACATCTATCTAGTGTAGCTGCACACAGGGACCCCTTGTAGGAAGACATTTCCCAGCCTGCCTTGCAGCAGGTGTGGCCATGTGACTTAAGTTCTGGCGGAGGAGAGGAAAGTGGAAGTGTTGCGTCTGTCTGTAAAGGGAGGGGCATAGCGTCTGCCCTGGTTCCCCCTTCCTGCCAGATGGAGGGTGGGTGCGAGAGCTGGCACGTAGGCAGCCCTTTTGGCCCACGAGGCGGCACGCTCAGGACGGCGGAGAAGGAACGCAGGGGCCCCGGGCCCCTGGCCTCACAGAGCTGCCCCTGGATCGCCTCCCTCTAGACTCTTCTTTTGTTCGTAAGAGAGGAAATGCAATGCAATCCCGTTTAAATGGCTGTTGGGGTTCCTGGATAAAGCAGCCAAACCCGATCCTAATTGAACAGCGCGTGCCAAAGGTTTGGGCTGGGATGTGAGCTCCTTGGGAGGGGGAGCAGCGTTTATCCCTCTCTCCCCCAGGATCAGCCAGGGCCTTGCCCACGTCTGGGGCTCAGGAAATGAGTGCAGCCCGGCTGGTGTGGCTCCGTGGTGGACCGTCCACCTATGAACCCGGAGGTCACATGCCCAGGTTGTGGGCTCGATTATGGGGGGTGAGGAGAGGGGGCGCGTGCAGGAGGCAGCCAATCGATGACCCTCTCTCACCATTGATGTTTCTGTCTCTCACTCCCCCCTCCTCGCTGAGATCAATAAAGATGTATATTTAAACATTTGAGGAAGAGTACAGCCAGAACCAGTTTGGCTCAGTGGATAGAGCGTCGGCCTGCGGACTGGAAGGTCCCGGGTTCGATTCCGGTCAAGGGCATGTGCCTTGGTTGGGGGCACATCCCCGGTGGGGGCTTTGCAGGAGGCAGCTGATGGATGTTTCCCTCTCATCAATGTTTCTAGTTCTCTATCCCTTTCCCTTCCTCTCTGTAAAAAATCAATATATATATATATATATATATATATATATATATATATTTAAAAAGAGTGCAAAACCCTGCCCCAGAGGAACTCAGTGCACGATGAATATTGGACTTTTTGGCAAGAGGAAGTGTGAGGTTCATGGTTCGGGGCCATGCACACCCGGGCTCATTCCCCGCAGGACCGCTCACTGGCCGTTGCGGCTCTGGGCAGCCTCGGTTTCCCCACCTATAAAATGGGGCACCGGGATCCGCCTGCAGCCAGCACCCAGGGGGGCGCCGCACCCCTGCTGGGCCTCTCTCCCCAAGGCGGAACCGGCCGCTCACCTCGTCATCTGGTCCAGGGGGATGAGCTTGCCGGCCGCGACGGCGGTGTGGAAGCTGTGGGCTCCCTCGGTCTCCATGGCGATGATGGGCACGTCCCCCCAGCCCACCTCCTTCAGCCCCTGGGCCACTCCGCACAGGAGGCCGCCGCCGCCCACCGACAGCGCGATGGCCCCCGGCTTTGCGCTCAGCGTCTCCTTCAGCTCCTTCACGATGGACGTGTGGCCTTCCCTGGGGAGAGGGGGCACCGGGTCAGGGCTGGGGCCTGGGGGCACTGGGCAGGGGTCCTGGAGATGCCTTGTCCGTGGGGCTGGCCTCCTCCCTGACTCCGCCCCCATCTCCAGCTGCCGGCATCTGCATCTCTGCTCTGGGGCTCCCGCCGGCCCGGAGCTGCCTCTGCGTGTGGCTCCCGGCTGTGCCAACAGGGGACAGCCCTGAGGACACCCTCGCCCGCCCGGGGCTCGTGTGAGTGAAGACTGGAGTGCGGGTGAATCAACTCCCAGCATCCTCTCCTGCCGCCGAGTAACGGGTTCACGTTCCCCTGGCTCTCAGGGGCCCCAGGAAATCGAGCTCTGGCTGCCACCGCAGGGCCCTGCCCGGGAGAGCCCGCGTGGGAGGCGTCTTTCCCGCCTCGTCCCCTGCCCCCTCCGCCCGGGATTCACCTCCCAAGGCAACGGCTCTCCCCGAGTCCCGAACCCGGGACCTGCTCCCCGGCACCTGGGCCTCTGCGATCGCTCACGGCCCCGGAGGGCGGGTGTTGGAACACACATGTGTGTGCTTCTGGGTGGTGGTGCCCACACACACACGTGCAACCTCTCTCTGTGTGCACGAGAGCGTGCCCTCGGGCCTTGCGGCCGGCGCCCACCCAGGGGTCGGGAGGTGGCTGCCACCCTGGGCTCCAGGTACCAGATGAGGACGTTGTCGAAGGGGGAGATGTAGACCCAGCCAGGGTTGTTCTTCACCAGGGACGTGGCCTGCTCCTGGGCCTCCTCCAGCGTCTGCAAGACCACGGGGTGCGGGGTGAGGGGGGCGTGGGCGGAGGTGAGCAGCCGGGGCACCCCCCTCCTCCCACCCCCCGCCCTCCGCGCCCCGCTCCAGGCCGGCGCTCACCTCACCCACCGCCTTGACCGTGGCGCCCTCGTTTCTGAGCCGCTCGATGGTGAGGGCGGGCGTCGTCTTGGGCACCACGATGGTGGCGGGGATGCCCAGCCTCCTGGCGGCATAGGCGGCCGCCATGCCTGCGTTGCCCGCTACCGCCGGGCGTGGTGGGTAGAGAGCGTGTCAGTTCGGGACGGCCCCGGGGCCTCTGAACCCCCTCCCCCCGACCCGGGGTGACCTCAGGCCTCCCCTCTGAAATACCCAGTTGGGCTGGCTGCACATGTCTGCAAGGGGGCTTCCGGCCGGCCGGGGGGAGCCGGGCTCGGAGAGGGGGGGCTCCCGGCCCCGGGGCCCACAGCGGAGGGCAGGAGGAGGGCGCAGGCTGCTTACCCGAGCCGCAGACGAAGTGTTTGCAGCCTTGCTCAGCCCGCTGTGGAGACGAGGGGAGGGGTCAGGCCGCCCCCGCCTCTCCCCTCTCCCCCTGGCCCTGGGGTCTGACGGCGTGGTTTTGGAGCTTTACTGCCCCCCCTTGCCCCCCAGGGAGCCGGCTCAAGGGAGGGCATGAGAGGCGGGCAGCTGAGAGCTCTGGGATCGGCCCCTAAGGGACCCTCGTGCGGGGCACCCTTCCCCAGAGGAAGCGCTGACGGTGGGTGCGTGGGCCTCGTGGGCACTCCGAGGGCCTTGCCTGCAGCTCCTTGGGTTTCACATGGCCCCGGCCCTGCCCTCCTCCCCGGCCCTGCCCCGCTCACCTTCTGGCAGAGGTGGCCGATGCCCCGGATCTTGAAGGAGCCCGAGGGCTGGGCACTGTCCATCTTGATGTAGACGCTGGTGCGGGCCACCTTGGACAGGGCCATGCTGTCCCGGATTGGGGTCCTCACGTGCAGGGGCTCCCGGGAGGCCATCGCGGGGCGGGAGGGGTGCGGGCGGCGGCCCGGAGAGCGAGGCGCAGCCCGGGGGTGCTCTGGGTGGGTGGGCAGTCCACGCACTGGCGCAGGGAGGGCAGGTGGGCAGGTAGCCTGTCTTCTGAGCTGTCTCAGGGCTGCCAGGTGCCCGTTTTATCCCGCGGGCAGGGCTGGCCACGCCCCGGCCCCGCCCCCTGGCCCGCGGCCTGGGGCTGCCCCGAGGGGAAAGGGAAGCTGGCTTCCTGGCCTCTCCCTCTCTCTCTCCCTCTCCCTCCGCCGCCTTCCCCGGCCGCAGCTTCTGTCTCTGCAAACGGCCTCCGCCCAGGGAGGCGGCCAGCGAGGGCCGGCTCGGCCTGGGACCCGAGAAACACACCCGCCGGAGGGCACGGCCGCCGCACGCCCCCATCTCACAGAAAGGGAAACTGAGGCACGGGCAGGAAGAGGGGGTGCTCTGGCCTGGAGCCCAGCAGTCTGACTCCCAAACGTGCCATCCGGACACAGCTCCTTTTTAAAAAAAAAAAAAATATATAGGCGCCTCCTCTCACATTGATGTTCCTCTCCCTCCCTCTCTCCCTCCCTCCCTCCCTTCAGTCAGTAATAAATAAATGGAAAATCAATCGGAAAAGAAACAAAACAGAGGGAAGAGGACAAAACGTGTGTCCCCGTTGTGACGTCCTGTGTGGGCATGTCCTTCTCTTAAATAACAGCTTGACTGAGCTATCGTCCACCTCGCCGACAACTCGCTCGTTTGCAGAGCATCGATTTCAGACCATTGTCGTCATCACCCCAAAAAGAAACCCTGTGTCCAGTCACCTGTCTGCTTTCAGCCTCCTCTGGGCGTTTCACGTAAACGGAATCAGACGCGATGTGATTTTTGTGTCTGGCTTTCCTCACTCCACATCATGCTTTCAAGGTTCATCCACGTTGCAACACGTGTTGGTGCTTCCTTCCTTTTCATGGCTGTATACTATTCCATGTCTGGATAGGCCTTATTTATTTATTAAAATACATTTTATTGATCTCTTACAAAGAGAGGAAGAGAGAGGGACAGAGAGCTAGAAACATCGATGAGAGAGAAACATCGATCAGCTACCCTCCTGCACAGCCCCTACTGGGGATCTGCCCACAACCAAGGTACGTGCCCTTGACCGGAATTGAACCTGGGGACCCCTGCGGCCTGAGCCAAACCGGTTTTGGCACCGTATTTTTTTTTAAGTAGGTTTTTATTGATTTCAGAGAGAGGAGGGTAGAGGAAGAGAGGAGGGTAGAGGAAGAAACATCAGTGATGAGAGAGAATCGTCGATCGGCTGCCTCCTGCGCGCCCCGCACTGGGGATACAGAGGAACACCTGGCATGTGCCCTTGGGGGGAACCACGAGGCTTAACCACCTGAGCCACACGGGCCAGGGGAGACCGCGTTTTATTTCTCTATTCACTCACCGTTAAGTATTTGCTGTCTGGGCAGATCTTCATTTCTAAACGTGTACAATGTACATACATGTGTGCATACATGTGTGGTTCTGTCCCATCCCATGGGTCAGACCCCAAGACCCGAAGGGGACACGGGCCTCACCCAGGGTCAGCCCGAGGAGGAAGTGGAGCAGATCGCCGTGATGGGGACCCGCTGCTGGAGGGTCTCGGGGGAGGTGGTGGCTGCCCTGGACTCCGGGGAGACCGGCTCGAGCCTGCGGCTCCGGCCCGAGGCGAGTCTGATCCCAGAGAGAGCTGTTACATCACACCTCCCAGAGCCGGCCCGAGGTGGCCGGATCACAGTGTCCTTGGCCGCGGGAGGTGGGGATTCTGACGGTTGTTTTCACACTTGGGGAGGAACGCACCGCTCTCACCTCAGGTTGCCCTGCCGGCCACGGAGGCCGACCCGGAGCTCCTGATTACTGAGGCTATCGGCTCCCGAGTCCCTCACAGCGCGGCTGAAGCTGAAACCCAGCCCTGGAACTGCCCCCAGTTTCCCCGGAGAGACGGGGCCGGGGCGGGTGGAGCTACTGGGCATTTCAAAACGTAGAGATGACGGCAGACCAGTGCCAGGCACAGAGTAGGGCTCAGAGAATAGTAGGTGCTATTCAAAGATGACCATAAGGTCATCTTTGATCTTATTATTACCCTGTTTCCCCGAAAATAAGACAGTGTCTTATATTAATGTTTGCTCCCAAAGATGCGCTAGGTCTTATTTTCAGGGGATATGTCTTATTTTTCCATGAAGAAGAATACGGTACACATTTATTGTTAAATGAAAATAAAGGACATGTATTACCTGTATACGGTACGGGAGTACGGTAGTTGTCAACACAAACCAGACAAACTGTGAATCCTACAGTATCAAGAATTTAGTCATTTATTCAATGACAATCATGTCATCATCTTCTGGAACATCATCATAACAATCCAGTTCCTGAATTTCCTGGTGAAGTTCTTGTGACTCCATTTCTTTCAGAATGAGTGGACCAAATCTCTCATGTTTAGCAACAGCGCTGTCTTGAAATGAGTACTTCTTATCAAGGCAGCCTGCTCGCAGTGCATTTGCAATGCAACTGTCAGCGATTTTCTCCCAGGAATTCTTCACCCAGGTCACACCTCCTTGCGGTTTAGGTTTCACAGAGTTTCCACACTGATTTCTCTCCATTCACACAGAAGTGACGTCAGGACTCCGCGTACCGTCACTGGTTGCTAGACGCCAGTCGGGGCGGCCCTAGCGACCAGTTTCCGGTAAATCAATTTTCATTCTGAGACAGAGCCTGGGGGCCTTATTTTCGGGGGGGGGGGATGCCTTACATTCCACTCAGAAGGAAACCTGCAAGTAGGTCTTACTTTCGGAGGATGTCTTATTTTCGGGGAAGCACGGTAGTACTACTAGAGGCCCCACGTGTGAAATTCGTGCAAGAGTAGGCTTTCCCTCCCCCCTCTCCCGCCCCCGGCTGCTGGCACTGGCTTCCCTCTGGCCCCTGGGATCATCCAGAAGAACCTCTGATCTAATTAGCTTAGTGTGTGCTTTTATCATCATAGCCTATTATCCAGGACCTCCCCACTCTTGTGGTCTCGTGTTCCCGAGTCCTCTCTCCAGACCCGGCTCCTCCTCATTCATGGCCTCTCCTGGCAAGTCTGGTTCAAGCCGCCCCCGGGACCCGCACAGGGCGCTCCCTGGAGGCCCCCCCCAGGGGGCCAGGAGCGGCCCGAGGGCCGGTCTGCGCTGACCTGGTCACTCTCTCCTCCACCCACTCCACATCCCACCTCGCCCAGGACAGCCCCTCCCAACAGAGGATTATGCGGCCCCTAGTGTCAGCAGAGCCGCGGGCGTCGGCGAGGGCTTTAATCCCCTGGGGGCGAAGGTATTCTGCGTAAAAGCTGTCACTCCGCGCCCAACGGCTATGCCAGTGGCTGGCAAACTGCGGCTCTTTGGCCCCTTGAGTGTGGCTCTTCCACAACATACCACGGCCTGGGCGAGCCTATTTTGAAGAAGTGGCGTTAGAAGAAGTTTACGTTTAGCGGGGACCAGTTTGGCTCAGTGGATAGAGCGTCGGCCTGCGGACTGAAAGTCCCGGGTTCGATTCCGGTCAAGGGCATGTACCTTGGTTGTGGGCACATCCCCAGTAGGGGGCGTACAGGAGGCGGCTGATCGATGTTTCTCTCTGATTGATGTTTCTCTCAGTCTCTCTCCCTTCCTCTCTGTAAAAAATCAATAAAAATATACATATATATAAAAGAAATTTCAATCATTGTGCTGTTGATATTCGGCTCTGTGGACCGATGAGTTTGCCGACCTCTGGTAGCCCATCCACCAGGGGAGAGGTGAGAGACGATTTTCGTGGTAAAATTAATGCAAGCGGACCAGGCCTCCATCGTTACCGACGTGTCTGACTTCCCTGCCCTCCCTCCTGAACGTGGCGGCGAGCCTTCCCCCCTGACAGCCACTGGCTGCACCCCGTCCCCGCGCCGGGCAGCGACCTGGAGGGGGCCCCTGGGACCCTCTGAGGGTGCTGTCTGTAGTGATGCCTCCCGGCTTTATGTCTCCCCCAGACGTGACCCACAGCCGCTGGGTGGGCCCTCCCGGGCAGCACCCCAGGCCACACTCGGCCCGTCCCGGGGGGTCCTCACCGCCCGCCAATCAGCACGTGACGCGTGGGATTGGCACGGCCCGAACAGCTTGTCGGGGGCTTAGTCCGGGGTTCACCGAAAAATCAGGGTGTTGGCAGCAGGGCTAACCCGCAGACCGCTGACTCGGTGGGCAGCAGATGAGGACTTCATGTTTTTCTTTCTTCTTCTTCTTCTTCTTTTTTAAAAAAATATATTTTATTGATATTTTACAGAGAGGAAGGGAGAGAGATAGAGAGCCAGAAACGTCCATGAGAGAGAAACACCGACCAGCTGCCTCCTGCACATTCCCCACTGGGGATGTGCCCGCAACCAAGGCAGATGCCCTTGACCGGAATTGAACCCGGGACCCTTCAGTCCGCAGGCCATCTACTGAGCCAAACCGGTTTCGGTTTCATGTTTTTCTTTGTGATTTTTATCAGGCCGAGTGAGGGCAGTGAAGGTCCTTCCCCTCCCCCCCCTCCCCTTCCCGCTCCTTCCTTCCTCTCCTCTTCTCTTCAAGGGTGGCAGGGACATTCGGGGGCTGAGTCACGGTGGGCAGAGTGGGGTGCGGTCTGGTCCTCAGTTATTTGCCTCCCCCCCCCCAGTCCTCCCTACCCCCCCCCCCCCCCGCTTGCCCAGGAGGTCTTCCTCATCCCCAGCCACACCGGTTCTGGTTGTGCAGTCCGGCTGTGGCCACCTCCGAGAGATGGGCCGTGGCCATAAATCCTTTCTCCTGTTCCGAGGTGCCCTCCCTTCCCGAGGCAGAACGGTCTGGCCGACAGGACCCTTCTGGTCCCGGCACCTGAGTGCTGCCAGGGCTCCTTGGAGAGAATGCCTTGCCCGCGGGCAGCTGGGGAGCCAGCTCCTAAGCCAGCCGTGGGCAAACTACGGCCCGCGGGTCAGATCTGGCCCGTTCGGCTGTTCTATCCGGCTCGCGGAGCCGAAAGAACGGAGGGTTCTCTTGCTCTCCCCTCCGCTCCTTCACCAGCAGCCCAAGAGGAGAGTGCCAGCGTGGTCAGGTTGCTCTTGTTCCGGCCCTCCGGTCCAGTGTGAGAACCCATGGTGGCCCTTGAGCCAAAAAGTTTGCCCGCCCCTGTCCCGCGCCTTCGGGAGCTGGACGCAGCCCGCCAGGGGGCTCGGATGTCGTGAACACCAGCAGGTGCCTGGCCCCGGGGCCCCGGCCCCGGGCAGTGTGGCTCAGTGGGCTGAGCCCTGCGCACCAGAGGGTTGCTGTTTCGATTCCCCGTCGCGGCGTCTCTTTCTCGTTCTCTCCCTCTCACTTCCTCTCTCTCTGAAATCAGTGACGCAGCGTCCCCGGGCCTTGAGGTCCTCACGGATGACGGCAGATGGGATTGTCCTTCCTGCCGCAATGTTCAGGAAACCACGTGTCCCACGTGCCCTTCGGAGGAGCCGGCAGGCGTGTGGTGAAAACCCCCTGTATTCCGGACAAAGGCAAGCTGGAGCGACCCGCGTCATTGTGGCTCGAGAGCTGGGGGGAGGGGGGCAGGGGGGGGGCGACCTGCTGACCCTGGGTGGTGTCAGTGGCCGCTCTCTGGTTGAACGTGGAGCCCAGCCTCGGCCTGAGGGCCACACGCAGAGGCCGGCCCCCAGCAGAGCCTGGCCAGCAGCCACTGACCCCGCAGACAAGCACTCTGAGCCCCGGGGACCCCACACGGGGGGCCTGAGAGCGGGCAAGGGCAGGCCAGGGCTGTGGGCACCCCCGGCCGTGGGCGCTGGCCGGCTCCGCTCTGCCCGCGGGGAGACCTCCACGGGACCGGGGAGTCTGTAAGCCCCCACGCTGGGCACAGCGCCCCGGCCGCCGCACCGGGGCCTGGCAGAGGGTCCAGCAGCCTCTCCCAGGACCGGGGCTGGCAGAGTTCAGGCGGCTTTCTGGCCAGGCTCACGGGCTCCGGGGAGGAAGTCGGACAATGGCTGTGGAGGAAAACAAGCTGACTGATGTGGGGGTTGCCCGCCCCGCAGGCCAGACGGCTCTTATCTTCAGCCTCACAATGGGGAGCGGAAGGGACGTCCACAGAACCGAAACCCAAAGTGCAGTGTCGTCACCTCGGGGGCCTTCCCAGGCAGCTCAGTGTGAAAGCAAAAGGTCAAGTCAGCAGCCTTGAGGGGGGGGGGGGGGCAGCGGGCACAGGGTGTCCCCAGCAGGTGCACAGGCACAGCCCAGGGTCCTCGGTGACGGAAGAGCTGGTGTCGGTCGGGGAAGCCAAACCACACTCCCGGGGGCGGCAGCGGCTCAATCTCAGAAGGAGGCTGTCGGTGCCGCCACAGGCCTGGGACGGCGCCGGCGGCCACGCGTGCCCCGTGGCGACTCCACGGACCCTCCCACCGATTCGCTCCACCACAGCAGACCCTAACAGAACGCCCCAGGACACCACTGCGGGGCGAACTGTTTGCTTTCATTTTTGAATAAATCTTTATGGGTTTCTGCCGAAATCGGTTTGGCTCCGTGGATAGAGCCTCGGCCTGCGGACTGAAAGGTCCCGGGTTCGATTCCGGTCAAGGGCATGTGCCTTGGTTTCGGGCACATCCCCAGTAGGGGGTGTGCAGGAGGTGGCTGGTCGATGTTTCTCTCTCATCGACATTTCTAGCGCTCTACCTCTCTCCCTTCCTCCCTGTAAAAAAAAAACAATAAAATAAATATATTTAAAAAAAATCTTTATGGGTTTCAGAGCAGAAGGGAGAGGGAGAGAGAGAGAGAAACATCTACGAGGAGAGAGAATCATTGACCGGCTGGCTGCCTCCTGCACTTCCCCTACTGGGGGCAGAGCCCGCAACCACCCTGACATGTGCCCTGACTGGGAATCGAACCTGGGACCCTTCAGTCCGCAGGCCGAGGCTCTATCCCTGGGCCACACTGGCCAGGGCCATCGGTGATGAATTTTATTTTATTCTTTTTACTTTTTTTTTAAACATATATATTTTTATTGATATTTTACAGAGAGGAAGGGAGAGAGATAGAGAGCTAGAAACGTTGAAGTGAGAGAAACATCGACCAGCTGCCTCTTGCACACCCCCCACCGGGGATGTGCCTGCAACCAAGGTACATGCCCTTGGCCGGAATTGAACCCGGGACCTTTAGATCTGCAGACTGACGCTCTACCACTGAGCCAAACCGGTTTCGGCTCAGTGATGAATTTTAATAAACAAAGAGGAGGTTGGCTTTCCTACCAGCAGCTGGGCTTGAACACTCCCTCCCCCGGGGGCGTGCGCTGCCCGAAGGGACTGACGGAGACCAGGGCCCCGGAGCCCAGGCTCTCAGCCTGTCTCTAACTGAAATGTCAACCGAGCAACTGGACCGAAGCAGCAGCCCAAACCGGCGCACACCCAGGCCAAATCTAAGAACTCCGGATACTATGGAACTGCATGTGCCCCCCCGACAGCCCCCCTGTGCCCCCCTCCCACCCACCCCCGCAGACTTGAGGCTGGGGCAGCTCCTGGCACAGGGGCCCCGGCCCGGGCACATTCCCACCCGCTGTGCCAAGAACAGAGGGTGAATCCCAGCTGAACTCCGGGAAGAGCCGAAGGAACCAGCTCTTGTGGGCGGCACCGCGTCCTCGGGCTGGCTGCCTCCGCTGAGGAAGGAGCTCGGCACAGAGAACGCAGCGTGGGGGCCACACAACCTTTGACCAGAACCCTTTTGCCCGTGCTCAGACCGAAGGGCCTTGGTGTTCAGCCGCATCCTTACCGCCTGGGGTGGGGTGCTGTTGTGGGGTCGAACCCTGGGTTCCAGATAAGACCACCGGAGGCTGACGACTGATTTAAAAAAGCAGGCAATGCCGAAACCGGTTTAGCTCAGTGGTAGAGCGTCGGTCTGCGGACTGAATGGTCCCGGGTTCGATTCCGGTCAAGGGCATGTACCTTGGTTGTGGGCACATCCCCAGTGGGGGTGTGCAAGAGGCAGCTGGTTGATGTTACTCTCTCATCGACGTTTCTAGCTCTCTAGCTCTCTCCCTTCCTCTCTGTAAAATATCAATAAAATATATTTTTTAAAAAATAAATAAATAAATAAAATAAAAAAGCAGGCAAGGATTTATTGAAATAAAAACTGGCCAGGTCGGCCGCCAGAGCACCGTGTGTAGGCGGGCTCCGTACGACCGCACTGTTCCAGGGGTCGGCGAGTCTTTTTAAAGGCCTAACCCACAAGAATTTTCCTTTTTTTTTTTCCTTTCTTTCTTTCTAAATTCTAAATCCTAAAGACTAAATTCACATCCTGCTGGACACTGGAATGTGGCCCTACCTTGCCATAGCTGGTAACACGGAAGCAGCGCTCAGCGGTTAGTCCCTAAAGGTTTTCTACAGTTTCTATCCCCGAAGCTACTGAGCCGGTGGGAATCAATCTCCTGTGCTCCTGGTCCCGGGCAAGGGAAGTCGCCTTAGCCCCCAGGTCTCCACCTGTGTTTAGTCAGGTGCAGGGACAGACTACGTAGAAGAGTTAAATTCAAACAGCAGTTTTTAAAAAAAATATATTTTATTGATATTTTACAGAGAGGAAGGGAGAGAGAGAGCTAGAAACGTCGATGAGAGAGAAACATCGACCAGCTGCCTCTTGCACACCCCCCACCGGGGATGTGCCCGCAACCAATGTACATGCCCTTGACCGGAATCGAACCCAGGACCCTTCAGTCCGCAGACCGACACTCTACCACTGAGCCAAACCGGTTTTGGCTCAAACAGCAGTTTTTGCTGAAGCATGATTGCTACCATATTTCAGTGTCGCCCCCGAGCAGAGTCCCAGGACCTCCTCCCCGGAGCCCACGCCCGCCTGGAATGCCCCCTCCGCCCCCCACTTCCTGAGGCCGCTGCACCGGAATGCCCGCCGCCACTCCTTTCTGCTCCCTCCCGGGACGCTGCCCTTTCACGCCGAGCGGGTTTCGGTGCTGAGCGCCTCTCCTTCCTTTCCTCGTTGTGAAGCTAAGAGCCTTCGGGCACATGCGCACACATCACACCCTCAGAAAAGCCCCCCACTCCCCACGCCCCGCCTCACCCCGAGTCAGGGCTGAGGCTCAGCCGAGAAGAGGAAGTGGGCTGAGTGAGTGCAAGCATGTGGCCACTGCGTGTCCCCTCTGCCCACCACGAGGACCGGGCCACGCCCACAGCTCAGCGCGGCTCCCGAGCCGCGTGGCAGAAGGGCGGGCCGGGCTTCCTTCGGAATGGCTGCGCGTCTTCCCCAGTTCTTTGCTCACGGGAAGACTCACCATGTATTAGCACCTTCGTGTGCTTAGAATACACACACACACGTACACGCACACACACACGCACATACACACCTACATACATACACACATGTACACACGTATACACACCGTGCGCACACACGTACATATACGTACACGCACACACACATGTACCAGCACATACACATGTACACACGTACATATATGTACACACGCATACGCATAAATAAGTAAATAAATAATAAAATTAACGAGAGCATAGCTTTCCCTGGCCATGAGTGAGGACAGGTGCCCAACTGTTCCCCTTCTTGTCTTTTTTTTTTTTTAAAGTATATTTTATTGTTTATAGGTGAGTGCAGAGAGGAAGGGTGTGGGGTAGAGAGCTAGAAACGTCGATGAGAGAGAAACATCGGCCAGCTGCCTCCTGCACACGCCCTACTGGGGATGTGCCCATAACCAAGGCACATGCCCTGACCGGAATCGAACCCGGGACCCTTCAGGCCGCAGACCGACGCTCTGTCCATTGAGCCACAGCGGTCAGGGCCCCCCTTCTTTTCTTATAGGCCTCAGACCCCCTCTCCCCCCGACCCAGCGCGCACGCATGCACGCGCGCACACACACACACACACACACACACACACACGGAGCGTTATCTGGCTCTCGCTGGTCTCAGCTCGGACGCCATGCCTGTGGATTCACCTCTCGTAGGACAAGGGCCCCCGGGTTGGATGGGGCGTCCCCCTCCGCCTGTTTGCTGGGCGCCCGGGGCCAGTTACTCCGCCTTCCCGAGCCCCTGCCTCTCCCCGGATAACGGCCTCCTTTTCGGGATGAGAGGCGAGGGGAGAGGACTCTGCCGCAGGAAGAGGCGGGCGGGCCGTGGGGGGCCGGGGCCCTCCAGGGCACAGGGGGAAGGAGCTCCAGCCGCAGGAACGGGGCCCCCGGGGGAGACCCCTCGGCTCCAGGATGGCTTAGTGCCCTGGCCGCGGCCTGGGGAGTTAGTTACCCAAGACGCGCTGGGCATTAGGAGACCCGGGTCCAAGTCCCAGCCGGTCCCTCCCCAGCGGGGCGGGCCGCACGGCTGCCCGAACCCCGTTCTCTCGCCCGGGTTAGCCGCGCCGAGCCTCGTGGCTCGGGAAGATAGGGCCCGGGTCCGGAGTCCAGCCTGCCGGTCCGAGGGCCCGTGGCCCGCCGTGGCCCACGTGCCGTGGCCCCGCTCCACGCCGCTCCCTCGCCTGGCAAACAGGAACGCCGGCGGGGGGTGGCGGTGACGAAACGAAGCTTAATGAGTAACCCCGAGGGCTGGCCAGCGGGCGTGCGGGGCCGGAGGCGGCAGGGACAGCGGCGGAGGTGGAGGTGACGGAGGTGGCCCAGAGGGGACAGGTCAGTGACCCGGCCCGCCTCCGTCCGCCGCCTCATCGGCTTTCCCCCACCCCGGGGTGAGCCCTGGTCCGGCCGCAGCTGTGTGTGTGTGTGACCTTGGGAAAGCGGCTTTGACCTTTCTGGGCCGAGTCTGATTCCACGACAGAGAGGTCATCCCGGTGCTCGCCGCCCCAGGCTGCTGCACACGGGTCCGCGATGTCCTGTTGTCTTTTGTTGCAGAGACAATAGCGGCAGTCAACACCGAGTCCTTATCGCGGTCCTGGCGTCTGACGCCGGTTCACTCCCTCCCTCTTCCCATCGGCTGCACCAGGGAAGTCTTCTACCCGCACCCGGCAGGTGAGGAAACAACGCAGGGAGGTCGGTTCATGTACCCAGGGTCACGCAACCAGTGAGTGGAGGTTGGCATTAGTTTGTAGCCCAGCCAGGCTCCGGGGTCTAACTCTTAGGCATGCTGCCTCCTCACGCCAGAAACTACTCCTACTCCGACTTAAGATTTAAAACACACACACACACACACACACACACACACACACACACACACATACACACACACACACACACACACACACACATCCACCAACCAGATCTGAAATAGCTGACATGTACACATTGAAATTGGGACTCAAGCCGAAACCAGTTTGGCTCAGTGGTAGAGCGTCGATCTGGGGACTGAAAGGTCCCAGGTTCTATTCCGGCCAAGGGCATGTACTTTGGTTGCGGACACATCCCTAGTAGGGGGTGTGCAGGAGGCAGCTGGTCGATGTTTCTCTCTCATTGACGTTTCTAAGCTCTCTATCTCTCTCCCTTCCTCTCTCTAAAATATCAATAAAATATATTTTTTTAAAAAAGAAAAGAAATTGGGACTCAAAAGAACTGCTGGGCCAGAAAGGAACTCACTACAGACTGATTCATCTGCCTCTCAGCATCACCATTATGGCTTGTCTCAGTTTCAGTTCTTACAAGGGTATTTCTTGGATCACATGATCTCACGCATCTAGAGGAAATAATGAACAACATAAACTGATGAACAAAAACAGACCCAGAGACAGAGAAGCAGCGATCAGACTCTCAAACCTCAGAGGGAAGGCAGGGGAGGGTGGGGGTAAGGAGAAGAGATCAACCAAAGGACTTGTGCGCATGCACATGGGCCTAGCCAGTGGCCATGGACAACGGGGGGGGGGGGGGGGGGGGGGGCTATGTAGGGAGGGGTTTGGGGTGGGAATGGGGGGATGAGGACAATTATGTGATACCATAATCAATAATAAAAACAACAACAACACATACTTGACTCTATTATTTTTTATTTTTTAAAATATATCTTATTGATTTTTTACAGAGAGGAAGAGAGAGGGATGATAGAGAGTTAGAAACATCGATGAGAGAGAAAAGCTGCCTCCTGCACACCCCCTACCTGGGATGTGCCCGCAACCAAGGCACATGCCCTTGACCGGAATCGAACCCGGGACCCTTCAGTTCACAGGCCGATGCTCTCTCCAAGAAGCCAAACCGGTTTCGGCCAGACTCGTTAATACCCGCCTAACTTCTCCCGAAGCCACGATATCCATGAAATTCTGGTTTGATATCTCCTCCTGCTCACACAACTGAAAACCCAACTCTTCAATAGCCGTGGGGCACACTGGCCAGCACGGAAGGGCCAGCGGTGCTTCCTGCCCAAGCCCGCGCTGCGTGCTCCTCCTCCAGGGAGCCCTCCCTGACCCACCCCACCCCACCCTCAGCTATCCTGTGGGGCTCTCTGCTCCCTGTCCACCCCGGGGGTTTGAGCCATGTCACTCAGTTGGGTGTCTTTCCTCCCCCTCCACCGCAGGGCATGACCTGGGCTTTGTCCCCTCTGTTCCCAGCGCCCCGATTGGGACAGAACACGGGAGGATGGGTGCATGTGTGATGCGTGGATGGGAATGGAGCTGTCAGCGTTCTCACCGGGGAGCAGGGCCAAGCCACTCTGCCTCACCCCGGGTGGCCAGGAGTTAATCATCAAACCCGGGGGGGGGGGTCACCCAAAGTCCAAGTGGGGTGCACCGGGGCCCCGCCCCCCGAGGACACAGGGAGCCGGAGGGGTGTGTGTGGTGAGCCCAGCTCGCCCCGGGGGACGGTGTGAGAGACCAGCTGTGAGTCCGATGGTGGCGTCCTCCTGCCCACAGCCTCCCCTGGCTCCCCGGTGCCCTGGGTGAGGGCCAGACTCTGGGTTGGCACAGCTGCCCGTGGACTCTGTCCCTGCCCACCTCCAGCCCAAGGCCTCCTGCTGCCTCGCTCCTGCCATCTTGGTTCCAGTCCCACCATGTTTTTCCACTCCAGACCTTTGCACTCCGTGTTCCTGATTCCTGGCTGAGCTCAGCCTCTTCCTCCTCCTCCTCCTCCTCCTCCACCTCCCCCCCTCCTCTGGTCACCTCCTCCCCCTCCTCTGGTCACCTCCTCCAGGAGGCCATTCCTGACCTCCTGACCCAAAGTAGGTCCCCTTGCTCTTCTTTTTAGGACTTTCTACACGCAGGTTTCTCTCCTCCTCCTCCTTCTCCTCCTCCTTCTTCTCCTTCTTTCCTCCTCCTTCTCCTCCTTCCCTCCTTCTCCTTTCCTCCTTCTCTTCCTCTTCTCCTTCTCCTTTCCTCCTTCTCCTCCTCTTCCTCCTTCTCCTTCTCCTTTCCTCCTTCTCCTCCTCCTTTCCTCCTTCTCCTCCTCTTCCTCCTTCTCCTCCTTCTCCTTTTCCTCCTCCTCTCCCTCCTCCTCCTTGTTTTCTCCTCCTCCTTTCCTCCTCCTCCTCCTTCTCCTTTCCTCCTTCTTCTCCTTCCCTTCTCCTCTTCCTCCTCCTCTTTTTCTTCTTCCTCTCCTCCTCCTCCCCTCCTTTTCCTTCTCCTTCTCCTCCTCCCCCCTTCCTCCTCCTGCCCCCTTCCTCCTCCTCCTCCTCCTCCTTTCCTCCTCCTCCTCCTCCGGGAAGCCTTCCAGTCCTCCGGGCCAAGTGACGTCCTTGCCCCCCCCCCCCCCCCCCCCGGCGCCGGCAGCCCCGCCCGCCCGGATGGCACCGGTTGCAGCCCCTCTCCAGTGACCCCGGAGGCTGCAGGAGGGCAGGGGACGTGCTGTCTTGTTTGAGGCCAGAGCTCCTGGGATGTGACACACGGCAGGTGTCCAGCAAATATTTTTTGAACCAACGAGCCAATGGCCAGAGTCCTTCATTTGGAATGATTGCTCGGCTCCCGCGTAGGGCTTGAGATGTCAGGGGGGAGGCAGCGCCTTTCTCTCCTGACAGCTGTTTCCTCGTCTCTGTTCTCTTTGCTCAGAGATGTCCGGGGCGAGAGACCAAGGGTGCTTCTCTCTGGCTGGGTGGCCTCAGCCAAGCGACTTTCCCTCTCGGGGCCTCGGTTTCCTAATCGGTCACACGGGAGCGGGGGAGGCCTGCGCCGAGGATGGCACCCGGGGAGGCAGCGAGGGTGGACCTCCTCCTCCTCCTCCTCCTCCTCCTCCTCCTCCTCCTCCTCCTCCTCCTCCTCCTCCTCCTCCTCCTCCTCCGCTCTCCAGCGGGGAGCTGTCCCTTTAACACGGGAGGAGGGGTCAGGGCCACAGGAGGCTGGCAGGAGCCGGACAGAGCTGGTTAGGCCTGCGGGCAGCCGCTGGTAGCCAAGTTGGTTTGGGGACTCTGGAGCAGAAAGGTGAGGGGGCCCGGGGCCCAGACGGGGGCCGCTGGGGCTCTGCGTGCACGTGGGGATGCATCTGGGGGAGCCCGAGAGGTTCTGGGGCGAAGTCCCCGCCGAGCGGGTGGGAAGGGAGGGGAGGGAGGGGGACAGTGGCCTGAGCCCTCCCAGGAATATCGATTATCGATTCCCCTCGGTGCCCGGGCCCAGGGATGAGGGTGCTCACGCCCAACAGGGGCCGGGCCAGGGACTTGGCTGTGAGGTGCCGGCGGCGGCCTCAGGGGAAAAGCCTGAGGGACAGGGAGGTGCCAGAGGGAGCTGGTGTTTACCCAACTCCTGGCTGCACGTGTGTGTGTGTGTGTGTGTGTGTGTGTGTGTGGCCTGGCCAAGCCCTGGGCTCCACGCTGCATTGTGGTTGCGAGCACAGAGGCCAAGACACACTGTACCCGAGTTCGAATCCTGGCTGCGCCCTTTCTAGCTGTGTGACCTCAGGCAAATTACTCAGCCTCTCTGGGCCCCAGTTTCTTTTTTTTCGAAAAGATTTTTTCCACTGATTTTTAGGGAGAGAGGAAAGGAGAGGTAGAGAGAGGAAAACGTGGATGAGGGAGAGAGAGAAAAAAACATTGACGCGAGAGAAACATCGATCAGCTGCCTCCTGCACACCACCCACAGGGGATGTGCCCGCAACCAAGGTACATGCCCTTGACTGGAACCAAACCCAGGACCTTTCAGGATGCAGGCCGATGCTCTATCCACTGAGCCAAACCAGTTAGGGCTATTTTATTGATTTTTTTTTTACAGAGAGGAAGAGAGAGTTAGAAACATCCATGAAAGAGAATCATCAACCAGCTGCCTCCTGCACACCCCCTACCGGGGATGTGCCCGCAACCAAGGTACATGCCCTTGACCGGAATTGAACCTGGGACCTTTCAGTCCGCAGGCCGACGCTCTATCCACGGAGCCAAACAGGTTCGGCCGGCCATCACTTCTTATTGGCGAGGTTTTACGCCCCCAGCACTGTGGGCAGCCGCAGTTAGGCCCCCAGTCCAAAGATTTAATATATATATATAATTGATATTTTTACAGAGAGGAAGGGAGATAGCTGGAAACGTTGATGAGAGAGGAACATCGATCAGCTGCCTCCTGCACACCCCCTACGGGGACCTTACAGTCTGCAGGCTGACGCTCTATCCACTAAACTAAATCGGTTTCGGCAGTCCAAAGGTTTTTGCCCAGGTGGGGAAACTGAGGCCCGGGGAGGAGCAGATGGGTGCCTGAAGTCTCACAGGTTGGCAGCCAGACGGGGGGGGGCTAAGAGGACCAGGCCGAGGGCGTCGCCGCTGCCCCGTCTCCCCTCCCCTCCCGGCCTGGTCACGGGGAGCCCTGACCGAGCGCCCGGGCCGTGGCCGTGGCCGTGGCCCGTGGCCGTGTCCTCCGCAGGCCGGGCGGCCGCCGGGATGGAGCGCCCTCTGGTGGAGGGGGCCGAGGCCGGGCCCTTCCACGTGGTCACGCCCCTGCTGGAGAGCTGGGCGCTGTCCCAGGTGGCGGGCACCACCGTCTTCCTCAAGTGTGAGAACGTGCAGCCGGCCGGCTCCTTCAAGATCCGGGGCATCGGGCACTTCTGCCAGGAGGTGAGGGGGTGCGGGCGGGAGGGGAGGGGGGGGCTGTTGGAATGGGAGAGGGGGGCCCTCCGTGATCCCTGCTTGGGTGAGCCCTCAGCCCCATTCCCTCTCTTCCTAGGCCGCCAGGAAGGGATGCAGACACCTGGTGTGCTCCTCAGGTGACCCCACACCTTTCTGCTCTGGCCGGTCCTCAGGGCTGGGCGGGGGGGAGGGGAGCTGGCCGGAGCGGCTATAGACGTCCAGGGGGCTCGGCCTCATCAAGGTCAGGGTCCGCTGGCCACGTGTATGTCCCCTCCCAGCCGTGTCCCCATCATCAGGAGAAGTGACAGAACCCCGGTTCACACAGGTGTGAGCCACGGGCTCCTAGCGCTGCACATTCTCAGGAGACACGGCTTTCAGGCACGGCTGGATCCAGGAGCTCTCACCCGCATCCCTCCTTTCTCCTGGCCTGTCTTTCTTTCTTTCTTTCTTTCTTTCTTTCTTTCTTTCTTTCTTTCTTTCTTTCTTTCTTTCTTTTTTCTTTTTCTTTTTCTTTTTAAAAAAAATATATTTTATTGTTTTTTTACAGAGAAGAAGGGAGAGGGATAGAGAGCCAGAAACATGGATAGGAGAGAAACATTGATCAGCTGTCTCCTGCACACTCCCTACTGGGGATGTGCCCGCAACCAAGGTCCATGCCCTTGACTGGAATCAAACCTGGGACCCTTCAGTCCACAGGCTGACACTCTATCCACTGAGCCAAAATGGTCACGGCCCTCCTGGCCTTTCTTTCCTCTCCACCGGCTTTCTTCTCGTTCAGGCCTCCTAGAGTGTCCAGCTTGCTTCTTGCCATCCTACCAACCCCAGGGAAAGGGGGGGCACCCCGGCCCCATGGCTCCCCTCCACCCATGACTGGGTCTTCTGGGCCCAGCTCAGGTCACGTGCTCACCCCCAAGCCAGCCATGGGTCAGGGGACCGAGTTCCGGGAGGGGTTCTCCGTCTAGATCCCGCGTCCACCTCGAGGCCAGGGGGGGGGGGCCGCTCCCTGGTGGGGGAGAGAGGGGGGCTCATACAGGGGGTGGAGGAGGAGGGGCCAAGGCCTTCCGCTGCCTCCGCAGGGGGCAACGCGGGCATCGCGGCCGCCTACTGCGCCCGGAAGCTGGGCCTTCCCGCCACCATCGTGCTCCCCGAGGGCGCCTCCCAGCCCGTGGTGAGGAGGCTGCGGGGCGAGGGGGCCGAGGTGCAGCTGGCGGGGAAGGTAAGGACCCCGGGGAGGGGGAGCCAGCGGGAGTGGGCGGCACCCCTGTCTCACCACCTACCCCCTCAGAGATTGCCCCCTCTGGGACCCGGTCTGCCCTGGGGTTGGCCCAGCTGGCGGGGGGAGTGTGCGTGGTGTGTGTGGAGGGCTGGCACCGCTGGCCTTGCCTGTGCCCGCCCCGAGAAGACCCCCTGCGGGAGCCCGGGGGGCAGGAGCCGCCTGTCCCCCCAGCCTCACCGGCACTTGGAGTTGGCCCCTTGATTTGTTTTCTATTTTATTTTTGTTTTTAAAATATATTTTATTGATATATTTTTTAAAAATATATTTTATTGATTTTTTATAGAGAGGAAGAGAGAGGGATAGAGAGTTAGAAACATCGACCAGCTGCCTCCTGCACAGCCCCTACCGGGGATGTGCCCGCAACCAAGGTACGTGCCCTTGACCGGAATCGAACCCGGGACCCTTCAGTCCGCAGGCCGATGCTCTATCCGCTGAGCCACACCGGATTCGGTCTGGCCCCTTTAAAAACTTACATATTTTGTTATTGATCTCAGAGAGGAAGGGAGAGGGAGAGAGCGCTAGAAGCACCAGTGGTGAGAGAGAACCACGATCGGCTGCCTCCTGCATGCCCCACACCGGGGATGGAGCCCGCACCCCAGGCCTGGGCCCTGACCGGGAATCGAACCCTGACCTCCTGGTTCATAGGTCAGCGCTCGACACCGGCTGGGCCTGGTGTGGCCACTCTAGGGTTGTTTGCCACTTGAGACACGACGTATAAGGAAGAGATGGCAGCACGGTCCACACTGAGACCATCCAGTGAGAGGCCGCGGCTGAGGCCCTGGGTCACCTAGTCGCCCAGACACGGCGTGGCCGACGGGGTTTCAGCCCCGGGCCACGGGCGGCCGTGGGGGCGGACGGGCACCCGGCTGCTCGGGGCAGGAGGCTCGGTGGGCGTCCAGGGAGAGACCTCCGAGGGCTGCACAGCCTCAAAGCTCGCTTGGCTTCAATATTTCTTTAAAAAAACACATTTTATTGATTTTTTTACAGAGAGGAAGGAAGAGGGATAGAGAAAAATATATTTTATTGATTTTTTACAGAGAGGGATAGCGAGTTAGAAACATCCATGAGAGAGAAACATGGATCAGCTGCCTCCCACCCCCCCCCCCCTCTCCCGCACAGGGGATGTGTCCGCAACCACGGTACATGCCCTTGGCCGGAATCGAACCCGGGACCCTTCAGTCCCCAGGCCGATGCTCTGTCCACTGAGCCACACCGTCTAGGGCTTGTTTCAGGAGGAGGAAGTCCGTCTCTCCCGATGGACGGGGTTCCACGGGGCGGGGCCCTGTGTCCTCTCCGCCTGCCCCGGACCGGACCCGGGCCCGGGGGCACGGCGGGTGCCAGAGGAGGGGCAGCGCTGTTCCCGCCCCCGTGTCCCCCTTGACCCCTTCGGAGACGAGGTGACCTGGGGGCTCCCTCCGGAGTGCCGTGTTAGTTTGGGTCCCCGGGGGGGGCCCCCAGACACCCCCGCGGCTGCTGCCCCCTCCTGTGGCCCCGGTTGCTCCTCAGGTCTGGGACGAGGCCAACCTGAGGGCCCAGGAGCTGGCCAGGAGGGACGGCTGGGTGAACGTGCCCCCCTTCGACCACCCCCTGATATGGTAAGGCTGGTGCCCCCCCGTCCCCCGCCCCCGGAGCTCAGAGTTTAGAAACCCTCATCGAACCCGGGTCCTCCCAAGGGACAACAGGGGAAACCGAGGCCCAGAGGAGGAGAGGCGTGGAGTCCAGGCCCCGCCTCTGCCCCGTGTGAGTTATCTGTGAGCACCGCACCCCTCGTGCCTCGGTTTCCCCGCGTGTAAAATGGAAATCGCTAACAATGAGCCCCCTGCGTGGAGCGTGCACTTTGGGGGGAACATCTAGTCCAGCGAGCCCTCCCCGGAGCCCTGGAGGGAGGGGTTGTGGGCCCGTTCTACAGGGGAGGAAACCGAGGCACCAAGGGGGGTCACGTGGCTTGCCCGAGATCGCCCAGCTATGGGGGCGTCAGGGGCCCTGGGTCCTGGGGGCGGGCGGGCGGCGGGCGGGAACGCATGAGCGAGCTGGGCATTCGGGGTCCCCTCTCCTTGGCCGGGGTGGGTGGGAGGTGGGTGGGGGGCTAAGGGTCTCCCTGGTCCGGCTCCTCCCGGCCCCTCTCCCCTCTCCTCCAGGGAGGGCCACGCCAGCCTGGTGCGGGAGCTGAAGGCGGCCCTGGGGGCCCCGCCGGGGGCCCTGGTGCTGGCGGTGGGGGGCGGGGGGCTCCTGGCCGGGGTGTCGGCCGGCCTGGCGGAGGTGGGCTGGCAGCACGTGCCCGTCGTCGCCATGGAGACACGAGGGGCCCACTGCTTCCACGCGGCCCTGGAGGCGGGCACGCCGGTCACGCTGCCGGACATCACCAGGTGGGCGGCCGGCCTGGGGGGCTGGAGGGGAGGGTGCAGGGCCGGCTCCTCAGGGGGGTCCCTTCGCCTGTGGGGTGAAGGCAGGGGCGGTGCCGAGGAAGGAGGACCAGCGTCCAGGGTCCCCACCGCCAGAGCAGTGGAGGGGGGGGGGTGGTCGCCGGAAAGGTGGGCGAGCACTGACCACAGAAACCCAGACGTCACCTCCTCCTCACCCCAAGGCGGACGCTGCTCACGTTGGGGTGCCTGCTCCCCAGGCTTTGTCTTGGCCTGCCTCCCACCTTGCACCCCATTATCATTGCACGAAAATGCCATGTGCCGGGCGCACAGAGTAGGTGATCCACAAACGCGTGTAAAAGGAATCCATTATGTATTTTTATTTTTTAAAATATATTTTATTGACTTTTCACAGAGAGGAAGGGAGAGGGATAGAGAGCTAGTAATGTCGATGAGAGAGAAACATCGATCAGCTGCCTCTTACACACCCCCTACCGGGGATGTGCCCGCAGCCAAGGTACATGCCCTTGACCGGAATCGAACCCGGGACCCTTCAGTCCGCAGGCCGACGCTCTATCCACTGAGCCAAACCGGTTTCGGCAGTTATGTATTTTGAGAAGCTGAGATTACAGTCTTCAGGCTATAATCCGTTTTTTCTATTCACAGTACATGACATGAACTTAGTTTTGTGGGGGGTTTGGGGCACCGTCAGTAGAGAATTTTCCCCCCTGTTGCATTTTTTTGTTTGTTTGTTATTTTGTTAATCCTCACCCGAAGATATTTTTCCATTGAGTTTTAGAGAGAGTGGAAGAGAGGGGAGAGAGAGAGAGGAGAGAGAGAGAGAGAGAGAGAGAGAGAGAGAGAGAGAGAGAGAGAGGCAGAGAGAGAGAGAGGAGAGAGAGAGAGACATTGATGTGAGAGACACATTGATTGGTTGCCTCCTGCATGTGCCCTGGCCAGGGCAGGGGATGGAGCCTGCAACCCAGAGCAGAGGTGTTTGCCCTTGACTGGAATCGAACCCGGGACCCTTTAGTCTGTGGGCTGACGCTCCAGCCACTGAGCCAGACGGGCCAGGGCTGAGGCAAGGTTCTCATAAAGATCACAACATAAACTCGCTATGAGCAGAGCGAGGCCCAGCGGCCAGCCCGGCCGCGTGCTCTCCACCCGGCATCATGGACGCCGACGTGTGTCCCTGGGCTTCCCGCCGCCACCGCAGCCAGGGGGCTGAGGACAGAGACATGTGTCCCCCACACCCCGGAGGCCAGGAGTCCAGAGTCAGGGTGTGGGCAGGGCCCCGCGGGGGGCCGGGGGGCAGGGGAGAGCTGGGTCTGTGTGCGACTCACCAGCCCCTCCCCGCACCCCGCACCCCGGCCCCACAGCGTGGCCAAGTGCCTGGGCGCCAAGACGGTGGCCGCGGGCGCCCTGGCGTGCACGCGGGAGCTGCGGGTCCTCTCGGAGGTGGTGGAGGACGGGGAGGCGGTGGACGCCGTGCAGCGGTTCCTCGGTGAGTGCGCGCCGGACCCGGTGAGACCTGCGAGGTCCAGATCCCCTAGCGAGGGCACGTGCTCGCCCCCGTCCTCGGGCTGGTCGGCGGGGACCGTGCTGAGAGGAGATGGCAGGGGAGGGGAGGGTGCAGGAAGGGGCGCCACGCTGCTGCTAGCCTCCAGGCTTCTGTGCACGCTCTTCTCTGGGGCTGCCCATCCTCGCCGGCTCCCTATTGCTTCCCCGTGACTGAGGGTCCCCCCAGCCGTCATGACACCACCTCCGGGAAGCCCCCTAGGATCTCTCACCCCCATCCCGCCCAGGTTGGAGGCTCCCGATGCACCAACCCCCACGGTCTCCTCTCTGCCCGGTCCCAATCCGTCTAAGCCGTTAGGTTGTGTCCCCCCCGCGTCTTCCTGGGACAGGGCCAGGCAGGGAGTGGGTGCGCCACCCAGGTGTGTGGGACGGGTGGAGGGGTGTGTGAGTGACCAGCTGGGCCACGGGCAGACGGACGGGCAAAGGGATTGCTGGGGCAACGAGCTGACGAACGACACACGGAAACGAAGCGATGGGTGGACACTGATGAATGGACACATTGATAGATGGACAGACAGCCAAAGGGTAGATAGTGGATGGATGGATGGATGGATCAATGGATATGCTGATTGATGACCACACTAATGGATGGACAGACAGACAGTCAAAGGGTAGATAGTGGATGGATGGATGGATGGATAGGTGGATGGATGGATATGCTGATTGATGGCCATGTTAATAGATGGACAGACAGACAGTCAAAGGATAGATAGTGGATGGATGGATGGGAGGATAGGTAGATAGATCAATGGATATGCTGATTGATGGCCACACTAGTGGATGGATAGACAGTCAAAGGACAGATAGTGGATGGATGGATGGATGGATGGATGGATATGCTGATTGATGGCCACACTAATGGATGGACAGACAGACAGTCAAAGGATAGATAGTGGATGGATGGATGGATGGATATGCTGATTGATGGCCACACTAATGGATGGATAGACAGACAGTCAAAGGATAGATAGTGGATGGATGGATGGGTGGATAGGTGGATGGATCAATGGATATGCTGATTGATGGCCACGCTAGCAGATGGACAGACAGACGGTCCAGTGATGGATAGAGGAGATGGATGGGCAGATACAGGGAGGGTGGAGAGGCGGGCGGAGGGAGAGGGAGTCAGACCGATGGGCTGTGGGATGGCTGGCTGGCTCCACGGGGGGCAGCCCCCAGGGCCTGCGAGCGCTGACTGTCCCCCCCCCCCCCGCCCCCGCGCCCTGGGCAGACGACGAGCGCATGCTGGTGGAGCCCGCCTGTGGGGCGGCCTTGGCCGCCGTCTACTCCGGCCTCCTGGGGCGGCTCCAGGCCGAGGGCCGCCTGAGCCGCTCGCTGGCCTCCGTCGTGGTCGTCGTGTGCGGGGGCAACAGCATCGACAGCCGAGAGCTGCAGGCGCTGAAGGCCCGGCTCGGCCGGAGCTGAGGCCCCGGACGCCCCGGAGCTGCCGAGGGGCCTCTGTGCTCACAGACGGCGCCGCGGGAGCCACCCGGGCCGTGTGCCCGCCGCCTCCTGCAGGCAGCCCTCCGGGATTGCTCCCTCCAGCTCCCCCACGGCCCCGGCCAATAAACTCTCTCCGAGCTGAGTCTGCAACCCTGTCCGGCCCAGTCTTTCCGCCTCCGTGAGCTCACCCCTCCAGCCCAGCTCTGGCGAGACGGCGCCCTCCACGCCACGGCCCGAGGAGCAAAGCCAGGCGTCCCGTGCTCAGGCCTCCGGGGCAGCCGGCGGCGGGCCAGACACTGGTCTACGGACGTACTACCATCACCTCCTCTGACACTGAAATAAAACCATCCTCCCCACCCCTGCTGGACAGATGGGGCCACCGAGGCAGGGGCGGTGCCCGGACCCGCCCCAGGTCGCCCAGCGGGGACGTGGCCCGGTCGGGTTCAAACCCCGTGGTCTCCAGTAGGACTGTGTGTCCCGGGCCTGGGTCTTCGGCATTGGGGGGGGGGGCTGGTGGCGGTGGAGCTCTGGGGAAGGCGGTGGGACCGCCAGGTGGGTCTGGGCACCCCTGTGGGTCCCGAGGAGGGTGGGTACCAGCCGGCCGGAGGATCTCCTAGGAAACGGGAGGGGAACCTAGCCTCTTGGCGCCACCAGGGGGCAGCAACGCGCCTCCAACGGGAATCCTGCCCCTCCTGGGGCCGCCCTCCCTCCCTCCCCTGGAGGCGCTGAGTCCCAGAGGAGGCTGGGGCCCAGGGTCTGGCCTGGGGAGGTCTCCCCACCCTTTCCCAGCCCCGCAGGGAGCCAGGCTCCGAGCGGGCGGAGCCGGCGGGCACCCCAGCACCCCCCTCCTGGTCACACAGAGGCACCCTGGCTCCATGATGGCTGTGTGGCCTCGGGCAAAGGCTTTCCCCCTCTCTGGGCCTCAGGTGCCCCCTGGGCGGGAGGAGGCCCAGTGGCCACTTCCGGCCTCTTTTCCTTCGCCCACGCTGTGCCCTCCCGGGCCCTCCCCCGCCCCTCAGGTGGAGGATTTTGGGGGGGCTGGGGCCTCCCCACCTCCTGCTGCTGCCTTGGTCTTCTCTCTCTCTGACCCCAGACCTCAGGCCGAACTTGCCCCTCAGCCCTGGCCCCTGGGTTACCCTGGGTGCGGTCCCCCCAGCGTGGACTCACCCGGAGCTCCGTTCCTCCTCGCTAGCCCGGCGGCCCGGAGCAAGCGAAGGTCCTTTAGGGGCCTCTGTGTTCTCACCTGTAAAACGGGCGGCTTGTGGATTACTGCTGTGGATGGACCCCGAAAATAAGACGGTGTCTTACATTAATTTTTGCTCCACAAAGATGCGCCAGGTCTTATTTTCAGGGGATGGGTTATGGTTCCACGAAGTGGGTCTTATTTTCGGAGGATGTCTTATTTCCGGGGAAACGCAGGTAGTAGGCTTTCACTAAACGCCAGTGCGTGCTGTCCCCCGAGCCTTTTCCCCAACAAGGAGGGGTGCCGAGGAACTAGCATTTCTTCACGCAGGGAGCACCTACTGTGTGCGCTGGGCCTCAGCAGCCACTGTACTTAACCTCACAATCACCCGAGCGGTAGATACTATTCTCTTCATTTTCTTTTTAAAAAATTCTCTTTAAAGTTTTTTTATTTTATTGATTTCTTTTTTAAAATGTATTTTATTGATTTTTTTTTTTACAGAGAGGAAGGGAGGGAAAGGGATAGAGAGTTAGAAACATCAATGAGAGAGAAACATCGATCAGCTGCTTCCTGCACACCCCCTACTGGGGATGTGCCCGCAACCAATGCACATGCCCTTGACCGGAATCGAACCTGGGACCCCTCAGTCCGCAAGCCGACGCTCTATCCACTGGGCCAAACCGGTTTTGGCTATTGATTTCTTTTTTAAAATGTATTTTATTGATTTTTTTTTTACAGAGAGGAAGGGAACGGGATAGACCTAGAAACATCGGTGAGAGAGAAACATCAATCAGCTGCCTCCTGCACACCCCCCTCACCCCCTACTGGGGATGTGCCCACAACCAAGGCACATGCCCTTGACCGGAATCGAACCTGGGACCCCTCAGTCCGCAAGCCGACGCTCTATCCACTGAACCACACCGGTTTCGGCTGTTCTCTTCATTTATCACAAACAGGGGAATGGAGGCACAGAGCCGTTACTCCAGGCCACACCGCTGGACTGGAACCCGGGCCTCTGACCCTTCCTGCCCCCCCCCCTCTCCTTTGCTTAGGCTCTGCCCCCTGCCCGGCACGCGCTGTCCGCTTCTAAGCCGTCCGCCTGCGCCGAAGCCCAGGGTAGGGCAGCCTCCTCCAGGAAGCCTTCCTGGGTTGCTTCAGCCAGCGATGCTCTTACCCCTCCTTCCTCCCCCCCCCCAGGTGAGGGGCAGAGCTCGCCTCCTCCAGGTGCTCCGTCTCCCAGGCAGCCTCGCCCCGGGCTGCCCTCCTGGGAGGCCCGTCAGCTGCTGTGTGCCCCTCTCCCGGGCTCGGCAGCCCCGAGATAAGAAGCCGAGGGGCCTGTTGACTCTGCCCAGATAGCACACGCCGGTCCCCTCGGGCTGGCCCGTCCTGGTTGGCGCCCAAGGAACGCCGAGGGCAGGGGCACAGGGAGAGGGGAGGCCGCGGTGCTGTGATGGGACAGATGCCAGCCGCTGAGCTGAGACCTCCCTCCCGCCTCTGCCCCCTCGGCCCTCGGCGGGGAGGCCGGAGCCTGCCAACGGGCCGGGAGCAGGACGTGTGGGTGTGGGTGCAGGGCTGTGTGTGGGGGGCCAGGACACTGGCCACGAGGTGTGTGTGCCAGCCTGAGGTCACCCTCTTCTGCTCCCCAGCGGGGGGCCCAGCCCAGACGTCCTGTGGTTTCCTGTGGGCCCAAGTGGCTGGGGGGAGGGGAGGGTGGGGCAAGGAGGAGAGAGGGGGGTCCCTGAGTCCCCTCGCCAGGCTGTCTGACACCCCGCCTGCTCCCCCACTCCAGCCCGAAGCCAGGGGTGTGGGACTCAGAGGCTTGGAGGCAGCCCTCGCTGACAAAGGAGGGGTTCCTGCCCAGAGCTGCCCCAGGCGAGGAGGTGGGGGGGGGGGCATGAGGAGGGGCAGGGTCCCGCCTCTGCAGCTCCACCCTCCCAGCCCGGGCAGGAGCCCCGGGGAGGGCACAGGGCACGTGCCCGGCATCTGCCCCTCCCGGTGGGTCACTGCGGCCCGAGTCACGTCCCAGCTGGGCGGGGGGGAGGCGGGGCGCGCCCGTGCACGTTGGGGTCCCTTAGAGCAGCCCAGGCCCCGTGTGGTCTTGCTCGCCAGCACGTCAGCGTGGGCTCTGACCGGCGAGGGACAGCACAGCGCCGTCCCCCCGCCGTCACGGGGAACCGCGGCCCCTCCGCGGGCGCCCGCTCCGCCCGGCCCGGCCTCTCCCGGGCGCTGTGTCTCCTCGGGGCCCGGCTCTCGGCCTCGGGACCCGCCGGCTCACGTGCCTCTGATGGGCTGCTTCTGAGCCCCGGGGGGACGCGTCCTCGGGAGAGGAGGGTCCCAGGAAGGAGCCCGGGTCCGAGGGGAGGGAAGGAGCCGCCACGCGGGCTGGGGGAACAGCAGGGGGAACAACGCGTGCGAAGGGGGAAGGGTCCGGGGTCAGGCGTGGCCAGGGCTGGGCTGGGTGGTTTATTCTGAGCACCGGTGGGGGCCCCCCTGGGAGAGGGGGGCATCAGGCACCCCCAGCCCCCCCCTCTGCCCTGACCCCAGCCTGTGCCCGGAAACCTTTGCCCTGCAGCCTCCCCACCTAGACGGGGTCCCCTTGGTCAGGGGGGCGCAGCCAGCGGAAGCCGAGGAGTCCCTGAGACGCCGGGGAGTCACCCCAGCCCCCCCACTTCCCTGTGTTGCCCTCTGCTCCCTCCCCTCCCCTCTCCAGTCCCCCCCAGCCTCCCCCTGCCCGCTGTTTGCGCCGGTGAAACCCCGCCACCAATGTCAGGGCCGCTTCCCCCCGCCCCCCCCCCCCACGCCCTGACGGATGCCAGCGGCTGGGCAGCCCCGGGAGAGGCTTCTGGAGCCAGGAGCCCCATAAATCACGGCCGCCGTGCCGTGTGTGCAAAGGGGTGCCCCGGGGGCGCGGCCGGCGGGGGGACCCTCTCAGCAGCCGCCCCATTAATTACCGAGCCAGGCCCAGCCCTCGCTGCCGTTTTTTTAAATCTTAGGTCTGAAAGGGGATTACCTTTCACCCGCCCACCCCCTTCCAAAAAAACCCCCAAAACGACCCCCTTCCTTCCCCTTCCCCCCCCAAAAAAACCCCTAAAGAGTAAATTAAACACTTGAAGAACAAACGTCCAGGTTCCTCGCTCTAGGGGAGAACCAGCGGAGAGAGAGACGTGGTGGGGAAGGGCCTTGTTTTCTTCCTCCCAGGGTGGGAGGGACCACGGCGGGGGGATGATTTTCCCGGGCCCCAGGACCCCAGGACCCCAGGACCCCAGGGGTGGGGCTGCCCTCGCCCCATCTTGCAGACAGGAACACTGAGGCCCGCCCGCAGCTCCGTGGCCGGAGAGGGGCCGACGACGGCGGCGGTTTAAATACGGAGCCCAGGCCCGCCGGCTTCTCCCCGGCTGGGGCGCTCAGCAGGTGCGCCTTGCTCTCCTCCCCGCGAGCTCGCCAGCTGCCCCGGCTCCGTCCTCCGCCAGGGGGCGCTCTGCCCCCCCCACACACTCACACACTCACACACTCTCACACACACACACACACACACACTCACTCACACACACACTCACACACACTCACACACACACACTCACACACACACTCACACACACACTCACACACACACACTCACACACACACTCACACACTCACACACACACACACTCACACACACACACACTCACACACACACTCACACACACTCACACACTCACACACACACACACACACTCACTCACACACACACTCACACACACTCACACACACACACTCACACACACACTCACACACACACTCACACACACACACTCACACACACACTCACACACTCACACACACACACACTCACACACACACACACTCACACACACACTCACACACACTCACACACTCACACACACTCACACACACTCACACACTCACACACACACTCACACACACACACACTCACACACACACACACACACACACACACACACACACACACGGTGATGCAGCCTTGGCTTTGAGTAAGGTGACCAGACGCCCCGCCGGTCCCGATTTCTGAGCCATTTGTACCGCAGCGTTTTTTAAAAAATTCCCAATTTTGGGGGAAAAATCGGGACTTTTTCAATACGCCGCAGGACGTGGGACAAATGGTTCAAAAATCGGGATTCGCCCAAACCGGTGTGGCTCAGTGGATAGAGTGTCGGTCTGCGGACTGAAGGGTCCCGGGTTCGATTCCGGCCAAGGGCATGTACCTTGGTTGTGGGCACATCCCCGGTGGGGGGGTGTGCAGGAGGCGGCTGGTCGATGTTTCTCTCTCATCGATGTTTCTGGCTCTCTATCTCTCCCCCTTCCTCTCTGTAAAATATCAATAAAATATATTAAAAAAAAATTGGGACTGTCCCGCCCAACTCGGGAGGTCTGGTCACCTTAGCTTTGAGGGACCCCAATCCCAGAAGAGGGCGAGGCCAGGCCCCCCCCCAGCAGTACGTGTGGGGGTCGAGGGTGTGTGGGAGAGGACATCGGGGATCTGTTTTTGGAGGCCCCTGGTTCTAAGAACACTGCTTTTCCTGTTTTTAATCCGTGTGTGTTTCAATGAGGTGAAGCTAACAAAATTAATAATATTTTTTTTTTAAAAAAATTCTATTCCTCTTTAACTCCACTTCTTTTTTTATTTATTTTTATTTTAAAATATATTTTATTGATGTTTACAGAGAGGAAGAGAGAGAGATAGAGAGTTAGAAACATCGATGAGAGAGAATCACCCATCAGCCGCCTCTTGCACACCCCCCACTGGGGATGTGCCCGCAACCAAGGTACATGCCCTTGACCGGAATCGAACCCGGGACCTTTCAGTCCTCAGGCCGACGCTCTATCCACTGAGCCAAACTGGTTTTGGCAAAAGTTAATCATCTTAAAGTGAACAATCCAGAGGCGTCGGGTACATGGAGAATGTCCCGCAGCTGCCTCCTCAGCAGATCCAAACGTTCCCGTCACCCCAGAAGGGGACCCCGTCCCCATTAAAGAGTGACTGTCCATCTCCCTCCCCCCCTCGGGCCCCCCGCCCTGGGCCCCGGCACCCCACAACCACCAACCTTTCTGTCTCTAAGGAGTTTCCTCCCCTGGACATTGCGACACATGGGGTTTCCTGCCTTCACTCAGCTCCGTGGTGCTCAGCTCCGCGTGTGCCGGGCCTTCCACCTTTTCGGGGCGAGCAGTATTCCCTCGCGTGAGACGCACCACGTGTGTACATCCTCGCCTTCTCGGGGGGTGCGCCCCTGGTGAAACAGATCGGCAAACCATCCTCCGAGAGGCCTTGAGCCCCTCCCCGGTGCCGGACCCATTCTAACTTCACAGGCCACACGGCTTCCGGCACGCCACCGGGCGTGTGAACCGCGGGCTCTGGAAAGGGATGAGCTAGCTGCCTTTCTGCCTAGGCAGGCTGTGACGTTGGCCCTCGTTCAAAACATGGCGGAAGGAAGAAAACAGGTTGATGATAACAACAGTCACGTGCCCTAACCCGTTTGGCTCAGTGGATGGAGCTGTCGGCCTGCAGACTGAAGGGTCCCAGGTTCGATTCTGGCTGGGGGTGGGGTGGGGGCATGTGCCCGGGTTGTGGGCTCCATCCCCAGGAGGGGGCGGGCAGGAATCCTCTCTCATTGATGTTTCCATCTCTCCCTCTCCCTTCCTCTCTGAAATCAATAAAGAAATATATTTTTTAAAAAACCCAATAATAGCCGAAACCGGTTTGGCTCAGTGGTAGAGCATCGGTCTGTGGACTGAAAGGTCCCGGGTTTGATTCTGGTCAAGGGCATGTACATTGGTTGCGGGCACATCCCCGGTGGGGGGTGTGCAGGAGGAAGCTGGTCGATGTTTCTCTCTCATCGACGTTTCTAGCTCTCTATCTCTCTCCCTTCCTCTCTGTAAAAAATCAATAAAATATATATTTTTTAAAACCCCCCAATAATTACAGCATTCGGTAAATGGCCAATCATATAGCTCTCATTGCTGTGTTATTAGATTTCATCTCTCAACGCCCCATGCCAGGCGTAATGCTTAGACCTTGACATATGCGGCCTCATGTAACCCTGACGGTGACCCTGGCCCTTAGCTGTCCTGTGCCCCTTTCACAGATGGCAAGGCTGAGGCTGTGGGGTCCTGCAGTCCCGGCCTCCCTCCCTCCAGTTGCTCCCAGGCCGGGGCTGGGGACAGAGCTGCCACGTGGGCCGGAGAAGTGGACAGAGGGGGGCAGGTGCCCGGACGGGCATCGGGAGCTCGGCCGCTGCTTCATCCTCATGCGGTTCGACCGCGGACGTGGTGCCCGTGGCTGCCGAGCAAAGAGAATTCTTTGCACCGTGAGGTTTTCCTTCTGTGAAAAAAGGGATGGTTCAGATCTGGCTGTGCTTTCATCTCTTTTCTAATACATTTCTAGTGATTTCAGAGAGTCAGGGAGAGGGAGAGCGAGATGGAAATATTCATGATGAGTACCATTGATCGGCTGCCTCTTGCACACCCCCTTCTGGGGATGGAGCCTGCAACCCAGGCGTGTGCCCTTGACCGGAATCAAACCTGGGACCCTTCAGTCCGCAGGCCAAAGCCACTGAGACAAATTGGCTGGGGCTGGGTGTGCTTTTATTTTATTTTTTATTTTTTTAAAATATATTTTATTGAATTTTTACAGAGAGGAAGAGAGAGGGATAGGAAGTTAGAAACATGGATGAGAGAGAATCATTGACCAGCTGCCTCTTGCACACCCCCTACTGGGGATGTGCCCGCAACCAGGGTACATGCCCTTGACCAGAATCAAACCTGGGACTTTTCAGTCCACAGGCCGATGCTCTATCCACTGAGCCAAACCGGTGTCGGCTATTTTTTATTAAAAAAAAAATCTTATTGATTTTTTTTTTTTTTTACAGAGAGGAAGGGAGAGGGATAGAGAGTTAGAAGCACTGATGAGAAAGAAACATCGACCAGCTGCCTCCTGCATACCTTCCACTGGGGATGTGTGCAAGCAAGGTACATGCCTTTGATCCGAATCAAACCCGGGACCCTTCAGTCCCCAGGCCGACACTCTATCCCAGCCGTGGGCAAACTACGGCCTGTAGGCCCGATCCGGCCCGTTTGGCTGTTCTATCCGGCCCGCGGAGCCGAAAGAGCGGAGGGCTCTCTTGCTCTCCCCTCCGCTCCTTCACCAGCAGCCCAAGAGGAGAGTGCCAGCATGGTCAGGTTGCTTTTGTTCCGGCCCTCCGGTCCAGTTTAAGAACCCATGTGGCCCTGGAGTCAAAAAGTTTGCCCACCCCTGCTCTATCCACGGAGCCAAACCGGTCAGGGCTGGGTGTGCTTTTAAACCAACGCTTCCCAAACCAGCCGAGGACCCAGCCTAACCCCGGGGACCCAGCACACCGGGCTGTAGGGTGCTGGGCGGGGCCTGAGCATCTGCCGGTCTGCCCAGCTTCCTTTTACCGCCGCTCCTCGGACCACGCTCTGGGCATCGAGGGGCCGCTCGAACGTGTGGATTGTGATCCCAACTCCGCGGCGAACCCCCTGTGGCCCCTTCGGCCTGTCTCCTGCCCGCCCGGAGCCTCCGTGTCTTCCCCTGGCCAATGGGGGCATTGCCTTCCGTCCGGAACGTTCTCCAAAGAATTAAAAATAGGAGCGAAGTTGTCATCCTCTGTGCGCAAGCCAGAAAGCCACGGGCAACTTTGGGGAGTGAGGGTATGTCCCCCCCAAAACTCCCAGGGGCCTCCGGGTTGGGGGGAGGGGTAAAGAAGAGTGGAGGGGGGGGACCCAGCACCAAATGCGGAAAGAGGAGGCCAGAGGTGGCTGGGCCCGAGCGAGGTGGCGGGGAGGCTCCGTCCATCACAGAAATGGCCCATTTGCCATGATCGGTTGCCCAGGTGTTAATAACGCTAATGGCATAGGAAGGGTAAACCGGCCACTTGGCTGAACAGGAGAAATATGCAGAGGAGAGCGCGGGGCCCCCATAAATCAGCCGCGGGCAGCGCTGCGAGGGAGGCAGGACTTAAAATTCCGGTCAGGAGACGGGTCCTCTCATAATCCGAGCCGCGGAGGTAATTTATTCTGTTTATATCTCTTTACGGCACCGCGAGGCTGGGCGCCGGAGGCCTCCGCCGCCGCCACCCTGCATCTTAAACATTGGTCCTGAGCACGGGGCCGCTCTCCTGCTCGCGGGTGTTTATTTCGGGACCGGGGCCGGGCATGGGCGGGGAGGGGGGGTAGGGGAGAGGGTGCATGACGGGCCGGCACACATGTGGTCTCACTGTCCACTGTCACGGCCTGGGGTCCCCTGTCCCCAAGCTGAGGGCGCGGCCAGGGGCTGGCTCACCTCCTTAACTGCGTGCTCCCCCCCCCCGAAACCTCTTATTTCTAAATGATGATAAACACCGAGATGAAGCGATAGAGAGAGAAGAGCAGATACATGCCTGGAGGAGGAAGGGATGAAGGGGAGGGAGAGAGAAGCAAGGGCAAGCGTGGAGGAGCCAAGTCCTCGTGTCTTTTGACCTTGGCCGTTTTCATTGGCGCTTGGCCCCTCGGGCTAGCTGTGTTCACCCGGGACGGCGTGCCGAACAACACCAGGGAGGGTGTGGCCGGGAGACTCTGCATTCCTTAGACCAGAGGTGGGCAAACTTTTTAAAAAATATATATATATTTTATTGATTTTACACAGAGAGGAATTGAGAGGGATAGTTAGAAACGTCGATGAGAGAGAAACATCAACCAGCTGCCTCTTGCACACTCCCCACTGGGGATGTGCCCGCAACCAAGGTACATGCCCTTGACCGGAATCGAACCCGGGACCTTTCAGTCCGCAGGCCGACGCTCTATCCACTGAGCCAAACCGGTTTCGGCCAAACATTTTTAAAAATATATATTTTATTGATATTTTACAGAGAGGAAGGGAGAGAGCTAGAGAGCTAGAAACGTCGATGAGAGAGAAATACCCACCAGCCGCCTTTTGCACACCCCCTACGGGGGATGTGCCCACAACCAATGTACATGCCCTTGAACCTGGGACCTTTCGGTCCGCAGACCGACGCTCTGCCACTGAGCCAAACCGGTTTCGGCTGGGCACACTTTTTGACTCGAGGGCCACCATGGGTTCTTACACTGGACCGGAGGGCCGGAGCAAAAGCAGCCTGACCATGCTGGCACTCTCCTCTTGGGCTGCTGGTGAAGGAGCGGAGGGGAGAGCAAGAGAACCCTCTGCTCTTTCGGCTCCGCGGGCCGGATAGAACAGCCATAGTTTGCCTACGGCTGCCTTAGACCCTCATTTCTTTCAGACGGAAGCATTCATTTCATTGACTCCCTCCCTCCCTCCCTCACTCACTCCCTCACTCATCTAGGTAGTTACTGGACCCAGGAGGAGGCTTCACCAGGGCCAGGCTGTGCCGTGGGCTCAGGGGAAACGTGGCTTCCGGCAGCAGATGTTGCTGACTGGAAACCTGGCTCTGCAGCTCCCCCGCTCTCTGACCCCGGGCAGCTCACGGCACTTCTCGGGCCTCAGTCTCCTCACCTGTACAATGGGAGCGTCAGCACGCATCCTGAAGGGGCGCCGTGAGGGCCGGACCGGGCCCTGGACCAGACAGGTGGGCAGCGGGCCTGCAGGCTCGGAGGAGGCATCGGCAGTCTGACACAGGAGAAGCACCCTGGCGCGGCCCCCGGGTGGGGGGGGGGACACGCCAGCCCCGGGTTCGGACCCAGGGCCGGAGTATGTATGCTGCACTAGCATCGCCCTCTGGTCACACTGAGAGAGTGGTGGTGGGTGACTGGGGACAAAGGTCCCTTCCCGAGGTGGCCCCTTCTCCACGCCGCCTTCCTTGGGAGCTGCCTCCCAGACGCCCAGGGCCTGACCGTGACCAGGACCGGAACTGCAGGGCCCAGCTCAGGGCGGGGGTGGGGGGCGGGGTGGGGTGTCTCCGCCCAGAGTCCTGGGCCCAGGAAGGACTTGGACCCGGGAAGTTGAAATGAGCCCACAGGGGAGTTAGTCCCAAGGACAGACCGTGACCCCAGAGGTGAGCGTCCTCCTGAAACCTGGCCCCTGGGGCCACCCTCTGAGACCTGATGCCCCCCAAGTGTCCCTGACAGGAGAGCGAACTTCCCCTCCCTTTTCCCTCCCACTGACGCTGTGGGCATGCGGCGGGCACCTGCAGACCCTGTGTGCATGTGTGTGTGCATGTGTGTGTGTGCATGTGTGTGTGTGTGCATGGTGTGTGTGTGCGCGCGCGCGCATGTATACAAGCTCTTGTTGTTGTTTTTTAATATATTTTATTGATATTTTACAGAGAGGAAGGGAGAGAAATAGAGAGCTAGGAACGTCGATGAGAGAGAATCATCGACCAGCTGCCTCTTGCACACCCCCTACCGGGGACGTGCCCGCAACCAAGGTACATGCCCTTGACCGGGATTGAACCCGGGACCTTTCAGTCCGCAGGCTGACGCTCTACCACTGAGCCAAACCGGTTTCGGCTATACAAGCTCTTGTTTTAAAATTAAGGGGGAAAAAAACAAACAAAAACGTCTGGGAGGAGATGCACCCGCTACATCCCCACCGTGTTTGAGATCCGGGGGGATTCCACGTGCTTCCTGTTGTGCATCTGACACGTCTGAGTTTCCCACGACAAGCGGTTGCCGGTGTCAGGAGAGACAAAGGCGTGAGAGGGAAGGAGGGAGAAAGCCAGCCGCCGGGCCTTGTTCCTGGGGAGCCCGCCGGGAAGAACAGGCGCAGGCGCACCCCATGGGGTCCACGTCCCCCCGCCTCCCACCCCTTCTCTCCCCGCCACCCTAAAGGGGGGAGACGCCCACCCCAAGCTCGGATGGGAAGGGTCCAAATGCAGGGCACTCACCCATTTGTTTTTATCTCATTCGACTGCAGAGTCTGAAGTTGGCAGGGGACGTGGGGGGCGCCCTTCCCGATCCCTTTGTCAGTGGGGGGCTGAGGCGAAGAAGGGGGACTTGTCTTGAGGTCGTGGCCTCAGGCCTCCTAAACCTCCAGTGCTCTTTCCTGGAGGCTCACTTACCCAGGGGACGCTGAGTTAGAACGGCAGAGCTCACAGCCTGGCCTGCGGAGGGGGGTGGGGGTTGGGGGACAGGGGGGGTGCGAGGGGTGCGGGGGGGGGCATCTGTCCTAATACAGCCTTGCAGATAAAAAGATGGGCTCACCAGCCTGGTGCTTTTTGTTTGTTTATTTGTTTGTTTGTTTGTGTTGGCACCTGGGATCGCAGGGGGGCACCATTAGGATGGAAGCCAGAATGTTTGTGACATCCTGGGACAAACAAGCCAGACATCCATTCATTCATCAGCGTCGCTGAGGCTGACTGCGTGCCTGGTGGGCGGGTCAGTGTGAGGTGGGGTACCCCATCAGCACCCGGAGACACGGAGCCAGCGCAAGCCGCTGCGAAAGGCAACAACAAAAAAAGCAGCCGCCCCCATTTCCTGTCCGTTACCCCAAAACTCCTCACTTAGACAGGGAGAGAGAGGTCTTGGGACCCACAGGGTCTGTCTGCTGTCAGAAACAAGGGCCAGACAAGAATAACTCCATTTATTCGGAGTGACTATCGAGACAGACAAAATACTAACAAAAGAAAAAAAGAAAAGAAAAAGGAAACCACAGAGCATGAGGGCAAAAAAGAATTTTTTTATTAATATTTCTTTTTTAGAAAAGTTGATTTTGCTGTGTTGTGTTTTTTTTTAAACGTGTTTTATTATTTTTTTTAGGTAAAACCTCTTTCTGCTTCCCCCTCCCTCGCTCGGCCCACCCTCCTCTCAAAAATATAAAAATGTCCAACCGCGCGCGGGCAACTAGAGTACAATAAATAAACAGTAAACACAAAAACATACTTTATTTGTTTCTTCTTTATACAAAATAAGGAACCTAGAAGCGTCCGACTTCCAAAAAAGTATAATACTGTACATCCTGACGACCCAGCCTCCAGGCCCCCCCGGGCAGGGAGGGAGGAGGAGGGGGGGGGGTCTGTGGGCCGGAGCCCAGAAATCCCGGCGCCTTGCCCACGGGGAGAGCAGGGCCCTGGGCGAGTGTTCGAGTCTGGCCTGGACCCTGGGGCCCAACATAAACATCCAGGAAGGAGGGGAGGGGAGAGGGGCGTCTGGTCCGCGCCCCACTTTCCTGGACAAGCTGACCTCGGTCCTCACGACGGGCCACCAGGGGGCGCGAACGCGCAGGCGGATTCGTCTTCCAGCGACGCCCCCGGCCCCGCGCGCGCGCCTCTGGCTTTTCTCGCTCCACCTTCCCTCCCCGGCTGGCGCGCGCCCTCCGTCCGCCTCTCCTCTCCCTCTCTCCCTCCGATCTCTCCCCGCTTCCCTGCCGTCTTGTCGGGAAGACGGGGAGAGCCGAGTGAGACACAAGGTGGCAAAAAGAAGCCGCTGGGACGGCGGAGGGAGGGGACCCGCCTCCGCGCGCCCCGGGGTCCTCGGAGGCGGGGCGGGGCCGGGCGGGGCGCGCGCCGCGGGCCTCGGGACCCTCGCGCGGGGCCGCCTTTGGTCCCGGGAAAGGGCTCGCGGCTGCCGGGCGAGCGCCGGCGGAGGATCGGGTCCCGGGGGTTCCGGGGGTCCCGGGGGCGGCGCCGGAGGGCGGCCCCCCCACGCTCCGCGCCCAGCCGCGCGCCGGACGCGCACCCGAGGGAGCCTCCAGGGGGCGTTTTGGTTTCGGGGACGCTGCGTCCGTCCGTCCGTCGGTCCGTCCCTCAGTCCGTCCAGGTCGGGGGCGGCCCGGCCCGGCCCGGCCCCGGCGGCCTTACCACACGGCGGCCTCGTTGAGCTCGGGGTTGGGGTGCGACAGGGGCCCGCTGTAGCCGCCGGCGCCGCCCATGGGGAAGGGCGGGCTGGGCCCCCCGCCGAACACCTCGCCCGGCAGCGGGTGCAGCGCGCCCGGCAGGCCCGCCGGCTCCGGGCTCGGCGTGTCCGGGTGCGAGATCATGTCGGTGAAGCGGGGGTTGTCGGCGGCGGCGGCGGCGGCGTGCGGCCCGGCCAGCGGCGGCTCCAGCGCGCCCAGCGGCGTGGAGCCGGGCCCCGCGGCGGCCAGGAAGCCGGGGTCGGCGGGGGACTGCGCCTGCGAGGGCGGGCCGTGCGCGAAGAAGTCGTAGTTGCCTCCGGGCGCGTAGTAGTCGCCTTGGTAGTCTGCGGGGGGCGAGAGGCGGGCGTGAGCGGCGGGGGCCCGGGGTGCGGGGGCCGGGGTGCGGGAACCGGGGTGCGGGGATCCGGGTGCGGGGACCGGGGTGCGGGGACCCGGGTTTGGGGACCCGGGGTTCGGGGACCCGGGTTCGGGGACCGGGGTGCGGGGATCCGGGGTGCGGGGACCCGGGTTCGGGGACCGGGGTGCGGGGATCCGGGGTGCGGGGACCCGGGTTCGGGGACCGGGGTGCGGGGATCCGGGGTGCGGGGACCCGGGTTCGGGGACCGGGATTCGGGGATCCGGGTTCGGGGACCCGGGTTCGGGGACCGGGAGAGGGCGGCCAGGGGCGGGCAGGCGGGTTTGGGGGCCCCGGGAGAGGACATTAACGGGGAGGAGGGGGGCGCGCGCGCGGAGACCGAGGGAGGGGGCGCCCCAAAGCGCGCGGGCGTGGACCGGGGCCCGGGGGTCCGGTTGGGGGGAGAGACCCGGAGACGGACGATGGGAGACAGAGGGGCCGCCGCAGAGCCGCGGGCAGCGAAGGGCGCCGCGAGGGGCAGGACTGCAGCCCCCAGTCCCCGGGCGGAAGGCGGGGCGGGCGGCCGCGGAGAGGGGCGGGGGGTCGGCGAGACGCGCGGGGAGCGAGGGCCGGGCGGCCGGGACAGGAGGGCGGACGGGGCGGCGGGGACAGGAGGGCGGCCTGCGAGTCCCCAGGCCAGAGACCCCGAGACAGACGGCGCGCCGGGAGAGGATGGGAGGGCGGGTGAGACCGACTGTCTAGGGGGGAACCGCGAGGCCGGGGCTCGAGGCGCACGCGAAAACCCCAGCGAGACGCCCAGGGACGGGACGGGAGGAAGGTCGGGGAGACAGGGAGGCGGTGCGGTGTGGCAGAGGAAGCCCGAGGCGGAGCTGGGCGCCGGGAGGAGCCGGGCGGGGAGCGGAGACCCGGGCGCACAGCCGGCGAGGGGAACGGGTCCTGGGCCTCGGAGAAGCGGGGGGGCTGTGCCGGGGGCCCCGGGGTGCGGAAACCTGGGTGCGGAAGCGCCAGGCGGGCTCTGCGCCTCCCGAGGCAGCCCCGCGCCGCCCGCCCGGCACCCAGAGAGCGAGCCCAGCGCCCTGGGGTTCGGGGAGGGCTCGGCGTTCCGTGCGCGCCCCCAGCCTCACGCCGGGAGGGCGGCCGGGGCACCAGCCTTGTCTGAAGCATTTGGGGACAGTGAGCCCTTTGGGGTTCTCTCTCCAGAAAGAGGCGCACATGTGCGTTCTGCCCGCAGTCGGGAGACACGGGGAGTCGGGTCACAAGCCTGCCCACCCCCAACGAAACCTCTCAAAGCCTCTCTCCCCCCCATTCTGCTCCCACCCCCAGGCCGGCCCCCGAGGGAATGGGGTGTGGAGCCCCACGACGGGAGGGCCTGTGGACCCGCCCTGGTGACAATAACCCGCTTGGTACGGCGGGAAAACCGGGGCTCCGGGGGCCGGAGTCCCCCCAACAAACTCAGACACCTGCTCGGTCTTGGGGGGTCTCAGTCCCCGGCGAGCTCCGGATGCCCCCTGCCGCTCCTCCCCTCTCCAGACCCTGACATCAGTCTGAGCGGAGGCTTGGAGATGGTTTACCACAGCCCACACGCTCGCTAATTACTTTTTTTTTTAAGGAAGCACTCCTATTCTCCCCGAAAATGAAGCGAAAGGTTGGAAGCGCGAATTTGGGGTCCCCGAGGGACAGGAGCGGGGACCGGCAGGGGCCCCGCTGCGAGCGGCCGGCCCGCGCGGGCCCGGGGCGCGCCGCCTCCGCCCATATGGCGGCCGGGCCGGCGGTAATTGGAACAAACGCGTCTGAAAGCGGCACAAAAGCCGCAGCTGGGGCTTTGTCCGCGCTCCCACGGGGCGCCGCCGCCGCTCCTTTCTCGCCCGCCGCCGCCGGGATCTCCCAGCGCGGATTAGGCGGGGCTGCCTCGCTGGGGCTGGGGGGCCGGCACCCCCATTCCCGGGAAGAGGGGCCGGGCGTCCAGGCCCACCGACCCCAGCCAGCAGACGCGCGGTCAGAGGAGGCGGCAGGGAACCTCTGGTTAATCACCCAGGCAGGGAACATTCCGGCTGGGTACCGCCCCGCCACCTCTGAGCTAGGCCGAGGTGGAGGCGAAGTTAGGTGGAGAGGTCCCCATCAAGGCGACCAGGGCGTCTGCAGCCGCTCCCCCGCCCCTCCGTCCCCCCAAACCTGGGCCCTGCCATCGCAGAGTCTCTCCCCTGAAAGCACGGCCTCGAATTCTGTCCACCGTTTCTGGGGACCCTGGCCAGATGGGAAGGCCCGACCTCCCGGGCCCGAGGATGTGCCAAAAAGGCGTCCTCTTCCCCGGGGTTGCCTGTGCCTGGGCTCCTGGCTCTCGCACTCTGTTGCCACCCAGACCCCCTTTTTCTAAGAGGAGTCGCCTCTCCCCAAACTGGGCTGCTAGCCCCCCAGCCCCCGCAGGCCTGTGGTACGGGGCCACTCAGAGCGGAGACCCATCAGACACAGGCGCTCCTGGGGGCTCCCCGAATTCAGAGACTCCCGAACAGTGGGGGGAGGGGGGTGGTTTGGGAGGTGGAGGGTGGTAGCACGCTTGTGCTGAAATGCCCTGGAGTCTTCGAAGCCGGGGCAGGGAGCTGGGATGAGTCTCCCAGGAGCAAGTACAGGAACAACGGAGGGGTGGAGGGAAAGAACGGGATGGAGGAGAGAACGGGGAAGGAGGGAGAGGAGGGGTGACCAAGAGCCACGTTCACCCAGCACCAAGCCTGGTAACATCCGCCACTCGCCCCCAGGCCCCAAAGACTGGGAGCTGGCACCTGGGTTGGCTCAGTCCCCAAGCCCCCAGCCGCCACTAAACGCAGGTGTCCTGCCCGGAGCAGCTGCCTGCATCTGGGCCACCGGTGCCAGAGGCGGCGTGCACAGACCATAGGCCTCCGAAACCCCGGTTAAGGCATTGGGAGCTGGAGAGCAGGCTACGGGGTGAATCCTGATCCCCCCATCCCCACGGCCAGCGCACTGCCCTCCAGTGCCCGCGTTCCTGTGGGTGCCCGGTACCCCAGGCTGTGCGTCCGGGTGGGGCAGGGGGCAGGTGGATTTGTAAGTGTCCAGCTTGGTCTGCTGGTGGACGTGTGTGAGCCGGGCATTTCCCAGGTGTGTCTGTCAGTGAGTGTGTCGGGGTGGGGTGTACTGTGTGTAGTCACGTGTGTCCCCAAGGTCTCTGAACTCCAGTGTGTGTGTTTGAGGGAGTGTGCCCTGTGTGGGTGTGTGGTGAGCTGGTCTGGTGTGCCGATCTGTGCGTGCTGCTGTAGGGTGAGTGAACCGTGAGCCTGATTTCGCGTCCAGGAAGTATCTGTGGGTGAGTGTGTATGTGTGTCCGTTATGGTTCTGCGTGATAGAAGTTGGGGGGCGGGGGGTCCCCGGTTGCAGCCCAGAGTGTAGTATGGGCCCTGAGCTCAGCCTCCGGTGTAGGGCAAAGCTCTCAGGGGTCTCTTACCTCCATAGTAGGTGTATGGAGTGGACCCCAACATTTCAGACTCGTCCAAGCGGCCCCCCAGGGGACGCATGCGCCTGGGACTCCGGAAGAAGGCGTGTCTCCGGGCGCCCAGGGCGCTTAGCTGTTTCATCCTGCGTTCTTTGGACCGCCGGTTCTGGAACCACACCTGGGACAGAGGAGGGGGCCTGTGAGCCGGGGTGGCGGGTGTCCTCTCCCAGCCCGGGCCGCCCCTGCCGGGTCCTAGCGCCTCCTGCCTCCAAGACTGCCCTGAGGCGGGGAGCTGGGGCGGGAGGGGGGCGCGGATTAGGCCGGAGGGGTGGAGAGGGGCCTCGGTGAACCAGCCAAGGGTGAAGGATTTGGCGGACCCTTGGGGCGACTCATAAAGGCTCGGGCTTCCCGGTCCTCGCCCGCCCGCGGCCTGACGGCTTTATAAAGGCCTCCCGCCCGGCCGGGCTCGGCTCCGGGCCCCTGGCTCCCAGCCGGACCCCGGCCGTCGGTCTGTCTGCCTGCCCGGCCTTGGCGCAGGGAGGAGGCCCGTGAGGAACGCCGGCCCCTCCTCTGCTCGGTAGGGGAGAGGAAGGGAGGGGCCTGTCCCCTCTCCCCAGTGCGGCTTAAAACCTTCCTAGAAGGGCGGGGCGGGGCTCGTGACTCTGGCTGCGGGTTTGACCCGCTGGCCCGGCCCGAAGCGCACCGATGGCCGCGGGACCGGAGCCCGGCGCGGAGCGGGGCGCGCGGCTCCTCCGAGCCTCCCGGCTCCGGGGCGCCGCGGGCCGGGCGCGGGGAGGTGGGAGGTGGCCCGGGCCGGGCCGCACCTGGATGACACGCATGTTGAGGCCGGTCTCCTGCGCCAGCTGCTCGCGGATGTGGCGCGTGGGCTTGGGCGTGGCGGCGAAGGCGGCCTTGAGCGTCTCCAGCTGCTTGGCCTTGATGGTGGTGCGCGGGCCGCGCCGCTTGGTGCCCGAGTTCTGCTCCTCGTTCTCGTTGTTGGCCGTCTCCTTGTCGGACGACGTCGAGTTGTCCGTCTCCTTGGGGTCGTCCTGGAGCGGGTCCTGGAGGTCCGGGGACAAACTGCGGTCCGTACAGGACGACACTGCGGCGGAGGGGACAGCAGCGTGAGCGGCGGCGGCGGCCCGAGGCCGCCACGACCGGGGAGCCGAGCCGGTTCCAGCCGGCCGGGGGGCCGCCGCCAGCCCCGCGGGGTCCGCTCCCAAACCCCGGGACAGCCCCTCCCCCAGGCCCGGGCCCGCCCACTCCGCCCAGGTGGGGCTGGGCCTTTGGGGGACCCCTCTCCAGTCCTCTCCAGCCCTCCCCGCGCTTTCCGCCCCGCGCTGGGGGAGGGGGAGGCGCGCGCGCTGGAGAGGGGTCTTGGGGAGGGTCCGGGCGCGCTCGGGGCCTCGGATCTCAGCGCCCCGCTCCCGCTGCGCCTTCTGGTCGGAGTCCTCCGGGCTCGGGGACAAATGAGCCGGAGCTCACAGGGAGCGGGAGGGAACGGGGCAGCTCCAGATGGGGGAGGCGGCGCCGGAAAAAGGCTCCCGAATGGGGGGCGGGAAGGGAAAGGGCTGGGGTGTCCAGCCGGCGGCCTGGTTTCTGCGCTGCGCCCTTCCCCAGCGCTGCCAGCCGGGTGGGTGGCCGGGAGCGGAGCGCTCCGAGCGGGCCGGGAGCACCGGGGAGCGGCGGAGGGCGTGCGGGCGGCGCCGGCGGCGGCGGAGCGAGGTCCTTACCCGAGTTGAGGCTGCCCTCCTTGAGGCTGGACGAGCTCAGGTAGTCGTCCTTGCACACGAACTTGTTCTCGTCGATGACGTAGAGCTCCTCGCCCGTGGACAGCTGCTTGTTGCACACCATGCAGGTGAAGCAGTTGAGGTGGAAGACTTTGCTGCGGGCCTTGCGCACCAGGTCGCTGGGCGAGATGCCCTGCGCGCAGCCCGCGCACTTGGTGCCGAAGCGCCTGCCGACGACACAGCACAGCCCGTCAGCGGGCAGCCTGGTGCCCCGTCCTCGCCAGCCCCGACCTCTTCCCGCCCTGGCGCCCCGGCTTCTGAGAAGCTCCATTCCTTCCCCGTCCTATGAGACCCCGCCGCTCTGCTCCCTGGCTGAGCACAGGAAGGAGACCGATGTTCCCCGGCTGTTCTCGGGACCGGGACGGCCATGTCTCACTCAGGTTTTATCTGGACTCCACTGGGCTTAGAGCAGTGGGCATAGCCGTCAGCCGAGCAGAAGGCCCAGAGCACCCCAAGCTGCCCCCTGTACCCCCACATTCACCTGGGATGCCCTGGGCAAACCCTCCTCTCCGGGCTGGGAAGGCGTTTGAGCCAGAGGAGGCAGGGTTTGGCCCCTTCTTGGCCGTGCCTCCTGGACCCTTGGGCCTGGCTGGCGGGAGCTAGCCGTTGGCGGGGAGCCTTCTTCTGAGCAGGACCCAGGCGGGGAGGAGGGAGCCTTCTGCCCACTCCCAGCTCCGCCAGCGCCTGGGGCTTCCTGGTGCCCACTGCGGGGTGCAGCACAGCTAGTCAGGAGCCTGGGGGACCAGTGGACCCCAACAAGCAGGGGCTGAGTCTCTAGCCACCCCCCCCTCCAACATCTCTGGCCCCGGCAGGCAACGGGGAAATGAAGGCAATCCAACACCTACCTGGCCAGCGTGGGGGTTGCTCAAACTCCCTCCTCCACCCCCCAGGGCCTGAGTTCCTGGTCTAAATCCTTTTCTTGAGCCCGGAGAGGGCCAGCCTCCTCCGAGCGGGCTGGGGAGGGAGAGGGCCGGGACGTGGGAACCCACATCTGCTCACACCCAGGTCTCCGAGCGGCGAATTTGGGTGACGTTGATGTAGTGGGGGCATTAGAAGCCATAAGTCACCGGTGGCCTTATCCGGCCGCGTAATTGGCCATATGCACCTTATCAAAAATCATTAGGCGCCGTGCAAGCCTCGCCACATTAGGGCCTGGGCTGGCTCCCCAGGCCGGGAGTTTACACGTGTAAAGGCGAGGCTGACATTTTCTCCTGTTCAGCTTCCCCGGCCCGAGCAGCTGGGGCGGGGGTGGAGGGGGCGGAGGGGGGGGGGGACAAGCTCGCTGCTCCCTGTTCCTCGCACCCCTTCTCGGGGCGCCCGCATTCGCACTCACAAAGCCGCCCTCCGGTGCGGGTGGACGCAGGCAGGGCTGAGCTGCTGCAAACCCCACAGCCTTCCGGGGCCACCCCTGGGCATTTCCCAGCTGGGGAAACTGAGGCCCAGAGCAGCGATCATCCCTAGCCTGCCAGAGGGCCCCTGTGGGCAGCAAGGGGAGGGAGGTGGCGTGGCCCGGGCTAGACCCCAGAGGTCCAGCGTGGATTTCTTGGGTACTTTTCAACATGGGAGGAGATATTTACGGAGTTGGGGTGAGGGGGCGAGGAGGTACAGGGTCCCTCTCCCCAGCATCAGAGGAAACCCTCCTGGCGGAGCCCCCTGGGCGCTGGGAAGCTGGTGTCTGTCCAGGAGGGTCCTAGGGCCGCCTGCCCGCCTGCCCGCCCGCCCGCAGGACAGCCTCTTGGCAAATGCAGTCTGCCTGGTGGGGGAAGCCTCCAGCCACCCCTAACTTTGCAAAAACCCCTCCTCTCTCAGACTCCGGGCTCCCACCCTGGGGATTGCAGCGGCGGGAAGGGGTAGGGACAGGCGGGGAGTAAGTTGTCAGATCTTCCTCCCCCAGGGAACCTCCGGCCCAAGCTGGCTGGCCCGTTTGGCTGCGCCCGGGCTCCTTTCCTTGACCAAGGACAGGGGTGAGCGGCAGCTTCTAAGCTGCAGAGCCCGGAGGCGGCGCCCCCCGTGCCCGGCGCCTCTCACCTGAAGAAGTCATTCTTGCAGTAGAGCTTGCCCTCGCGCGAGAAGCACTTCTCGGAGAGGTTGGTCTTGCACTCGCAGCACTGGACGCATTTGATGTGCCACGCGCGGTCCAGCACGTTCAGCAGGAAGCGGTCGAGGATGGGCCGCTCGCAGCCGGCACAGTGCACCATCATAGCCCCGCGCCCCCGGGCGGCTCGGGCCGCCTCGCCCTCCCTCTGGGCCCCGGGCCCCCCGGCCCCCCGGCCCCCCGGCCCTCCAGCCGCGGAGGCTCCGCCTCTCCTCTCGGTCTCGGCCGAATGCCGCCGGGCGAGTCCGGTCCGGACCAAGAAGACTCCGCCGCCGCCGCCGCCGCCGCCGGTCAGGTCGTTGGGTGATCGCTGCTGGCCGGGCGCTGGGCCGCCCGGGGTGGGGAGGGAGCGGCGGCGCTCACAGCCTCATGCCCCGGGCCGCGCGCCCCGGCGCCGGTCCCCAGCTCCCCCGGGTGTCCCCTCGGGCAGCCGCTGGCCCCGGCGCTGCGGAGCGGCTCTCCCCGGTGGCGGAGGCGCCGGCACTTTCCCCCACTTTCAAGCGGCCCCGATCCTCATCTTTGTCTGGCCGCCGCCTAATTCGCGCATCCTTATTCAGATTTGGTGACGTGGCGCGGCGCGTCGGGGGCCCGCCGGCCAATGGGGGCGCGGTGGCCATGGCAACCCCTTAAATTTATAGCATATCTAAATTGGCCACAGCGTTGCGGTCCGGACAGAGCAAAAAAAACAAGGCATCGGTATTGTTGAGTATTAGCTTGTACCTGGTTCGGAGGCGAAGTGAGTATTTACCTTACAGTTGGGGGGCTGGCTGGGGGTTGGCTGGGGGCGGGGCGGGCCGGGGAGGGTGGGGGGGCGCGCGCGATCTGAAACGGCGGCTCTCCCCCCTCTCTCTCCGCACAAATATTTGGGGGCCGGGATTCCTGGGCCGAGTGGGGGAAGGGACCTCTGCCCAGTTCGCCGTCCCCTGGAACTTGCAGAAGTTGCCCGGGGTTGGAGCACACGCTCTCTAATCCGCCTTCTCTTTCCCGGCGCGGCCGCCCGGATTGGAATCCTCTCCCGGGGGCTCCCCGGGGTCAGCGCAGCTCACCGGGCCCCCGCGCCCGGCCGGCCGGCTTCTTTTGTCATACAAGGGGCTAAGGCCCAGGTGGCCTTTGGGGGTGGGAGGGGGGGCAGGGGAGAGAAAAAGGGAGAGAGGGAAGGAGAGAAAGAGAGAGAGAGAGCGAGAGAGAGAGAGAGAGAGAGAGAGAGAGAGAGAGAATATGAATGGAGGCCTTTGAGTTTGCATATTTCCCCCCACAGGCCCAGGTTCAGGGTGTGGAGGGGAGGCTGTTACCGGCCTGGTCAGGACCTCCGAATTTCAGGCCCGAGCCCAACGCCCCGCGGAGCTCCGGAGGCGATGTGGGGAGGAGGAGGAGGTCAGGGCGAGGGGTCTTCCTGGAGCCAGCTCAGAGGTGGCGGCGGCGGTCACGGGTCTCCCCTTTCCTCCCTGCACCTTCAAGATCTCGGTCCAGCCGGTAGGGCACCACAGGGCCGAAGCGGGGAAGGCGAGCGGTGGCGCGGACGCTGCTTGCACCCGCGGGGCATGCGAGATTGGGCGTGCAAGTTCCGTCTCAAAGGACGCGGGAGGAGCGGCTCCGTGGGGGTGCCAAGCATCCGGAGTGTGTGTGTGTGTGTGTGTGTGTGTGTGTGTGTGTGTGTGGAGAGGGGTGTTGGTGTGGGTCTGGGGGCAAAGGGGGGGGGATCAAGCCTCGTTTTCCAAGGAGTCAACTCCGGGAAGGGCGTTCTGAGAGCTGCCTGGATTTTCCATCCGCGTCTGGAAGGGGCTGCGGCTGGCAGGGAAGGTTTAGGCCTGTTTGCGCTAAGACGGGGCTTGGCCGTGTGTTAGGGTGGCTCACCCAGTTCGCCAGTGTGCATTTTGAGAACGGCATTTTTACCCGTTTAAGCCAGTAATCCGTCACGTGAGTACAGTTTGGTGTGTGTATTCTGTGTGCGTCCGTGCGTGGTTATGCTACTGTTGTGTGTTGCTCTGTGCACGCTTGGTTTTTTTGGCCCGTGTGTGTGTGTGTGTGTGTGTGTGTGTGTGTGTGTAGACGATTCCTTGCGGCCACGCGAATGTGAGGGTGTTTGCATGTGAGTGTGCGTTTGTGAAAGAATATCTGTGTACCTGTGTGCTAATGTCAACGTGAAAAGGGACTTGTAAAATCTGAGTGTGAGGTGTGTGTGTGTGTGTGTGTGTGTGTTTGCACGTGAATGACTGTGTCCGGACGGGGTGTGTGTGAGAACAGAATTGTGTGGGCCTGTGTTGAGTGCCCCTCACCGTGAGTATCACAGGTGTGAGCACTGGTTCATGTGGTAGTTTCTGTTTGGGAAACTCCTGTAGGTTTTGGGAGGCATACTTTGTGTGTGTGTGTGTGTGTGTGTGTGTGCTCCTGACAGCATGCTACCTTTGTGGATGTGGGGGGGGGGGCAGGATGTGTGGGTGCCTGTGCCTGTCCAGGCTTAGCCGGGTCCCCAGGCTCCAGGGGAGGGAATCGGCTGGGGACAGGGAGGGACAGACGCTGGTCACCGGGTGGGGTACTGACCCACAAAACCTGTCTTTGAGGAGGAGGCCCCAGCATGGGCAGTCTCTGCCTGATGGTGCTGTTCTCCCACCGCGGCCGGCGACGGACAGGTGTCTACACAGCACAGCCGGCCTCGGGTGGTCACCCAGGCCCAGGGGTGGGGCTCCGGGGGCCACAGTTTCCAGCAGTGGCTGGTCCTGCCTCCTGGGGAACGAAAGATCCTCCAGAGAATAGAGAGGAGAGGGGAGGAGAGGCGCCCCGGCCCGTGTGGGGGCAAATTGCCCTGTCTCCTCTGTCTTTGTCTCATCGGGTTTCCTCGCTCTCTCACATCAGTTTTCCTTTCTTCTGCGTTCGGCCTCTGTTCTTGTCCTGTATCCCTTCCCCTCTGTCTCCATCACTTTGTTTCTCTATTTCTCTCTCTCGTTTTCTATTCTCCTCCCTTTGCCTCTCTGCTGGGGGTCCAAATCCAGCACCCGACTCATTGCTGCAATCTACCACCCCCATCCTGCACGGCACAGATTTTGAGGTGACGGAGGAAGGACACACACAGTCCTCAGAAGCCCCCTCTGATGGCCTCCGGACTAGGCATGCCGAGCCCACCTCCGCCCAATCCCCCACCGAATTAGGGCTGCCCGGTTCTCCCGACACCGGCTTTGTTGTCCAGGCTGCTGCCGGCTGCCGTACCTGCCAGCACACAGCAGGTCCCGGCAGCTTTGGGCCGGGCGTGGGGGGTGGGGTGGGGGAGAGGCTGTAGGAACAGGGGCAGTCTCGGGGAGCAGCCCTGGGGCTCTCAGAGCCTGGGTGTGGTGAGTCACCTGGGCTGAATGTCGGTGGTCCGAGGTGAGGCCTCTTCTTCCAGAAGTTCTGGTCTGGACTTCTGTGGCTGAATTCACCCCTCTTGCCCAGGTCACAGCCCCCCTAGACTCACCGGGGGGTCCCCAGCACAGCCCAGCGCCAATCCAGACGCCCCAGTCCAGCTGCAGGGGAGACTGCTTATCCTCCGCCAGGCATCCCAAACAAAACAAAACAAAACAAAACAAAAAAACACCTCAAACAAAACGCCGGCCCCCGACCAACTATGAGGCGAATTATCCCGCCCTAGCAGCAGCTAACAGATGGCGACCAGGCAGCGAAATCCCCTCCGATATGTAACTAATAAACCGCTTGTGTCTTAACAGGGTAATGCATGGGGGATACCATGTCACTCCCACAAGATGTTGATGGAATTTCCTATATAAAAACCCTTCCTCCTAGAGGAAAGAGTACCCGCCTTACAGCTCGACAGACGGCGGCGGGATAAGTAAAACAGACAAAAGACAAACAAGATAATAATCTGTTTCCAATCACTTAAGCCCCGTGGCTGTTAGTAAATGTGCGGTTTGCATATTCCCCCTTGAATTCGGCAATTAATTACCGGCGGCGGCGGCGGCGAGGAGGCACACACCTTCCAGGAGCGGGAGTTTGGAGGCGCGCTAAGCCGGGGTTTGGGGGGCGCTTGCCCGAGCTCTCCATCCAGGGCGCCCTGGGCAGCGGCCGGGATGGGGACCCTCACGGGCGGGCGGTTTGGAGCTGACCTTCCGGCAGGTTGCAGAGCTTTTCAGTTGCATCTGGCAGCTCCTCACCGGCGGGCAATCTCCCGCCGTGGGGACGCTGCAGCCGGGCAGAAACGCGGGCCTTTCTGGCGGCCAGAACAGTTCTCTTCCCCCCTCCGAAGGCATCCCCGAGCGGCCTGGCTTCTTGGGGAGCGAGAGCACTGCGGGGGACACCCAGGAGGCGCGCCCCTCGTCCTCCCCCCCCCCCACACGTTATCTTGGGTGGCTCAGCCGGCCCCACACCGACTTCCATCCTTACCGCCCCCCTCCAACCCCCCAACACGCACAGTCTGCACCCCCTCCCTCCCTCCTTGCTCCCCCCAAGAGCCAGCGCGGCTTTAACATTAAACAAACGCAGCGAGCGCCTCCGAGCCGCGCTCTCGGGCCGGGTCTGCGCGGCGGCGGCTGCGGCGGCGGCGGCGTTACAAATTGTAAATTTAAATTGCTCGCCGGATTCATTACCTCCCCTCTTTGATTTCAGCCAGCCGTGAAAAATTATACTGGTGTACCACTGAGAAACTGTTTTGCCGCAAAGAGCCCGCGCCTAATCACTGGCTTTCTCCCTCCGACAAAAGTGTAATTATTTTGTTTGGGGTGTAAATATAGGCCGCGCCGCGCACACACACTCAGCGTCCCGCCGCGCCCGCCGCCGCCGCGCCCTGCCCGCCGCCGCCGGAGGACGCGGCCTCGGAGCCGGAGCCGGAGCCGGAGCCGGAGCTGCCGCCCCGGGGCCCGCGAAGAGCGGCTGCTTTGGCGCCATCCGGCGAGACCCGGAGAACCGAGCCCTCAGGCCGGGTCCCCAGCCCCTACCACAGGGAGTTCGGGTTTGCCCGAGGACTACTGACCGGGGAGATGCCGGCGAGGCGCGATGGCGAGGCCCAGAGCATCCGCGCAGCAGCGAGGGCTTGGGGTGGGGGGTGGGAGGCAAGGGGTGGGGGTGGGTTGGGGTGGGGGGTGGAGATGGCAGTGGAGTGAGGGTGGATGAGCATCCGGAATCCCCGAGGGGGTGGCCAGCTGGGTGCAGCCCCGAGTCCAGGCAGCGAGAGTGTCCGATCTTGGGCGTCCCCGAGAGGGACAGGGCAGAGGCAGAACCCCATGGTCTTGGATTCTGGAAGGCAGGGGCCGGCGTGTCCCCTCCCGCTCTGCGGCGGACTGCTTGGTTTGTAGGACAGCTCCGCGGGCGCGGGGCCTTCCTGCCAGTTGAATTACGCACTGCTTAATTAAGGGTCTCGTTCGCTGGGCAGACCCGGGCTGGGACATTTAATCAAACAGGCAGGGAATCTCTCCATGCCCTCCCAAAGGAGAGATTCAACAATGGCAGCAGAGCTTACCCCCTCCCCAAGTTCCCCCTCTGAGCGCCGGGAAGGCGGACTCTGAGTCCAAAGGCCACTCCAGTCCAATTCCTGGGCTGGGACTCGAACGTTCTGCGGGGTGTGAGGGGGCAGGGGTCCGGGGACCCTGTCTGAGCCAGGGCTCCCCGGGGCTGGCGGGAGCCTGCTTGGCAACTCTGGAGCCACTGGACCAGCATCTCCGCCGAGAGGGAGCAGGCGAGGAGGCAGGGCTGAACGGAGCCTCCCGGTGGGGGAGATCCCGCCCCAAAGTGAGTCGTGCTCTGCGAGGGCTTGCCAGTTTAGGGACAGGTGGCGGGGTGAGGTAGTGCGGGCGCCCCCTCTCTCCGTCCTGCACGCCCCTCTCCAGGAATGAATGCCCCGCTCAGAGCCCCACCGGCAGCTGCAGGCCCGTCCGGCAGGCCACATTCCGATGCTGCAACCAGGGGCCAAACGCAGGCTCCGGCGGCTGGGAGGGTGCGGGCTGGGGCTGACCCCTGGGGCTAGAGGGAGCCCGGGAGGATTGAAGCAGAGGTGCAAGCCAGTCCTCCGACGAGTGAGGGTGAGGGAAACCGCTGACGCCTTTGTTCGGAGGGGGGTTCTGCCCGACCGCCCAGCGAAGCACAGACCCCAGGCGGCGGGATCGGGCGGGTGTGAGCCCAGAACCGCTGTGACTCTCTTGTCCCGGGCTGGCCCTGGAGGCGGCCCCAGCTCTTCACTGTCGGAGAGCCAGAGAGCCGGCGTGCTGTGTGTGTGTGTGTGTGTGGGGGGGGCTGTGGTCCCAGCCCCTGTGGCCCCACTGAATGTATCTGAAGGGCCATCTCTGGAGCTGCTTCTGAGAACATGCCAGCAACCCTGCTCCATTCTTGGAGCTCCCGCGGGTTCAGCTTTTCCAGGGACCCTAACCTCCAATGGAAGCCCCCCCCCCCTACGTCCTAGGTACCTGGTCTCCAACCAGCTAGTCTGCGTTTCAGTCTGTCTCTTGCTTTCCCTTCCTTTCTTTTCTCTTGGTCTCTCTCTCTCTCTCTCTCTTTTTTTTCCCCCTTCAGTCTCAATAGCGTTCCTCTCTCCTTTCCATTCTTCACCACCTCCTCTCCCCGCCCTTCCACATCCCACCTCCTTTTTGTTAGCCTAATGTGGGCGCCTTTAGAATCCGCCCGACTTTGGCAGCCTGTGTGCGCGCCCGCGCGCTGCGTGTGTGTGTGTGTGTGTGTGTGTGTGCGCGCGCGCGCGCGCTTGCGCGTGTAATTCTCGGCTGCTAATGATTGTGTGTTGATAAAGTAATGCGGTGGCCTCATTAGCCTTTGTTTAGAAGGTGTTAAAAGGGAAATCTGCGTTGGGAAGCGGGGGCTTACGCTGCAGCCCGGCGGAACGGGCGCCCAGCGGGCTAGGGGCCCCGCCCACTCCCCCAGGCGCCCTCCGCCGCGGACCCCGGGCCGGGGGAGGGGCCGGGGCAGGCGACCCCCAGCCCCTTCCCCCCGAGGCGAGTATGTTTACCCCGCGGCGCGCCTTCTGCTCCGCGGGGACCGCAGCGGGGACCGCGCTTTCTCAAAAACTCCTTTGAGCTGCCCAGCGCGCGCGCGGCGGCCTTTCTCCTCCAGGTTTCTTGGGGGAGGAGCAGGGAAGGGCAGAAGGCTACCCCGGGAAAAAAATTCCAGAGATTTTTTTTTTTGGGGGGGGGGGAAGGAGGAGGACGGTGGTTAAGTATCTTATTTATTTTTGGGGGGCGAATGGCAATCAGTCCGCAGCCGCTGGGCTGGACTGGGGTCTCTCCTGGCTGGTTCGTGGCCGCGTCCCTGCGTCCTGAGGCTGTGTGAGGCCCTAAGCTTTAAGGGGTTTGCAAGAATACTCTTTCTCTCCTCCCTACACATTCGCAGACGGCCAGAGGAGAGTCTTCCTTGTGTGTTTGTGTGTGTGTGTGTGTGTGTGTGTGGTGGGGGTGCGAGTGGGTGTGTAGGATTTGGAGAAGGTGTGTCACGCGCGCATTCCCCACCGCCTTGGGAAAAAGCAAGGCTTCAGGCAGAGGACAGCGCGAGAAATTTTCTTTTTTTTTTGTCCTGGATCCCACGGAAGGGCCCAGGGAAATGTATGTTTTGACCAGCCTCCGTGGGCGAAGCTTGTTGAACTCGGACCGGGGCTCTCTTCCTGGCCAAAGGGAGAGAAAACGTGGCTGAGTTCGAGCAGCGGGGTGCCTGGTCTCGACCGAGCGGAACTCATTGCTTCCCCCCTCCCTTCCCTGGCCCCCGGCCTCGGTGGCATCGGGAGAAAACCCGACCCCGGGTTTCCTCTTCGCGTTCCCGTGTCCCCGCCTTTGGTTTGGGGCTGCGGGCCCGGGGGCACACGAAGCTCGGCTGGGCCGGGCAGCCACGGGCGGGCGCGCCCCGGGACGGGTTCGCCATCGCCCCCTCTCCTTTTCCTTCGGGGGAAGGCGAGGCCGGACGTCGTCTGGGGGCAGATCCTGGGCGGCTGGGGCCGAAACGAATTCCAGCCCCTGATCAGAACCTGCCGCAAGGGCTGCCTGGTGGCAGGAGCGAGGTTTCCTCCTGAAACCAACTAGCACCGCGGCCGGGTGCCGGGAGGGGAGCGGGCCGAGTTCGGACGAAGCGGGGAGCGGACGGGGAAGCGCCAGCTCCCGTCGTCGGCCTTCCTTTCTCTTTCCTCTCTCTCTCTTCTCTCTCCTCTCTCTCCTCCCGAAGCAGGTTTCTCCGGGAAGCCGGCGAGAGCGCTCGCGGTCGCCGCCGGCGGTGCTGGGGCTCGGACTTCGGACCAAGACAAAGGCGGGAGCTGTCCGCGGTGCTGAACCTGCCGCCGCCGCCGCCGCCGCCGCCGCCGCCGCCGGAGCCAAGGGGCTCCCGTAACCTGCCCTCTCCTCCTCTACCCCCTCCTCCAACCTCCCCTTCACCCCTGTCCTCCTTCGCGTTTGCGTTTACTTCCCCCTTTTGTCTCTCCTTAGAACCCGTGTCCCATACGCAGATATATGCGCATATATATATATATATATATATATGAAAAAAATTTGATTAAAAACAGTGTCTTCTCCTTTCCTCCCCAATAAATGATGCAAGAAAGGTTTATTTCCAGTGTTCTCTGAAACGGATGAAAACGCCACCCCTAACTACAAAATAAGTGGGAATTTATGCCTCAAACAATAGAACTGAGCAACAACGAATACCATGAATCTGCCCCGTGCTTTATTCTGAAGAAGAGGCAAGGTTTTTTTTTTTTTTTTTTTTTTTTTTTTTTTTTTTTTTTTTTTTTTTTAAAGAAATTTTAGTTTCAGGAATAGCATATTCTTGGCATCTTCGCTTCTCGGGTGGGGAAAATATAAAGGCCAGGGAGGACTGGTAGTCCAAGAGGGAGGTGGACAGAGGAAGGCTCTTGCCTGCAAGAGGATAGATGGCTTGTAGAGTGCAAGCCACGGACATTCGGTTGCCTTAACCCTTTGAGGCAGGGATGAGATCTGCAAGGATAGCCGTCTTTAGGATTATTCAGAGGGGGAATGATTCCTTTTAAAGGTTTGGCTAGAAATGGGTTAATCTGATGCTTTATTTTCTACGTGTGCACGGTGTTATCTAGACATCCGACATGGTGGTTGACCAAGCAGCGAATCCTCTGCTCACACTTGGAGGTAGTATTTGCCTCAAGAAGTTTGTGTGGGTGAGAAGAAAAAAAATCACATACTCCTTCCCAGGGTGTGTGTGTGTGTGTGTGTGTGTGTGTGCCCTCATTATAGTGCACACGATCTGTACACATTCCCTCTGGCACCTCATAGATACACGGCCTCCCAGAGAGCTCAGATGTCCTGGGGTCACCTCCTCATCTGGTTTCCCCAGCACCCTCCCCACCTCCCCACCGCAGGGTGTCAGCTGAGCTGTTAGCATCACGCACGGAGAGGGCTCTCTCTGTGGATTCACTCCCCACACGGACATTCTCGAGCTCATTTGCCTATAAAAGGCAGAGGAGTTGGCAGTCTCAAACTGGAGGGATTTGAAGCAGAGGGTTGCATCTCTGGGCCGGAATTACGGCACCCCAGTTCCTCCAGATCCTAACAGTTACCTTTCACCCAAACACCCTGGGATCTTGCATTCAGGCCAAGGTGTGGCCATCCTTTTGGATCACATACCTTTTAACCTCTGAGAACGCAGAGCCCCATGGGGCCAGGAGGGAAGCCCTGACCTTCTGTGGCTGTTATGCGCATTCGATTCCTTGGTCTCCACTGCAACTCTGAAGCGTCGTCGTTTTTATTTATCATGGCCCCATTTTACAGATGAGGGCACTGAGGCTCAGAGAGGCTCCTGAAGTTGCTGGTAGCGACATAGCGGAAGCCTGTGCTCCCACCCCAGGTCTCAGTGGTGCTGGATCTCCTAGGTACTGCTTGCTCTAATCGGCCACATTTTTCTGGGGGACCACGCTTTCATGGCTATACTGCAGGCATACCAGGGCTTACACCGCTAGTTGTTGCTAGCATAATCCCTTTGCATTACCAGGCCATCATGGCCCATGTTCTGGGTTTGGAAGCTAGTGTAAGTCCTAAACCTGAACGCAAGTAATAAGAATGAGAGGGAAGAGAACCCACCCAATCATTTGGGTGTCTCTCAGGATGTAACAAGGGTCCTGGCCCATCCCCTAGACCAGTGGTCGGCAAACTTCGGCTCTCGAGCCACATGCGGCTCTTTGGCCCCGTGAGTGTGGCTCTTCCACAAAATACCACGGCCTGGGCGAGTCTATTTTGAAGAAGTGGCATTAGAAGAAGTTTAAGTTTAAAAAAAATGTGGCTCTCCAAAGAAATTTCAATCCTTGTTCTGTTGATGTTTGGCTCTGTTGACTAACGAGTTTGCAGACCACCGCCCTGGAGACCCACACTTAGGAGTCATCCTTTCTTTCCCACCTCGCATCCAACCCATCCTTTAGTTTAGTTAGCTCTGCCTCCAAAGTACATCCCGACCACCCACGCCTCATCTCCTCCTCCCTGGCTACTCTAGTCTAAGGCACCATCATCGCTTCTGTTCTGGAGCAAAAGTCTCCTAACTGCTGTCTCTGTTTCTCTCCTCTGCAACGCGTTCCCTGTGCTATAACTAACGTTATGTTTCAAAATCATAAATCAGATCTCGCCACCCCTCTGACAGCCCCCCAGTGCACGTAGAATTAAACCCACATTCCTCACGCTGCACGGCAGGACCCTTGGTGCTTGGCTCCTGGCCCCCCCATCGCCCCCCCACTTCCTCGGCCCCCTGCTGTGCTGCTCACACACCTAGTTTTCCTCACCTCAAGACCTCTGCACCTGGCGCGCCCCTCTGCCTTCGGATCCCCCTTGCCATGCAGGCCTGAGCTCAGATGTCAGTTCCTCAGGTCTTTCCTAAGCGCCCCACCCCAGCCGGTCTGGAGCCCCCCCACCTCTCCGACGGTTTTCCTTGTCACCTTACCAATAGCTAGGGTTATCCGGTTAATACGTTTAGGTGCATATTGTCTTCTTCCTTAATAAAGTACCAGTTCCGTGAGAGCAGAGACTGTGTTGGTCTTACTCTCTGTTGGATCCCCACTGCCTAGCCCAGGGCTGGGCAAACTACGGCCCGAGGGCCGGATCCAGTGAGTAAAACTATTGAATTAAAAAACACCAAAAAGAGCCGAAACCGGTTTGGCTCAGTGGTAGAGCGTCTGCCTGGGGACTGAAGGGTCCCGGGTTCTATTCTGGTCAGGGGCATGTACATTGGTTGCGGGCACATCCCCAGTGGGGGGTGTGCAGGAGGCAGCTGGTTGATGTTTCTCTCTCATCGACATTTCTAGCTCTCTATCTCTCTCCCTTCCTCTCTGTAAAATATCAATAAAATATATTAAAAAAAACAAACAAACAAATAAAAAAACCCCAAAAGACCGTACCCTTTTATGTACTGATGTTTACTTTGAATTTATATTAGTTCACACAAACACTCCCTCCATGCTTTTGTTCCGGCCCTCCGGTCCAGTTTAAGAACCCATTGTGGCCCTCGAGTCAAAAAGTTTGCCCACCCCTGGCCCAGCCCCATACCTGGGCCGCAGCGGTCCGGTGCGTATTTGCTGACTGAATGAGTAATGGACGACCAAGTAGAGGGTGGAGGAGCTGCAGGAGTGAGTGGAGGTGGGTGGGCAGGGCCGAGAAGGGGCTGCACCTCATTTGCCCATCTTCCGGGTCCTGCACGTGCAGCGGCTGGCTGGGTGGGTCCCCGCTTTGGTGAAAGAAAGAAGGACAAGTCTGCCCGAGGACCCAGAGAGGGTGCTGTCCTTCGGCGGGTTCTGCCAGAGACGCAGGATCCGGTTGGGGTGGAGAAACCAGTCTGTGCGTTGGGGAGTGAGCGTTCTGTGTTCCTGTCGGGTCAGAAGCCTTCACGTGGTTTCAAACAAAAGGGTGATAATGGAAAAACGCACAGCAAAACCGGTACGATCTGTATCACAGTACTAACACACACACACACACACATACACACACACACACACACACACACACACACGCACATGCACACGCACGCACACCCTCTAGCCAGCCCACACGTCGACAGTAGCACAGGGTGGTGGTATTACTTCGGTTCAGGCTCTGGAGCCCAGTTCCCCAGGTGGGAGTCGGGCTCCATCGCTCCTGGGCTGAGGGATACAAGGCAGGCCCCTCAGCCGCTGGGTGCCTCAGTTTCCTCTTCTGTGGAAGAGAGGTAGAAGCAGTATGCCTGTGTTACAGAGTGGCCGCCAGGAATTGTGCCAGTCTGTTCCATTTCGGTCACAGCTTGGTACAGGAGAGGAAATGGGGAGCCTGTATGTTAGCGGGGGGTGAGGGGGGGTGGGGGTGGGGGGAGCGATGGTGCTAAGAGACAGAGACGCAGGGAGAAAAAGAAGAGGCTCGCCCTTTAAGAGCTCATTTTTCTCTTTGAAGGGACTCGTCTCCTGTCCTGGCCGGTTCGGCTCAATGGATAGAGCGTCGGCCTGCGGACAGAAGGGTCCCAGGTTCGATTCCAGTCCAAGGCACATGCCTGGGTTGCGGGCTCAAACCCTAGTAGAGGGCATGCAGGGAGCAGCCAATCAATGATGCCCTCTCATCGTTGATATTTCTTTCTCTCGCCATCTCCCTTCCTCTCTGAAATCAATAAAAAAAATAAATTAACAAAAAACAAAACAAAAAAAGAACTCTTCTCTGTCAGGGCAGAAGATGACTCTGAAGTCAGGAGTCCTGGCTCAGTCACAGTGTGAGGACTGGTCTGCGCGTGTGTAGGGGGATGTTTGGCCGCATCCCCAGCCTCTGCCCACTAATGCCAGGGGCACAGCCCTCACCCCGGTTGCGACAGCTCAGAATAGCTCCATGTTGTCAGCTGGCCCCTGGGGTCCAAGGTCATCCCTGCGCGGGAACCACTGATCCTGAGACAGGCCTGCCAGCGGCCTTTGTCCCAGAAGCCCCTGGGCTCCAGATGAGCCGCCCCACCCCTGCCTGGACTTGGCTGGGCTGTGTGTTTATTGGACAAATATCTCCTTGAACCAGCCGGTCACTCTCCACTGTAGAGAGTGGCAGCCCTTTTTGGCTCTGAGCTCAACAGTGTGCAGAGAGGAGAGAGGGGAGAGGGGAGAGCGGCCGAGCCCCCACCCCTTGCTTGATGACAAGAGTGATTCTTTTCATGTGAATTCTGATAGTCCCCGTCTCCAGCCCTCACTTCTTCTTTAAAAAAAAAATATTTTATTGATTTTTTACAGAGAGGAAGGGAGAGGGATAGAGTTAGAAACATCGATGAGAGAGAATCATCGATCAGCTGCCTCTGGCACACCCCCTACTGGGGATGTGCCCGCAACCAAGGTACCTGCCCTTGACGGGAATCGAACCCGGGACCTTTCTGTGTGCAGGCCAACGCTCTATCGTCTGAGCCAAACCGGGTTCGGCTCGAGCCCCCTCTTCTATCGCCCCTTCCATCGCACAGACATCTGAGGCCCGGAGCAGAAGGCTGCCTCGGTATTTCCCACGTGGAGGCACAGAGGGCAGGAATAGAAGCACAGAGTCCGGAGGGCGGTCAGGGGCCTCGGGCATTATCCGCTCAATGGCCTGCTCCTCCCCCCTCCCCGGCTCCAGATCTCTCCTCCCCACCCCAGCGAAGGATCAAAACGAATCAGCAGATGTTCATTGAGCTTCCTCCGAGATCCGGGCACTTGGGGAGGGTCCGGGGAGCAGGAAGAGGAATCAGAGCCAGTGCTTGCCCCGGAGTTCCGTGGAGAAGATTAAACAGGGAACCGGGGAGAGATACAGAATGCCCCAGGGAAAGAGTGTGTGCGGGGGCCCAGGCTCCGCGGTGCAGATAAAGAGTGACTGCAGATTGTACACGGTCCCTGGAGCGACTGAGAAGCCGGGGCGGGGGCTGGGGGAGAAACTCCAGGTTCTGCTCCAATGAAGGCGAGGCTCTGCCCCTTCCTAGCCTCACCCTTCTGTATTCTTTGTGGCGTTTTCTGATTTGAGACCCTCAGGGGCCTCACACAGACTCCGGAGGGTGCAGGCAGGGGGACGACGGGCCGGTGTTGGGGACAAGCCTTCTGCACCTGGATTTGCTGTGTGGCCTTGGGAAAGTGGCTGAACCTCTCTGTTGCGCCCCTGACTCTGAATTGGGAGGTGTGAGTCCCTGGCCTGATTGACATCGGCCAGAGCTTCCCGGAGAACTATGCTGGAGCTGTCAGGAGTACAACGGCTAACATTTGGCAGACAGAGAGTTTGTCCTTCTGAGGGCGTAGTGATCATGGAGAGGGAAGGCCAGTCAGAGACGGACTCTTCTCCTGGAATGGGAGCCACGGAGGGGTCGTGGGAGGGCGTGGTGGCGCTGACCCGTGGGAACTGAGAAATGTTCTCCATAGTCTTCTTGCTCTGGAGCTTGGACCACGCAGAGATGGAAACCTCACCCACAGGTAGATGTCCCTGGGTCTGGGCACTTGTGTACGAGTCCGGAGAGAGAACTCAGCAGTGAGTCAATCAACAAACACGCACTAGGAGAAAAGTATGTGTTGGGCCTTGAGTACGGCTTTCTGTGGATGAAAAAATTGATTGATTGATTGATTGATTTTTGACACACACACACACACACACAGAGAAAGATAGGTAGATGGAGAGATATTTGTTGTTTCACGCATTTATGCATTGATGGGTTGATTCTTTTTTTTAAAGTTTCTTCTTTTTATTTGTTATTAATTAATTAATTAATTAAATAAATAAATAATTTCTACTGTTTATTCCTTAATAGTTTACAAAGCCCTTTCCTAATATATTAATTTTTTAAAATATATTTTATTGACATTTTACAGAGAGGAAGAGAGAGAGATAGAGAGCTAGAAACGTCAATGAGAGAGAAACATCAACCAGCTGCCTCTTGCACACCCCCTACCGGGGATGTGCCCGCAACCAAGGTACATGCCCTTGACCGGAATCAAACCCGGGACCTTTCAGTCCACAGACCGACGCTCTACCACTGAGCCAAACCGGTTTCGGCTGATGGGTTGATTCTTGTATGTGTCCTGATTGGGTATTTAAACCCACAACCTTGGTGGATCAGGATGATGCTCTAACCAGTTGAGATACTCAGCCCTGGCTATGGAGGCAGAGATCTTCAAGGCTCCCTAACCTAACGAGAGGGCCCGAAGGCCTGGCTCCTGAAAGCATCTCTGTCCTCACACCTGCTCACTGGACTGACTCCCAGGGGCCTACGGGCCCTCAGAGTCCGAGTCTTCCCTTTCCTCCTCCTCCTCCACCTGCTGCTTCTCCGGCACCACCGTTCACCCAGCTGCCTGAGCCACAGCCACGCCGGCGCTCGCTCACCCCACTCCAACCCCTCCCCGCTCCTGCGGACTCTCTTTCGCTCGTCTGTCACCTTCGCCTGGCCGTGCCTTCGCTCAGGCCAGAGCCACTGATTGGCAAGACATCCCCGTCTTTTCCTCGATTCCTTCTTCTCCTTGTCCCAGCCAGAGAAATGTGGTCCTAGAACAACACTGACTAGGTTACCCCCATGCTTACAATCTTCCGGGGGCTCCCCCAGCGCTGCAGGCCGAACCAGGGGCCCCTTCATTCCTTTCCGAGCCCCTGTCCCCCTCTTCATCTCTTACCTCCTCCCCCCCAACAGTCCAACAACTTTGACTGGATCTGCCAACAACTTCTCTCCCTTCTGAGCCTTTTATCTTAACTATCCCCCCCCCCCCCCACACACACACACACTTATATGTGCCATCTTGCCCTTCAGGTCTCCTCTCAGACATGTTTCCTCCAGGAAATCTTCCCCATCCCCACAGTCCCTTGTCTAGTTCCCATGTGGGCTCTGAGCTGACGGCCAGCCGGGCCTTGTCCGGCGTATGGCTCTACAGTACATGCTCAATCCATAGTTACCGAGTGAAGGCAGGAACTCTGAAAACCAGGGGCCAGGCATTTTTAGGAGGTGGGAATCAAAAGCTTTTCTGCAGAGTTTGTTTTCTTGCGTTAAGCTTTATTTGCATACTAGAGGCCCGGTGCACAAAATTCGTGCACTTGGGAGCAGGGGTGTCCCTCAGCTTGGCCTGCACCCTCTCACAGTCCGAGAGCCCTTGGGGGATGTCCGACTGATGGCTTAGGCCCTAGTGGGCCTTAGCTGTCATTCAGACATCCTGAGCGCTGCCGTGGAGGCAGAAGAGGCTCCCGCCAACAACTGCCACTGCACTCACCAGCCATGAGCCCGGCTTCTGGCTGAGGGGCACTCCCCCTGTAGGAGCACACTGCCCACCAGGGGGCAGCTCCTGCGTTGAGTGTCTGTCCCCTGGTGGTCAGTGCAGGTCACAGTGAACGGTCATTTTGCCGTTCCGTCAATTTGCATATTAGCCTTTTATTAGATGGGATGATTGATGTGAAATAGACTGCACCTATTGAAAGCAGGCCATTTAGTGAATTTTGATGTTTGTATACACCTGAGAAAACCTTAGCACAATCAAGAGTGAACATTCCCAATCACCCTTAAGAGTCACCTCATGCCCCTCGGTGGTCTTCCTTCTCCCATCGTCCCCGTCCCCACCCCCATTCCTAGGCAAGCATAGATTGGCTTTTGGTCACGGTGAACACATTTGCCTTTTCTACAACTTTGTACAAATGGAATCATGCAGCCTGTGTCCTTGTGTGCCCCCTGCTCCTTTCATGCAGCACAAAGGGCGAACTTGGCTCTGATCTGAGCCAAGGGGTGGGGTATGGCTTAGAGAGAGAGAGAGCAGAGGGCATGTGAGGAGAAGAGACTGGCATGACCCCAAATTCAAAGGCCGAGAAGCGCCAGGGCCCTAGACCAGGCTGGATCCAGGGGTTGGTCACTCATTCATTCGTCAAATGTTCGTTGAGCTCCAACTGCCCGCCAGGCCCTGTGCTAGCAGCAGGGGTGTGATGTGGGGCCCTCTGGCTACTCCAGATTTGCGCCCCACGGCTCTCCGCGGCTCTGTTTCTGGAGGCTGACCTATAAGCGACGGCCTCCGTGGGCTCTCTTCCCGTGGACTTCCGTTTGAGTTTGGCCAATGGGATGCCGGGGGAAGGTCAGAGGGAGGTCGGGCAGCTCTTCCTCTGGTCCCCTCCTGGAGCACCTGCGAGGGACCCTCTCTCCCGGCTGAAAGGCCACCATTCTAGTAGCTTCTGCAGGCATCTTGACCAAAGCTGATCCTCTGCTCTTTTTTAAAAAAATATATATAAAATTGATTTTTTTACAGAGAGGAAGGGAGAGGGATTGAGAGTTAGAAACATCGATGAGAGAGAAACATCGATCAGCTGCCTCCTGCACCCTCCCCACTGGGGATGTGCCCACAACCAAGGCACATGCCCTTGACCGGAATTGAACCTGGGACCCTTCATTCCGCAGGCTGATGCTCTATCTATCCACTGAGCCAAACCGGTCAGGGATGACCCTCTGCTCTTAAAGACTTGGTAAAGAGCACCGGCAAATGGCCGGCGGTGAGCCGGGTGGCTTTCTGGAGTCCTCCCCCAGGAGGCCTCTGTGGCACCACCACGCCTAACTCCCTCCCAGGCTAAGGTGACCAGATCTTCCTGCTTTTGGCGGGACTGTCCCTATTTCTAACAATTTTCCCCGGGTCCCACGGTGTTTTAAAAAAGTCCCGATTTTTGGAAAGATTGGGAAGAAACGCAGTGGGATTGTGTCTGCCATTCCTGCTTATTGAACACCTACTCTGTGCCAAGCACATAGTGAGGGCGCAGATGCGGTCCAGGCGCCCCCACAGTCCACGCTCTTGCCTCAGAGGTAGACACTGAGGCGTAGGTACGTTACGCTGGGACCACTGCTTCAGCGTTACCCCGAGCAGGTGATGGATGGAGAGCGACAGGGGCTGGGGACTGGCTCCCGCTGTGGGCTCAGGAGGTGACATTGAAGCCGAGACCAAGGAGCCAGCCAAGGGAGGTGCTGAGTGCTCCGGTGGGGGCTGGGGGCTGGAGGATGTTGGGGAGGACTGGAGGTCAGAAAGATGGGCGGGCCAGATGGGGTGGGGTCTCACGGGGAGGGGTCCCCGGATCTTATGTACCTGCAGGGGTGTCATCAGGATGCCCTGGGGAAGGGGGGGGCAGAGGCTCCCCTTTTCTGATGAGTCTCCTGGTGAGTGTGATCTCAGCATCTCCTCACACCCCTTTCTCCTCCTCCCCAGCCGGTCCCCGCACCCCGCCGGCCCCAGCTTGTTCCTGGCCAGCTTTTCTGTCCCCTCTGGCCTTTGCTGTACGTTCCCAGGGAGGACTTTGGAGTTGGGGCTGGGTCCTGAGATTAGAAGTGCATTGGGCTCGTGGCTGGCAGTTCTAGAGATCCTTCCCTACAAACCAGACGTGGGCGAAGGGGTCTGCCTTGTGGGAGGGTCTGGAGAGGGGGCGGTAGGACCGGCAGGTGCAGAATGAGAACGAGGGGCCCCTTGCCCAACAGTTACTAAGAAGGTCAGGATGGTGACAGCAGAGCACAAAACCGGTGGGACTTTGCAGGTGGCACGCCCACGCAGCCCATCCTGGGGAGAGGAAGGAAAAGGAGGGGAAGAAGGGAAAAGAAGAAGAAAAGGGGAAAAGAGAGGATGGGGCATGAAGGGGAGGAGAACCAAGGGAGCCAGGGCTGAGCAGGGACCTTGGCTAAGTAGGGTTCAGGGGGGACTTTCTGTTACCAGACACCGGGCCAGCTGTGTTATGACTCCTACTTAGCAGATGAGGTAGTGAGGCCCAGAGAGGTTAGGCCACCAATCTAAGGCCACAAATCCAAGGACACCAATCCAAAGACATCAATCCAAGGTCACCAATACAAGGTCACCAAATCCAAGGACACCAATCCAAGGTCACCAATACAAGGTCACCAAATCCAAGGCAACCAATCCAAGGCCACAAAGCCAAGGCCACAAAGCCAAGGCCACAAATCCAATGCCACAAATCCAAGGCCACAAATCCAAGGTCACCAATCCAAGGCCACAAATCCAAGGTCACCAATTCAAGGCCACTAATCCAAGGCCACCAATTCAAGACCACAAATGCAAGGCCACCAATCCAAGGTCACCAATTCAAGGCCACCAACCCAAGGCCACCAATCCAAGACCACTAATCCAAGGTCGCTTGGGCTTATAGGTCCCTTCCAGAGAGGTCCTCCCGCCATCCTTGTCTGAACACACCCACCCCGCTCCCAGGACGCCCCCTCCCGTTGCCTGGTCCCCTTTTCTGCACGGCACTCGCTAGCACCTACAATCTGCCGCTTTCTTCTCCTCGCTGTGTATTCTCTGCCTCGCCTACTAGCCTGACAGCTTCCGGTCAGTCCCAGTGTCTCCAGGCTCAGCCAGCGATGGATGGGCAGGAGGGCAGGAGGGACCCATTCATGAACATTCATGGGGGCCCCTGGAGTTTGGTGATATTTGACATGGTTAACCTTTCAGAAACGGCAATTCCAAACAGCTCGGCCCGATCTTAAATGGGAAGGAGCCAGCGCATTGCCCCTCTGCGCGCCTCTGCCTCCCCATCGTGAGGCGGGCATGGCTGCCGGGCGGTGCGGCGGGCTGCCCGCCGGCGGGAGGGGCGGCTGGGGCGTGGGAGGCCCTGCGGCCCGAGGTACGCGTGGTGAATGAGCGGTGGGATCGGCCGGCCGGGCACACAAAGGATGGGAATGACACTATTTAGTGAGGAATGACCTCCTGACACTCTTCAAATAAATGCAGGCTCGTTAGAGGCCCCGGCAGCTGCTGCTGCGGCCGCCACCTCCGGTTCCGGCAGCAGAACAAAACGGCTGGCATTGTGTGTGTGTGTGTGTGTGTGTGTGGCTGTGCGCATGTGTGTGTGTCTGTGTGTGTCCATCTGTGTGTGCATGTGAGTCTCTGTGCCTCTGTGTGTCTCTCTGTGTGTGTCTGTATGTCTCTCTGTGTCTCTGTGTGTGTGTGTGATGGTGTGAGGCTGTGTGCATGGAGTGTGTCTGTGTGTGTCCATCTGTGCATGCATGTGTGTATCTGTGCCTCTGTGTGTCTGTCTTCTTTGTGTGTGTCTATATGAGTGTGTCTGTGTGTATGTGTGTGTATGTGTGTTTTTGTGTGTGTCTGTGTGTGTGCCTGTGTGTGTGCCTGTGTGTCTCTCTGTGTCTGTATGTGTGTCTCTCTGTATGTCTGTCTCTGTGTGTATGTGAGCATTTGTGTGTGTATGTGTTTCTCTGTGTCTGTGGGCATGTCTCTGTATGTGTGTCTGTGTGGGTCTCTGTGTGTGCCTGTGTCTGGGGGTATCTGTGTCTGTGTGTGCCTGTGGGTGTGCCTGTGTGTCTCTGTGTGTGCATCTCTGCATGTGTGTGTGTGTGTGTGTGTGTGTGTGTCTGTGGGTGTGTGTCTGTGTGTGTGTCTCTGTGTGTATATGTGTCTCTGTGGGTGTGTCTGTGGGTGGGTATGTGTGTCTGTGTGTGTCTGTGTGTGTCTGTGGGTATGTGTCTGTGGGTGTGTCTGTGGGTGTCTGTGGGTATGTGTGTCTGTGGGTGGGTATGTGTGTCTGTTGGTGTCTGTGGGTGTGTCTGTGGGTGTGTCTGTGGGTGTCTGTGTGTGTGTCTGTGGGTGTCTGTGGGTGTGTCTCTGTGTGTGTGTGTGTGTGTGTGTGTGTGTCTGTGGGTGTGTGAGTGCAGAGCTGCCTGGATCACGGAGGGCCCATCTCTGCATCCCTGAGCCTCTCACTCTCCATTTGAATGACACACCCCCTGGCTGAGCACCCACTATGAGCCAGAGCCTGGGCCAGCTGCAGGGGCGATCTCAGAGGCAAACCAGCACCAAAGCACCGGCTGGCAAAGGGCTGGCCGCGCCCCTCGATTCTGACCGGCAGGGGACCCCACGGCCCAGGAGTGGCCGCTACCTTGTGTCTCGGGGACTTTCTGGGGACGTTTCAACATGATGTTCCCACTCCTAGGAAGTGGGGACTGCCTCTTCCCGCTCTGCCCCTGGGGAAGCTGAGGCCCAGAGAAGGAAAGCCACTTGCCCAAGGTCACACAGCAAGTGGGCGGTGATAGGGGCGTTGGACTTTGGAGCTCACAGTCTCTTTTAGTCTCACTTAAGATTTTTATGGATCGACAGTAAGAGCAACCGTTTGAGAGCATTTGAACCCCCTCCCCCGCAATTTCCAAACATCTCTTGGTTTTGAAGGACAGTTAAAAAAACAACAACTCTCAAACCAGCTCAGTACATCACACTGCTGCCCCAAGGACTGCAGACTGCCCCCTGCTTACGGAGAGGAGACGCTGGAGGGAGAGCAAAGGGTCTTATCTCTCGGAGTGGTCCCAGGTCGGCGGGTACCCTCACCTGGGATACAGGCTAGAGATGCAGATTCCTGGGCCCACCCCAGACCTACAGGGGCCTAGGAGTCTGTATTCCAGCAAAGGCTCCCGGCGATGCTTGTCCTTACTTATATTTCAGACGACAGCCACTTGTCTGGGGTGCCGAGACAGCCCGGGGAGGCGAGACAGTGCCGGGTCGCCGACGGCCTCGATGCGGGAGGACACGGGAGCTCTGTTCTGTGGGTCACAGGGAGCCATCGGAGGTGAGTGAGCACGGGAGGGGCCCGGGCTGTTTCTCCGGTGGCCGAGGGAAGGCTGGGTGGGCCAGAATGGCGGCAGCAGGGAGAGCGGGTCCAGGCCGTGGGTGCAATGCTCCGCGTGAGAAGCGGCCAGGCCTGCACGTGGCTGGAAAGTGAGGCAGGCATCGCACAGCTCCTCCGTGGCTCTGGGACGCTCCTTCTCCTGGAGCTCAGGGCCGGCTTCCAGGCTTAGGTCCAGCCACGGAGCCTCGCCAACCAGAGGAGGCTTCCTGGAGGAGGTGGCACCCCTTCCCGGCCCTTGGTGAGGGGCAAACCCAGGGAGAAGAAGAAAAGGGAACTTCAGGATGGACAGTCCAGGGTCCAAAGTCGCTTCCTCCGAGGGGGGCTTCCTGCATCCCGGGCCTGAGCGCTTCTCCGCCCAGAGTTTCGGGGACCCCTCCCGGGGGTGGGGGGACCGTCCCCCACCAAGCTGGGGAGCGTTGATTAGTGCGGGTGGCAGCCCGGGACTGGCGTTTTCTAATTAACACGCGGGCAGGGAGAATGCCTCCTCTTCCAGAGCCTGTATTCAGCTGATTGAATATCAGGGCTGGGGCTCAGCTATGAATTGTGTGTCAAAAAATAAAGCCTGCAACGCTCTCGCTCGCTCTCCTCCCCGCTCTCCTCGCGTTAAAGGAACAGCGTCCCCGTTTTCAGCTCTTTCTGCCTCCCCATCAGCTGGCTTGTCCCTTGGGTCCCCGGAGCTGGGTGTTGGGGTCTGGGGGGTGGCTCCAGGTGGGGATGACAAAGGCGAAGGACTTCGGGGGCGGGGGGGGGGACACCGGGCCTGGGGTGGGAAACCCCAGAGGGAGGTGGGGAGAACCCCCAGGTGGGTTTCGGGGGGGAGCTGCCAGGTTGGGGAAGCGAAGGAAGGGAAGGAAGGGAAACGGGCCATAAAGGGAGAAAGGAAGGCGGAAGGCGGAAGAAGGCGGCTGGCTGTGGCAGGGGAGAGCGCGAGGGGCGAGCAAACACAGGTTCATTAATCTGTAGTTCGTCTGCCTTTTCTGTGAGGAGGATGAACTTGATGAGTTAATTAAGTCGCAGTCTGTAACACCAGTTTATTTGCATAGCAAACTCCTGGGCCAGTGTGCTGTGAGTTGAGTGTGTGTACAGCGCAGACAATTCGGGGGGGGGGGGGGAAATTACAGCCTCATTAATATGCTAATCTGGTTGCAGGCCTGGAGCTGGAGTTTTGGGTTGGTGGTGCTTCGGGGGGTGGTGGGTGTTCGGTTGCTAAGCAACCCTTTCCTCCAGGTAACCCTTCTCTGGCTTGCCCTTGATATCCCCCAAAGGATTGCAGCGTGGAGGAGGAGGTGGGGTGGGCGGGGGGGAAGCGTTCTGTTGTCACAGAACAGTGAGCAAAATAAAAGGCAAACACACACACACACATCCCCAGCCGCTTCCACATTATGCCGGCGTCTTTACAAGCGGGCGTGGGAGGGGCCGCGGAGGCCGGCGCGCAGATGCGGTGTGTGGTCTGTGGAGGGAGACGCGGGGGGAACAGCCTCCCACACACACACGTGTGTGTGCGCACAAACAAAACTGACGCGGGCGTTTTGTTTAGCAAATAAACCCACATAATGAGATTCTGCGTCTATGTAATAATGCATGTCCTATGTAATATCCTCCCATTAAACACACACACAAACACACACACACACACACACACACACACGCACGCACACGCACGCACCAATATCCCACGCAGAGAGCGTCTTTACCAAGAACACAATAAATACAGATGCATTAAACTCAGTGTGATATTCAGAATATGCAGATGATAAATAACAATCCACTTTGAAACACACACACACACACACACACACACACACACACACACACACGTTACGGAGTTTGTAGAAATAGGTCCTGGGTGAGAAGGACAGGTGTGTGCATGCATGGAAACGTATCTGTGTCATGTATGACACTGATGCAAGTAGACGCTGGGTGTAATAGACACGTGCATGTGCCCAACACGTGACCAGGTCTACCAAGAGTCACCAAGCCCTGCCGCGTCTCTGGGTCCCCTGGGCAAAGCAAAGGAGGTGAAGGGAGGGGTGGTTGACCAGGCAGTGGCCAGAAAAGCAGGTAGAGCTGCACATAGCAACACAGTGGCCACACCAACATTTTGTGTGAAAACTTGAGAAACGGAGTAAGATGTGGAAAATCGTATCGTTTATGTGCAATGAAAACAATGCTATGGTCTCTCAGTAGTTGAAAGGATGAGTAAACTGAGGCACCTTCATACCTCAGGCCACCTCAGGCCACAACTTGAATCTCAAAAGCACCGTGCTAAGGGAAAGAAGCCAGACACAGGAGGATCTGGATTTGGTTGGGCAAACTTTTTGACTCGAGGGCCACAATGGGTTCTTCAACTGGACCGGAGGGCTGGAACAAAAGCAACCTGACCACGCTGGCATTCTCATCTTGGGCTGTTGGTGAAGGAGCGGAGGGGAGAGCAAGAGAAACCTCCGCTCTTTCGGCTCCACGGGCCGGATAGAACAGCCGAACGGGCCGGATCCGGCCCGCGGGCCGTAGTTTGCCCACGGCTGATCTGGATAGTAGAACTCCGTTTATAGAATCTACAGGCATAGAAAGTGAGGCAGGGGCGGTGGGATGGTAATAGAAATGTTCTATGTCTTGAAGGTTACATGAATGTATACATTGATCAAAATGTATCAGAATAGATCTCTAATGACTTTTTATTATTTTATTTTATTTTTATTTTTTAATTAAGGTATTATATGTGTACATATCTTACCATTGCCCCCCCCACTCCCATATGTGTCCTCACCCCCCAATGTTTTGCATCTGTTGGTTATTCTTATATGCATGCATATAAGTCCTTCGGTTGATCTCTTATCTCCCTCACCTCTCCCTAACCTTCAGCTGTATCTAATGACTTTAAAAATATATATATTTTATTGATTTTTTTTTTACCACCAAGAGGAAGGGAGAGAGATAGAACATCAATGAGAGAGAAACATCGATCAGCTGCCTCTTGCACACTCCCTAACTGGGTATGTGCCCGCAACCAAGGTACATGCCCTTGACCGGAATCGGAATTGGGACCCTTCAGTCCACAGGCCGACGCTCTATCCACTGAGCCAAACTGGTTAGGGCACTCTAACGGATGTAAATTAGCCTCAATAAAGTTTATTTAAAACAATATTTTACTGTAAATAATAAAATACAAAAGATAAAATGCTTCAACATGTTAATGACTCTCCATATAACGATGTTTCTATGTCTACATGTCTATGTGTCTGTGTAATTATGTATTTATGCATCTATCAACATATTTAAGAGTAGGTGCGTATAGTGAGGAGGAAAAGGAGCGTGTGAATGGAGAATTGTGGTAGATTAGATCATTGTTCCCAACTCCTCACCCGCTCCTGGTAGAGAATTGTGCTCCTCCCCCTTGGCCATGTCCTCGACGAGGCAGAGTGACCCTCCCTGCCCCTTGACTTTGAACTTGGTCGCGTGGCTTGAGCAATGGGATGCTACAGGGTGTGACGCAAGCAAAGGCTTTAAAGTGCCCATGGGGCTGGCCTTCCTCTCCTGCATCTTTAGGATCTGCCGTGGTGAGCTTATGCCCTAGGCAACTGCTGCCTTTCAGTCTGGGCCCGGGGGTCAGACCTGAGCCTCCAGGAAGCTGGGAGCTCACCCCACCCAGCGGGGCTCCACCAGGATCAACCCGACCACAGCCGACCTGCACACCCACGTGTGAGAAAAAAATTGTAAATTTGTGGCTGTACGTTTCTAGGACTCTGGGGTTGTTTGTTATACAGCATGAGGGCAGTAGTAGCTGGCTAATACACAAAGTAGAGGGAAAAACTAATCCTATATAATAAAGAGGCAATATGCGAATTGACCATCACTCCAACACACAAGATGGCCAGCAGAGGAGGGGAGTTGTGGGCGATCAGGCCAGCATGGGAGGGCATTTGGGAGGAGCCAGGCCTGCAGGGGAGGGCAGTTGGGGATTAAGGGTAATCAGGCAGGCAGGAGAACAGTTGGGGATCAGCAGTCCTGGATTGTGAGAGGGATGTCTGACTGCCCATTTGTTACACAGCATTAGGGCAGTAGTAGCTGACTAATATAGAAAATAGAGGGGAAAAAATCCTATATAATAAAGAGGTAATATGCAAATTGACTATCACTCCAGCACACAAGATGGCCGCCCACATGTGGACAATGGGATGATGAGATACAAGCAAAGGCTTTAAATGTGCATATGGGACTTGCACAAATGTGCAAAAACAGGCAGTCAAACATCCCTCAAGGAGTCCCTGCCTGCAGGCTGGGCTGAGGGACACCTCCCCCACCCCATGCATGAATTTTTTGTACCAGGCCTTTAGTCTATATATATAAAAGCCTAAGCAACCAGCTGACTGTCCGACTGTCCAGTAGCTATGATGTGCAATGACCACCAGGGGGCAGACACACAATGCACAGGCATGGAAACATGGAACAGACTGATGACTCTCAGAGGGAAAGGGGGAAGGCAGAAAGAGATTAACCAAATTTTTTTTATTTTTAAATTTTTATTCATTTATTTTTTTACAGAGAGGAGGGGAGAGGGATAGAGAGTTGACCGGAATTGAACCCGGGACCTTTCAGTCCTCAGGCCAATGCTCTACCCACTGAGCCAAACCAGTTAGGGCTTAACCAAAGATCTTCAGTCTGTGGGGATCTGTCCGAAACCAGATCTCCAACTTCCCCGGAGGGGCCCCGGATTTCGAGAAGGCGCCTGCCAGGCCGAGGGAGGGACCCCACTGGTGCACAAATCCATGCACCGGGCCTCTAGTAATGAAATAAAAATCCCAAAAGGAAGCCTTGTGTGAATAAACGGTGATAACATGCCCCATGAATTAAGAATAATCACATCGGCCGAAACCGGTTTGGCTCAGTGGTAGAGCGTCGGTCTGCGGACTGCAAGGTCCTGGGTTCGATTCCAGTCAAGGGCATGTGCACTGGTTGCGGGCACATCCCCGGTAGGGGGTGTGCAAGAGGCAGCTGGTCAATGTTTCTCTCTCATCGACGTTTCTAGCTCTCTCTCTCTCTCCCTTCCTCTCTGTAAAATATCAATAAAATATATATATATATATATGTTTAAAAAAGAATCATCACTTAAATCCCAACACGTGAGGTTAAGAACCAACAATCCACCGTTCACAAAGCCCTCTCCACCTGCAGCCCCCTTCCCCCCGCCCCTTCTCAGAGAGCCTTGGCCCGGCTGTCCCCCCTGCCCGAGAGGGAGTTCCCGGGGCTGAATCCCATTCACCCTTCAAGGCCCAGCCCAGCCAGCCACCCAGGAGACGTTCGCCACAGTGACTGCCCGCGGGGCCCACACTGTGTCCCCCGCGCACCCTTCCGAGGCGCCGCAGACCCGCGGCTGGGGCGGTTCAGTGATCTGCCCTCGGCCACGGCCGGCAGCGGGTGGGAATCTACGCGTCTGGCCCCCAAAGTCTGGGTCCGAAAACGAAGGAGCTTAGTTCTTTGATGCCTTTTAGGGTTCTACCTCCCGCCGGCGGCGTTTCCTGTGGTCCCCGAGGGAGGCGGGACTCAGGGAGTCCGCACCACGAGGGGAGGCCCGAATGTGCTGGAATCTGAGACCGTCGTCACCTTGGGGAGGGCTCCGTCTCCGAGAAATTATAAATATTTCATTTCCCCCCTTCTCTCCTGCCTTGTCAGCCCCGAGATGAAGTTATCGACAGGAGCCCCGGTGATGGACACGTCGGCGGGGCTCTGTATTGATGAGTTAATAGATTGTTGGCGTTTTTTTTTTTCCATCCTCGGAAGAAAAAAAAAGAGAGGAAAAAAAGAAGTCTTGACAAGCTGTTTTCCCGGCTGGGGCGGGCGGCGGGGGCGGCTGCCGGAGGGGAGGGAACGCTGGGGCCTGGGTCAGGGGAGACCCGTCAGCCGGTCCTGTCAGCTCGACCTTCAGCGTTGACCCGCCTCCGACCGCCTCCCACCCTCTGGGCCGCTGCCCCAGGCCCCGGCCCGCCACCCCAGGGCTGTTCGCTCCCTGCCCTCCCTGTGTCTGCCCTTGCCCCTCGCTTCATTCTGCGCCCGGCGCCCAGAGCAGGTTTGGGACAGAAGCCAGGCCCCCTGACTCCTCCGTCGCAGACCCACAGGGCACCCCCCCTGTGGCCCCAGCAGGCTCAGTCCTCCCGCTCTCCCTCTGTCCTCCCCATCCCCATCCCCGGCCTCCCGGCTGCTCCCCCCCGACGCCCCAGCAGGGTCCGGCCTCAGCGGGTTTGCACCTGCTGTTCCCTCTGCCCGCTCGCTGTTCCCGAAGCCGCCCATCCGCCTTCGCCCTCTGTTCTGCCCACAGCCCCCCACAGCCTCCCGACACCCCATGACACCCCGCCCCTCCACCCACACAGCACCCAGAAGCTCCACCCGCCCTCCTTTCTCTTCTCGGGGCGTGTGGCCTCCTGAGGCTGTTCACCAGCTATGTGTTTGTTCCTGGTCGGTTTCCCTCCGTGGAGTGGGAGCCGGGAGAGAGGAGGGGCTTCGGGTGGTGACGTGCTCATCACGGCTGTGGTTTTGGATCCAGAACCGGGTCAGCCCATTGCAGCCCGAGGACAAAGTCAACTTGCAGCCTGACCCTGACCTGCGCGGGGCGACACGCCACCTCCCCACGCCCGCCCCTGAGCGGCCCTCCCACCGAGACCAAGCAGCCCCCCCCCCCCCCGCCCTCCCTCCACCTCCAGGCTGCCCCTCCCTCCCACGCGGCCCCCTCCCCCTCCCACCCCGCTCCCCGCTGATCCTCAACCTGTTACTCCCGCGAGCACTTTGTGTCAGGGCCCGAGGACGTCGCCAGGCCTTTGGCCGCCATCTGTCCCTCTGCTCATCGAGGTCAGCAGCGGGGCCCCGGGCGGCGAAGCTGCGATCCTGGCATCTTCCAAGCGAAAGCTTTTGGGGTTCCGTCTCCCCAGGGCAGTGGAGCGGGCTCTCCCCTGAGGGCACAGACCAGCCGTGGGCAAACTAAGGCCCGCCGGCCGGATCTGGCCCGTTCGGCTGTTCTATCCGGCCGAAAGAGCGGAGGGTTCTCTCGCTCTCCCCTCCGCTCCTTCACCAGCAGCCCAAGAGGAGAGTGCCAGCATGGTCAGGCTGCTTTTGTTCCGGCCCTCCGGTCCCGTGTAAGAACCCATGGTGGCCCTTGAGTCAAAAAGTTTGCCCACCCTTGGGTTAGAGGGTCTAACAGGAGGAGACAGAGTCACCCTTTTGCTTGAAGATGGAACTTCTAAGGCAGCGTTTCTCAGGGACCAGGCCGGGCCTCGATGGACACCACGCCACAGGCTACATTCCGGGGCAGCCGCAGCGTGCCGTGTGCCGTGTGCCGTGTGCCGTGTGCCGTGTGCCTTCTCTCCAGAGCTGCCCTGAGGGCTCCCGACCGACCCTCTTGCGCCTTCCAGCCGCCCCCACCCTCCTCTCCACGTGGCAGCCAGGGACAGTGCCCGTCCACAGAAGCCCAAGGTTGACAGAGGGGGAAACCGAGGCAGGAAGTCAATCTGTATCTTTGCATAGAGTCCCGAACCCTTGGGAAAGTCAGGACACGCAGCACCATCTCCCCTCTTCCTGTTCTTTTTGCTCCAGGCTGGTCTCTCCCTCTCTTCCCCCTCCCTGCCCCAGAAGGCGAGGGGTTCCTTTCCTGCCCCCCCCTGCCCCCTCTTCCCACACCCCCGCTGGGAGCAACAGCAGAACGGGCCCTGGCAGGTGGGGAGTCTGCCCTGGAGACAAGGCAAGAGCAGGTGAGAGGTTTGACTCCAGGCGTTCCCCTGGCCGGGCTCAGATGCCCCACCTGGGGCTCCCCAAACCACAGAGTCTCCCCAAGGGGGGACCCTCCTGCTTCAAGAGACCACCTCGGTTTTGCATGACGAAGCCCAGCGACCCGGCGGAGCGGGCAGGGGTGAAGGGGGCAGAGCGGGCAGGGGTGAAGGGGTAATAAACCCGCCGGCCTCTGTTCCCCAGGGACCCGGCCTGGGGCACTACGATCGCTGGTCACAGCTGGCCTGGCCAGCGCCCCAGCCGCAGCGCCCCAGCCGCACGCACGGGAGGCGGGTGTGGGTCTGGGTTTGGGTGGGGATAGGGGGTGCAGCAGGTCAGGGGCCGGAGTCTGGCCGGAGGGGGAGACTCTAGAAATATAGTCTTAGGACCGAACCTTGGAACACGCTTGTCCAGGTCTCCTGCTCGCCCACTCACTCATTCATTCATCCATTCATTCATTCAACAGGCACATATGAAGCATCTGCCAGACGCCAGGTGCTGGGCGAGGCACAGGGAACCTATTGGGACCAGAGAGACGGAAGCCCGCACATCTAGCGACTCCCCGTGGGTGCTGCGTGTTCTCCTGTGTAGCCGTGTGACAGTCCGTTGGGTGCACAAGCCCCGTGTGCTCTCTGTTCTGTTGTTGAGGGCATTTGGGAGGTTGCCCGTGGTGGGCTATCTGTCCATCCTGGGCCATCTTGTTTTCCTGCCCACACGTGCACCCCACCCCCACCCCCCGTCTCCCCCAAAGACGGAGATTGGCCAACCTGCCGATCAACTTGTCCCCGGGGCCAGAGTGGAGGGAGGAACAGCGCCCCCTAGAGGCCCGGCTGTGTTCTCATTGGCCACAGCCTCCTTCACTCCCTGTTGCCACCCTCTCCACCCTGCAACCGGGCTCACTTGCCTTACCTCCTGGGTGGGCATCTGAGTTTGCATAGGGCAAACTTGGATCCCTGGCGGGGCAGCTGGCTGGTGTGGCGCCTCAACGGGAGGGCTCCCGTGGGCATCTCCCCAGGGTGCCCAGCTCAGAGCCTCGCCTGGGAGGGCAGGTGCCACTCCACCGGGGGGAGTCTCGGGGACCTCCCCACGGCCCGCCCCTCCCCACGCGTGTGCCCTGGGAGGAGGCAGAGAAGGGGCGGAACAGCGGAGGGGTGGAGTGGGGGGAGCAGAGCTGCGAGCGGAGTCACGGGGGAACCAGAGGCAGGGGTGAAACGGTAATGGGTGGGTCGGACCGGCCGGCCAGCCCGGCGCTGGGAAGTGACTGCGGGCGGAGACAGAGGCAGGGGCCGCTGGGCCGCTGAAAGGTGCTTTCCCAACAAGACACAGATGGGATGCGAACATCTAGTTAACCTTCTCCCCGCTCCCTCCAGGACCCAGCCTGGCCTCGAGGGATGGATGTGGGGGGAGGGGAGAGGAAAGGAGGCGGGAGGAGAGAGAGAGAGAGAGAGAGAGAGAGAGAGAGAGAGAGAGAGAGAGAGAGAGAGAGAGAGAACACCTGGCTTAATTTCTTTTTTTTTTTTTTTACCAGCTCCCCTCAGGGTAGGGGCTGAGCTAAGCCTCCAGCAAAGTTGTTTTTCTGATCTGGGATCTGCATTCCTGTGTAATAGGCCCGGCACACCACCCACCACCACCGGGCCAGCCCGCCTTCCTCATTAGGGCCAGGTATGCGGCCTCCGGCCAGAGCAAACGGGGCATTTGAGGAGGTTTGATTGGCTTGGTTTTCTCTTTGGTGGGGAGAGCTGTTGCAAAGCCTGCTCCCTATGGGAATCCCCTCACCTTTGAGCCCCCCAACCCTCCCTTCCCCCCAGCCTGGGCCCTCTGGCGCAGGTGTGTGAGTTACCCCAGGTGTGTGGGCTACCCCAGGTGTGTGGGCTAGCTACCCCAGGTGTGTGGGCTAGCTACCCCAGCCCAAACTGCTCCCGGGACAGCTGTGTGAGCCAGGCATGTGGGTCACCAACTACACTTCATTCATTCACTCAACAAGTATGTATTGCGCTCCTACTGTGCGCCGGGCAGGGCTCCAGGCGCTGGGAATACAGTAGTGAACAAAACAGATAAAAAGCCAACCCCCCAGTACAGATTCTGTCTTCCTGGGCGGTGAGGGTGGCGGGGTGGCGGGCAGGAAGGCGGGGCCTAAAGGACGCGGGGACGCGTGTCTGACAGCGGGAGCTGCCAGGACCCCAGCCTCAGCTCTCCCCCTTCCCGGCGGTGTGACCCTGTCCCCGTTCTGCAACCTCTCTGTGCCGTTTCTCTTTTTCTGAACATACGGGAAACCTGAAAGACTAGTATAAGGACTAGCCTTCAATGTTAACATTGGCTTGTTTACCTCTCTCTCTCTCTCTCTCTCTCTCTCTGTTTTCGCCCCTGAAACTTTTTGAGAGTAAGTGACAGGCGTGGGATTCTTCACCCCTAAGTACTCCAGCATCTGTTTCCTAAGCGCAGGCATTCGCTTACGGAACCACCGCGCGATGAGGAGCCCGGGACATTCACCGCCACGCGATCCCCTCACCATGCGCACACCCTCCGCGTGCCCTTCACAGCAAAAAGATGGGGCCCCTCGCTGTTGCCCTCGACACCACGGCTCTTTCAGCCCCTTTAAAACTGGAGCCGGGTCCTCGTCTTTGGCTCCAGGACGGGATGCTAGTGAAGCATCCAGACGTGAGAGCCACATGGGAGCTCCGTACGGTGCCCTCGGGGTGTCTGCCTGCTCCCCATGACCTGACTCAGGCCGTGCATTTGGGGAGCGTTCTGCTGGGGTGCCCGGGCCGCCTCGGGAGGCACAGGTGTGTCCCCTCACTGGTGACGCTGACGCTGATGTGTGTGAGTGTGTGTGTGAGAGTGTGTGTGTGTGTGTATGTATGTGTGAGTGTGTGTATATGTGTGTGAGTGTGTGTATGTGTGTGTGTGTGTGTGAGTGTGTGGAGTGTGAGTGTGTGTGTGTGTGTGTGTGTGTGTGTGTGTGTGGTGAGTGAGGGGTGCTCTGGAGAGTGAGGGACTCTGGGGAAGTTCCCAGCCCTTCACCTCCTCAGGTCTCGGCCCCCCTCCCCTCTGCCCTTCTGGCAGAAAACGTTTGTATCATGGGCTGCAAGCTCATTTGTTCACGGAGCCAAACATCAACAGTACAACGACTGAAATGTCTTCTGAGGGCCACATTGTTTAAACTTAGACTTCTTCTAATGCCACTTCTTCAAAAGAGACTCGCCCAGGCCGTGGTATTTCGTGGAAGAGCCACGCTCAAGGGGCCAAAGAGCCGCACGTGGCTTGCCGACCACGGATGTAGGACGATCAGGGAGGGCCTCACTCGGAACACAGCTGAGCGGAGACCCAGGCAGTGAGGGCGAGTCTGAGGGCAGCAGGGGGGGAACGGCCAGTGCAGAGGCCCCGAGGTGGGATCATGGTCTGAGAGCGGACAGCCCGGGGCCACCACGCTCCCCAGCGGAGGCACCGCTGTTTGGAGGTTCGGGGGGGTGGGAGGTGAGGGGGCCAGGGGGGCTGGGAGCCCGGCTCGGGAACCTCGGGGAGTTACCCGGGGACAAATGCTTACCCGGTGCTGGGTCCCAGGCTAAGCATCCTCCAGGCATCACCCCGCTGAGCCCGTACCCCACTTCCAGGCAGGCCCGGGACTCCACAGCGAGAGGCTCGGGGCTTTGTGGGAGCCATGGCCTCCGGAAGGGGCAGGACTGGAAAGGCTTTGCCCGTCGTGACCCAGAGGCTGGAGCTGCTTTCCGGAGGACGGCCGGGCCTCAGTTTCCCCTCTTGTCCGCAGACCAGCACCTGGATGTACAGGTTCCGCTCACGTCCGTCCAACTGGAAGGTGGGGTGTGTGTGAGTGTGTGTGTGTGTGTGGGGGGGGGTCATCTCCCTCCGAGAGGCAGAGAGGGGCCTCTCCCTTGGCCAGGCCTCCCTGCCGCGGCCCCTTCCCCCCCCGGCCCTCCCGCCGCCGCGCCCCCCTTCCCCTGCCTCACCCCATCATCCCCAGGGGCAGCCAGCCAGCAAAAAGAGTCCCCGGGCGGCGATGATGAAGATGGATGTGTGATTGATTCGGCCCCCCTTCCCGCTGCCCTTCTGGTAGAAAATTAAAAGACCATTTGTTAAGGGGCGCAAGTCCTCAGGTGCATCCCGAGGCCAGACAATTTGTCTCCGTGAAAAGGATGCTATTAGGAGGGAGGCCGGGTGCGGGCGGAGGGCGGGCCGGGGCGGGGGGCGGCCCAGACAATGGGGGGGAGATAATGAACACGCGGGGGCGGGGTGGGGTGGGGAGACCGCAGGGGCCGCCCCGGGCCGGGCGAGCGCATGTGCGGGGCCTGGCAAGCCAATTCCTTTTTCATGACCCTCGTCCGGGACCAGAAGGGTGTCTGTCCCCCGGAGCCCCGCGCCCTCCCTCGCAGGGGGGTTCGCCATGGCCCTCCTGACGAGGGTTTCTCTTTATAGGCGCCGGGGAGGGGACGGGGGGGGGGACCCCCTCCGCCCTCTGGGGGGTCATTAAGTGATTAGAAGGAAGGGCCGTTCTGCCGCCATTGGGAGGGGGGCTGTGTGTATGGGGCTCCGTTATTTATTGTTTTGTAAAAGGTGGCGCCCGGCTCCCCCTGCTGCCTCCTGCTTCCTTTGTGTGGTCGGCTTTCCCCGCCTCCTTCGGGCGCCTCCCCCAGGATCCCAGAGGCAGGGGGCTCCCGACCCCCTGGCCCACCCCTCCCGAACCCGGTCCCTGTCCTCTGGGCCTCCCTGGCCGACCCCCCCCCCCCCCGAATGCCTGCCCCGCCCTGATCTCTGATGGCCGACCCCCTGCCCCAGGCCCCTCGCTGCCTCACCCCGAGGCCACAGGGAGGAGGAGGAGGAGGAGGAGGAGGAGGAGGAGGAGGAGGAGGAAGGCAGGATGAAGGGCCGGCTCGGCCAGCTTCCTCTGCCTTCCCCGCCAGCGCCTGAGTTTCCCGGGGGCAGCGGCAGAAGCAGCGGCTCGCTCCTGGCCGTGTCCCCGACGCCGCGGGGCGCAGAGCGGGCACCCAAGGACAGCGTGCTTGCGAGCACCTCTCACTTGCTTCCTCCGGGGAGGGGAAAACCTCCCCCCTGACAGAGGGGGAAACCGAGGCTCAGGGGGCAGAGCGGGGCCGGGACGCCCAGGAGAGAGAAGCAGGCATTGGAAGGAAGGAGGTCTGCGCAGCCCTCGGGCTGCAGGCAGCTCTGGGGAAAGGGCCATCCAGGGCAGAGGAACTAGCCTCTTCCTCTCTTCCTGGGGGAGGAAGCACGATGGCCTTGAGCACACACACACACACACACACACACACACACACACACACTCACACACACTCTCACACACTCACACACACACACACACACACACACACACTCACACACACTCACACACACACACACACACACACACACGCACACACGAAACTGCCTTTTCTGCTGCAGACCCCGCCCTGCAGGGCCTGCCTGTCACGCGCCCCCCCCCCCCCCCCGGGGCTCCTCCGAGCAGCCGCTCCCTCCCGCTACCCCCTCTGCTCAGCCTGGTCCCCTGGCCCGGAGGAGAGTCCTGTCCCTCTCATTCCGCACCTTCGCCGGCACACTGGGATCCGGGTCCAGTTTCTGAAGCCCCCGGCCCTCGAGCCCCGCTCCAGACCCATTGCTGCAGAATCTCCCGGGGGCACCGGGCGGGCATTTAAAAATCTCCCCAGGTGGTTTGGAGGCGCCGCCCGGCAGCGTGCCCAGCGCAGAGCTGGCCCATTCTACCCATTTCCGCTCCTTTAAACCAAAACCCCACTCCCAACCCTGGTCGTGAGGCCCTACACAGCCTTGGCCCTTGTCTGGCTCCCATCGTCCCCTACTCGGTCTGTCCTGGCCTCTGTGGCTCTACCCGCACAGCAGCACGTTCCTGCCGCCGGGCCCCCGCACCCGCCACCGGGCCTTCCGCTTGGCTGCCCTCCCGCGGAAATCTCCCTTTGCTCCGCGCGGGTCCCAGCCTGGGCGTCGTCTCAGAGAGGCTTCTGTCGGCCCCTCGAGGAAACAGCCCTCGTCCGATGGCTTCTGACCACATCATCATGTGTATTTCCTCTCGGCACTGAGACTTGCCTGACCTTCCCCCTCTAGCCCAGTGAGTCTCAAAGCTGGCTACGCCCGAGCATCACCACCCCAGGGCAACTTCTAACCCGCTGGTGGCCGAGCCCCACCCTGAGCCGGCCCAGTGAGGATCTCTGGGGAGGATCCCCCGGCCTCTGGTGTTTCTTTTTAATTTTATTATTAAAAAAAATATTTTTATTGCCGAAACCGGTTTGGCTCAGTGATAGAGCGTCGGTCTGCGGACTGAAAGGTCCCGGGTTCGATTCCGGTCAAGGGCATGTACCTTAGCTGCAGGCACATCCCCAGTAGGGGATGTGCAAGAGGCAGCTGGTCGGTGTTTCTCTCTCATCGACGTTTCTGGCTCTCTCTCTCCCTTCCTCTCTGTAAAATATCAATAAAATATATTAAAAAATATTTTTATTGATCTCAAAGAGGAAGGGAGGAGGGAGAGAGAGAGAGAGAGAGAGAGAGAGAGAGAGAGACATCAATGGTGCTAATCACTGATTGGCTGCCTCCTGCATGCCCCCTACTGAGAATCAAACTCAGACGTGTGCCCCTGACTGGAATTGAACCCGGGACCCCGCAGTCCTCAGGCCAACGCTCTATCCACTGAGCCCAACCAGCAAGGGCGCTCAGTTGTTGCCCCAGTCCCCTGGGTGACTGATGCACGGTCGAGGCTGAGAGCCGCGGGCGCACCCTCGAGGTGCCCTGCTACCTCGATTATTTCCCGCCCGAAGAGGAGGACGCCGAGGCTCCGATTCCCGAATGCCTCCCTCCCAGCGGCCGCTGGGAGCCTTCCTTACACCGAGTCCCGACCAGGAACAACTCGTGTCTCCAGACAGGCACACGCGGCGGCTCCAGCGACACGAAACGGCCACTCCCCGCTTTGCCAATGGGGCCGCCTCTCCTTCACGCAGACGACGATGGGGACCCCAAGAGCTGCTTCCTTCCCCCCTCTCCCCCCGGAGAGATCTCCGTTCCCTCCAGCCCATTTCCTGCTCTGGAAGAGCACCTGAGCCTGCCTGCCTCCTCTCCCGGGCGGTGGCCGGGGGCCAGCGGTCTGGAGGTGTTCCCGGCCGCACATCTGCCGCGTTCCGGCGCGGGGACGGTCGCGGCCCCCTCCGCAGGGCCGTCACCAGCCTGACAGGCACCTCCGGGCGTGGGGGGGGGGGCGCCTGCCCTGGCCCGCCCGGCCCCACCCCTGCCCTTCCCCACCCCACCCCCACCCGTGGGGCGGGGGGCAGGGCTTCTTCGTGGCCTTGGAGGTTTTCTAGCTCGAGTACAGTAAATGGTGCTGTTTCTCTGCCTTGGGCGTTTTCTTATTTCCCAAGGCGCAGAAGTTCTGTCCCAATAACCCAAATCTGTTAATGAGGTTCTCTTCTGCTGCTTTAAATGGCTCCTTGGTCCCCTTTTCTTCCCAGAGTCTTCCTGGGTCCTTGTAGGAGGTCAACAGCCGGCAAACTCCGGTCGCTGGGCCAGAGCTGTGTTGGCACGCGGCCACGCCCACTTGTTTACGCACTGCGTGTGACTGCCAGCCGGGTCTGTGCATGACCCATCAGATCAAACCCTCTAGACCAGCCGTGGGCAAACTACGGCCTGAGGGCCGGATCCGGCCCGTGCGGCTGTTCTATCCGGCCCGCGGAGCCGAAAGAACGGAGGGTTCTCTTGCTCTCCCCTCCGCTCCTTCACCAGCAGCCCAAGATGAGAGTGCCAGCGTGGCCAGGTTGCTTTTGTTCCGGCCCCCCGGTTCCAGCTGAAGAACCCATGGTGGCCCTCGAGTCAAAAAGTTTGCCCACCCCTGCTTCAGATCCTACCGTCCTTCCGGGCTTGCAAGGCCCCTCCTGGTTGACTCCCTGAGCTCGCCTGCCTGCCTCACCTCCTACCGTACCTCCCCCTGCTCACCGTGTCAGCCACCTTGGTCCTTGGGCTGTCACTCAAACCCACAGGCTCGGTTCCACCCCAGGGCCTTTGCACTTGCTGCTGCTGCTGCTGCCGCTGCAATTGCTCTTGCCCCTCCGCGGGGCTTGGCACCCTCACTTCCTTCAGGTTTGTACGCAAACGTCCGCCTCATTCCCCGATCACCTTCTAAAACCCCACGTAACTGAGTTATCCGTTTTTTGCCCTTCTCCCCCCACCCCCGGACCGTAGCTCCACCAGGGCCGGGGCCGTGTCTCCCTAGAAAGATCACCCCTACGTCCTCAGGGTGGAGAACGCGTTCGGTGTGCGCTCGCGAGGTGCCTGCGAGAATGAATGAACGAATGAATGAGTGGTTATATCTTGCAAGGGTTGCCAGGAAGATGTAAACAACGCAGGCAAGATGGCGCCCTCCCTGGCACATAGTAGGTGTTCAGTGGGAGGTAACTGGCAATGGTTGCCACAGAGACAGAGAGCTTGCCGGGGCCTCCTCGGGTTCCGGGTTCCGCCCCGTCTGCCCTCTGCGGTGGACCCATTAGGCTGCAGGTCCTCTCTGCCTCCACCCCCCCCCCCTCCATCTCTGCTTCCCGGAGGCTCTGCATCAGGCTCCCCTGTCCCTGCTCCTGTCCGCCCCCCCTCCCCTCCGCTCTCTGTCAGGTGTTTCGCTCACCCCGGGTCCTAATTGAGATGGCACATTCCGGGGACAGGGCCCGCGGCCAGCTCTGCCCGCCTCCCCTGCCAGGAGCAGGAGGAAGAAAACAAAACCCCATCAGCGTGGCCAGCGCGCCCCCCTCCCCTCCACCCAGCAGACAAGGAGCCTCCTGTCTGGCCGCCTGGTCCACCCCACGGCGGCGGCGGCGGCGGCGGCGGCGGGAGCCCAGCCCGGCTGGAGGCACGAGGCCCAGCCTCCTCTCCGCTCCCGGCCAAGAAGCACCTGACGTCCCGCCGCCGTCCCGCCACCTGCGCCGGGGAGCGGCCGCGCTGTGGAAACGGGGACCAGATGGCTCCTCGGGCAATCAGGATCCGCGCTGGCCGGCCGTGGGCTCGGGGCGGAGGCCGCCGCCTGGCCGCTGCAGCCCTGGCTTTGTTTGTTTGCTTTGGATCAGAGAGGCCGTGCAGCGCCGACCCCTGGTTTCCGGCCTGCCCCCGCCCCCTCCCCTGGGAAAGCCTGGGGTTCGCAGCTCCATCCCGGTGGACTCGATTGAGGCAGCCCCCGCACCCCAGAAGCTCACCTGTGAAAGTGGGGACCAATGTCTTTCTCGACGGAGCACATTTTATAAAGGTTACTTCTTATCGTGTGTATGAGTCACAAAGACTTGGGGGTGCTGCCCTAACCGGTGTGGCTCAGGGGTTGGAGCGTCGGCCTGCGGACTGAAGGGTCCCGGGATCGATTCCCGTCAAGGGCCTGTACCTTGGTTATGGGCACATCCCCGGGAGGGGGTGTGCAGAAGGCAGCTGGTCGATGTTTCCCTCTCATCGATGTTTCTGACTCTCTATCCCTCTCCCTTCCACTCTGTAAAAAAAAACCAACACACACACACACACACAATAATAATAATAAAAAAGACCTGGGAGTGGGGCATTGTGGGGGGAGGAGCACCTGCTGTGGGTTTGAGGTTTGGGGGAGGCGGCCCAGACCCATGCACTGTCCGGGGCAGACATCGAGAATGTGCACGCGGGTACAGGGCACATCAGGGCTGACCAGACACGGGCCAGCTCCCCAAGGCATCAATTACACGCGGGTTCGAGAGACCCCGGAACCCCCATTCCAGTCCCAGCCCTGCTACTCGGCCGCTCAACCTCAGGCAAGTTCCTTCACCTCTCCGAGCTTCCTTTTCTCTCTACGAACTGGGGATGCAGGGCTGCGGAGAAGGTCCGCTCACGGGGAGCGTTTGGGGGCACTTAGTACAGTGCCTGGCACGTTGGGAAACGTTGATGCTACCATTACCCACAGCAACAACGACCCTGCCGCCCCGCTGGTTTGGCTCAGGGGATAGAGTGTCGGCCTGTGGATCCAAGGGGCCCGGGGTCCATTTGGGTCAAGGGCACGTACCTCGTTTGCAGGCTTGTCCCCGCCCGTGCCCTGGTCAGGCCGCGTGCAGGAGGCAACCAATTGACGTGTTTCTCTCTGTCTTTCCCTCTCTCTTGGACCCTCTCTAAAAATCAATGAAAAAATATCCTCGAGTGAGGATTAAAAAAAAAAATAATAATAGAGTAAATTCTTTTAAAAAAACAAACCACACACACACAAAAAAACCAGTAACACCCTCCCACGCGTTTGCCAGGCGGTGAGTGTCATCCCCAGATGCGAGCGCACGCTTCCGTTTAGAGCACGGACCAGCTCGTGCCGTACTTGCCGCGTCCTCCAGCGGACCGGGCGGGAGCTCGCGGCCCCGGCTGGCGCGGCGGCCTTGAACCAGGCCGGGGACAGGGAGGGCTGGCGGGTAGGGAGCAGAGAGCAGGTGAGGGGCGCGCGAGCAAGGCCAGTGCTGGGGAAGACAGTGGGAGGTGGTCCAGAGGAGTGGGGGTCGTTGCCAGGGGAAACTGGACATAAAGGTGGCCCTGGTTCTCTGAGCGGGATTGTAGTCTCGTGGTGTCCTTCCTAGACAACCTCTCGGCTCTCAGCATCTGCTTCCATATGTTTGAACCTCCTGGTAGCTGGCTTACTCCTCAGCATCCTTCTCACTTCCCTCCCTCTCCCTCCGTCCCTCTCCCTCCCTCCATCTCCCTCCCTCCCTCCTTCTCTCCCTCCCTCCCTCCCTCCCTTCTTTCCATTCACATGTCTATTCTTCTATCCATCCATTCTCTTATTCTTTTTATTAATCACACATCTAAATTCCTATGCATCTATCGATCAATCCATCCACCCACCTATTTTCTTTCTTTCTTCCTTCCATCCCTCCCTCCCTTCCTTCTCTCCTTCCTCCCTCCCTCCCTTCCTCCTTTCCTCCTCCCTTCCCTTTTTCTTTTCTTCCTCTTCCATCCACAAATCCTCTGCCAGCCTTTTGTAATCTCCCCCTCTTCCCCTGAATTAAGGTGACCAGATGTCCCGCTTTTGGCGGGACAGTCCCGATTTTTAACAATCTGTCCCGTGTCCCGCGGCGTTTTAAAAATAGATTCTTTCCAAAAAATCGGGACTTTTTAAAAAAATGCCGCGGGACGCGGGACAGACCGTTGAAGACCGGGACTGTCCCGCCCAAAGCAGGACGCGTGGGTCACCTTACCAGCTCGCAGACGGCCGGGGCAGGGCTGGAGCCTGTGGAGTTTGGCTCTTGGGCCAAGTGCCACCCGGAGACTGTAATCCCAGGAGAGGAAGAAGCGGCTCCCAGAGAGCAGGCATGTCCCACACCTGTCTCCCTGCCCCTGACCACCCTGGGGCGGTCCCTTTAACTGGGTTGGCCCAGAACCTCGGCAATCCGGAGAGTAAAACGGCCCGGGAGCTGTTCTAACCGGCTCTGAACCGGGTCCAACCAGAACCCACTCCCTCCCTCGTTAGGGTGGCCAGAAGTCCTGCTTTTGGCGGGACAGTCCCGATTCTTAACAATTTGTCCCGCCTCCAGCGGCGTTTTATTTAAAAAGTCGCGGGATGCGGGACACGTTGTTAAAAATCACCCGGACTTTTATTTTCAAACGCCGCGGGACGCGGGACAGATTGTTGGAAATCAGGACTGTCCCGCCCAAAGCGGGACACCTGGCCACCTTATCCCTCGGGGGGTCCTGGCACCCACAGAGGGGCTCTCCGGCCCTGCCCTTCCGCCCCGGCCACTCCTCCTGCGGACTCTCCGGGGCCCCGCGCCCGTGACCCTGCCTCCTGGACCGAGGGCCGGCCGGCCGCGCTGTCCCCGAGGCTTCAGCCGGCCCCTTTGTCTCTCTACCCTTGGGACAACCGTCTCCTTCCCCGGGGTGTCACGGGGAAAATTAATCACCGGGGGAGATCAGTCAGCCTGCTGACTTGGCAGGGGAGAGACAAAGAGGAATCGGGTGCCACGCGGGCTGGCGGGGGCCCCCATTAAGAAGGGGCGGAAAAATGCTGGCTTTGCGGTTACAAATGGGCATCGTTGGGGCTGGCGAGTCCCGTCCCCGTCACCTCGGGAAGTGGCTGCTGACGCGGCTCCGGAGAAGGTGGCCGTCTCCTCGCCCGGGTGCCGGGTGCCCTCCTCGGCCACCTTCGGGGCCCCGCTTCCTCGCTCCCCCAGGACATCCCGTCTCCCCGGCCCGGCGCTGTCACTCAGAGGCCGGGCGGCAGTCACAGACTCCAGGAGCCGCGTGACGCAGGCGAGATGCTCCATTTCTCTGCGACTCGGGGTCCCATTTTGGGTGGCAGTCGCCCCTACTCGTGCCAGTCCAGGTCCTCTCGCCCTCAGGTCCCCCCCCCTGCACCCCGTCTTCTAGCCCAGGCTCCCCAGGGTCATCCTTCGGTGCAATGCACAGATGGGTAACAATGGGAGGTGCTGGAAGGAAGGGAGAAGCCGGAGGATTTCCCCTCCCTGTCCCCCACCCCCACCCCCACCCGCCCTGCCTTGGGGAGCTTTTCTCACAGCAGTGGTCGCTCCGCCTAGGGGGCCCCCAGCTGTGGGTGCAGCTTCGGGGAACCCCAGAACAGCGGTGGGTTGAGTACAGTGACCCCAGCTTACAGACTGGCAGAGGAGGCTCAGCACAGTTAGGAACGTTGGCGGGGCCGGGGGCCTGGCCCACTGGGTGCCTGCGGCTCCTGATGGCCCTTCCTTCCCGGCCTCTGTCTCTCCTTCCCAGGCACCAAAGTCCGAGGCAGACACTCTCAGCGCTTTCCGAGAGCTCACGTTCTGTGTTCTCTTTATTCCCCCAGCCCCCCAATCCAGTTCTTTAAAAAAAAACACATATATTTTATTTATTTTTTAAGAGAGGAAGAGAGGGATGGAGAGTTGGAAACATCGATGAGAGAGAATTATCGACCAGCTGCCTCTTGCGCACCCCCTACCGGGGATGTGCCCGCAACCAAGGTGCATGCCCTTGACAGGAATCGAACCTGGGACCTTCCAGTCCGCAGGTTGACGCTCTATCCACTGAGCCACACCAGTTTCGGCCCCAATCCAATCCAATCCAGTTCTTGTAAACCACCTTTAAGATACAAAAGATCTGGGGGGAGGGGATCCTTTGTATGGTGACCGGAGAATGTTTGGCTTCGGGTGAAGGGCACACGGTGCAACACACAGCTCTTGTAACATAGAAACCCACACCTGAAACATACATGTTCCTGTTGACCAAGGCCACCCCAAGAAATTAAAAAAAAAAAAAAAAGAATATAAAAGATCTGGCCCTGGTGGGGTCAGAGCATTGTCCTGATATGCCAAGGTTGTGGGTTCGATGCCAGGTCAGGACACAGGCAAGAATCAACCAATGAATGCATGAATGGCTGGAGCACTAGATCTCTCTCTCTCTCTCTCTCTCTCTCTCTCTCTCTCTCTCTCTCTTTCTCAAAAAGCAATGGTTAAAGATGGAAAAAGAAAAGAAAAAAGTACATAAAAGGCCAGTCTAGTTAGAAATGGCCTCAAGCTGCTCTGTCCAAACAGTAGCCCAGCCACACGCAGCTGCTGGACTTGACGTTCATAAAAATTCGGTAAAGTCCCAAGTTGGTTCCTTAGGTGCTCGGCCCCTTCCGAGCGGCTGTGGGCAGGCGGGCGGGCGGGCGTGAGAGCAGCTCCAGAGCACAGAGGGCCGGGCGTGGCCGGCTCCTCGCTGCTGCCGCTGCTGCCGCTGCTGCTGTGTCAGGGCATCAGTTCTTTGTCATGGCACCCCTCCCCAGTGGCGACACCCAAATGCCCCAGACACTGCCAGGTGCCCCCTGGGGAGGGGACAAAATCACCCCTGGCTGGGCACTACTGGTCTAGACGATTTTAAAAAATGTATATATATATTTTATTGATTTTTTTACAGAGAGGAAGAGAGAGGGATAGAGAGTTAGAAACACCGGTGAGAGAGAATCATCGACCAGCTGCCTCTTGCACACCCCCCCACTGGGGATGTGCCCGCAACCAAGGTACATGCCCTTGACGGGAATAGAACCTGGGACCTTTCAGTCCGCAGGCCGATGCTCTATCCACTGAGCCAAACCGGTCTCGGCTGATTTTTAAAACCTTTTCACTGAATTTACTGTTTTAAAAAATTATACAGGTTTCAGGGGTGCAGTTCTGGAATGCATCACCTGTGTGTCACACTGTGGGTTCACCACCCCAAACCAAGTTTCCTTTTATCCATCTGATTATTTTTTAAAAAAACTTTTTTTTTTTTCTCAGAACTAACAGAAAGATGCGCAAGGCGCAGGGAGGTTTTGACCCAAAGCACCGCCCTGCTGAGACAGAACCGGGGCGCCAGCCAGAGCTCCCGTCAGAGCCCCACGCTGCCCGCCTCTCTCTGGGCCGCTGTAGGCCAGCCTGTCGCCCTCAGAGCCTCAGTGTTCTCAGTGGTAAAGTGGGAGTTAAGTGGGAGTCGTGCATGGACCCCCAGGACACGTGGGCGGGGGCACCTCCTGCAGAGAGGGGGCGGGCCCTGGAGGCCTGGCCTGCTGGGGGACCCTGCCTCCTGGCCAGGTCCAGCGGGGAAGGGAGGTGGGGAGGTGGGGCGGGCCACGGGGCCCTGCTGGAGAGATGCAGGGAAGGTGGGAGGCAGGAGGGGGGTGAAGGGGGCGGCGTCCATCCATCCGGAAACATCCATCAGCCCAGGAGCAGGGGCGAGGCAGCTCCGAGCAGGAGGGGTTTGCGAGCGGGGAGAGAGGAAAATTGATGCCTGCGGGAGACAATGGAGGGCGGGCGGGAGCCGGCCCGGCCCGCGGCCTCCACAGGTGATAAGACTGACGGGCGGATGAAGGGGGCAGGCTGAGTGACAGACCGTTCCGAACCGCCGGAAACCCGCGGTGGGGACCGCAGCCCCGCTAACAAGCGTGACACGCGTGTGGAGGGGAGATGAGGTGACTGATTAGCAGACAAGACAGCCAGGGACCCTCGGAGAGGCAGCGCCCTGAGAGGGAGGCCGGCGGGACGGAGCCAAGGTGGACGGCTGCGTGGGGGCCGGGGGCCCAGGCAGCCCGGCCTCTGTGGGTCACCTCCACTCACCGCCCAGCGGACACTTACCGCGCCTGGCTCAGTGCGGGCCGGGCCGGTGCTGCGGTCAGTTAGCGGGGAGCGGGCAGACACGGGCTCCGTCCCCCGAGGCCTCCTCCCGGGGAGGAGACAGTGACCGATGGTCCTCAGGAACAGGAGGCAGGATCAGGAACAGTCTCCCGGGGGGCAGTGACGGAAGGGCTCCCCGCCTGGGGGGAGACTCGGCACGGCCCCTTTGAGCCGACACGAGCTGGGAACCGACCTGTGGGGGGCACAGGTTCCAGGACAAGCCTTGTGGGGGCCCTGGGGTACGTGGTCTCCCGCCTGCCCCCCCCTTCTTCCCTGTTCCACCCCCAGCCTCACTGAGCACGCCCCTGGTGTTGGGCACATTCAGATAAAAAGAGGCGGTCGGCAAACTCAGTCCACAGAGCCGAACATTAGCAACCGGACAACGACTGAAATTTCCTTGGAGAGCCACATTTTTAAAAAAACTTAAACTCCTTCTAACGCCACTTCTTCAACGTAGACTCGCCAGGGCCGTGGTATTTCGTGGTCAGAGCCACACTCCGGGGGCCAAAGAGCTGCATGTGGCTCGAGAGCTGCAGTTTTGCCGACCACGGAGATAAAGCCTCACCACGCGCTCTCGGTGGGCGTGATGCTCTCCGTCTCACAGACACAGGACGGAGGCGCGGCGGTGCTGACCACTGTTTGCCCGAGGGGGAGCTGTCGCTTACGCCTGACCCGACCCCGGAGCCCAGGGGGAGAGGAGCCAGCTCCCCAAACCGGGGAGGGGGTTCCCCAAAGGCCTCGGCCCTGAGGTCCTGGGGAGAGAGGAAGAGCAACCCTCCCAGGTGGCAGACGCCCCACCGGGAAGCCCATCCATTATTACAGGGTCAGCAAGAGGGCCCATTTCACAGATGGGGAATTTGAGGTTCTTAGCAGGGAAGCCCCTCGCCACAGGGCTTCTGGAAGAGGCAGAGCTGAGATGGGAGCCCAGCGTTTCCCGCCGTGTCACAGGTCCTAGCGTCGAGAGCTTCTTGGCCCAGCCACGGGGGCCACTGTCCTGAGCTGGCCAATGGACGGACATTCAGGAAACACGGAGAAGCAAGGCCCCTGGTCACCCAGGGAGAACAGCAAGTCCTATTCTCGCCCTTACCGATAACCCTGCTGGTCATAGAGGCAGCTGCCGCCCACTGGGCACCCCCTCGGACCCAGGAGCGTGCTCGCCAGGTAGTCCTCACGCCAACCCCCTGGGGCAGGTGCCCGCATGCCCACCTGACAGAGGAGGGCAGCGAGACCCGGGGAGGCTGAGTAACTGCCCAGGCTCGCACAGGGAGTCTGCGGCAGGGTTTGAGTCCGATGCCCTGTCCAGGGCCACCGTCCCAGTCAGCGCCTGCCGTGTAACAAACAGCCCCGCATCACGTATTCGTTTCTGCTTCCCAGGGGGCTGGCGGGGCCTTCGCTCGCGCCAGCCGGGGTTGCTCCTGCAGCGGAGGGCTGGTTGGCTGGAGGGGGCCACACGAGGTTGGGCACGCCCTTCTCGTGGCAATGGCAGAGGCGCAAGAGAGCAGGTGGGAATGTTCAAGGCCTCTTTAAAAAAAAAAAAAAAAAAAATATATATATATATATATATATATATATATATATAATTGATTTTTTACAGAGAGGAAGGGAGAGGAGAGAAATAGAGAGTTAGAAACATCAATGAGAGAGAGAGACATCGACCAGCTACTTCCTGCACACCCCATACCAGGGATGTGCCTGCAACCAATGTACATGCCCTTGACCGGAATCGAACCTGGGACCTTTCAGTCCTCAGGCTGACGCTCTATCCACTGAGCCAAACCGGTTTCGGCAGTTCAAGGCCTCTGGATGTGGATGGAGGGGAGGAGAAGGAGAGGAGGAGGAGGGATGGGGGCCAGTGAAGTGCTTGGGCCACCACCGCCCACCCTGCGATGGGGGGGAGGCACCACTGGCAATGACCCGAGGCCATCGGAGGGGCCTCAGGAAGGCGAGCACCACCCTTGCTTGATTCCAAAAGGGGCAGGAGTTGCAGGAGGCGGCCTCGGAGGGGGTTTTGGAAGAGGCCGGACCGAGGTCTCGGGGAGAAGGAAGGAGGAAGGACATGTGTGAAATTCAGGAGACAGGGCGGGACACTGGCTCGCAGGCTCAGGAGGGCAGGGGCCGCCTCACTCACCGCGTCCTGGTACACGCAGTGCCGAGCACACAGTAGGCACTTAATGAGGAGCCATGAGCACGCGAGGAGAGCGAAGGGTGAGTGAGCGGGCCACGCTGGGGTGGGGGGTGGGCCCCCTCTCCTCCCTGGGAAGTTTTGGGAAGTCAGGGGACCGTCCTGGGGGTGGCTCGGGACAGTCTGGGCCGGAGGCAGGAGAAGGGACCCTGGCCATGGGGCCGAACGGTGCTCCCCTCCCCGAGTCCACACGCGAGGCACGTAAGCGCCGGTCCCGGGGCACACAGCTTGCGCGCAGAGAGCTGGCGTCGGGAGATGCCCGGTGAGCAGCCTTGTCACATTCTACCGCTCATTAGCTCCTAATGACGTTAACCGCTCCGAGCCTCAGTTTACTTCTCTGCACAATGGGAATAAGAGAACGCACATCCAGGGGTATTCAGGGAGTTTGCATGGGCTAATACCCAGAGGACACTGGGGCACCGTGGCCTGTGCGAGCCCTGGGCCATGTTAGTGCCTCTTCCTATGCCTCCGTCCTGCACAGAGTGCACATTCTCCTTTAACCCGGACCGCGGCGTCAGAGCGTGGCTGCACCGGGGACGGCCTTCATGGTGGTAGCCCTGTTCCCAATAATGCTGCCACACGTGCCGAGTGCCCGTCCGGGGACCGGCGCTAACCCCCGTGCATGGATTGACTGCTTTAACCCTCCCCACGAGCCAGCGAGGTGGGTGCTGCTGCTCCCATTGTGCAGCTGGGGAAACCGAGGCACAGGGTGTGCTCCTGGCTTTTCCTCTAGAGCAGTGTTTCCCAAAGTGTGGTACGCGCACCCCCAGGGGGACGGGAAGAGTTTGGTGGGGGTACGCGTTGCACCGGAGTTTGGTGGGGATATGCACTGCACCGTGCTCAGCTGCGCCTAATTCTACGTTCTCATGAGCCAAGTCAAGACAGTCTTGTGAGGCGTGAGATGGTCCGGTGTGCAAATAAATGTTATTTATAATATAATTTTTATTTTATTATGAATAATTTTATTTTTCATTTTTTATTATTTTGTATATGTACCAAAAAAATAAATACATTTTGATTGTTATTAAAATACATCCTTTTAAAAATTTTTTAAATTATTTTAATATTTTATTTTTGGAAACATTATTTTAAACAATTCAGACATTTTTTTTCTCTCTCTCTCCATGTTTGGTAACAGACATTTTGCCATAGTGTAGATCAATCATCTTTGTGTAGATGTTTGCTGTCAGACTTAGACAATCTTTGTATTTTAATATTGTTTATAGATCAAGGCATAAAAGAGAAAAGCTAGTACATTAAAAGTTTGATTAAGTTCTGCCCTTTAATACATCTGATCTTTAAAAGAGAGGTCGTTTACCTATTGCCAATAGTTTTAAAATTACCACAGATTTTTGGCAATAGTCCCATTCCCTAGTAAAATGTATGTTAGTAATCATTGGCCAATAGCTCAATATCAAGGTACTCTTGCCAAGGATGTTATTCTGACTTTCTACAATAGCTGAGCCCTTTCTCGCTTTGTTTCCTATGATCAGGTAGGGTCTCTGCCTTCTTCAATACTCATAACTAAGCCTCTATTTTATTGTGTGCTTGATCCTTTGCCAAGTATTTTAATTTTTTTGAAATTCTATTCTTACATTTTCTTTATTATTATATATTCCTAGAGATCTTTTTTTTTTTTTTTTTTTGACGAGGGGTACTCAGCGTTACGAAAATTATAGAAGGGGTTCCCATATGTCAAAAGTTTGGGAGACACTGGTCTAGAGTATTATGCTCCTTCTAGGGGCACAGGGGGGCCTGGGCCCTTGGCTTGCTCCTGGGCCTGGGAAAAGGAGGCCCAGAGGGAGCAGAGAGAGCCCGGCCTCCCTCCCCGGGCCCCGGGGCCCCTGCCCTTCCTGTGTCCTTGACCCCACCCTGCCAGGGGCCACCCCCTCCTCTGCAGGGCTCCGCGGGAAGCCGGCGGCGGCTCCCAATGCATCACCGGGCGGGCGGCAGTCACGCCAGAGCCGGCGTGTCATTTCCATCCATCTTCCTCCAACCGCTCCCTGTCGGGGCCGGGCTGGGGGCGGGGGGTGGGGAGAGGAAGAGGGGAAGATGGATGGGGTGGGGGCGGAGAGGCCCGGTGGGGGGAAGGAACGGAGGAGGAGGAGGAAGAGGATGGCGAGGAGAAAGGGGAGAGAAGAGAGGAGGGGCCCCAGGGAGAGGTTGCGGAGGGGGGTGAGGAAGAATGAGGAAGGCGGGGAGGTGGGTGAGGTGAAGAAGGCAGGGGCGAGTGAGAGCAAAGACAGAGATGCCCCAAAGAAGACGGGGGGAGGGAGGCAGGGATGAGGAGGGAAGAGGGGGACGCAGGACGGAGGGGAGGGGACATAGGTGCCAGGGATTCTGTGGGAGAAGGTGGGCTGGAGGGAGATTTGAGGGAGGGGACGCCGGGCAGGGGGGGAGGGGAGGAGGGGGCGTGAGGGAGCTGCCAGCCCCTCTGTTTATTTGTTTTCTATCAGGGCTGCCCCGCCCCGCCCCTCCCCACCCCGAGCTGATGCTGAAAGGAGCTGAGGTGACAGGGGTGTGTTTGTGCGGGGCGGGATGCAGGAGGCTCCCAGCAGACCAGCCCCCAGGACTGAGCAGCCATTCATTCCCAGCCCCAAGGGGGGAGGGGCTGGCTAATGGAGAAGGAAGGGTACGGAGGGGATCCCTCAGCCCCCCACCCCACCCCCAGGGGCCTGGACGGAGCCGGTGGGCCCTCAGGAGGGCAGTGGCCCGGGGGAGGGGTGGCCTGTGCTTCACCCCGAATGACGCTACTTTCCTCCTCTGCGTCGCAGACCCTGCCCACGCCCCAGCCTCCATCATTCAGGAGCCTCCCCTCACGCCCCAGCCTCCATCATTCAGGAGCCTCCCCTCATCTCCCACCAGGCAGGAGTCTCTCTGGGTCTCAGGAGTTAGCACTCATCACTGAGGAGTCTCGGCGGAATGAGCACAGCACCCAGGACGGTGACATACAGGATCCCTCAGGACACTAGGGAACAGTGGGGACTGTGGCAAACTGGAGCGGGTGCCTGTGTCCCAGCAGGGCCCCAACAGGGCTGCTTGCTTCTTGAAAACTATCTCCACAAAGCCGTCCACTATAACAGGCACTTAGGTGCGTAAGAGAGTGGATGCCTGGACTTAAGAGTTCCATTAGCAGGTTCAACCGAGTGATCTGGTCTTTGCATGATATCAATAGCGATTTGGCCAAAACTGGTTTGGCTCAGTGGATAGAGTGTCGGCCTGCGGACTGAAAGGTTCCAGGTTCGATTCCGGTCAAGGGCATGTACATTGGTTGCGGGCACATCCCCAGTAAGGGGTGTGCAAGAGGCAGCTGATCGATGATTCTCTCTCCTGGATGTTTCTAACTCTCTATCTCTCTTCCTCTCTGTAAGAAATCAATAAAATATATTTTAAAAAATAGCGGTTTGTACTTTTGTCAAGGTGGGTATTTGAAGCTCTCCCGTGTGCAGATGAGCATCCCCCCCCCAGCTGCCGGGTGAGCCTAGCAACCACCCAGCACCCACATTTCACTACCTCTGTTTTCAACTCGGTGAGTCTGGTTGATGGATGGAGATGACCCGTGTGAACAATTACCCCAAGGAAAAGGGAGCCTTGAGGGCTGGTGAGATGTGTGTATCAGTTAGCTATGCTGTGTAACAAATGTACTGGCTTAAAACAACACCTATTTTATTTAGTCCTTGATTCTGTGTGTTGGCGGGGAAGGCGGGGATGGTGGAAATGGCTTTTCTGGTCTGGTCAACTGGGGCCGCTGGCCCAGGATGGCGCCACTCACGTGCCTGCCAGTTGGTAGGCTGTTTGATCTGGGTGGCCTCATCGAGGGCTGCTTGCCACTGCTCCACACGGTCACTTTCCCTTCAGGTCTCAGAAGTCCCAGGGGCCAGCAGGACAAGGAGATACTCTTTCTGGGGTGGAGGGTGGGGAGAGGAGCAGGGGGAGATAGATGGGGTGGGGGCTGAGAGGCCGGATGGGAGGAGGGAAGGTTCTATGTGGAAGAAAGAGTGCTGGATTCAGAGCTATTTGTTTCCATTATAGATGACACTACACGGGGCATCTTGGAGCATCCACCCTTTGGCTTCTGAGGAATTGCTTCTCTTAGAATAATTTGCACCCTAACTGGTTTGGCTCAGTGGATAGAGCGTCGGCCTGCGGACTGAGGGGGTCCCAGGTTCAATTCCGGTCAAGGGCATGTACCTTGGTTGCGGGCACATCCCTGGTAGGAGGTGTGCAGGAGGCAGCTGATGGATGTTTCTCTCTCATTGATGTTTCTAACTCTCTATTCCTCTCCCTTCTTCTCTGTAAAAAAAAAAAAATCAATAAAACATATTAAAAAATAATAATTTACAAGGGAGGGTTTAATGCACTGAGCAGGGTGCTGGTGGCTCGCTATGGACTCATTTATTCGCTCCCGCCCTCTGCCAAGCTCTCACCGGGAGGCTGATCCCTGATTCCAGCTGGAACTGCTTCCCGGGCTTCCTGCTGTCACAGGGCCCGGCCAACGGGAAGCCCCCACAGGGAACTGGGGGCAGCAGGAGAGAACGGTTGGGGTGTCTCTTCCTGGCCCCCTTCCTGCTTGGCATGGGGTCTTGGGCTCCGGCTGTCCCCTCAGAGGACACCTTCTATGACCCCTTCAGCACCGGGGCGGGGGACAGCTCCCCGCTCCGGGAGTCTCTGGGTCCCTTCCTCCTTGGTTCTCCCAGCCCTTCCCACGTCTCCAAAAGCAGCCCTCTCAGGAACCACCTTTTTATCTGAAGCATCCGGGGATGAGTTCTGTGACTAAGGCCTCTGCTGATAACGTGGGTTTACCACGTTTAACGGCGTAAACTTTCCCACGCCCAGAGCTCTGAGCGGATTTCCACAAGCTTGTACCACAGGACCCTGCGGTAAACGAAGCTCGCTTGAACCAGCACTACTGTATTGGCCTGATGGTTATTATTTTTATTTTATTTTTTATGTTTTATTTTAAAATATATTTTATTGATTTTTTTTTACAGAGAGGAAGGAAGAGGGATAGAGAGCTAGAAACATCGATGAGAGAGAGAAACATCGACCAGCTGCCTCCTGCACAGCCCCCACCGGGGATGTGCCCGCAACCACGGTACATGCCCTTGACCGGAATCAAACCCGGGACCCTACAGTCTGCAGGCTGACGCTCTATCTGTTGAACCAAACCGGTTCCAGCTATTTTTATTTTTTGAAAAAAAATATATTTTATTGATTTTTTACAGAGAGGAAGGGAGAGGGATAGAGGAGTTAGAAACATCGATGGAAAGCATTAATCAGCTGCCTCCTACACGCTCCCCACTGGTTACCGGCCAGTGCTCACAACCAAGGTACACGCGTGGCCTGATAGTTTTAAAACAGTGCAGGACTTGTAAGCGGCGTCTCCAACTTTGAATTTGCGCCTTTGGGGTAATCAGCGAGTCTGCCCCAGAATTTTCAACTGGGGATGATTTTGGGTCCCAGGGTACATTCGAGTCTGTCTGGAGACATCGTCGGTTGTCCCCCAATGGGGAGGCGTGGGGCCTCAGGAATCCAGCGGACAGAGCGCAGGAGGCTGCTTACCACGCCGCAATCCACAGCACGACCTCCGGCAACGCTCAGCCAGCTGGCCCCAAAGGCTGGCCCTCGCCCCAGACCGCGTGCCGGGCCGTCGGCTACTCCGTTGCTGCAGTCTGGGGCTTGCCTCCTTGGGGCCACCGGCCTGGGCTTCGGCCGGTCCAGGCTCCAGGCCCAGCCCGGCCCCTTGCCTGTTCTGTGATTCTCTCTGGCGTTTCCTCATCAGCTCAGAGGGCCTTTTCCCTCACCCTGGGCCCCCACTGAGCCTCGGTGGCGACCCGGAGGGGCTCCAGGCAGGAACGGGTGTGGAGAAGGATGAGCTGCCTCACCCAAGTCAGCCTCACGCTTACCTTCTGAGCACCTGCTGGGTGTGCTAGGGGCTCAGGCCAGGGACTCACTGTCCTGGAAAAGTGGACCAAGAGGGGCCACCGGGCACACGGCAACACGAGAAGCATCCTCAGAGTGGGCTAAGGGAGCAGCCATTCGTCCTTGGCCCTGAGGCTGCATAGCCTAGTGGTTAGATCATTAGTAAGAGTCAGACTTTCTGGGGTCGAATCCTGGCACCCCCACCTCCCCTCCACTGGCTATGTTACTTTGGTCATTGACCTCATTTCATTTACACAAAGACTCGGGCTACACAGACAGACATATACACCAACCACACACACAATAGCCCCATTCACACATACACACACACACACACACACACACACACACGCGTTACAAGTAATCCTCACACGACTAATCGCTCTTTGGTGTGTGCGTGTGCGTGTGCATGTGTGTGTGTATATCCCAGCATCCGCCGGGCAGGCACACGCCGGCCAGCCACCACTTGAATTAGCACCAAAGGATTATGGGACCCTGGGCCATTAATCTAGGTGACAAACAGGACTCAGAAGGCATATTTGCACCCCGAAATTGAAAAGATTAGGCCATATTTGTCAAGGATTGGTAGGGCTTTATCGCCTCCACGGCAGATGCTGTTAAATATTCATGAGCCGCATAAGTGGGAGAAACCCTAGCTAGACCTGCCGACTTTCAGCTGGAGAGGGAGAGGAGGGGAGATTTATCTGAACTCGGCAAGTGATGAGAGGTATGAGCGCCCGGACCCCGGCTTGCGGGGCACGGCCCGCCGCTGTCGGGGGAGGGCCGGGCGGGGCCTGGGCTGCTTTGTGAGGCTGGGCTGGGAGGGGGCACGGAGGGGGCACGGAGGGGGCACAGACGGCTGAGCAGTCTCTTCTCTGGGCTCTTGTCTCCCCGCCCACTTGCCTTCTGCCCCAGGAGGTGAACCCCGCCTCCCCGTCTCCCTAGGGTCCACCCCAATACTCGCCACGGGGTCAGCGGGTGAAGCGAGTGCCTCCTTGGCCTGGACGGGTCCCTCGGCGGAAGGAGCAGCATCGGGGTCGCACTGCCAGACCCTGGCACTGGCTCCGAGATGGTTCTAGAAGCCAGTCTGAGCACGCAAACACCCGTGAAAGGATCACACGTCACAGACCCAGGCCCGGATCCTGGACCCGTCACCTGATAGGGGCGGGAGCTTGAAGAGGTCACTTCACGTCCCCTCTCCTCCCCCATCTCTCTCTTCACCGGGAAAGCGGATTTGCCAGGGAGAGGACCCGCCTCCCGGGGCTGTTGGCAAACGGCGGCTCACGAGCCACATGCGGCTCTTTGGCCCCTTGCGTGTGGCTCTGACCACAAAATACCACGGCCTGGGCGAGTCTGTTTTGAAGAAGGGGCATTAGAAGGAGTTTAAGTTTTAAAAATTTGGCTCTCCAAAGAAATGTCAGTCATTGTGCTGTTGATCTTTGGCTCTGTGGACGAATGAGTTTGCCGACCACTGGGTCAACCCAAGCTCTTGGTGTGGTGCCGGGCATACAGTAGGTGCTCAATAAGTGGAAGGAGACCGTGACCCACGGAGGGCTCGCGCCGTGCCAGTCACCACGCCCAGCGGGGCCAATCTCAACGGGAGCCCAGGCATCAGGCAAAAAAAAAAAGTTGGACCTTATGGTACCTGGTAAGGTAGCTACCGGTAGCTACGAGCCATGCAGGATGGTGGAAGGTCAAATTAATTACAGCGAGGACCCCCATTTCCCGGCCACAGTGGCCCCACGCCACGTCCTCCCGAGCCCCACGCGGCCGCCGCGTGGACGGCCCAGATCAGAGCAGCCCGTCACCGCCGGTGCGATCCACAGCACCTTCCTCCGCTCCCGTCGGCCGGTTTCTCTGCGCTGGGCCTGGGAGGAGGCCGGGCCAGGTGCGCCGGACCAGGCCTGGGCTGCACAGAGGGAAGCCAATTCCTCTCCCACAGGCCTTGTCAGAGCCTTTGTCCTGGCCCCAGGGCCGTGAGGGGCGCACGCAGTGCTCCCCGTGTGATCTGAGCACAGCACCCCTTTCCTCCACCTCGGAGCATCTCAGGGGAGTCGGGGTCCCTGGGACGCAGAGGCATTGTCCCCTGAACACCGTACATCCTGGGTTCTCCTCCCGTGTGGTAAGCATCCATTCCCTCTCCCTCTCCCTCTCCGCACGCACACGCACGTACATAAGGGGGAAAAGACCGGATGGGAAGTTTAACCGGTTAGCCGCCTCCCTCCCATGGATTCAAGGAGGGGGGAGGGATGTGGGGGTGCAGGAGCCGAGGTAAAGACGGAGCCCCTCCCCAGCGTGGCCTCATCTGCCCTCTGCCCAGCCGCTGGCCCGCGGCCCCTCCCCCCCCCCCAGCCCAGGCCGGCCCCGCCCCAAGGCTGGGGAGAGGAAAAGGGGTGGAAAGAGAGTCGAGTTGTATCCTTCTCCTCGGCGGCGGCGACACAGCCCGCTCTCTCGCCGGCAAAATGTCCCTTGATCTATTTCCCCTGGTAGTGATTTCAACAACAACAATAACAGAGATCCATCATTCCCTTCGCGGAGCGGAGGGCGGTGGGGTTTGTTTTTCTTCTGGTGTGGACAGAAAGCTCTTTATCCTCGGCTTGTTTGGGGAGACTCCGCGCCCGGGAGCCCAGTGGGGCCGGGAAGGGGCCGGGGCGGAGGGGCAGCGGGGACGGGGCGTCCCGCGGGGCCTCAGGCCTTGGACCAGCCGCCTCGGCGCGCTCTCCTCACCATCGGGGAGAAGCACGGAGCCCCGGAGAGGGGCAGACAGCACGCGGCGGCCTTGGACGTGGGAGACAGTGAGTGAGCCAGCAGGAAGGAAGGGAGTAACACGCGGATGCGTGGCGGTGGCCGGCGCGGTGCTGGACGACAGCGTTGGCGTTCTGGGCGCTCGCGTGGGCCGGGTGGCTCTGTGTGCAGGGCCTTTGGGGTTTTCCAGCTAACCCCGCAGAGGAGGGCCCTGCACATCCACTTCCAGAGTGATGAGATGGAGGCTCAGAGAGGTTAGGTAACTTGCCCAAGATCACACAGCCACGCAAGCGGTGGTGTCGGGATCCAGACGCAGGACTCTCTGCCTCTGGACCTTGTGCCCTTCTCCACTCAGCCAGGGGTCCCCAAAGGGAATCAGCACCCCTGGAACCGGCCAGGAATGCAGATGCCCGGGCCTACGGAATCCTAAGGGCGGGGGTGGGGTGGGGGCACACACAGCCTCTGTTTCAGCAACGTGCCCTCTGGAGGCGACCCAGGGGCATGGCCCGAGGCTATTGTTGCTGCAGTAGCTCGGGCCAGCTAGGAAGGCAGGCCAGCCCACTGCCTCCGGCGGCCTCTGACCTCTCTCCTCTCCACAGGAAAGGCGGGAAGGGCTCGGGCTCGGGGTCTGGCCTGGGCCCCACCACTTACTAACCGGGTGTCCGGACTAGCCCCTGAGCGGTGTCCTGGGTGTGCTCCGGGGACGAGTGCCCGGGAGGAAGGAGGGCAGCAGGACCAGCAAAGGGGGCACGGGAGCTGAGGTGGCCTCTCAGAGGGAAGCGAAAGGGGCTGGGCTATTGCCCCTTGCATCCGCCGGGTCGGCCATTGCCGGCATATGAACTGCTCTGGGGGGACGGGGGGGGGTTGGGGGGAGGGAAGGTGCAGAACCCTGACCGAGGGGCCCAGGGCAGGTGTGGGGGCGGGAGGACAACTGGGAACCGCTCCGAGCGTCTGGGGCATGAGGCTCAGTCTGGGGGTGAGGCGGCACACCCCAACGCCGCTCCACTGGGTGTCTGGCCCTCCCGTGCCTGGGCCTGTGGGATGGAGCAGCGGTGTTTCATCCCAGAGGATGCTGGTCCAGCGCCGTGATGGCTGCCAGCGCCGTCGGGAAGGGCTGTGGCTGCTCGCCGGGGTGCCCTTAAGGTAAGGTGAGCAGATGTCCTGATTTTTAACAATTTGTCGGGACTTTTTTAAAAAAATATATATTTTATTGATATTTTACAGAGAGGAAGGGAGAGAGATAGAGAGCCAGAAACGTTGATGAGAGAGAAACATCAACCAGCTGCCTCCTGCACACCCCCCACCCGGGATGTGCCTGCAACCAATGCACAAGTTCTTGACCGGAATCGAACCCGGGACCTTTCAGTCCATAGACCAACGCTCTACCACTGAGCCAAACCAGTTTCGGCGGGACTTTTTTTAAAAAAAATAAATTTTATTGAGTTTTTACAGAGAGGAAGGAGAGAGGGATAGAGAGTTAGAAACATCGATGAGAGACATCGATCAGCTGCCTCTTGCACACCCTCTACCGGGGATGTGCCCACAACCAAGGTACACGCCTTTGACCGGAATTGAACCTGGGACCCTTCAGTCCGCAGGCCGACGCTCTATCCACTGAGCCAAACCAGTTTCGGCTTGCTGGGACTTTTTTTTAAAACGCTGAGGGACTCGGGACAAATTGTTGAAAATCGGGACCGTCCCGCCAAAAGCGGGACCTGTGGTCACCTTACCTTAAGGATTCTGCCTGCAGTCCCCGGTGACGCGGCGAGCTGGTCTTGTCCTCACTCCCCCGGGGGTGGGAGCTCCGTGATCCCCCTCTTGCAGGGGGAACGGAGGCTCTGAGAGGGGCCTCGGTTTCCCCGAGGACCCTCAGCTACCAGGGGGTGCACTGGGCTTCAGGGCTTCCTCCCCGCCCCGCCTCCCCCCCCCTCCCCCAGAGAGCGAGTCATTCGGGGGACGTGTGTATCGGTGCGTGCACACAGCACGCGTGCTTTCGGATGAACCCGCCTCCCACCCTTGAGGCCAACCAGGGCCCCTAGCGTGAGTAATGGGGAAACCGAGGCACCAAGTCCCCGAGTCCAGCCTGGATTTTCAGCTGGAGGCCATCGTCCTGGGCCCTGAGGCCGAGCCGGGGACGCCCCGTCTGGGCCGGAGGCTGGCTCTGCAGACAGCACCCCGAACGAGGGCCCACAGCCAGGACCCACGTTAGACTCTAGCGAGGGGCGCCAGGCCGGCTGCCCCGACCCCCCACACCCAGCTCCTCCGTCTGTCTCTACCAGCCACGCCGGGGAGGGCCTTCTGGTCAACCTGGCCCCAGCCATCGTGCGCGCGGGTGGGACGAGTGAAGGGGGAGACTCCCGTTGTCCTCGGGCTACAACCCCATGGAATTGGGCAGGAGGAAGCCAGAGCGGCTGCTGCCAGGAGAGACCTGAGTAACAGGGGACCCCTAGACCAGGGGTTCCTTGCCCCCGGGGCCGAGTTCAGCTCCGGCTGGATTTTGTGAATAAAGTTTTATTGGAACACGGCGATGCCCGTTTGTATTGTCTTCACCTAACAACTGGCGGAGTGGGGGAGTCGCAGAGCCAGACACTCACGCTGTGGCCCTTTGCAGAAGGCGCTTGCCAGCCCCCCAGGCCCACAGGGGTGGGCACAGTGTGCTTGAGGCTTGAGTCGGGCGGGAAGGGGGAAGGGGAGGGGCTGGAACAGACTGGGGACCACGCGGGGAACCTGAGAAGGAGCCTCGCCCTTTCCCGCAGGCGGCTCTCCGCACGTGCCAGGCCCTGGGCCGCGCGCCCTCTGCCCGCCTCCTCCCCATCCGGCTCCTGGGGTCTCACCCGGGGCCAGACACCGCAAAGACGGCCCCATAAACACTTAGCAAATGAATGCGCGGCCGACCCCTGACTCATCCTTCCACTTCAGGCAAGGCTGCCCCCTCCTGGGCCTCAGTTTTCACATCTGGGAAATGGCCGTGCCCAAGGTCTGGTGTGCAGATCTGTGCATCCTCTGTTCAGGGGTTTCCTCTTTCGTATCTTCTTGATCTCAGAGAGGAAGGGAGAGAGAGACGGAAAACATTAATGATGAGAGAGAATCATTGATCGGCTGCCTCCTGCACGCCCCCGACTCGGGATTGGGCCCACAACCTGGGGGCACGTGCCCTTGGCCGGAATCGAACCTGGGGCCCTTCCGTCCATAGGCCGAGGCTCTATCCGCTGAGCCAAGCTGGCTAGGGCTAGGGTTTTCCTCTCTCAAGGAAAGGGGGAGGAGGGGCTCGGGGTTCAGGGTCTGACTCAGGAGCTGCATTGAGAAGAAAGAGGAGGAGGCACCAGTGAGGCCTGGGGGCGCGAGGGGCGGGCGAGGGGGTGGCAGCGGGGCGGGCGGGGAGGACGCGGGGGGGGGGGGGATCTGGATCGGGAGGCAGATGGGAAGGAGTGGCCCCCGGTGGGACCGCGAGCGGGGAGGCGCCTGCCGCAATCACAGGCCCAGCGGTGGAGCGTGAGGCCGCACGCCGCCCTCCGGCTTCCGCGGAGAATGAGGCCCGGGGCTAATGAGCTCGGAAGGTGCGGGGCCGTCTCCGTGTTAATTCCCGCCCCGGGAGCAGCCGGCGCGGACGGCGCGCCAGGCCGGGCCGGGCAGCTGGGCCCCACTCGGGGGCTCGGCCAGCTGGTCAGCCGCCAGCTGGGGCATCACGCCAGGCCTGCGGATGCCCGGGCCGGCCGGCCGGCCACGCACCCACCTCCCCGGCTGCCTCCGGCCTCAGGCAGGGAAAGGGAGGGGGCCTCCGGCGGCTCGGTCCCTCGAACCGATGGGGTGACAGCCGTGTGTGCTCACCTGGAGCCCCCATCAGCCGGTGGCTTCTGTGAGCCCGGGTTCGACCACGGACCACATTCATCTTCCAGGTTTAAAATCCCTCAGCTCGCCGAAACCGGTTTGGCTCAGTGGTAGAGCGTCGGTCTGCGGACTGAGAGGTCCCAGGTTCAATTCCGGTCAAGGGCATGTGCCTTGGTTGCGGGCACATCCCCGGTGTGGGGTGTGCAAGAGGCACCTGGTCGATGTTTCTCTCTCATCGACATTTCTAGCTCTCTAGCTCTCTCCCTTCCTCTCTATAAAATAACAATAAAATATATTTTTAAAAAAATCCCTCAGCTCTATCCCCATTGCTGCGGCCGGAATGGCACCGCCAGGACGGTCAGCATGGTGCCGCGTCCATGGCAGCTTCTGCTGGCCGGCGCCTCCTACCTCTCACCGCGGCCCTGGCCAGCAGACCGGACACGGCCGACATTACTAACTGTTTGGCTCTTTTTTGTTGTTGTTCATCCCCACCCGAGGACACTTTGCCATTGATTTTTAGAGAGAGTGGAAGGGAGGGGGAGAGACACAGAGAGAGAATCGTCGATGTGAGAGAGACACACATCCATCGCTGGCTTCCCCCACGGGGACCGAGCCTGCTACTGAGAGACGTGTCTTTGGCGGGAATCGATCCGGGGACCTTCCATCCATGGGCCGATGCCTATCCACGGAGCCAAAACGGCCAGGGCATTCACAGGATGGCTTTGTGTGGTGGGGCTGTGCCGGGTGCTGTGGGATGGTCAGCAGCGCCCTTGATCGCTGCTCAGCAGACAGCAGTGCTAACACCACCCCCCCCCCTCCGGACAATCACAATGTCTAGAGAGGTTGCCACGTCCCCGGCTGAGAGCCGCTGGTTACTTCCTGTTTCACAGACATGGAAACTGAGGCACAGGAAGGTGCCCGTCCGTCTTCCCCATCCTCCCCCACCGCCCAACCGCCTCCTGGGGTTTGGGACTTACGCTGTTCAGCTGTGGGGCTCCGGATCCTTCTCTGTGCATGTTTGTACCGAATTGGGATCAAGCCGAACACACCGTCTACGCACCTTGCTTTTCTCACGTAACACCCTAGCACGTACACGGCTGGTGAGAGAGGCCGGTTGTGGGTGGCATATCTAGCCTGACAACCTCTGTATGTATACACACACACACACACACACACACACCACACACACACACACACACACACACACACACCACACACACACACACACACACACACACACACACACTTGTGGCCAGCGATTGCTCCTGAGATCGGAACCACAGGGGTGGCGGGCAGGTGAGCAGAGGGGACGTTAAGTTTTCACCAAATATTCCTGAACTGTTTGAATTGTTACATCAACCGCGGATTTCTTTCGGATGTGAAGAACGAAGACAGTGACCAGCAGGTCCCCGTGGATGGTCAGTGGGCACAGAACACGCTTTTGTAAACACGGCAAGGGGCTCCCTCGCACAGCTGGGCCTCAGGGGCCACACCAGGGCCCTGGCAGGACGTCACGCGTGTGTCCTGACTTCCCAACGGCGTGTGATGAACACGTTAAGCCCAGGCGTCAGAATGGGGGCGGGGCGGGCGCCGGGGTGTGCCCGGCCTTGAAGCGTGCTGTAGGCCGTCTCAGTGAGTCCTCTCAGCGACTCGGGTGGGTGTGCTCATGGCTCCCCGTGCACACAGGAGGGACGAGAGACATCGAGGGGCCCGAGGTCCCTGGCCAGGGCGGAGGGTGTGACGGCAACATGAGTTCTACCACTACGTGACCCCACTTCTGGGCGCCCAGCTCTCGGCACCCCCGTGTTCATGGCAGGGGTGTCCACAACGGCCAGCGATTCGAAGCGGACCACGTGCCAGCGGACAGATGTGCGGGGCGAGGAGACGGGGTACGTGTTCGCAGTGGGGTACCCCTCAGCCGTAAGGAGGCGTGAACTCGCGCCGTTTGCGGACCTGGGTGGGACTTGGGGGTGTGATGCTAAGTGAAGTAAGCCAGAAGGGTGACTTCACTGACAGGCAGGATCTAAAACAAACCAACGCCAAGAGCAAACAGAATATTGGTCTCATGGACTCATCTCCCGGGCAACCCCATCCAGTAGGTCCTGACCGATATTAGCCCATCTTTCAGCTGAGAGAGAGAGAGAGAGAGAGAGAGAGAGAGAGAGAGAGAGAGGCCCAGAGAGGGGAGGTGGCCTTCCTGAGCCTGCACAGCCCAGAGTGGCCCACGGAGTTAGAACCCGGACCTCGGGTGCTCACGCCTGGGATGGGGGACCCCTCCCTCGCTGGAGAAGCACAGGCTGCTCCGCTGCACGCAGAGGTGGTACTGCTCTCTCCTCCGTGCCAGCTCTGCGGAGGGCGAGAGGGGCTGCCCAGTGCCTGGTCCTCCCCCCTCCCCCCCCCCCCCGGACAGCACCCTCCCAGGGGGTGTCATTAGCGAATTTGATTCTCTCTGCCCCGCCCCCCCCCTCCCCAGCTCCAGCCCAGGTTCCACTCCCAGAGTCCCCGTGGACACTGGGGTGGGGGTGCGGCTGCCAGCGCCAGGGGACTCAGCCTGGGGGTCAGAGCAAACTTGGAGTCCCCTCCGCCCCCTCCGCCCCTCCTCCCCTCTCCTCCTCCCGCTGTCCCCTCTCCTCCTCCACCCCCTCCTCCCCTCTCCTCCTCCCGCCGTCCCGGGCCCCAGGCCGCCGCCGCGGCTTCAGCGCAATTTGCTGTCTGGCCGGAGCTGGCCCTCTCTGACAAACAGGTGACTCGGCTAATGAGGAATAAATGGGCTCCGCGGATGGGAGAGGGTGCGCGGCAGCTGGCGTGAGGGCAGGATGTGCCGAGTTTATTAAAATAATATCTGGCCACATGCTCGGGGCCCCGGGGCCAGGCTGCAGGGCGCCTCGCTCTTCTCCCCACCACCCTCTGCTCCTCGGAGCCGCGGCCTCGTCCCGGTCCCCTGCCCACTTCTGGGAGGGGCCTGTCCTCCCCCAACCCCCCCCCCCGGGCTGGCAGTGCCCGCTCCCGGGGGGGGGGGGCAGGGCTGGGGGCGGAAGGCTTTTCGTGGGCAGATGAGGCGCTGGGGGGTGTGGGGGGTGGGGGCGTGTGAGTGTGTGAAGGAGTGTGTGGGTCAGAGTGGGCGAGGGGCTGGAATTGGATGAGGGTGGGGAGGAGAGGGAGGCGGGGGCCAGTGGCGGAGGGGGACCCGAGGGGGAGACACACAGAAGTAGAAACGCACAGGAAAACACACAGACACACAGACACACAGACACATAGACACACAGACACACAGACACACAGACACACAGACAGCGGCGGAGGGAGGGACATGACAGAGGCACAGCCCCGCACAGAGCCCTGAGCTGGGACAGGGAGAGGGAGAGGGACGGAGGGAGGGAGACCTTAGAACCCCAGAGGGACACCGGGGTAGGGAGCAGAGAACAGGTGGGAGGAGGGGGAGAGGGAGGGATCTAGGGAGGGGGAGAGGGAGGGGGCGCCGGGGGAGGGGCGGGCCTGCAGGAGGAGGGGAGCAGGTGGCCGAGGGGCCGGAGCAGCAGGAGGGCCGGAGCTGCAGCTCTGGGCGGCCGCCACGTGGGCCAAGCTGGGCGTCCCCCTTCCTGGGCCTCAGTTTCCCCCCTGCATGACGAGGGTCGGAACACGCTGAAGAGAAAGCGGGGATGGCAGTCACGGGGTGGGAGGGGGTTCCACACACCAGCACCACGACGTTTCCTGTTCTAAAGAGGGGGCTGGGACCCTGGCTTCCCAGGGCAGCCTGGCATGGCCTCTGCGGGCAGGGGCAGGGGCGGGGGCAGGGGCAGGGGCAGGGGCAGGGTCTGGAACAGAGCGTTTGGATGAGGGGGAACTGAAAGGCTGCTCCTCACCCCTCCCCACCCCACTCCATCTCTGTCTTCGCTCATGCTGCTCCCTCTGCTGGGACCACCTCCTCCCCCCTCCCCGCCGGCACCCGGGGGCACCTGGGCTCATCTCTCCGAAGCCCGCTGCCCCCTCCTAGCCGCCTCCTCTGAGCCTGGGCAGCAGTCCGGGAACATAGGGATGGGCACCCCGGAGGCCTTCCCAGAGGAGGTGAGCCCTGGACGTCAGTTTATTTTCTTTTTCTTCTTTTTAATATTTTATTGACTTTTTTTTTACAGAGAGGAAGAGAGAGGGATAGAGAGTTAGAAACATCGATGAGAGAGAGACATCGATCAGCCGCCTCTTGCACACCCCCCACCGGGGATGTGCCCACAACCAAGGTACATGCCCTTGACCTGAATCGAACTTGGGACCTTTCAGTCCGCAGGCCGACGCTCTATCCACTGAGCCACACCGGCTTCGGCCCTGGACGTCACTTTCAAACGAGGCCATGACTTCTGAGGCCAGCTGCCACCGTGGGTCTGTCCCCTGCCTGCCCGCGACCACACGACCTCACCGTGGTCCGGGACCAGGGGCCCTGGGCACGGGAATGAGAACCGAGGGAGGCACCGCGTGACTCCGGCAGCGGCGGCGGGAGGTCGGGGCCCGGGAGGGGCCCGTTGACACGTTTCCCGGGGGATTTACCTTCCCCGGTGACTCGTGGGCACGAGCAGGTTGGCTGGGCACTGCCACTCACGGTCTTGGCACAGGAATCCGGGGACGGGAGGAATAGGGTCCCTCAGGGGGGCCTGATTCACGGAGGGAGGAGGTGGGCGGTGGAGGGGTGGAGGGGTGGAGGGGCAGCAGGCCGGAGGGCCCTGAGGGCCGGAGGGGGGTGTGTTCCGTGGGGGAGGCAATGGGGAGACGGGGAGGGGTGCGTGCCCGTGTGGGAGGGTGGCTCCCGGGACCAGCAGGCTGCTGGCGGGTCGGGGTCTCACGTGGGCCATGCCATTGCTCCTGCCCTGCCCGCCCGTCGGTCCCCCGCACCCGGCACCATCCTCCCTTTCCCCATCTCTCCCTCTGTCACTCCCTGTGTCCCCTTTCCTTTCAAATGCCGTTTTGTCTGTCTGTCTTTTTAAAATATATTTTATTGATATTTTACAGAGAAGAAGGGAGAGAGATAGAGAGCCAGAAATGTCGATGAGAGAGAAACATTGACCAGGTGCCTCTTGCACACCCCCAACCGGGGATGTGCCCGCAACCAATGTACATGCCCTTGGCCGGAATCGAACCCAGGACCTTTCAGTCCGCAGACCGACGCTCTACCACTGAGCCAAACCGACCTTGGCCGTCTGTCTGTCTTTTTAAATCTCTGTCACTTTCCCTCTGGGTGCTGGTTGCATGCCTGGCCCCACCCCCACCCCCACCCCACTGCCCCAGCTCTCTCCTGCTGTCTCCTCTCTTCCCAATTCTGCTAACTTTGCTTACTGTGCCTCTCTCTCTCCTTCCCTCCTTCCCTCCCTCCCTCCCTCCCTTCCTCCCTCCCTCCCTCCCTCTTCTCCCACTCCAGCATTTCCCTGTCTGCCTATCTCTCCTGTGTCCTCTCTGGTTCTTCATCTCTCCCCCACCTTCCTTTGTCTCTCTGCTATTTCTCTCTCCCTCGGTCTCTTTGGGTCTCTTCCTCTCTCCCACCCCCTCAGAGGCTGTGCCCCACCAGCCCCCTCTCCCCCCACCTGCCCCCAGCGCATTGCCTCTCACACGCAGGTCTCTCCCCCTGCCTGCTGCCCTGTCCTCCTTTGTGCATCACGACTGCGCTCCCCCCTTGACCAGAGCTGAGCCTGGGGCACAGCGCACAGTAGGTCTTCAGGAACGGCTTGAGGAGGAGCTGCTCAGGCTCTTGCCTGCTCCTCGGTATTTCACCCCCAAGAAGCACACCCTCCGTGGGTGTGGAGGAGGGAGCAGCACACACACACACACACACACACACACACACACACACACACACGGACGCGATCCCCGGCCCTTCCTTGACAGTTTCCCTGTCTCGGGCGGTCTTCCTTCTCATCCATCATTTCCTCCTTTCCGCTCCCTCCTCCGGTCCCACACCCCCATCGCTCTTGCTCAGGAGAGCGGGGAGCTGCCCAGCCTGGCCTCCCCCGCCCCCCGCCCCCCCCGCCCCCCGCCGCCCTCCCCCACCGCCATCAAAGCCAACAGCCTCCCCCGCAAGCCACATTCATCAGGGCCCTGGCGGTGGGGAGGGAGGCGTCTGGAGAGCCGAGATTGGAGGTGATTACAGGACACGCTTGGAGCTCCGTTAATAGCCCTAAAGCCACACAAACACCCCATCTCCCGGACACCCCGTCCCCCCCCCCCAGCCTCCCCGCACCCCCCCTCCCCATCAGCCACTCGCCCTGGGTGGCAGGGAGGGGGGAGGGGCAGGCTCTTCTTCACAGATTTCTCAGGCCTGGCCTTCTGGAGGGATGCTCGAAGTCCCACCCTGTGGTATAAACATTTATCCACGTTCGGGCCTTTTAAAAAGCAATCTCTAAAACTCTCTCCCACCGCGGTCCAACCCGCAGCCCAGCCTAGCACAGGCACAGAAAAATAAAAGGAACAAGCTGTATGAATAGTGGTCGTCTCCGAGAGGTGGGACTCCGGGGAAGGCATATATATATATATATATATATATATATATATATATATATATATTTCCCCCCCGTTTTCTGTGTTCTCCAAATGTTTTTTAACGAGCATCTTAAAATTAATTCATCGTTTTCAAATGGCTGGGCTTGTCCCCCCATCTGTATACACACTTAACATATTGCACACGGATTTAATGGTGCTATTTGGAAAGGGCTTTATTTTCACGTTTAAGTTTTATTTGTTCGGCTGGACAGGTAATCCATTGGTGTGGTTTATAATTCCAGAGGTACCGGGGAAGGCATAAAGGGAACCCGCCACCTCGGTCCCCGCCGGCCCCAGCTGCCCGGCTCTGCTGCCCGGAGAGAGAGAGAGGGAGGCGCCGGTCCCCGTGGATGCTGCCAGCGTCACGCTGGGGACTCGGAAACAGACGTGCCCGTGGGAGGGAGCCCGAACCCGGGCACGTGCCCTGGCCAGGAATCGAACCGTGACCTCCTGGTTCATAGGTCAACACGTAACCAGGGAGCTACACCAGCTGGGCTAGGTGTGTGTGTGTGTGTGTGTGTGTGTGTGTGTGTGTGTGTGTGTAAATATATATGTATGTAAAAATATTTTTTGCAGAAACCATTTTGGCTCAGTGGACAGAGCGTCGGCGGCCTTCAGACTGAAAGGTCCCGGGTTCGATTCCAGTCAAGGGCATGTACTTTGGTTGCGGGCACATCCCCAGTATGGGGTGTGCAAGAGGCAGCTGATCGATGATTCTCTCTCATCGATGTTTCTAACTCTCTATCCCTCTCTCTTCCTCTCTATAAAAAAAGTCAATAAAATATATTTTAAAAAAATTAAATAAAAACATTTTTTAATTGATTCCAGAGAAGAAAGGTCAGGGAAAGCGAGAGAGAAACATCAATGAGGAGAGAGAATCATTGATCGGCTGCCTCCTGCACGCCCCACGCTGGGGATGGAGCCCACAACCCGGGCCTGTGCCCTGACCGGGAATCGAACTGTGACCTCCTGGTTCATAGGTCGACCCTTAACCACTGAGCCACGCCAGCCGGGCTGGGTGTATATCTTACGTGGGATTGGACTTAAAAGCAGAGTAGGCTTCTCCCAATGTTTTCACTCGATGTGTCTTCGTTGATCTGCCCAGGTCAGGACCACGAGAGAGGGCCTCCTGAGGAAGATCCATTTTTTGAGAAGAGTTTTGGGGGAAGGGGAGGAGACCCTTTGTGCTCCGATGCCCCTTGTGTTTGGGGGGTGGTCAGCCAAGCGAGGTGACACAAGGAAAGAAAGACTAGAAATGGCGAAAGGGCTGCCTCGGCTAATCCAGCACCCATGGTCCGAGCTTGGCATCCTCGGGAGAGGGTCTGAGAGGACCTCGGGGCTCTCCTTCCTGAAACCTGCAAAGGCGCTCAGGCTGCCAGAGCTGGCTGGGACCCGGGGAGTCCCAAGATGAAGATGGCTTGGGAGCCAGGAGACCGGGTCTAGTCGGAGCTTGGTGAGACTGTGACCGCATCCGCGGGGTGAGCAGGCGGAGTAGGCGTTAGCCGGTAAGGAGCGCTTGCCAGCGTCTCTTCCTCGGATCTCTTTTTCTCCCAAAGCGACTCTGCGGGAGGAGTGGGCGCTGTCGTGGCTGCCATTCTGCAGAAGAGGGACCTCGGATCAAGGAGGTGAGATCGCTTTTTTCTGAACTCACCCCAGGGGCAAATGCAGGCGTTGGGATTTGAACTCAGCGATGTCTGACGACCGGGCCAAGTTCTTGACCTCCCATGCCTTACGCTGACCTCTCCACAGGACAACCACCAGTGGGACTGGGAACGCGAGGGTGACGCGTTGGTGCGCTTGGATTGGACTTTCTATGCCTTGGTGCTCCCCTGTCCCTGTATAGCCTGACACCCCCAAGCTCCTGGACACCAGGGTCTGGGTCTCACTCACCCTTGCATTGGCCTGTATGCAAATGTTCCCATGAAATATCTGTTGAGTGACTGCACGTAGAAGCCATCCATCAAGCCTCTCTTGAACTTGTGTTGGGTACTGACCTTTTTTTTAAAAAATATATTTTATTGATTTTTTACAGAGAGGAAGGGAGAGGGATAGAAAGCTAGAAACATCGATGAGAGAGAAACATCGATCAGCTGCCTCTTGCACAGCCCCCGACTGGGGATGTGCCCGCAACCAAGGTACATGCCCTTGACCGGAATCGAACCTGGGACCTTTCAGTCCGCAGTCCAACGCTCTATCCACTGAGCCAAACCGGTTTCGGCTGGGTACCGTCCTTGATGCCAGAGCTGAACAGATGAGTGACAGTGACATAACAGTCTCCTTTGCTATGGGCCGGTTAATTTGCAAAATGTATGGATACACGCACATACCATGCCACCCTGTTTCGTGTAAACCTCAAAAGCAACCCCAACGCATCCTCAGTTTTTATGTGAGGAAAGAGCTCAGAGAAGCCGAGAGCCTGCCTAAGGTCACACAGCTCATAAGTCGTGAGCTGGGGTTGGAAGACAGGACTGCCAAGCTCCGAGGTGTCCCTGGTCCCTGATTCCTTTCCCTCAACCATCTCTGGCCCCCAAGTGTTCCTACCTGGTTCGGTAGACAGGATGTGGGCACCAATGACAGGAAGAGACAGCGGAAGGGGGTGGGTACCTTTGGAGAATGAGAGAGAACGAGTGCATGGCATAGGCTGCTTGTGCTGAGGAGATGGAGGGCCAGCTTGTGGTTGGGGGAACGAGAGCAGTTTTGTGAGAAACACAGGGGCATTTGCATTAGTAAACAGGTCGGATCTGCAGCTACAGAAACTGCAAGGAAGGAACGCAGGTGGGGTCCAGGCTCCGAGGTGTGACATTGTAGAGCCAGGTGCAAAGAACAGAGGAGACTGGTTTTCTTGGAGTTTCGGCTGGAAAGGCAGAGAGGGAAGGAAGCGACAATGATATGCACATTCCATGTGTTGTTAGCTCAACTTGTTTGTCTATGGCTTCTTTTGTACTTTTTTAAAGGTAACAATCATATCGCGTATCTATGTAATGACAAAGTTGTCTCTTTCCAACTTTATACCTCTATTTTTTTTACTTCTTCTTGTCTTATTGCATTGGTTAATGCCAGAAAGACAAGGCTGTGGTGATCCGGGGTAATGTAACCTCAGTCCTGAATGTTAACGGAAGTGCTTTGAGTATTCCCTCGCATGCCTTGCTCGGTGAGTTTTTGTCAGCAATGGAAGCTGGACTCCGTTGCATCTGACACAGTGAGGAGCTCCTTCAGATTCTCTTGGTCTCACCTGCCTCCCAGACCTCGGCTCTTTGCTCAGCCCCAGCCCTCATAGCAGCCGACCGGGTTCCATGAAAGCTTGTGCAATTCTGCTGCCCCAGGTGGTGCAGCTGCAGGGAACCAGCCAGAGTTTCTGGCTCCTTTCGCCACTTCCGGACGTAGGAGGAACATCCCACCACAGGGTATGGCTTCCCAGGAAGCTCTCGATGGGCTTGCATGATGGGACCCAGAAATGCAGGAGAATGCACGCGGGAGGGAGACTTGGACCCCTGAGAAGGAGAAGCTGAGGAGGCAGCTGGGCTGATGCGCGCCCTCTTTCCTCCTCTGACGGACAGCTCGGGGGCACGCCCCCTGGAGGTTCCCTGCAGAGCTGAGCTGCCCGGGGGGCCAGCCACCTGCTGGGCTTCCTCCAAGAAGCAGTGAGCGTCACAGCTATATGTCACCTAGCCTGTCCCCTTCCTCTCCTGCCTCAGTTTCCTTTCCTCGCCGCCCAGGGATTGCACCTTCGCTTGGTTTCCTGCTTCCTGGGACCTGGGCCAGGACACATTTCATGGGCTTTTCAGCTTTCGTTGGGATAACCGTGCCGTCTTCCTGTAACCTGCTAACGTGGCCGCTTGGTTGGGAAACGTGTGTATATTCTTTGTGCAAAGGCCACGGGGCGAGTGGGCCTTCTCGCAGGCGTGCGAGGGTCTACACCCGCCGCTGTGGTCGACCTGGAGTGTGGCTGCGCCCACCCCCGGGTGCCCAGGTCCACGACCTCCTGCCGCCGGGCCCTGGGCAGCCCCCTCTCTGACTTCCAGCCGTGTTTCTCCTCTGCACCCGGAGTCAGGCGGACGGGCAGGTGGAGGCCACGGGAGGAGGCGGGGCAGCGGGACCAAGGAGCCCGGGAGGGGCGAGCGTGCGGAGAGGGAGGTAATTAGGGGCCCGGCGGTATCACAGAGCTCCCAGCCGCGCTGACACCGGGGAGAGGGATCACACCCTTGGCGTCAGCCCAGACAAGTGCGAAAGCCCTTCCCTCCTCTCCGTCTCCGGGAAGATGCCGGTCCTCCCACCAAGGCAGCCATGAGGTCATCCTCACACCACCCCCACCCGCCGCCCACAGGGGTGATGGGGTCGGGGAGCTGAGATGCAGAGGTGGAGGGGCCGGGGAGGACCCTGCAAGACCAGGGAAAGGCCGCAGCGGGATGCTCCCTGAGGAGGAAGGTGAGGAAAGACCTCATCACGCCATCCAATCAGAGCCGGCCGGTTCCCGCAGGCCCTGGGCCCACTCGCCCTGCCCTCACCGGGAGTGGTAAAGCCTCCCGCGGCGCTGGCCCGGCGAGTCCCAGAGGACGGGGAAATGGACACGGGCCGCAAGGCGCCCTCGGGCCAGGACGGAGGCATGTCTTATTTCCCCACAGTCATGCCGTTTGCTTCATGAAGAAGTGGGAGGTTCTAGACCAGCCGTGGGCAAACTACAGCCCGAGGGCTGGATCCGGCCCGTTCAGCTGTTCTGTCCCGCCCGCGGAGCCCAAGATGAGAGAGCCAGCATGGTCAGGTTGCTTTTGTTCGGGCCCTCCGGTCCAGTTTAAGAACCCTTTGTGGCCCTCAAGTCAAAAAGTTTGCCCACCCCTGTTCTAGAGAAACTCACGCCTGTGTTCCAAGTAGCAAGGACAGGGGTGTGCATAGTGGCCTCTTTGCAGGGAGAAAAAAACAACCAAAAACCAGGAAGTGACTGAAGATGCTGCGGTTGCAAACCCGAATGACCTAGAACTCCACAGACACGGAGGGTCCCCGACCCGGCCCTGATCAGGAGGGCAGACCAGAGGAGGGAGCCCTGGTTCACGGTGGTCACTGGCGCGTTGCCTCTCCTCACCCCCAAGGACATTTTTAAACATATATATATTTTATTGATTTTTTTTACAGAGAGGAAGGGAGAGAGAGAGTTAGAAACATCCATCAGCTGCCTCCTGCACCTCCCTCCCACCCCCACTGGGGATGTGCCCGCAACCAAGGTACATGCCCTTCACTGGAATCGAACCCGGGACCTTTCAGTCCGCAGGCCGACGCTCTATCCACTGAGCCACACCGGTTTCGGCCCCGGGGACAATTTTGATGGTCACCACCTGGGGCTGGTGCTACTGGCCTCTGTGCACAGAGGCCAGGGATGCTGCCAGCACCCTCCTGTGCACGGGGCAGCCCGCCCCCCCCCCCAATGCCAGGCGCACTGAGGCTGAGAAACCCCGCAGTAACACCATCGACTTAGAGTCCAAAGACACGTTCACTGAGCTGTGTGCTGTTTGGGGACGCAGACATTCATAGCCAAAGATGAGGTCGTGCATCCCCTTGGACTGCGTTCTCCGTGCCAACAAGATGCCGGGGGAGGGAAGGGATGTTCCCCCCGGGACCGGTGGCCCATCGTTATCTGTGGGATGGATGGAATAGCCGAAACTGGTTTGGCTTAGAGCATCAGCCTGCTGACTGAAGGGTCCTGGGTTCAATTCTGGTCAAGGGCATGTATACCTTGGTTGCGGTCACATCTCCGGTGAGGGGTGTGCAGGAGGCAGCTGATTGATGATGCTCTCATCGATGTTTCTAACTCTCTATCCCTCTCTGTAAAAAATCAATAAAATATATTTAAAAAATAAATGGATGAGCCGAAACCTGTTTGGCTCAGTGGATAGAGCGTTGGTCTGCGGACTGAAAGGTCCCGGGTTCGATTCCGGTCAAGGGCATGTACATTGGTTGCGGGCACATCCCCAGTTGGGGGTGTGTAGGAGGCAGCTGGTCAATGTTTCTCTCTCAACGATGTTTCTAGTTCTCTATCCCTCTCCCTTCCTCTCTGTAAAAAAATCAATAAAATATATATTAAAAAAAATAAATGGATGAAATAATGACCGATAAACACCCAATTCAGGATGATGATATTTCAGGGTAGAAGACACATTGCTGCTTTTTTTTGGGGGGGGGCTGGTGGAAAGGGGGAACGGGGAGGGCATGTGTTAAATATTTTGTAATTTAAAGAGTCCACCGGGGATGTGTGTGTGTATGTGGGGACTTTTAAAGACAAAGAGTGTCCCATCTGCTCTTAAAGGAAAACGCACCTGGGATCTGGGCTCCCCCTCCGACGGGCATTGTGGCCTGGGCGTGGTGGGGGTCTCAGTTTGCTCATCTATGAACGGACGTTTTCCCTCCTGGTTCTCGGCCCACGGACACAGCACAGCTCCCTGGAGCCGCAGGCGCAAAACCCCCCGGGGAGGTCTGAGGAGGAGGCGGTGTTACCATCTGTCTCACCTGCACCCCGACCCCCAGTTTAGGTGACAAATGAGGGCCGCCCCTTAATCTCCGGGATGCTACACACATGTGAACAGGCTCTGGGATGCTACACGCATGTGAACAGGCTCCAGGATGCTACACGCATGTGAACAGGCTTGCAAAACTGCGAAGGACTTTTTCTAAGTTTTGGGCAGAAGACAGCCGGCAGCGGGGTCGGGGGCCGAAGGCAAGCAAGAGGGAGCATCCGCATGTGCATACGAGGATGCTCACCTGGGTACGTGTGACTGTGAATGACTTCCTGTGCGCGCGCCTGGGTGTAGGCATGTGCACGAGTGTGCGTGTGAATTTGTGTGAGGTCTCCGAGCACACACGTGTCTGCGTGAGTACCTGACGAGGGTGTGCACCGTTGCACGCGCGTGTGAATGTATGTGCTTGCACCTTTGTATCTGTGATTGCGTGCGCGTGTGTGGTTCTGTGCCTGGAAATGTGAATGAGTGGATGAGACAGATACACACAAACATGTGTGCGTGTGTGTGTGGATAGTGCCCCTTAACACGCGTGTGTATCGGAAGGTGCACTGGTGTCTGTGTATTTGTGATTGTGTGCATACATGCATATTCCTCTAAGGCAGTGTTTCCCAAACTTTTGACATATGTGTAACCCTTCTATGTAATTTTCGTAACGCCGAGTACCCCACGTCAAAAAGAAACGGATGTATTTTAATAACAATCAAAATATATTTATTTTTTAATTTTTTTGGTACATACACAAAATAATAATAAACGAAAAATAAAATGATTCATAATAAAATATAAATAAAAGTTATATTATAAATAACATTTATTTGCACACCGGACCATCTCACGCCTCACAAGACTGTCTTGACTTGACTCATGAGAACGTAGAATTAGGCGCAGCTCAGCACGGTGCAGTGCATCTCCCCACCAAACTCCGGTGCAACGCGTACCCCCACCAAACTCTTCCCGTACCCCTGGGGGTGCGCGTACCACACTTTGGGAAACACTGCTCTAAGGTCTGAGTCGTCCTCCCCTTTCCATTTCACCCTCCTCTCTCCACCCCCAGCCCCCTCCCTGCCCCCTTCTCCTCCTCCTCTGGCTCCCGTGGTCCAGGTGTGGCTGCCTCAGGTGGCTCCAGGCCCCCAGCAGGTGGGCGGTGGCGCAGGAGGGCTCTTAGCAGGTGAAAGGTCCAGCTCCAGCCCCCACCGGGCCCCAGAGACAAAGGAATCCCCCGCGGGCTCCTTCCTAATCCCCAACAGACCCTCCCCCCCACCTCTGGCATCCCCTGGAACAAAGGGCCCTTTTCATTCTGCACTCGCGGGTGGTCACATTCCTGACAGCTGCTCAGAATGAAGGGGGGGACACACACACAGGGTTTTGGTGGGGGCAGTTGGGCAACCTCTAGAGGCCTCAGTTTCCCCTTGGAGAAACGGGGAGACACACAAGAGGGGTCAGCAGGCAACGCTGTCTTGCCAAAGTGGTTGCTTTAGCAACCTCCTCACTCACCCGTCTCAGGAAGGGTTTCCTGGGCACCTCGTGTGCGCCAAGCTCTCTCCTAGGATGAGCAGAAGGGGTTCTCTACCTTGGGGAGTTCCTGGTGGACGTTGAGGTGGGAGGGGAACCCCAGAGGCTCAGACCATGAGCATCCTGGATCAGAAGTGTTGCACCAGGAGGCAGGCGCAGGCTTCCAAGCCTTTCCCTACCTCCATCTCACACGCCAAATACACACATGTATGTTTCCTAAATCCTCACCGAGGGCATTTTCCCACTGATCCTTAGAGAGAGCAGAAGGGGTCGGGTGGATGGAGAGAGAGAGAGAGAGAGAGAGAGAGAGGTGAGAAAGACATTGGTTGCTTCCTGCATACACTCCAACTGGGGCCAGGCATCAAACCCACAACCCAGGTATGTGTCCTTGACCATGAATCGAACCTGAGACTCTTTGGTGCTCGGCCGATGCTCTAATCTCTGAGCAACACTAGCCAAGGCTCACCATTTATCTGGCCACCCACCCATCCACCTCTCTATTCATCTACCGACTCACCATTCCTGTACGGCCACTCATCTGTCCACTCACCCTCTTGTCCACCTCCCCACGCATACAGACCCTCACCCATTCATCTGCTTCCCACTATTCACCCGTCTATTTACACACCAGGCTATACATTCACACACCTGCCTATCTATCTTCCATGTCCCCACACTCACCCATCAATGGCATCCTATCCATTCACCTACTCACCCATTTACCAAATCATCCCCTCATCCACCACAGACCCACCAACCCATCCAAATGCTCACCCTCCTACGTACCCATTTGCCCACCTACCCACAATCCATTCTCACCCACTCACCTACTCACATACTTGTTTCCCCACAAACGCATTGATCCATCCACATATCCACTCACCTACCCATCCATCTGCCTGCAAATTTGATCACCTCCACACTCATCTGTCTACTCACTCATTTATCCATCCATTGGCCGATATTGACCACTGCTTTGTTTATCCTCCGCCAGCCACTCACCTACCCATCTATCCAATTACTGATCAACCCTACACTATCCACCCATCTAGTTGACCAACCAACCAGCCAGCCAGCCAACCAGCCAAATACCCAACTGACCACCTACCCACAGATCCACTTACCGCCCCATCCACCCACCCACTCTCCATCATGCCCGGGGCACAGACTCCACGTGGAGCCCAGGGGGGCCTAGTGAGGCCACAGCTCTGTCCCTCCCCACTCCCCTCGATGGGGCTCATGCTGGACACCCCAGTGAGCCCCCACATGCACAGCCCGGCTGGAATGGCAGGTGGAGATGGCGGCGGGGCAGTAACCGGGAGTAAAGCTCACCCACCCGAGCTCTTCCAGGCCCAGAGTAAGAATTTGGGGAACGGAGGAAGGAAATGGAAGACAGACACCTGCCTAGGGAAGGGGGTGCAGAAGAGAGGAAAGAGACACTGGTGAGTGAACTAAAGACGGGAGACAAAGAAATAGAAGTTTAGCCCAGCTGGTGCGGCTCAGTGGCTGAGCATCAACCTATGAACCAGGAGGTCATGCTTTGGTCCCTGGTCAAGGGCACAGGCCTGGGATGCGGGTTCAATCCCCAGTGAGGGGCGTGCAGGAGGCAGCCGATCAATGGTTCTCATCAATGAGGTCTCTCTCTCTCTCTCTCTCTCTCTCTCTCTCTCTCTCCCTTCCTCTCTGAAAGCAATAAAGATAGTTTTAAAAAGAAAATAGAAATTTATAGAGAGAGAAACAGGAAGTGGGAGAGAGAGGAGAAGAGAGAGACAAAGGCGGAGAAATGAGAGAGAATAGATGGCCCATCGGGGCGAGAGGAGGCTACCGTGCTGTGGGTGTCATGCCCTCCGCCCTCTCCATCTGGCTTTGGAACTCCCGTGAAGTCCTGGGGGCCCCAAAAGAAGTTCCTGTCACCCCCGTCCCCTTGGGAGGGACCCCGGCCTCAGAGAGGGCGCAGGGAACCGCGGCTGCGTGGGCTTGGCCTGCCGCCCCATCAATGAGGCAGCGTCTGCGGAAATTACCTTTTCATTTCCTAACGACGTTGCCCTCACCGCAGCTCAGCCGCCTCCTCGGAGAGCTGGGCGGGCGCAGAGCCGACTCCCAGAGCCGCTCTGCTGGGGCTTCCATAAGGACGCAGGAGCCGGTCCCCAGCGCCTCCGCCCAGCCCCCCCGGCTACTTTCACCCAACTTAGAGGAGCTTCTGCCAGCGTTGCCCCACACCAGGCGGCCCAGAGCCCGGCCCGGCACGGAGGGAGCTGGGCTCCGGACCGGCCCGAGCTCCACACTGGACCTCCGCTGGGCACGCGCTGTGTGACCCTGGACGGGCGCCCCCTCCAGGCCGCCTCGGTTTCCCCACCGGAGGCCTGGCCAGGGACTGCGCTCCTGGGCTGGGGTTGCCAGGCGGCCAGGAGAGGAGCCTCGTGAAGCGCTTTTCCCCCAAGTGCTCTCGGGGCGCTGGCGATGCTCACGGAGTCGTGTCAGCGAGTGGTTATCGAGTGGCTGCCGCGGATCAAGGGCCCTGCAGGCCAGAGAGGCAGGAAGCACCGCGCCTGCTCTGCCCCAGCCGGCCAGGGCCGGGCCGCTGGGGAGGAGGATGGGGAGGATGGGGAGGATGGGGAGGATGGGGAGGATGGGGAGGAGGATGGGGAGGATGGGAGGATGGGGAGGATGGGGAGGATGGGGAGGATGGGGAGGAGGATGGGGAGGAGGATGGGGAGGGTGGGGAGGATGGGGAGGATGGGGAGGTGGGTGGGGAGGATGGGGCTGGTGGGAGGAGGATGGGGAGGATGGGGAGGATGGGGAGGGTGGGGAGGAGGATGGGGAGGGTGGGGAGGAGGATGGGGAGGATGGGGCTGGTGGGAGGAGGATGGGAGGATGGGGAGGATGGGGAGGATGGGGAGGAGGATGGGGAGGATGGGGAGGATGGGGAGGAGGATGGGAGGATGGGGAGGATGGGGAGGATGGGGCTGGTGGGGAGGAGGATGGGAGGATGGGGAGGATGGGGAGGATGGGGAGGAGGATGGGGAGGATGGGGAGGAGGATGGGAGGATGGGGCTGGTGGGGAGGAGGATAGGGAGGATGGGGAGGAGGATGGGAGGATGGGGAGGAGGATGGGGAGGATGGGGAGGAGGATGGGGAGGATGGGGAGGAGGATGGGAGGATGGGGCTGGTGGGGAGGAGGATGGGGAGGATGGGGAGGAGGATGTACGCACCCAGAGGGGTCCCCGCTGAGTGAGACCCATTGGGATGGCGGCGTGGAGAGAGGAGGAGAGGTGGGGAGGGCGGTGAGGACTCGGGATGGAGGTGCGGTCAGCCCGGCTGGAGAGGACGTGCACCTCCGAGGCCGGTGCCTCTTGGAGACCATGTCCTGCGGCTGGACTAGGAGGGCACTGCTGGCCTCGGCCCTGCAGGAACTGGGGGGGCCGGATCTGCCCTCTGAGCGCCTTCTCTCCCCCCGGCCCAGCGGTTCTCGAGGCGTGGAGAGGCCCGATGGAGAGAGACATGACCCTCCCACCCCCCACTCCATAGAGGTTCTCTTAGCAACATCCTCAGCAACCCTCACGGCAATCTGCTTCAAGAGGACACGCGGCAGAGACCAGGTGCGCTGCCTGCCTTCCTCAACGGGAAACCAGACAGAAGCTCTCAAAGCAACAGCTTCAAGGCTTGGACCACAGGAGCCCGGGCCCCCGAGAAAAGGAGACAGACAGGTGAGCCCGTGGGAGGTGCCAGGCCCCCGAGAGGGATGGCCAACCCGAAGAACTGATGGCGGGAGTCAGGGGTGGGCAAACTTTTTGACTCGAGGGCCACAGTGGGTTCTTACACCGGATCGGAGGCCGGAACAAAAGCAACCTGACCATGCTGGCACTCTCATCTTGGGCTGCTGGTGAAGGCGCTGAGGGGAGAGCAAGAGAACCCTCCGCTCTTTTCGGCTCTGCAGGCCGGATAGAACAGCCGAACGGGCCGGATCTGGGCCGTAGTTTGCCCAAGGCTGTTGTGAGTCGAACTCAAGGTGGAGGTCAGATTCTGCTCCCTGGAACCCTGACGCGGGCACTGTTTCAAGGGCCGTTGGACAAGGAGGAAACCCAGGCCCAGGCGTGTGAAAAGGTTCGGCTACGAGGGGGTGAAGTCAGGACTCGAACCCAGGGCCCACGCTCCTTGCCCCAACCCCGCCCTGAGAACGCCAGGCTGAGAGGTTCGGATGCTTTCCTTCTGCCGGAGGAGGCCGGGGAGGGTGTCCAGAGAACCGGCTCCACATTCCACACCGAATGACTGCCTGTCCTTTCTTCCCCACCCCAGAGGTCTCCAGGAAGAAGCCGAGGCGACCTGCTGGCTAGGGGAGAGGAGACTTGACCTTCACCCTTTAACTCTGACCCTCCGGGAGAAGCCGGCATGCCCGCCTCCTGCCGTGACTGCTTGTCTAAGTAAAGCTGGGGCTGGGGGTGGGGCTGGGGGCCAAGGAGAAGGGGGTGTTTCTAATCGGGGACAACACCCCCTGACATTTCTTATCTTGGCCTCGGAGGGAGATCCGGCCATGCCAAGACATCGCTGTTATTGATCACAATAACGGGGGGCGATTATTATATTTTATTTTCCAATCCTGGTAATTATTGTACATTAAACCATTAGCATTCATTATCCCTACAATGTGTAATTAGGACAATGGTGGAGAGATGGCTCTCGACTGTAATGAAGTTTTTATAATTGTAATTTATTGGCGTCAAATTACCTTTCTTCAAACGAATCTGAACGTCACGCTCCTCATTCCGGGGAGGGGGGGAGGGGGGGAGCGGCGATTCTTTTTAATTAGTGTTTCTTGTTTGGGCCACGCGGGGGGGAGCCGGCCGGCCGGCCCCGTCCCTGTGTCTGCAGGGAAGGTAGCCAAGAAGAGCAAATGCGCCCTCCCATCAGTCATCCGGCAAGACAGAGCTTCCTCCTCCCGCCCCCACCCCACCCCACCCCACCCCTGCCGGCTCCCCTCCTCCTGAGCGGAGCCACGGGGGGGGGGGAAACAAAACCCACCCTTTCCCAGCAGGACGAGCTGAGCGCACCAGAGACCTGGACGCAGAGCCGGGAAGCCCTTTAGTTGCTGAGTGTGAGAGAAGATGTTTTCTCCTCCTCCTTCGGAAATGGCGTGAATGGAGGGCATGGGCGTTGGCGGTGGCTCCTGCTTTTGTCATCGCACGGGAGGGCGGTTGTGAGGTTCAGGAGAGGTGGGGAGCCCTTCTCCCTCCTGCCCCCCCCCCCCCCCGTCTTGTTTCTGCAAAGGCTGAGCGAGGCGTCTCAAGGCATTGGTTTCACTGTTGTAACAGGAAATTGCCTACATCCGGCTGGTTCTGACCCACAAAAACGGCGACCTAATGGCCCAAATGAATCCGTTCACCGGGACGGTCATCAGTAACATGGCTCCTCCCCGAAGGTGGTGATTAGGGGAGAGAGAGACGGCCATTTGTTTAGGCGATTGGATGAGTACGAAGGGTGTAGGTAAGGGGGGGGGCACAGGGAAGGAGGGGGCAGATGGAGAGAGGAAGTGGCCTGAGAGGGGGACAGGGCTTGGCTGGCCCCCCATCGTGGACCAGGCCTCGGTCAGGTCCTTCCTGTGCAGAAGGAAAGCCACCGCCCAGGGTGAGGGTCCCCCCACCCCTGGCCCTAGAGTTCCCAGGCACCTGCACAGCCGGCTCTCCCGCTCCTCCAGAAACAAATGCCGGTCTGTCGCTCCCACCTCAGACCAGACATGGGACCGGCCCGATCTCCCGCCTCCTCAACGCGACGCTGGTTTCCCAGGAAAGGAACGTGAGTTGGTGGAAGGAAAGTGTCCTTAGGTCTGAAATCCCACTGCCCCCGACAGCAGGCCGGGGGGCCGATGCCCCTCTGGGTATGCACCTGCTGGATGGCACTGGGAGGCTCTGGCCTTGTCCGGATGGACCAGGACCTGAGGAATCCTGGAAAGTCATGAAAACCAGGACTTGGGGTCTGAATTTACAGGTTGGCAGGGCTCGTGGACAAAGTCCCCGCCTTCTAAGGGATGCTGAGAGCCCTCGGGCCGGTCCAGGTCTGGCTCTGAGAAGGCCTTTGGACTCTTCAGCACCAAGGACAGAGGTCAAGCGAGGCTCCCTTGCCCCCTACACACACACACACACACACACACACACACACACACACACACACACGATGGGGGTGGGAGGGGGTGTGAGGAGACAGGACAAGGACACCTTTAGGGTGAGCTACAGAATCTGATCCAGGGACCGATGGACTAAAGAAGAAGGTGCCGTGAAGAAAGCAAAGGGCCCCCAGAAGAATGCACCAGGCTTGGTGCAGGGCGCTCTGAGAGGATGCAGAGATTGGTTCCGGCTTCGGGGAGCCCCGAGGCTAGCAGGCAGGGAAGGTAGACAGGTGCATGAGGAGCCACAGCACGGGTGCAGAGTACCACTGGCAGGCTAGCAAATGCTACGGGAGATCAGGGAAGGCAGCTGCTTCCAGCAGGGAGTAGCTTGATGGAGGGCTTCGTGGAGGAGGAAGCCCCTGCGTTAGGCCTGCACAGAGACATGCAGGATTGGGACTGGGTGCCCGAGAAGCGAGGCCGGAAATCAAGCAAGTTCCTTCCCCCTCTCCTTCCTCCTCCTCCTCCTCCTCCTCCTTCTCCTCCTCCTCCCCACCGCCTTTCTCTCTCTCCCCCTCTGCTTTCTCCTCTCTGTTCTTATTCTTCCCTTTCTGCTTCTTCCCTCCTCCTCTCCCTCTTGTTCTTTCTCCTCTTCTTCCTTCTCTCCCCCCCCTAAATTATTTCATATTAATGGGCTGGCTCGCCGTATCAGGGCATCTGCCAGATATTCAGAACACGAGCCCACGTTTCAAACTCCCTCGCCGTTTCCAACTCCCGGCGGCGGCGTGGGTTGAAACGGGAGTCGGGTGGAAACCGGTTTGGCTCAGTGGATAGAGCGTCAGCCTGTGGACTGAAAGGTCCCGGGTTCGATTCCGGTCAAGGGCATGTACCTTGGTTGCGGGCACATCCCCAGTAGGGGGTGTGCAAAAAGGCAGCTGATCGATGATTCTCTCTCATTGATGTTTCTAACTCTCTATCCCTCTCCTTTCCTCTCTGTAAAAAATCAACAAAATATATTTTTAAAAAAAGAAATTCGGTTGTGATGGAGGCGGCAGCGCCTCTGTGGACAAAAGCGGGACACCCGCCCCCAGGGAAGGTGACCACGTGAGGAGGGAATCCGGCCAAGCAGACCCAGGGGCAGGGCCAGGCCGGGTCCTGAATGACCCGCGTGACCTTCATCGGCACGTCGCCGCGCGACTGTTCCTGCCAACGTCGTTCTGTGAACTGGGGTGGGGCCCCCCTTTCACAGGCTGCCGTGAGGGCTAAGTGAAATAATCTCGTGCCAGGCACTGAGTAGATGCTAAAAAAAAAAAGTCCCCTTCCCGTCTCCTTTAATTAACGAATTTCTACATTGAAAGCGGGGTCTCTGGCTTCAGTGTGTGTGTGGGGGGGTAGGCGCGATGGCGCGATGGGGGTGCACTGGTGGAGGATTGGAAAGGCCGGGGAGGAGACCGGCTCGTGGTGGGGTGACGCCGGGCAGTGGGAACCTAATTTCTCAGCAGACGCTGCAATTTGCCGGCCCCTTTAATTATTATTATTTTTTTTAAATTATGGATACAAATTAAAAATAAACGGCGTGTCTCCGTCACAGCAGGGACTAAAATTGTTCCCTAATTATTATCTTTGAGTCAATCTAGCTTCCGCGGGCTCCGCTTCCTGAGGTGTAATTGAGGTGTGCGTGTGCGCGCGTGTGTGTGTGTGTGTGTGTGTGTGTGTGTGTGTGTGTTCCCTTGGTTTTCGGGGGAGGCACTTCCTTCATTGGATGAGTCCCCTCGTCCCTTCAAACTCCATTTCATTTTTCCTTCTTTCTCTGCCCAGACCCCGGGGGACAGCGGAGTTGAGGGGACTCGAGCACGAGGCCCTCACCCCCACCCCACTCTTCCCACTGGCTCCTTTCAAAAACCAGTGTGCTCTGTGATCTGTAAAGAAGGGAGTGCATTTAAAACATTTACAATTTGCCAAAACCGGTTTGGCTCAGTGGTAGAGCGTCGGTCTGCAGACTGAAAGGTCCCGGATTCGATTCCAGTTAAGGGCATGTACCTTGGTTGGGGGCACATCCCCAGTGGGGGGTGTGCAAGAGGCAGCTGGTCGATGTTTCTCTCTCATCGATGTTTCTGGCTCTCTATCTCTCTCCCTTCCTCTCTGTGAAATATCAATAAAATATATTAAAAAAACAAACAAACCATTTACAATTTTTTTTCAATTGCGGTTTGACATCCAGTATTATGCTAGTTTCAGGCGTACAGCATCGTGACCAGACATTTGTATCACGTCTGAAGTGATCCCCTCAGTAAGTTTAGCACCTCCCGGCACCGTACATGGTTGTTAAATCGTGTTGACTGTATTCCCTGTGCGGTACTGTGCATTCTCATGACGGTTCTGTGGCTGTCGACGTGTCCACCCTCATCCCTTCACCTGTTTTGCCCAGTTCCCACACCTGCCCCCCTGGCAACCAAAGGTGTGTCCTCTGTACCTGTGAGTCTATTTCTGTTTTGTGTGTTCATTTATTTTTTATTTTTTTTTTAGATTCTGCATATAAGTGAAATTACACGGTAGATGTCTTTCTCTGTCCGGCTTATTTCACTTAGCGTAGTACCTTCTAGATCCATTCATGCTGTCTCCAGTGACAAGATTTCATTCTTTTTTTATGTCTGAGTAATGTTCCATTGTACGCATGCGCCGCCTCTTCTTTATCCAATCGCCTAGCCCTGGGCACATAGGCTGTGTCCCTACCTTATTGCAAACAACAATTCCATCCTGCAACTAATGCTGCGGGGAACCACAGGGCTGACTGTAACACACAGGCTGAGTGTTTTCTTTCATCTACGTTCTTATTCTACTCACGCTCCCTTTTGATTCTAAAGGAAATTATGTCGAAACGTTTCATGGGCCCCACGCGCTGCGTCGTTAGCCTGTGCTGATCCCGTCCCCGGCTCATCCATCCATCCATCCATCCATTCACCCATTCATTCATTTATTCAGCAGGAACCCCGAGAGCAGATTCGGTGCTCGGACCTGGGCATCCCAGGGTGGACAGAGGCGGCCGCTGCCCAGCCTGCAGGCGGCTGACATCCTAGAGAGGAGACAGACGCGGAACAAATGCCCCAAGAGCTAAACGTGTAATGGCTGGGTGAGACGCTCTTTTGAGAGCCAAGAACCGGGAACTGCGAGGCGGTCGGAGGGAGGGAGGGTGGGTCCGTGAGGGCGGGCGCCCCCATCGGAGCTGCCAGTGAAGTCTTGCCAAGAGGGTGGGGGACAGCGTCCCGGGCAGAGGGCCCCGGGTGAGCGAGGTCCTGAGGCAAGTTCTGTGAGCTCCTAGCAGGAGGCCACAGGTTTTGGGGGGGGGATGAGGGATGGGCAGGAGCCTCCCCCGGGCCCAGGCCTCTCCTGAGGAAGCCACACCTGCCCCTTAGGGCTCTCGGATCCTCACCTCCCCAGCCCACCCCAAACCCTTTTCCCGCGCCGGCCACCGGCTCTGGGCCCCGAGCGCCCACCGGGGAGGGCGGGCTTGATTAGATCGCTGTCAGGAAGGGACGGGAGGTTAATTGCTATTCTCTTTGTGAGTCCGGCGGCGTGGCCGGGCCGCTCCGCTCACGGCTGTGTGTGTGTGTGTGTGTGTGTGTGTGTGTGCGCGCGGGGAAGTCTGGCCTAGAGCTGGGGGGAGGCCGCCGGGGCCGGGGGTGGGGGGTGGGCCGCCCGGGATTTCTCCGGGAGCCCCGGCCCTGTCTGGTCTGGTGTGCAGCAAAGAGGAGTACTTAACGAGCATTAAGGGACACAAATAATTCCCCCTTTCTCCTCGGGGCCCATTCTTCCCTCTCCCTTTTCTTGTAAATCCCGCTCCTTGCATGTGAATAGCGGAATGGCTTCATCTGGGACCTTTAATCAGATCCCTGGTCGGCGCTCGGAGGGCAAAGTGCCCTGGGGATTACCTTTTCTTTTCGGGGGTTTCTCTCCCCCCCCTCCACCTCCCACCCCCGGCCCGCCGCGCCCCCCTCCCCCCGCCCCGGCTTCCTCCCGCGTTTGTTCTTCTCGCAGGAGTGAGTGGGGAGGGGCTGGAGGGCGGGGGCGGCGGGGCTTACAAACTTAAGGGGATCGGGCCCCATTCAGGCGGCCTTGTCCGCGGGGCCCCCCGCCTTTGTCCCCGCGCCATTCTTCAGCTGATTTCTTCACTCCAGTAAAAGCACTTTAATTCCCTTTTTGATACGGAGAATCCGTCCTCTTCCCCTCGCCCCCCTTCCTCTCCCTCCTCCCCCCCCCCACCCCACACACCCCATTCCGCTTTCTCAGACCCTTTATGCCACAGCGTCGCCTCCGCCCCAACAAAGACCTAACATCCTCGCAAAGTATTTCTTTCACCGGCGGCGAGGCCGCGGAGAACGGGGGGGCGGAGGGGGAGGAGGGGCGGGCTTCTCTGGGTGGGGGGGACCCTTGGGTTTGGCAGCAGCCCCCCCGTGCTCCCAGCCGCGCCTTGGGTGGGAAGCAAAGGCGTGGGTGCTCGCACGTGTGTGGGGGTGGGGAAGGAGAGCGCTTGGGCGCGGGTCTGGGGGAGCGTGCAGCACGGTGGACACCCCGGGCCTGGTGTGGGCTTGGTCGGCATTTTGAAGGGAGCCGGGTTCCTCTGGGGGTGACACCCGGCCTCAGCCTCCATCCCCATCCCTGGCCTCTTAGTGCTGAGCCGGGGCCCTGGGGGAGGGGGGGAGGGTGCGGGGAGGGTGCAGGCTTTGCAGGCCCGTGAAGAGGTTTGGGACCCGGAGGAAGTGGGCAGCTGCCAAACAGGAAAAGCAAGCTCCCAGCCCACAGGAAGAAGCAGGACTCGAAGTCTCAGGCCGGACTCGGACCCTGGCCCGTTGGCTGGCGTCCATGGGCAGCGCAGGGACGTCCCTCTGTGCGCGGAAACAGGTGGCAGGCTCCCTCCTCCTTCCCACGCCCGGCCCCTTGCTCTCCGCTTCCCTTCTTCCTCTTCCCAGGGTGAGAAGACCCAGGACCGGCAGCCCCGCCGCTGGGGGCCTGCTGGGAGGTGACTGGCCGCTTCAATCCTGGTTCTAATCCCGGCCCTCCCTGGAGGCGGTGACCATCTTCCCGAACACCGTCTGTCTCTTCGGAAATAGTTTTTGTCGCCTATTAATAGTCCCCACATCATCCCTCTCCCCTCCTGTTGAGATGTTTCTCATTCTGCAAGGGTTTCCCCAGCACGCCTGGGGCCCAAGGGCGTCCGGCCGACCGCCATCTCTGCGACTCCTCCTCACGCCGTCGCCAAAGGAGAAGGCGGAAAGCCCTTCCCAGTTTGCAGCAAACACCAGCTCCACGTCCTGCTTCTGTTGTTGTTTTTGTTTTTTTGTTTTTAAATATATTTTTACTGACTTCAGAGAGGAAGGGAGACAGAGAGAGAGGTAGAAACATCCGTGATGAGAGAGAATCATTGATCAGCTGCCTCCTGCACGCCCCACCCTGAGGCTCGACCCTGCAACCCGGGCAGGTGCCCTGACCGGGAATCGAACCGGGGCCTCCTGGTTCTCAGGCCGACGCTCAGCCACTGAGCCACGCCGCCGCCGCCGGGCTTGGCGGGTTTTCCTCTCATGTGGGAAGGAGCCCTCCAGCTGAGAGTGTCTAGGAGCCTCCTGCCATCCGCACCCCGCACAGGGCCTGCCCCCCACCCCCCTCTCACCGTGGGATTCGGGTGTGCCGGCCGCGGCCAGCCTCGGCGTCGCCGTCGGTGAAATGGGAACAGCAGACCCGCCGGGCTGTCCCCTGGGCGAGAAGCGATGGCCCTGCCCCCCGACCCGGGAAAGACACAACGCGCTTTTCCGCCTCCCCTTCCTCTGTCTGAGCCGTGAGAAAGAGGAGTCCCCGCTTCAGAACGCCGGCAAATGGAAGCGGGGCCTTTGAGGGGAAAGTGGCCGGGCCGTAATGGCCCAATTGGGCTGCTCTCTCCCCGCCGGCGGACGGGCAATTACCACCCGGCATTTTCCGGGCAAAATAGAAGGCAGAGAAATGGCAAGTAGGAACCCCAATTACCAAGAGTCATTCTCAGGATGGGGAGAAAAAACCCACAAAAAAAACATCCCACGAAACCGCTCCCTCGTTCTAGGCCGGGAGACTCCGGCAGAGAGAGCCGTGAGGACGGCTCTTCCGCAAAGACGGTGTCTGGTCTTATTCGGCCTGAAGGCTGGGCCAGAGAGGAGGAGGATGGAGGGTGGGAGGAGGGGGAGTTGGGGGCCAGGCTTCTCCCTCCGATGGGTGTGTCCTCCTCCGCTGGCCCCTAAGTAAACAGGGGGACCTTCACCCCTCTGAGCCCCCAGAGGTGCAGACAGGGGCACCACAGCTCCAGCCCCCGCGAGGGTTTCGGGCGGTGGGTGCTGGTGATCACCTACCAACAGGCTCTCCAACCCCCAAAGCGCCTCCCTCTGGTTTGTCCGTGGGTCAGTCTCCCCGTGTAGACCAAGCGTGTCGAACTCCGGCCCGAGGACCACACGTGCTTGTTTGGCCCGGGCCAGCCGTGGAGTTGGACGTGCGCGGCGTAAGCACTGTCCGTAGCTTCGCCACCCAGATGCCACCCAGGGCAATACCCACAAGCCCACAGGAGCGGCGACCTGCAGTCCCGCGATCAGGAACTGGCGGCTTCCGGTGTGTGTTTCCTTGGCTTTTAACCCGGCCACACCCTCAGTTTACGTCAAGGACAATTTAACAAGGCCGTGTGGGACACCCACCGCCGCGTTCCTGGAAACGGGACCAATGGCTCTTGGGAGCCAGGAGGAGCGGCTGCGGCCCCCGGCTGCTCGGGGTCCTCAGAGCCCGCCCCCTCCCCTGCGCCCGCGGGTGCTCCCGACCGCCCATCAGCTCCTCTGTCACTGTGATCAGAGAGCGCCGAGCGGCAGCTCGCCACGCCTGGCCCCGGAAACCGGGTTCCGGGGAGCCCAGACCGGGATCGGATCAGGAGAGTGAGTTTCCTTTTTCCCTCACCCGGATTTTTTTTTCTTTCTTCTTCTTTAAAAAAAAAATATTTTTTATTGATTTTTTACAGAGAGGAAAGGAGAGGGATAGAGAGTTAGAAACATCGATGAGAGAGAATCATCGATCAGCTGCCTCCTGCACACCCCCCACTGAGAATGTGCCCGCAACCAAGGTACATGCCCTTGACCGGAATCGAACCTGGGACCATTCAGTCCACAGGTCAACGCTCTATCCACTGAGCCAAATCGGTTTCGGCTGGATTTTTTTTCCTTTTTTATTTATTTTTATTTATTTTTTATTTAAGCAATTATCAGCCTTCTTTTTAAAAAAATATATTTTATTAATTTTTACAGAGAGGAAGAGAGAAGGATAGAGAGTTAGAAACATCAATGAGAGAGAAACATTGACCAGTTGCCTCTTGCACACCCCCCACTGAGAATGTGCCCACAACCAAGGTACATGCCCTTGACCAGAATCGAACCTGGGACCTTTCAGTCCACAGGCCGAGGCTCTATCCACTGAGTCAAACTGGTTTTGGCTGGCCAGATTTTTTTTCTTTTGTTAAGGTATTCTATGTCTACATATCGTACCATGCCCCCCTCCCCACCCCACTCCCGTGCATGCCCTCACCCGCCCCCCCCCCCCCCGCCAGTGATTTGCATCTGTTGGTTACACTTCATATGCATGCATTCAAGTCCTTCGGTTGATCTCTTATCTCCCCCACCTCTCCCTAGCCTTCCCGCTGTAGTTTGTCAGTCTGTTTGATGCTTTACTGCCTCTGTATATCTATCTTTTTGCTCATCAGATTGTAATGTTCTTTATTACCCACAGATGAGCGAGGTCATGTGGTGTTTCTCTTTCATTGACTGGCTTACTTCACTCAGCATGATGTTCTCCAGTTCCATCCAGGCTGCTGCAAATGGTAAGAATCCCTTCCTTTTTTATGGCAGCGTAGTATTCCATCGTGTAGCTGTGCCATCGTGTTGTTTTTAAAAATCACCAGCCTGTGGCCTCATCGTGTGCCTACGTTCCTTCAACAGCAAACCCTCAATGCCTACTACGTGCCAGACTCAGGGAGAGGGAGAGGGCGATGGTCCGGGCGTCCTTCCCTCGACAGGCCAAGCAGAGCCGCCCCGGCTCGGCTCCCCGGGGGGGACAAGGCCGTGCTTCCGCTGCCCAGGGTCCCCCCACTTTCCTACTGCCCAGGCTTTTCTGGGGAGCTTCCCCCAGGGGGACCAGGCTCCCCTCTCTCTGTCTCCTATTTTCCAACAGCGTGTCTTCCCTCGGGTCCCTAGAACGGCCCTGAATCAGCCCAGGCAGTTCAGTGTTTGTAAAAGCTCACGAACCTTGGCTGCAGAGCTCCTGTTTGCACAAACGTCAGAGAGCAGGGTCGGGGGGTTGGGGGGGGAGCAGTGTTGGTGAGGGTGTGGGAGCTCATTTGCCTAAAGCACCTGGCCTGACTTTGTCCAGTGAAATATGCAAATACTCCGTGACTCGGGGGGGCCCCGAGGCCAGGAGACCCCCTCAGGTCTGTAGGGGGCACCCAGGAGGGTGCTCACCCATGTTTATGGAGGGGCCGGGGCACACAGGCCAGTGCGGGGAGATGCCTCTGCTGGCCCCTGCCATCGCCGTCCACCCGGGGAGCCCAGGCCTCCACCGGGGCTGCGTGCCCTCCCCGGCCTCCTCGGCGTGGGCGGGCTCCGTCCAGGTGCCGGGAGAGGGCACCGACTTCTGGGAACCCTTCCTGACCGCGTCATTTCTCACGAAAACGTACGAGGTGTGCGCTCGGTAACCAGGCTGCGGCAGCTCCGAGGCCTTGAATCCGGTAGTTCTACGGTGGCCCGGGTGTGGTCCTTGTTTTTAGAAGACGCTCACCGAAGGCCAGTAGTCCAGCAGAGAAGGAAGCGGACGTAGGTAGGTAGACAGATGAAGCCAGGGGGCTCACAACACTGGCACGTGGGGGATGCAGAGAAAGGGTGGATTTATTCCTCCCGCAGCTTTTCAGCAGGTTTGCAACCTTCTTAAATAAAAGGAAAATACGAGGGTGGCGTTATGGCTGTCCCCATTTCACAGATGGGGAAACCGAGGCACAGAGAGGTTGGCACCCCTAGGCTGTGCCCTAGAAACATTATTGATTGCCTTGATTCTTTGTAGGATGAGGCTCAGAGACATCACCTCATCTGTTCACACAGCATGAGAGCGGGCAGGTCTCAGCTGTGAAGGGCCCCACCCACGTGTCTCCCCCGAACCCCAAAAGCTAGCGGGCCTCAGGCGGGCTTGGACGAGGCAGAGGTCGGAGAGCGGACTCTCTGCAGTGGGCCTGCGTATCGGGGTGTCCTCCCAGCCCCCGGTGAATCTTTATGGCACCCTCTCCTCCCTCCCTCCCTCCCCACCTACCCCACCCCTGCCCCCATCTCTCCCACTCACTTTGCACCAGCAGCCCCGCTGGGGTGGGGGTGGGGGCGGGGGGCTGGGGAGGCAAGCTGGGGCTATTAGCCAGCAAACACGGGATGTGTGTTAAACCCTCTGCCGCCGCTTCTCCCCGCCCGGCGGTGTTTGCTCAGCAAACACACGGCCTCCCCGGCCGGTCCTCTGCCTGGGCCCGGGCCCCTCCCCCGGAGCAAAGCTTGTCCTTCACCAGCCTCCCGCCCCGCCCCGCCTCCCCCCTCTGCCCCCCCGCCGGGCCTGTGCAGCAGAATGGGGCCCCCTCCCTGGGCCACGTCCCTAAAGTGTGGGGAGGTGGAGTGCTTGGGTGCCGCCTCTGACAGAATTCCTCCGGCGCTCGGATTCTGCAAGGAGGGGGAGCTGGGTTTTAAGCAGTTTTTTCCTCTGGTCTCTGTTCCACCCATCCTCCAGGATCCAGGAAGCCAGCTTGTCCCAGCTCTCATCCACCCACCCACCCATCAACGTTTCCCAGGTAGATGCGGAACACACAGAGAGAAGGCCCGTGTGTTCATCTGGCGAGCAATTATTGAGCACCGACGGTATGCCGGGCGTCGCCACGTGCTGGGAACACAGTGGGACACCACGCCGGGCGGGGTCCCATCCTCCACGGAGCTCAGAGACATGAACCGGGGAACGGCCATGTGAGCAGGCGTGCCGGGAGCACGGAGGCGGGCGGGCTGCTGATGCCCGGGGCTGTTTCTGGACGGGGATCCATCGGCCCGAGGAAGACCCGCTGTCCCACGGGGAGGGTGCTCCAGACGCTTCCTCCAAGGGTGGCGGTCTCCTCCCGAAGATGCCCGTGGCCTCCCCGGGTGACCCCTCTGCGGGGGAAGCCCCGCCATGGGCGGCGGAGTCACCCCAGGACTCTGAGTTGGTCTTGTCTCCCCGTCTGGCCTCAGAGGGACCCCCGAGGCCGGAGGGAAGGCTGAGAGGGGCCGTTCGCGCTCACCAACCGCTTCCCTCGGCTCCCGGGCGGCGGGCCGCCTCCCCCGTGACTGATGAGCAGTCGTGGCGGGGGGCTGATTCGGGAGAAACGAGGCTGGGAGACCCCTCAGATCCGGCAGGGAGACACCCCATTAATCTTTAACAAACATGAAGTTCCTCGAGGCCGGGCCTCAACTAATGAGGCCTGTTTTCCCAGGATCCCCCGGGGAGAGGAATTAACCGCGGAGGTTCCGTGAGCAGGGGCTGCTCTCCCAAGGAAGGGGGCGGCCGACTCCCAGGCTCACGCCGGGGCCGCAGGGGCCGGTTGCCTGCAGGCCAGGCCGTAAATGCCACCGTCCCCTCAATGAGTCCCCTTGGACACACTCAGATTTTAAAGCAAGGGGCCACAGACACACGGTTCATCTCGTCTTTTGTTGTTTTTTTTTAACTTTTTTTTTTTAAAATATATTTTATTGATATTTTACAGAGAGGAAGGGAGAGAGATAGAGAGCTAGAAACATCGACCAGCTGCCTCTTGCACAACCCCTACCGGGGATGTGCCCGCAACCAATGTACATGCCCTTGACCGGAATCGAACCCGGGACCTTTCAATCCACAGACCGACGCTCTACCACTGAGCCAAACCGGTTTCGGCTTTTTTTTTTTTTTAACTTTTTTAAAAATTGTTTTATTTAATTTTATTTTTTTCATATTTTTTATTGATTTTTCACAGAGAGGAAGGTAGAGGGACAGAGAGTTAGAAACATCGATGAGAGAGAAACATCGACCAGCTGCCTCTTGCACACCCCCTACTGGGGATGTGCCCGCAACCAAGGTACATGCCCTTGACCGGAATCGAACCCAGGACCTTTCAGTCCGCAGACCGACGCTCTACCACTGAGCCAAACCAGCTTTGGCTCATCCCGTTTATGTAAAGTGCACAAGTTGGTAGGTTTTGATCCATGACACACCTCCAAACCATCACAGTCCCTGTAACCGACTCCCCCGTCGCTGCCACGTGTCCCCTTCGTAGTTCTGCCCCTCACCTGGAACTTCAAGGGCATACGGACCCTGCAGCGAATCCGCTTAATGTTCTAGAATTTTGTCATTCTGCGATTTTACCTAATACATTTCCTAAGAGTTTGTGATTCTTAGATTTCCATAAAGCAGTAATTCCCAAAGTGTGATTGATACGTGCACCCCCAGGGGTACGGGAAGAGTTTGCTGGGGTCCGCGTTGCATCAGCGTTGGGTGGGGATATGCACCGCACCGTGCTGAGCTGCGCCCAATTCTACGTTCTCATGAGTCAAGTCAAGACAGTCTTGTGAGGCGTGAGATGGTCTGGTGTGCAAATAAATGTTATTTATTTACATATAACTTTTATTTATATTTTATTATGAATAATTTTATTTTTTGTTTATTATCATTTTGCGTGTGTACCAAAAAAATAAAAATATTTGATTGTTATTAAAATACATCCATCTTTTTTTTGATGAGGGGTACTCAGCGTTACGAAAATTATAGAAGGGGTACACAGATGTGAAAAGTTTGGGAAACACTGCCATAAAGGAAGGGCTGTGTGCCTTTAGGGGTCCACTAGGCAAGATTTCTCTAATCCCACCGTTCTGTGGTTCTGAGTTCCTACAGAGCCAGGATTTCAGACCCTCTCGGCCTCATATTTAAAAATTCCATCATCCTAAGGTGCTTTTGTGGAGACTCCTAAAATTCTAAAGCAACACAGCAAGCACTCCGTTTCTCTCGAGCTCCCAGTCCGGAACCCTCTCACTCCGAGGTTCTCAGACATGAACTTGGGCCAACGAGTCACCTTTCCGGCAAGCGTTCCCGGGACCACTGGCTCCATCCCAGGTTCTGCGACCCGGGCGGGCGGCACCTGGCCCTGGACCGGAACTTGAAGGTCATCAGCTCTCGATGGCCTCGGCCCCATCCTCCTTGTGCCGGGGCAGGGGCTGCTCCCAAAAGCACCGAGGGTGGGGCGGCCCCGACTAGTTCAACCAAGTGGCCGCCATCAGTGGACGGCAGGTCCCTGAGGGAGCAGGACCCAGGACCCAGGACCCATCCTCTGTGCTGTGGCTCTTGGACCTGCTATGGACAGAGAATCATTTCTTCCCAGCCTATCCCACCTTTCTTTTGTATTTTGGGGTTTTGCCTGGAGCCTGTCCTTGCTAAAGGCCGCTCGCTGCCTAGAACCGGACCCCACAGCCGCTGAGAGCTGCGGAAAGCTAGAAGTGTTTCCGTGAGCGTCACTGCGGCCTCGGACAAAGCCAGGCCTCTGTGGATGAGGCAGAGAGGAGAGATGGGCACTGATGGGTGGCCAGCAGCACCGGCCGCACCGATGACCACGCCGTAACAGACAGAAACACCCCGGTGTGCGCGGGCTGCCAGCACCGCCGGACCCCGGGGCTCACGGGGACCGGCAGGCAGGAGGGTGACGCTGGCAGCCCCACGCCTGGTGGCGGAGGGCTTCCAGCAGCTGCGGCCGACCTTCTCCCGGGTCCACGTTTCCAGAGAGGACAGTGCGTCCTTCCTGCTCCACGCGCTGGGGACGGAGCTCGTGGTGGAAAATACACCCCGAGGAGTGGATTGGCAGGTTCCCTCCCCGGGAGTGCAGGTGAAAGCACACGGACACAGACCATGGCGGGGGGAGGTCCAGGAGGGGAGGGAGGTGGGGCAGGTAAAGCCACCTGTTTCCATTGTAGGCTGGGGGTTGAATGAGGTCACTCATGTCAAACATGTAGCCAGGTGCCTGAGCCACCATCAGCACCATCATCATCACCATCATCATCATCACCATCACCATCAGCACCACCATCAGCACCACCATCAGCACCACCATCAGCACCATCACCATCAGCACCATCATCAGCACCATCATCAGCACCACCATCACCACCACCATCACCATCACCACCACCATCAGCACCACCATCAGCACCATCACCATCAGCACCACCATCAGCACCATCATCAGCACCATCACCACCATCACCATCACCATCACCACCACCATCAGTACCATCACCATCAGCACCACCATCAGCACCACCACCATCACCATCAGCACCACCATCAGCACCATCATCAGCACCATCACCACCATCACCACCACCATCACCACCATTATCACCATCATCATCACCATCATCAGCACCATCCCCATCACCATCATTTATCCTGCCTGCCCCAGGAAGATGGCCGTTGTCACAAAGCATCACAAAGATTAAACACAAACCCCAAACACGAAAGCTCAGTTAATTCCTCTGCCCACCCTTCGTCCCATCCCCAGACAAGCCCCTTCCCAGCTTTTGCTGGGGCTGAGAAGCCCCTAACAGGAGCTTGGGGGAACAGCACACGGACCCCCTTTCTTTTGATCCATCTCCCTCAGCGGTCCAGGCCATCCCCGTTGGAGAAAGCGTCTCTCCCACAAGATCCCTCAGCAGCAATTATCTAAATGGGAGGCTGGGAGGGGAGACCCATTTAGAATCCACTTCATTGCGGGATTAGCTAATTAATTAACGGTTTCACTGACAACTCGGTGGAGAAGTGTGTGTTAAACAGGAGCGCAGTGGGGCGTGATTTATAGACTGTCTCACAGCCCCCTCCCCGGCCTCTCCAGCCGAGCGCCCCCCTCTCCTGCCCACGCCATGGCCCCCAGAGCAGGGAAGCCTGCAGGGACCCCTCCCTGGAGCTCCCGCCGGAGTCCCGGGGCCTGGGCTGCCGGGTGAGGGGGCCACGGGGACGTGACAGAAGGGCAGCCGAGGCGGGGGGAGGAGGAGGGTGGGCTGGGGTGACAGGGAGACAATGGAGAGATAACGAGGCAGCTGAGGCTCCAGGGGTGGCTGCGTCTGCCCCTTGCCCCCAGCCCAGAGCCACTCCATCTGTGCCCGTCCAGGCACGCGGGCCGCAGGCACCTGCTGGCCGCGGCTGCTCCCTGCCTCCCGGCCGGCTGTGGCTCTCCGCACCCCACCCGTCCCATGCCCGGAGTAGAGAGCACTGTTCAGGGAGCCCCGAGATGTGGCGGGGCCCAGCGCGTGCCCCTTGGGAACCCCAGTGCTGAGCGCCGTGACGGCCTAAGAGCCGACTTCTAGGCCTGCTCAAAGGGGTCCGGGGGTTCGGTCCCATGGTGAGCACGGCGAAGCCGAGGCCCGAGTTCCAGCTCCGGATTGTAATTGCTACCACAGGGGCTCTCTGCCCGGCTTCTGGGGTGCGGAGAAGGGTGTGGGGGGCCCCTGAGGTTGCAAGGCAAATGTTCATAGAAAAGAAACAGCATGTGGCCAGTGGGGTTACTGAGTTTCCCAGAGCAAACAGGGTGTGGGGAGGGCGTGGGGTGGGGAGAGGGCATGAGAGCTGGGCACGTGACTGGGTGGCGCATTTTCCAGGAAGATTCTCCGAGACAAAGGGAGGTGGAGAGAGCTAGCAAAGGCCTCTGCCCATCTTCTGAGTAACCCAATGGGGGACGAGAAGACCGTGGTGTCAGCCAGCGAGGAATCGGAGGAGGGACTGTCACCAGGACGGCTCAGCGGCCTGTGCTCGCTGCCCCCGGGGGGCCTGCCTGCCCACAGGCTCCGCCCTCCAGACCGTGTTCCGGGTCTCCTTCCCACCACGCTTCTGTCTCCGAGTCCCTTATTGGAACCGGAACAGGTGAGCACTGCTCACACAGATGCTGTGCATGCAGACATTTTTCAGGGGAGAGGTCTGGCACAACCACAGAAGAGGTGTGTGTGTGACCCCAGAAGAGGTCAAGCATAGATACACGGAGTGGCCAGATTATTATAATCTCTGAATGCATAATCATCTGGCCACTCGGTGTAGGTGGTGTGTGTGTGTGTGTGTGTGTGTGTGTGTGTGTGTGTGTGTGTATTAGAGGCCTGGTGCATGAATTTCTGCATGGGTGGGGCCCGGCCAGCCTGGCCAGGGGGAGGGGACATGGGCAGTTGGCCGGCCTGCCTGCTGGTCAAACTCCTGGTAGAGGGGACGATTTGCACATTAGCCTTTTATTAGAGAGGATATACACTGAGTGGCCAGATTATACTCAGAGATCATAATAATCTGGCCACTCAGTGTGTGTGTGGGCTGAGGCCTTTGCTAGCATTGATTTTAGGAGAGCAAGGGAAAGAAATATCAATGATGAGAGAGAATAAGTGATTGGCTGCCTCCAGCACACCCCCTACTGTGCCCTTGACCAGAATCAAACCCGGGACCCTTCAGTCCACAGGCCGACGCTCCATCCACTGAGCCAAACCGGTTAGGGCAGGTGAAGCCTCTTTAAGTGAGCACCTCTGAGCTTCTGTTTCTGGGCCCGTGCTTCGAGAAGAATCATCTCGGTCCTTCACAAATGCTCTTCAGTGCAGCCCACGGGGTCCCCAAAGGGCTGGGTCCATCTCCCTCCCCCCAGCACCTCCTACTGCATCGGGGCCCCCCTTGCTCGGCAGGGCCTGAGAGAGGACGGGTGGGGACCTGGCTGGCTCACGTTCCCGGGGTGTTGAGTCATTCTCCCAGGAGAAGGAACACACCCGCCCGGTCCTGCCTGTGTTGCCACCTTACCTACTGGTGAAGACCCCAATCCCACCCCGTGATGGTCCAAAACGTGTTCTGGTGACTCAGCAGTTTCCGCCTCAGCATCGTTACCTGCCAGCAGTGGCCAGGCTCCGAGGGTCTCTCTCTCTCTCTCTCTCTAAAATATTTTATTGATTTTTTTACAGAGCGGAAGGGAGAGGGATAGAGAGTTAGAAACATCGATGAGAGAGAAACATTGTTCAGCTGCTTCCTGCACACCCCCGACTGGGCATGTGTCCACAACCAAGGACCAGAATCGAACCTGGGACCCTTGAGTCCTCAGGCTGAAGCTCCATAGGCATGTTGGCGCGCTCCGTGATGCCCTGCCGGGGGCTCCACCCCCTCCCGGTGACTGTCCTGTTGTTCTCTTCGTAGGATTCATGGTTGACAGCCTTCGGGTTCCAGGAAACGGCCTCCCCCAGTTTCCAGGGGACCGCCGGTACCCTGCCCACTGCACCTGTCCCCCCCCACCCCCGGTACCTCTGACTGACCTTCAGAAGAGACATCAACAGCCCCAGCCGGTTTGGCTCAGTGGATAGAGCGTTGGCTGGCAGACTGAAGGGTCCCGGATACGATTCTGGTCAAGGGCACATGTCTAGGTTGTGGGTTCAATCCCCAGGTAGGGGCCGTGCAGGAGGCAGCCAATCAATGATTCTCTCTCATTACTGATGTTTCTATCTCTTCCTCTCCCTTTCTCTATGAAATCAATAAAAGTATATATTTTTTTAAAAAAAGAAGAGACATAAATATCTCGCTCTCCCTACTCTGCCCCGCTGGCACTGACACACTGGTCTCAGCCCGCTGTGAGAGAATGGAATGGAATTTCTTTCTTTTAAAAAAAATACATTTTATTGATTTTTTTTTTTACAGAGAGGAAGGAAGAGGGATAGAGAGTTAGAAAGAAACATCGATGGGAAAGAAACATCAATCAGCTGCCTCCTGCACACCCCCGACTGGGGATACGCCCTCAACCAAGGTACGTGCCCTTGACCGGAATCGAACCTGGGACCCTTCAGATATATAGTATTTAGTGATTTAGTGATTATATATAGTATTTAGTGAATATATATATAGTATTTACCCTAAAACACGTATCATTCCATTAGACTAGTTCCTCGCATGGCACGAACTCAGCAGTGTTGGTGTTACTACTAAGCTGTACGCATAGGGCAAGCAGAACCCACGAGACCCTGGCCCGCACCACCGCATGCACCTCTCCCAGCGCTTCCGGAGCCAACAGGAATTGGAGGTACAGAGAGGGTCGGCGACCCCCCCGAGGTCGCCCAGCAGCCTGCGGGAGGGAACTTGAGATCTACCCTCTCTGCCTCACCGGGACCCCTTCCAGCACTGAGGCTCAGCTCCCAGACCCGGGCCAGCCTGTGCAGCCCACCCTGCGAGTTTCCGGGCGGGGCACGGGGCTCAGAGAGGGGCAGGACTCACCCCAGGCCACACAGCATGCCAGGGGCGCAGGCAGGGCAAGGGCACCTTGACCTCCTCCAGACCTCCGCTGCCCCCCCACCCCCAGCTCAGAGTTCAAGGCTGCAGAGAGAGGACGGGGAGGCGGCTGAACCCAAACCCAAACCCAATACAAAGGGGCTGGCCCTGAGCCCGTCCGCCCGCACCCAGCCCCGCACCCCGGCCGCCCGCACCTGGGCGCGGGCACAGGTTTCCCGGTTCACACGGCGCACAATGGCCCGGCTCCCAGGCGGCCGCAGGCTTTGTTCCCGGCGCTGCGTCCCACCTCCGCGCGCGAATTAACCCCGCCACCCGCCTTTGTCGCCGCGCACTCCGGGGCGGCCACAAAGGCGCCAGCACACCCTGCGAGGCTGGGGGCGGGGGCGGTGGGGGCGGGAGGGGGATAGGTGGGGGGAGCAGCCCGGGGAGGGTGCGCCGCCTGCAGCAGGGGTGGTGGGTCCTGGGCATGGGTGGCGGCAGGGGCGGGAAGGAGGGGGCGCTTGGAGCAGGGAGCAGGGAGAGGGGGGAAAGGGGGTCCCCCCACCCTGATTAGACCCTCTGCTCTCCTCCCTCCGTCTGTGACCCCGCCTCGCATCTGCCTGTCTGTCTGTCTCTCTTTGTCCCTCTCTGTGTCCCTCTGTCCGTCTGTCTAGGTGTCTGGGTCTCCCCATGCCCCTCGCTTTCTCTTTATTTCTCCCTGGGCATTTGACTCAGTCCCTGTCTCTGGGTCTCTCGCTCACTTATTTCCTCTCTCTCTGATTCTCTCTCTGTCTCTCTCTGTCTCTCTGCCAGCTTATCTTTCCCTTTGCCTCTTTCATTCTCTGCCTCTGTGTCTGTCTGTCTGTCCCTGCAGGAAAAAGAACGAAGCCCTCGGGGGGGGGGGGGGGAACTCCGCTGCCCTCCGCCCACTTCCTCCCACAAAGAGTCCTGCTGACAGGGGTGGGGGGTGGGGGGTAGGGGGTGGAGGGGGGGGGAGAAGGGCCCAGCCCATTGCCCAGAAGGGGAAGCTGAGGCTCAGAGAGGTCCTATGGGGAGGAGACCCCCCCCCGCCTTGCCCCCCTGGCCCGGGTCATAGTCATAAACATAACCACGTTGTCCGAGCGAGACCTCCAGCATCCTGGGACCTTCCGTCCGAGGCCGGGCCAAGGGTCTTCCGGGCAGGCAGCCCCCCACTCCCCAGCCCCCCGCCTCGGGACAGCTCTGCAGGACCCCACCTCACCTCCCCCGGCTCCGCTGTTAGTGCCTCCCACACAGCCCTGCCCTCCTGCGGGAAGGGCCTTTCCTGGACCCAGAGATAGGGGGCATGGAGCTGGGGGGCGGGGGGCGGGGGGTGGAGGGTTCGGGGGGTGGGGGTGGGGGCAGCCAGGCCTGCGGCGGACCAGATAAGGAGCAAAGCAGGCAGCTCATCCTCTTTTCTGTAATCTCCTCCTCCACCACCACCCTCCCCGGCACCGACCGCCCCCCTTATATCATCTTTATGGCTTCGGAATTATCGGGGCTGACACTGCATTGATTTAGCCAAGGGCAGGGGGGGGGGTCGCAGGAGACAACTTCCTTGTGTGCGTGTGCGTGTATGTGCGTGTGTGTCTGTGTGTGTGTCTGTGTGTCTGTGTGTGTGTGTGTGTGTGCTCGTGTGTCTCTGTGTGTGTCTGTGTGTGTGTCTGTGTGTGTGTCTGTGTGTGTCTGTGTGTCTGTGTGTGTGTCTCAGGGGTCGCCCCACCCTCACAACCTCGTGGGGATGCCGGGGAAGAGGAATAGGAGACTCTGGGGAGGAGCGGCTGGGACACAAGGGACCACGGGTTCGAGGCAGAACGAGACTTTGAGCGCCAGGAATCCCAGAGGCAGCGCCGGCTCCCAGGCTGCCCCACAAAGAGATGAGTTTCATCTCGAAATAATCCTCCTTTCCTTTTCTCCCCTCCCTCCCTCCCTCCCTCCCTCCCTCCCTCCCTCCCTCCCTCCCTCCCTCCCTCCCTCCCTCCCTCCCTCCCTCCTCCCTCCTCAGAAGAGCCCGTGAACTTCAGAACGCGAGCCCTGGCGTCCGCAGGCTGTGTGACCCTGGGCCAGCCGCTTCCCCTCTCGGAGCCGGTTTCCCCCTCTGCCAGCCGCAGACAAAGCACGCCCCCTCCACGCGGTGCTGTGCGGACCGGAGAGACATTGGGGCGCGTACGTGGCGCGTCGCTGGGCCCGCAGCGAGGGCACTGCCGTCCCTTCGCGTGGCGGTGATTCCCGTGCGCCCGTGGCACCCGGGGGCGGCTCCCACCGCCCCTGCCCCCCACGGCGCTCCCGGGTGTGAGAGGGTGGCCCCCAGGAGCCAGGGGGGTTTCACAGGGAGCCTTGTATTTCCGGAGGGAAGCACGGACGTGGTGCTTCAAGGAGCAGCGCTACTGAACGTGGGAGGCAGATAAATTAGGGGCGATTGCGCTCATCACAAAAGGATGCACTACAGGGGTTCTCTAAGTGGCGAGCCCTCTGCTCGCGGAGCCTTAGCCGGAGCTCTGCCTGCCGACGTCCCCAGCGCGCGAGCGAGCGGCTGACCGTGGGGAAATGAGGCAGGGCCTGGCCTGGGCCTGCCCTTCTGACTCGGTGCCGGGCCCCGCCCCGGCTGAGGGGGCTGCCCCTCTCTGAGTCCTGTCCCCACCCGTGTGATTGGGCGGACCCCCTGGGGTGGTGGCCACCTCTGCCCCAGGCCAGGGCTCCTGCATTGCTGCCCCGGACCACAGCCTCCCCACGGGGGGGGGGGGGGGTTCTCTGCTTCCTCTTTTACGCTCCTTGGCCCCAACCCCCCTCACAGTCACAGGGGCTCCCGAAAACCGGGATTCACTTCCCCTGCGTGCAACCCAGCGACGGCTCCCCCTCGCCCCCAGTCTCCGCAGGATCTGGCCCCGCTCCTCTCCCCTCTGTCCCTGCCTTGCTCACTACGTTCTGGCCGGTCCAGCTCCTTTCTGCCCCAGGGCCTTTGCACTTGCTGGCCCTTACCCCAGACCACCCTGGCTCTTTCTTGTCTTTAGTTCCGGGTTTGAAATGTCACCACGTCATGACAACTTAATCCAGCAGACCTCTCATCCTCACCGCGCCCTGTTTGTCTTAGCTTTGTTACCTCCATTGTAGGAAGTTCTATCTGATTTTGGGTTTCTGCTTGTTTTAGTCCCTCCCACCAGACTGTGAGCCAAGAACAGGGGCGGGATCTGTCTTGCTCGGCGGGCCCCTCAGCGCCTTCCCCCCGGGGCCTGGTGGCTAGCGGAGGCTCAGTAAGAATTTGTGAAACTAGCCAAAACCCAGTTTGGCTCAGTGGTAGAGCGTCGGTCTGCGGATTGAAAGTCCCCGGGTTCAATTCCGGTCAAGGGCGTGTACATTAGTTGCCGGCACACCCCCGGTGCGGGGTGTGCAGGAGGCGGCTGGTCGATGTTTCTCATCGACGTTTCTAGCTTTCTATCTCTCTCCCTTCCTCTCTGTAAAATATCAATAAAATGTTTAAAAAAAAAAAAAAAGAATTTGCGAAACTAACCGTTGGGTCTTGGGGTTTCAGCCCTTCTCCTAGGTGCGTCTGAAGTTACAAGTGAGCGAGCGTGTCTCTGATTTTGGGGAAATAAAAGGCGGCATGGATCCGGCCTCCTAGGACAGTCTCACTGACCACCCGCCCACAGGCCTGCGACTTTGGCGGGGAACCACTGCTGTCTTTGCAGGGTGTGGGCGGCGGCGTGCCACGAGCCCGTGAAGGAAGCCTTTCCCCCCCCCCCAGCTGCCCCCGCCGCCCCACAGCCACCGTGGCCACCCCGCCCTCTAGGAGCGACATTAGCCAACGAAGGAGGCAGAGATGCCGGATGGAGATCGAAAAGCCTCTCAGAGGGGCTCATGGGGCATGCAGGAGGGCAGCGGAGGAAGGCGAGCTGTTCTGATGGGAAAGATCTGGAAGGACGAGGCTGGGGCGAGATGGGGAAGAGAGATGGGGCGTGTTGGGGAGGGGGGCAATTGCCTTGTCTGGAGGTGAGCCTGGGTCTTTGCCTTCTGACACCTCTCGTCTCGAACGGATACTGAGGGTCTCAGAGGACGTTCACCTGGTCGCCTTGACATGACCGCCCGGAAGCAGGGACCGGAGTGGACCGGCATTGTGCTGAGGGCCTACTATGTGCCGGCCCGCCTCAGACATCCCACCTGTGTCGTTGTGTCTACTAGTCACAAAAGCCAGGGCCAGCCAAGCATGAGGACCGGGAATCTGAGTGACTTTTCTTTTTTTCTTAAATATATTTTTATTGATTCTTTTACAGAGAGGAAGGGAGAGAGGGGTAGAGAGTTAGAAACATCGAGGAGAGAGGAACATCGATCAGCTGCCTCCTGCACGCCCCCTACTGGGGATGTGCCCGGTCATGTCCTTGACCAGAATCGAACCCGGGACCCTTCAGTCCGCAGGCCGACGCTCTATCCACTGAGCCACGCCGGTTTCGGCCTGAGTGACTTTTCTAAGGACGCCCGGCTCCTGAGCGCTGAGGCCGGGATTTGAACCCAGGCCTGCCTGGCTGTGGGGCCAGCGCATGCTTCCTTCGCCTGGGTCCCAAGCTCGGGGATGGAGATCATGGAGAAGCCGGGAGGGGGAGGGGGAGGGGGAGGGGGAGGGGAGTGGAAGCCCCGGATGCCGGTGTGATGGCGGTGGGAGACTTAGGGGCGGAAGGCACACGGAGGACGGTTGGGTGGAGTAGGCGTCTGGCCGCTGAGGTGACACCCTGCGTCCGTCCCTGTCCCCGGGCCCACTCCATCCAGCCCTCCGCGCCCGCCCCGAGCCAGCCGGAGCCTCGGGAGGCCCGGGAGGCGGGGGAGGCGGGGAGGGGGCCCAGACACCCTGTAATTGCCCTGGCTCTTCTGTGAAATTTGTTTCGGGACACATTAGTTCCAGTGAATTTAGCTGAGCAGTGGGGGGCCCTGAGAGATGATTGGCAATTAGCCGCAGCCCCACGGCTCCCCGTGGGGACGCGAGGCTCGGGCACTGCGCGGGGAAGGGCCGGGGGGGGGGGGATGGGGCCGCCGCCCGTGCCCGGGGCCGAGCCCGAGCCTCTCGGACGGACTGAGGGGCAGCTGGCTCCAGATGGCAGGACCGAGCGGTCGGCAGGCCGGAGGGGCGCGAGAGGGTCAGATGCAGTCTTCCGCTTTGCAGAGGGGGTGCCGGGCGCCCCTACCCCCGGTGGGGGGCCCCGCCTGAGGCATCTCTGTCTTTGCTGTGCCCCTTGTGTCCTCGCACTGTGCCCGGCACCTCCCCTCTGACGGTCAAGTCTCCGCACTGGGCAGGTGAGGAGAGGGGCACTCGGAGAGGAAAGGGGTTCTCACAAGCCCCCTCCCCCACCCCAGGATGTGCGGGAGGAGGACTGGAACCCTGGCCAGTCAGTCTCTCCGGGCCACGACGGCCGCCACCTCCTCTGTGGCCCCTAACGGGAGGCGGACCAGGCTGGTCTCCGGCTGCAGTCAGGCGGGCCTGGTCCTGTGATGGCCACAGACACGCCTGCTCCCCGGACTCAGGTCCCTCCGCGGGGGAGTGAGAACGCCGTCGCGGTGTTCTCGGAATTAAGTGAGAAGGTAAAACATGACGGCCCTGGATGGTGTGGCTCAGTGGGTTGGGCACCGTCCAGTTAACCGCAAGGTTGTTGGTTCGATTCCTCGTCAGGGCACAGGCCCGGGTTTTGTGCTCCGTTCCCGGTGGTGTGTGTGTGTGTGTGTGTGTGTGTGTGTGCAGGAGGCAGCTGTGCCACGTTCTGCGCTCACATTGTTTAGAGAGAGAAAGTGTTTCTCTCTCTCTCTCTCTCTCTCTCTCTCTCTCTATATATATATATATATGTATGTATAATTGATATTTTACAGAGAGGAAGGGAGAGAGATAGAGAGCTAGAAACGTCAATGAGAGAGAAACATCGATCAGCTGCCTCCTGCACACCCCCTACCGGGGACGTGCCCGCAACCTATGTACATGCCCTTGACCGGAATCGAACCTGGGACCTTTCAGTCTGCAGATCGGCGCTCTACCCATTGAGCCACACCGGTTTCGGCTCTCTTTCTCCCTCTAAACAAACCAACAAACATACGTAAAACAAGACAGCGAGCCATTCTTCCTGCAGAAGGGCCCCCTGAACGACAGATGCTGTTGTTGTTGTTGTTACTACATCCCGACCAAGGTGAGCTGGAGAGGGGGGAGAGGCAGGGAAGGGTCCCATGAGCCGAGCCTGCGAGCATGTCCCATGTCCCTCTCTGCCCAGTCTGGGCCTGAGCGGGCGTGGGGAGACCCAGGACAGCCCGGGGCTCCAGGGAACCCCCCCGAGGCTGCTGGGGTGCAGGCGGGAGGTCTGTGCACCTCCATGGCCCCCAGCCTCTGCGAGCTGGGTGGCCAAGGGGCTTCTGGGAAGGGGGGGATTTCGTGCAGAATTGTGCCTGTGATGGCGGGGGGCTCCACACAGCACAAACCCAGGGGGCTTCTGCCTTTCCCCTTCCCCCCCCCACCAGGCCAGAGAGGCAGAGCTCGCCCGCCTTTCTCGGTTCTGCAGACGAGGAAACTGGGGACCCGGTGTCCACAGTCCGGGGGTGCCCTGACTCACCCGAGAGACTCACCCGAGATTATCCTGAAATGCCCACACCCCAGGGGACCCCCTGAGTCCTGGGGTCGCCCTCTTTCAGTGACTGGGAGGGGATCGAACCCGAGACTGCCTGACCCCACACTCCTCCCTCCTCCCAGCACCACCTGCGTTTTCCCTTCTACTCCGCCTCCCTCTTCGGAATTCATCAGCCGAGTGCCCCCCGCCTTCCCCCCTCGGTCCCCAGAGGAGTGGCCAGGCCCCGCCTGCTGTGGACCCCCGAGCCCAGGGCCGTGCAGACCCCCCCCCTCCGGCTCCTTATCTCCGCCGGTCTCCTTGCGGGAGGAGAGATAAAGGCGACGCCACGGCCGCGTGCGCACGGCGGCCGGCCGGCCCCCCTCCCGCGCGCGTGTCCCTGGCCCGGCCCGATAAAGGGTTAGGCCCGAGCACGTGTCATTTTCTTTGTGTGGAATCAATATTCAGCGAAGTTTATCTGCCCGACATAGCAGGAAGTGCTAATTTCACCCGCGTCAATTATTCTGACGAATGTTCGTAATGCCCAGGGTGCGGGCGGAAGATAAAAGAATTACGCGCGCCCCGCACGCGGCCTGCCCCCTCCCGCACAGCCGCGCTCCCCGAGTTCACACGGGGGCACACCCGCCCGACAAGGACGAGGCCTTCCCCGAGACCTGCCCGTCCCACGGGGGGGTTGAGGGGGCTGGGGGCCGGGGGCTGAGGGAGGAGAGGGGCTGGAGGGGCTGGGCCAGGGTGCTCTCAGTCTTGGCTTTGACTTGGAGGAGAAGGCAGTGGTTCAAAAACCCGGGGCAATTTGACGCCTGGGGGACATCCGGCAAGGCCTGGGGGCATTTCTGGCTCCGGAGGAGGGATGCTTCTGGTATCCCGTGGGTGGAGGCTAGGGGTGCCCAGGACAGCGCCCCCCACACAAAAAGTATCCGGGCCACGAGCCGAGAGCGCCGGGGTGGAGAAATTGGGCGGTTGTTGATTCTGAGTTTTTAAGAGTATTTCTGACTATACGGCTCTGGTTTCCAACCGCCCAGGCAAGGGAAGTCGCACCTGTGTTTTTGAAGGACAAGATCAAGAAACAAGAAATCAGAGGTTAAATGCAAAATATATTTGCTTAGGTAATTCCAGCTCCTGGTGGTTCTCTATGACATTAAAATAAAATAAATACATAAAGAGCAATCTGAGTTTTGGGCTCGGGGCTCTGCATCTTGACGCATTAGGGGCATTACTAACATAAAAGTTTTAAAAAAAATAGTTGACCGATTTCCAGAGAGAGAGGGAGAAGGAGAGAGAAACATGGATGCGAGAGTGCAACGTCGATCGGCTGCCGCCTGCACACCCCCGACGGGGGATGGAGCCCGCAACCCTGGCACGTGCCCTGGACCGGGAGCCCAACCCGCAGCCTCCTGGGGCATGGGACGCCCAACCCACTGAGCCACACTGGCCAGGGCGATTATTCACTTTTTAAAAATATATATATTTTTTATTGATTTTTAGAGAAGAAGGGGGAGGGATAGAGAGCGAGATAGAAACATCAATGATGAGAATCATTGATCAGCTGCCTCCTGCACCCTCCCTACTGGGGATCAAGTCTGCAACCCAGGCATGTGCCCTTGGCCAGAATCAAACCTGGGACCCTTCAGTCCGCAGGCCGACACTCTATCCACTGAGCCACACCGGCCAGGCCATCATTAATTTTTTTTATGTTTCATATTATCAGCGTCTCCCTCTTTTTTAAAAAAATATATTTTTATTGTTTTTTTACAGAGAGGAAGAAAGAGGGATAGAGAGTCAGAAACATCGATGAGAGAGAATCATCGATCAGCTGCCTCTTGGACACTCCCCACTGGGGATGTGCCCGCAACCAAGGTACATGCCCTCGACCAGAATCGAACCTGGGACCTTTCAGTTGGCAGGCCGACGCTCTATCCACTGAGCCACACCGGTTTCCGCAGCGTCTTCCTCTTAAAGCATACTTTCCACATGGACAGGGATCTTGGTGTTTTGTCCAGTTTGCTGTATGTCCAGCCCCTGAGACAGTGTCTGCCACATGCAGGCCTTTAATTAAGGTGACCAGACGACCCGCTTTTGGCGGGACAGTCCCGATTTTTAACCATTTGTCCCGCGTCCCGCGGCGTTTTAAAAAAAGTCCAAAAGATTTAAAAGAATCTTTCCAAAGAATCGGGACTTTAAAAAAAAAAAACACCGCAGGACATGGGACAGATGGTTAAAAATCGGCACCGTCCCGCCCGAAGCGGGACGTCTGGTCACCTTACCTTTAATACACGTTGGTTGACTGAGTCCACGCGCCTCGGTCCTCTTGCCTGGAAAAGGGGGACCCCAGCCATCATGCTGACGACCGAGGGCAGTCTCAGCGCCCAGTGAAGGGTGGTGATTGTGAACCTCATGACCACGTTACCACGTCCGCCCACCGCTCTCCTCCGCTTCCGTGAGTCTTGTCGCCGTCACCGCCGCTGCTAACGAGGTACCCCAAAGACGTAGTGACCCCAAGCCGCCTTGGGTTCTGAGGGGTGGGGGTTCAGAGAGGGCCCGCGGGGATGGCTTTTCTCGGCGCCCCTTTGCCTGGGGACGCTTGCAGGCTGGAGGCAACACAGCGGCCGAGGGCCGGAATCATCCGGAAGCATCTTTACCCCCCCCCACCCGAACCCCCCACCCCCTTTGGGCTGGGGTGCCTCGAAGGTCCGCCTGCAGGAGGCTGGGGCTCCCTCACAGCACGGAGGCCTCAGGGGAGTCAGAATCCGTACATGCTGGCCCACTGCGTGGCCTCGCGTGGCCTCGCGTGGCCAGCCTGGGAAGCCCCACAACCTCGCTCCCCCATCCTCGGTTGATGGCCAGAGTCACAGGCCCCCCCAGATTGAAGAGGAGGGACCTGACCATCCCAGCTCCACGGAGAGGCTGCAGAGAACCTTGTGGCCACGTGTGCAGACGTCCACACCGGCTCACGCATGCACGCACGCTCACTGTGCACCAGATTTCTGTTTGCAGGGTTGGAGCTCCCACAGGCACACGGAGAGCCACGCGTCCCGCACGCACGAGGAGCGGCGGGCCATGCTGGGGTCCCTCCACGTCCGTGCAAACCGGCCGCCCAGGCCCGCGGAGACCGCCCCCGGCCCGGATAGATGCGGGGCGCACCTCAGTGTCCCCCCCCCCCCCCCCCCGCCACGGCCCCGGGGACGCTCCTTCCGGGGGGGAGGAAGCGCCGAGTGCCGGTCGCAGAGCGGATGGCGCTGGGAGCAGGTGTCGCGGGGCTGAGTGATAAAATATGATGGGCAGATGATGGGCTATTTATTCCGGGCCGGTGATGGATGGCGCCGCGTTGCGGTTATGGATGGTGATGTATCGGGCGCCCTGGCATCCGCGGGCGGCGGCGTGTGCACGCCCGCTGGCACCGTGGCCCTGATTTAAGAACTCCCTCCCGCGGGCCCGCCCCTGGCGCCGCCAATCAAAGCCTCCTCTGCCGAGCGGGACCCAGGACCCAAAAGCCTCTTCCGTCCCCGGGACTCTGCCAGGGGTGGGTTTGGGATTTTTCTGGGGGTGTTAGGCCCCTGGGCCACCTGCCCGAGGCTCGGGTCTCCAGAAGCCGGTCGGCAGAGCTGCCGGTGGCAGGGGGAAACTGAGGACAAGCTCACCTAGCCCTCGGGCCAATGTTTGCCAGCTGGGCCCACGCCTGGACAAAGTGCTGGGTGACAGCCTGGGGGTGGGCTGAAGTTCTGGGGGCCACGGGAGGGCTAGTGGCCCCGGTGGGTCTAGAGCTGATCCCTCCTTCAGCCCGGCGTGCACGGTACAGGGCCGATTGAGGAGCAAGCCCCCATTCTGCTTCTCATATGCAGCCGCTGGGAAAGGGCTGGCTGCCTGTGTCAGTCAGGGTGGGCAAACTTTAAAAAAAAAAAAATATATATATATATATATATATATATATATATATATATATATTTTATTGATTTTACACAGAGAGGAATTGAGAGGGATAGATAGTTAGAAATGTCGATGAGAGAGAAATATTGACCAGCTGCTTCTTGCACACTCCCCACTGGGGATGTGCCCGCAACCAATGTACATGCCTTTGACCGGAATCGAACCCAGGACCTTTCAGTCCGCAGATTGACGGTCTATCCACTGAGCTAAACCGGTTTTGGCTGGGCAAACTTTTTGACTCGAGGGCCACAATGGGTTCCTAAACTGGACCGGAGGGCCGGAACAAAAGCATGGAGGGAGTGTTTGTGTGAACTAATAGAAATTCAAAGTAAACATCATTACATAAAAGGGTACGGTCTTTTTTTATTTCTTATTTTTTTATTTCAATAGTTTAGAACAGCCGAAACCAGTTTGGCTCAGTGGTAGAGCATCATCATCCTGCGGACTGAAAGGTCCCAGGTTTGATTCAGGTCAGAGGCATGTACCTTGGTTGCGGGCACATCCCCAGTGGGGGGTGTGCAGGAGGCAGCTGGTCGATGTTTCTCTCTCATCGACGTTTCTAGCTCTCTATCTCTCTCCCTTCCTCTCTGTAAAATATCAATAAAAAATATATTTAATAGTTTAGAAACAGCCATCCGGCCCGCGGGCCGTAGTTTGCTCACGCCTGGCTAGGTCCACGGCCTGGGAGGGAAACAAAGGGTGCACTCAGGACCTTGAAAGGAAACGCTAAGGAAGGAGAGTGGGGTGGAGAGGGGATCTGAGAGTGAGAACAGGAAGAGGACATGGAGGCAGGGGCGGGGTGGGGTGGGGGGAGCAAGGCAAGCTCTCGGCAGATGAGCAGTCCTCGCCGATTCGCAGGGATGGAAGGACCAGGTAGCAGGTCTGAGCACAAGCCATCCCCCTCCCAGGTCAGCACAGGAGCACTTCCCTCCTGTGGAATTCTAAATCAATGCCCCGCCTATCCAGGAGCAGAGCTGGAACCCACGGGGAGACGGGGAGGCGGGCTGGGGAGGCCGCCCGCCCGCCTTTCAGTCCAGGTCCTGCCCCTTCCTGGCGGAGGGTGACCCGGAGCCGGCCACGACCCCTGCGCCTCCATGTTCACGTCTGCGAAGCGGTCGCCGCGGCCACTCCCCCCTCACGGCGCGGTCACGGGGACCGGGAGGTGCAGAGTGCTCAGGGCGTCCGGCTCTCGGGCAGCCCCGGGGAACTCCCCAAGTTCTAGTCGTTACCGACGACCCCGTGCACACAGCTGAGATGCTCCTCCCCGTAAAGACAAGTCCTCCCCAAGTGGCTGAAACGCCTCCCCTAGGTCTTGCCCCGACGCCGGGACCGTGCCCAGCGCCCTGCTCTCATGGCTGCAGCTGACGTGGGTCCCCGGGGAGGCGGGGGGGTGGGGGGGGGGTGAGGGAATAGCATTATCACAAATGCCACATGGCGAAGGTTTGTTTTTATCAATCCCGCTACATGTTTGTTTGAAAAGGAAAGTGCACAGACGCGTTCCTTAGGAAAACACACACGGAGGTCAGAAGGCTAGAGGGGGAGGGGGGGGCGGCCTTGGGTGGGTCACCCTGCAGCAAAGGTGCAAGGGCAGGGGTTCCAGGGCTCCCTTTCCGGCGTCTCTCTGTTCCCCCCCCCCAAAGGCCAGATCCTCACCCCAGCCCCTCAGACTCCCCGTTCCAGGGAGCCAGACACCAGCACCCAACATCCCCCACGAGCTAGCTTCCCCCAGAGACACCCCGAGACCAGGGCGTCTTCCCGTTAGCTCTGTGGTGATGGCTGCTCTATCCCCCCATAAGGGAAATAACAAATGTCATGCACATTACACAATTCGCACAGAATGTGGTTGTGGTTGTTGTGGCCCCCACACATCACTTAAAGCAGACAAAATAAATTAAATAAAAAAGAAGAAGAAATGAGACCCAATCGTCTACTGAAGAACAATTTCATTCAGCAGATCATTGAGGGCAGTGTTTCCCAAACCTCTCTCATGATGAGAATCACCTGGCGGAGTTGTTAAAATACAGATTCCTGAATCCCAACTGAGAAGTGCCAAACTAGAATTTTTGGGAACATATAGGTAAAATTGTATACTTAACTAGTGCTTAGTGCTAGTTAAGTATATAATAGTTGGGATTCAAGAATCTGTATTTTAACAACTCCGCCGGGTGATTCTCGTCATGAGAGAAGTTTGGGAAACACTGATTTAGAATCTTGTCATTATTTTCTTAGTTTCCTTAAAACCCAAACATCGCGCGCTGTATTTCTAAGACCTCGAGGAGGCGAGTGTCTGCCTCGTTAGCAGCGCGGCTCTCTCTGCGCGAGCAACACGCTCCTCCCATTTGGGAAGGGGGGGGGATGAGTTCTCGCGGTGTCTTGTTTGTTGATGTGGGTGTTTAGAAGTGTCACCCCTAACACATGTCTGGACTGCAGCCAGCCCGTGTGCTGCTTGGCAGGCGTTGGGGGCAGGCGAGGAGGAGGAGGCGTGGTCAAAGGCCGGGGTTCTGTCTGTAACGCTTGGCTGATGTGATCCGAGCCTTCGTTTGCCAGCTGGGCCCACGCGTGGACAAAGTGCCGGGTGACAGCCTGGGGGTGGGCTGAAGTTCTGGGGGCAACGGGAGGGCTAGTGGCCTCGGTGGGTCTAGAGCTGATCCTTCCTTCAGCCTGGTGTGCACCCTACAGGGTCGATTGAGGAGCAGGCCCCCATTCTGCTTCTCACATGCAGCCGTTGGGAAAGGGCTTGTATCAGTCAGGATGGGCTAGGTCAAGCCGCTGTGACAAATAGTCCAACAATCCGCTGGCTTAAAACAAGGAAGGTTCGTTTCTCACTCCTCCCCCTGGTCCAGGACAGGTCAGCGGGTGCACAGCTGCTCACTGCAGTCACTCAGGGGCCCAGCTAGAGGGGGCAGTCACCATTCTGCCTCCTCGGCATATGCTTCTACCATCCATGCAGCAGAAAAAGAACAGAGGGGAGTGAGCACCGGCCATGAAATACTTTGGCCAGGAAGCAGTGCTCGTGTTTACCTGGCCGAACACAGTCACATGGCCACACTACACTTCATTTCAAGGGAGAGAGAACTTGTGAGCCCCCTGAACGTGGGAGGGGAGCCCTGGACAATTGATGACCATTACTGCTGTGTACCCCATGGATCTTGAAATGGTGGTAATGGTGGTGTTGGCGGCGGGGGGGTAGGGAGGGGGAGATCAGAGATTTTCAAGACCTGGGATACGGGTGCCCAAGAGCACCTGGGATATAGGTGCCCTTTGGCTAATAAGCTGAGAAGTTATTGCTAACGGCAACATTCCCACCACTGTCTTCACTGTTTTTGTGCCTATTTATCTTCTGGAAAGGCGTACCCACAAGTACCTTGCTTCATCCATTAAAGAAATACAACGAGAACCAACATTTCCTATTTACCATTAACCGCGTGCCATTTGGCATTTGACACGGGATGCCTCCTCTAACCCTACGTTACCGTGGATTTCCATTCCACAGGCTGAACAGCTGGGGCTCAGAGAGGTCAAGTGACCTGGCCCAGGTGGCCCAGCTGCCAAGTGGCCGAGGCAGGACGTGGACCGAGGTAACGAGCAGCGATGCTTCCAAGTCTAGCCCTGCGTTTCTCTTAAGGAGGGAAACAAACATGTTAACAACGACCGGTGGGACTGACTAGCTGACAGTGAACGCCTACGTCGGCTGGAAAAACGGATTTGGATGATCCAGGAGACTCAGGGAGCACTTTGGACAAAATCTCAATTTCCGAGCCAGCTACCTTTCCCTCTTTCCCACAGACATTTCCCCCCCAGTTAATCCTCATCCAAGGATATTTTTTTCCATTGGTTTTGAGAGAGAGTGGACGGACGGGAGGGGGGCAGAGAGAAACGTTGATGGGAGAGAGACAGCAACTGGGGCCTGGGATTCACCTGCAACCCAGGTAGGGTGCCCTTGACCAGGATTTGAACTTGAGACCCACTGGGGTGCGGGCGGACGCTCCACCGCTGAGCCACAGCCGCCAGGGCCCACGGGGGTGTCCCAATCTGTCTCTGAGGCATCAGTGGGAGCGTCGGGGTGGGGCTTGCTTTTCCGGAGGCTGTTGGTGGGAGGGGGCCGAGGCCCCGGAGAGACGTGAGCGGGATCAGCAGCAAGAAGGGCTTCTCCCCGAGGCCAGAGGCGGGAGGGGCTGCTGGGAGCCAGAGGAGGCCGGAGGCACAGCCCCATCTGCCTCGGCCTCGGCCCATCTGTCCCCCCGGGGCCTCCAGGGGCGGCTGACCTGACCCCTCTCATCGGCACTCGGAGAAAGGCGTTTTGAAGTACGCTGTGTCAGGGAGCCCACCCCTCCCCTCCCCCGCCGCCCCCAACCGCGGATCGGAAGGAACACTTGGGAGCAGCATTGCTCCCTAGAACTTCCTGCGACGGTGGACACGTCCCCCTGTGTCCCCCCACGTACTGTTCCGCCGCCAGCCACGAGTGCCATGTGGCCCGAGAGGCCTAACGGAACCCCTCCTGTTGCTCCATTTGAATGAAGTTCAACGCCCGCAGCCACGGGTGGGGCGGTCACCGTACTGGATGGCGCTTCCGAAGGGAGGGGACACGCCTCCGCAGGTGCCGGGACGGGGCTGGGACAGGGCTTTACATGAGTGTGGCGAGCCGGCACGGCCGTGGCACACTCAGCCCGGGGCGCCTTATGTGCCGTGCCAGCTCAGCCGGGTTCGGTGAGCTGAGAGGGGGCGGTGAAGGATGGAGAAAAGACAGACAAGAGGATGAAGGTTGGGGCGGGGTGGGACGCTGTCCTCTCTGACGGAGAGCTGGCGACAGCGCCACAGACTACAAGCCGTGTCTTTATTTTATTTATTTTTAATATATTTTATTGATTTTTTTTTACAGAGAGGAAGGGAGAGGGACAGAGAGCCAGAAACATTGACGAGAGAGAAACATCGACCAGCTGCCTCCTGCACACCCCCCACCAGGGATGCGCCCGCAACCAATGTACATGCCCTTGACCGGAATGGAACCTGGGACCCCCTCAGGCCGCAAACCGATGCTCTATCCACTGAGCCAAACCGGTTTTGGCCCGGGTCTTTATTTTATAGCCCGATGCCACGAGGCACAGGAAGGGTGTGGTCAGGATGCTTACAACATTCTCCTGAGTTTGATCCTACTCAACTGCATGCACCTGATCAGGCTCTGTTTACGTGCAGCCTCTATCCTATCGCTCAGGCACGTGGGGCCGCGTGTTCGGACCATAGGGTCACGCTGACAACTCCAGCCGTTGGCTGTCATTGTGCTGGAGGCTCCGCCCTCCAGGCCGGGACTTGCACGTGGCCACGAGGGGACGGTGCCCTCTTGTCAGTCCGAGGCTTGAACCTGTCCAAGCCCCGCAGCCGCGCCCCACAAATGAGCTTGCATCCCCTGGTGAGAAATCACACCTCTGGCTCCGTGGGTGCTGATAGGTCGTTAACACTTTTCTAATGATGGCTCACCTCCCTCTCTTCATTTTTTTATTAACCTTCACTGGACGATATTTTTTCCATTGATTTTTTAAAAGAAAAAATGGAAGGGAGGGAACAAAGGAGAGAGAGAGAGAGAGAGATGAGAGAGACACATGGTGTAGTTGCCTCCCAAGCATGGGCCCTGACCAGGTCCAGAGATGGACTCTGCAACCCAAATGCCTGACCAAGAATTAAACCCGTGACCCTTGGGTGCACAGGCCGGCGCTCTAACCACTGCACTGCACTCACCTCCCCTTTTGACGAAGAGAAATCAGAAGCAGACTGTACCTTCAGCAGGTAAAAGCCTTCAGCTTAAATTAATGGCAGTGTGTTTATTTGTTCGTTTGCCATCCATCTGTGGCAAGAGAAACTTCCCTCCACCCCCATTTATGTTCATGATATAGAATTTCATTTTAAAATACAAATTTAAAACTAAAAATTAAAACTTTCAGTTCAACAGCAGGGTGGATAGCACTCATATCGCATTGCATAGCTGTAAGTTGCTCTGAGAGACCGTAAAGGTTCTCACCCTACCAGCCACCACAAAGGGTAATTACGGGATGAAGGATGTGATAGGTGACCTTTCGTGGTAAACATCTCATAATATTTACATGTATTAAATCGTCACATTGTGCGCCTTCGACGTCCACATGTTATATGTCAACCGTGTCTCAATACCACGGAGGGGACAAAAGAGGAACATCCTGTAAGACAAAGACACAGCCCGTGGGCCTGCATGCAAAGGCTGCGCTGGATTAAGCATTAATTAGCACCGGCCTAAAGAAATCTCGACATTTTAATTTTGAAAAAAAAGAGAAATGGCCAGGCACGCAGAATGCAATCTGGCCCTAGCTCAGCCGTGGGCAAACTACGGCCCGCGGGCCGGATCCGGCCCGTTCGGCTGTTCTCTCCGGCCCTCGGAGCTGAAAGAGCGGAGGGTTCTCTTGCTCTCCCCTCCGCTCCTTCACCAGCAGCCCAAGATGAGAGTGCCAGCATGGTCAGGTTGCTTTTGCCCCGGCCCTCTGGTCCAGTTTAAGAAGCCACTGTGGCCCTCGAGTCAAAAAGTTTGCCCACCCCTGCCCTAGCTGGCTTGGCTCAGTGGACAGACTGTCGGCCCGTGGACTGAAGGGTTCTGGGCTCGATTCCCACTCGAGGGCACATGCCTGGTTGGGGGCTTGAATCCCAGCACGCAGGAGGAGGCGGCCGATCAATGATTCTCTCATCAGTGATGTCTCTATCGCTCTCTCCCCCTTCCTTCCTATCTGAAATCAACAAAAATATCTCTATATTTTTTAAAAATCTGAATTATTTCCTTTCTGGTCAAACAGAGGAAAATGGTATGTTGGAGGGTTGCAGGAAAAAGCAAGGGAACGTGTCTTAAATGTGGTGATATTTCTGTGGAAGCAGCAGCAGGGGTGACAATAAAAAAAAGAGATGGAGTTTTCCGGAAAATATTTTAAAATATATATAATATATATATATATATATATATATATTATTGATATTTTATAGAGAGGAAGAGATAGAGATAGAGAGCCAGAAACGTCGATGAGAGAGAAACATCGACCAGCTGCCTCTTGCACACCCCCTACCGGGGATGTGCCCGCAACCAACGTACATGCCCTTGACCGGAATCGAACCTGGGACCTTTCAGTCCGCAGACCGACGTTCTATCCACTGAGCCAAACCGGTTTCGGCCGGAAAATATTTTTTAATCTTCAACTGAGGATTTATGTTGTTTTAAATATATATTTTATTGATTTTTTACAGAGAGGAGGGGAGAGAGAGAGCTAGAAACGTCGATGAGAGAGAAACATCGACCATCTGCCTCCTGCACAGCCCCTAACAGGGATGTGCCCGCAACCAAGGTACATGCCCTTGACCGGAATTGAACCTGGGAACCTTCAGTCCGCAGACCGATGCTCTACCACTGAGCCAAACCGGTTTTGGCTGAGGATTTAAAAAAAAAAAAATCTCATTGATTCTAGAGAGAGAGGAAGGGAGAGAGAGAGAGAAACATCGACCGGCCACCGCCCCCCCCCCCCCAACCGGAAAACGCCCTGCCCGGGGATTGGACCCAAAGCTTGGGCATCTGGCCTGCCTGAATGGCTCCTAAGTCGAGGCTGGGCCGCCGAGCCACGCCCCAGACACTGTGACCCGGCGCCCAGCGGTTCCCTTCAGACCGGCCCTGGGTCCGTTCGCTTTTCTTTCTTGCTGTTCTGGGAGCTGTGGCTTCATGGGCCCCAAGAGCAAGGCTTTGCGTTTCTCCTTTTGCGATCGATCACTTGGGCAGGTGCAGCGCGAGGCTCTCAGGAGAACGGCAGCGAGGAGGGGCCACGTGGCAGGGATGGGGCGGGAAGCCGTGGGGGAAGCGAGCGGCGCCCTGCACGCGGGGAGGTGGTGCAGGAGCAGAGAAAGGGCTTCCCTGGGCGTGAGGCAGGGCCCTGGGGTGGGGGCCTCCATTCTACACGGTGTTCCCTCCCCGCCCGGCGGCCAGCGCCAGCGCCGGGAGCCCTGCCTCTCCTCCCGGCTGCCGAGGACCGCATCCCCCGCGTCTCCTGGTCTCTCCCGTCCTTGGCTCGCTGGCTCGCTTCCAAGCCACAGCCTTTTCATCTTTCAAGGCCAGGGCACGTCCTCTGGAGCCCTTGTTGGCGAGAGGCAGGTGTTGTCTCCGGGCCCGTCGCCTGCTCCGCCTGAAGCGCCGGCCGCGGTGGCACTGCTCGGCGGGCGGGCGCGGGGCTGGCCAGGTCACCGGGCGGGGGAGGCTGGGAAACCTGGGGCCGATGGGCCTCTGGCGCACCTCCGGCAGCAGACGCCTCTGTCGTCACAGTGGGTGCCGGGGGCATGCTCCTGGCGTCTGGCGCGGGGTGGGGGGGGGGGGCAGGGTGATGCCACGCCGCCCGCCAGGACGGAACAGCCCCCCCCCCCGACACAGAATCACCCAGCCCCCACGCCAGTGGTGCTGTGGTTGGCACCGCCTGGCATAGCGGTGCCAGCCCAATCTCCTTCGCCTCCAGGAGCGCAGCCTCCGGCGGCATGAGCCTGCGGGCCACCGGCCTGGGGTAGAACGTGCCGTCCACCCGCGAGGCCTTTCCCCGTCCCTCCCGCAGGCCAGGGCTGCAGGATAAGCCCCTCCACCCCAGCGGAGCAGCTAGGGAGCAGAGCGGCTCGCACCCGGTCCAACACGCTCTGCCCATGCATCCACACGTCGCCCACGTGGTCACGGGCGCCGCCATCTCGGGCCTGCAGCACCGGAATCACCTGCACAGCGAATGCGCATCCAGCACTCACCCGGGTGGGTGTGTCCTGGTTGTTCGATGTGGAGACTGTTTTCAAGCCCCTCACCAACGATGAGGTGGGCATTACCATCACCGTGTCCATTTTATAGGCACTTGGCTCCGGGGTCTGTGTTCTTTCTTTTCTTAAAATTTTTTAAAAATATAAAATGTGTGTGTGTGTGTGTGTGTGTGTGTGTTGATTTCAGAGAGGAAGGGAGAGGGAGAATCGTTGATCAGTTGCCTCCTGTACACCCCCCCACTGGGGATCGAGCCTGCAACCTGGGCATGTGCCCTGACCCGGAATTGAACCATGATCTCCTGGTTCATAGGTGTTTGTTTTTAAAATATACATATTTTATTGATTTTTTTACAGAGAGGAAGAGAGAGGGATACAGAGTTAGAAACATCAATGAGCGAGAATCATCGACCAGCTGCCTCCTGCACACCACCTACTGGGGATGTGCCCGCAACCAAGGTGCATGCCCTTAACCGGAATCAAACCCGGGACCCTCCAGTCCGCAGGCCGACGCTCTATCCACTGAGCCACACCGGTTTCGGCCTGGTTCATAGGCTGATGCTCCACCCCTGGGCCACGCCCGGCCAGGGTCTGTGCTGTTGAGGCCACACCCACCTGTGCTTTCTTCTCGCCTCTGCGGTGGCCCCTTCAGCCAGCCCCGCAGTGAGCTTGTAAAAATGCAAATGGGATCCTGTTTGTCACGTCCCCGCGTGACACCCACGTTCAGATTCAATCACGTTCCTAACGCAGGCCCCATCTGCTCCCCACGCCGGCCTCCCGTGGTGTCCCTCTGCGCCCCCAGCACCCCCCACCCTGCTCCCGGCCCCTCAGAATGCCGGCTCCTTTCCTCCGGGGCCTTTGCCCTCACTGGGCCCTCTGCCTGCAGACCCTCCCCTGGGCCCGGCCCTTCACAAGCCTGGCTCCTCCTCGGCCTCCGGTTCACCCTGTGGGGACACCTCCGCGGGGATGTCTACCCGGATTTCTCCCCGCAGGCCGCCTGCCCTAACCTTTACCCCGTGGGAGCTGCAGTCGCTATGCCCTGTGGGTGCCCCTCATCTCGGCCCCACAGTCCGCCGTCATCTTGCTTGCTGGGTGACTTCTCTCTGCGTGTGGTTCTCATCTCAGAGAGGAAGGAGCTTGCTCAGCCCTGGAGCCAATCCCCAGCACCCAGCTTAGCAGGGAGAGAGAGAGAGAGAGAAAGAGAGAGAGAGAGAGAGAGAGAGAGCGCCATTGTTACTTCTGATTCCCATTTTACAGATTTGAGGGACTCCCCTAATCCCACATGTACAGGGTGTGGGCCCAGGAGGGCTCTGAAGTGTGGGTGGGGGGTCGTCCAACCTCACCCCGACGCCGGATCGCCTCCCCCCCCCCCCCCCCCCCGGAGCATTCTTCCTGTGCCTCTCACACACTGAGCCGCCGCCGCCGCCGGAAAAGCTGCGGCCGGGAAGAAAGATGTGAGGAGCCGGGGGGAGCTCGGCGGGGACACAAGAAAGGAGCCGGATGCGGAGCATGGAGGGGAGCCGGCAGGAGGGGACACGCAGGGCCGAGATCCCCCCCCACCACCAGCAATTAACACGGGGGCCTCGGAGAAACGGAAAGTGCTCCTGGCCACCTTGCCCTCTTAATACATCATATCTCTAATCCCCGGCGCCCTCTGACCTTACCCATAATCCCTCCGCCTTTGTGCCGTCGCCTAAAACCTTCCTACCCCAGACCCAGTGTTGTGTCCCCGGTGGGGGCCGGAGCAGCAGAGAGCCGGGGGCAGGGAGCGAGCCGGGTGAGGATGGGGGTGGGGGTAGGGACAGGGGAGTGGGGGAGGGGGAGGGGGGGAACATACATTCCCCCAAGTGTTTGACCAACAAAATCCAGCTAAACTCCCAGCCCGCGTGGTCCGCCGGCTCCTCTGAAAGGCTCCGGAGCCTCCGAGCGCCCCCCGCCCCCCGCCCCCGCCCCCTCCCCCCCGAGCTCCCCGCCGCCGCCGAGACACAAAGCTGGGCCCGGGATTATCTTCATTTCCATATGGAGAGCTGTGTAAGCCAGTTCAATGCTTGGCCAGTCATTTTGTTCACAACTTTGCAGCAAGCAGGAGCAAAAGCCGCTGGGAAATTAGCCATTCATCCCGCCTCACCTTGTGTGAGCGCGCACAGATCAGTAAACACGGAGCACGGGCTCCGGGCCTTTGTGAGCCGCCGCCGCCCGCCTGGGCCTGCGGGGCCGGCCGCCTCCCCCAGCACCGCGCAGCTCTGCTCCCGACCTCGGGGGCCGGAGTGCCGATCGACGTTTCCACGTTTGCTTTTAAGCAGCATCGGGGGGCGACAGGCTTAAAGCGTGCGTGTCTCTGGGACTTGGTTAGCCGGGAGGCGTAGTCTCCTCCTGCCTGGCTCTCTTACACACCCATGCACTCCACCCTCTTACACACTCACACACATACACACTGTCTGTGAACGCACACCCACACACTGGCTCCTCCTCCACCCCTCCCCAGTCCACGAGGCCTCTGGTTTGGGGCCTGCAGAGTCCCCCCAAGTCCTCCGTGGCCCCTGCCCTCTCCTCGTCCTGGCATTCCCCCAGCGGGCACGTGTCCTGGAGGGCTTCTCCGGGCAGCCAGCCCCCCCTGCTGTCGCCAAGGTTCCCTGCACCTCCCGAGAGCCGCAGGCCTCCCCGGTCCTTGACCCCCCCCCCCCCAACACACACACACACACACACACACACACACACACAGCTGGGGGGGGGTGCACACCGGAGTCGAGGACACAGAGGTAGTGTTGCTATCTCCCCCACCCCCCCACCCCCGGGTCTCTGCCCCAGCATCCCACGACTAAACTCGGGCCAGGAAGGTTTGTGTGTCCGGACGGGGACGGAGAGAGCAGCGGGGCCCCTGGGGGGGAACCGAGGGAAGGGGGAGCCGGCCGAGGACGCCAATAGCCAGGCAAGTCCCAGCGGGAACGCTGCTGGGGGGAGAGGGGGTCAGAGAGGCCCCGGCGGGGTGGGGAAGGGGAGCAGAGAGCAGCGAGTGTCTGCTGGGCCTCCTGGGCGTCTGGGGTTGGCCCTTCACGCGGCAGGAAGCTCGACATCCTGGTTCAGGAGAGGCACGCGGTGCCTCCCCCCCTGATCCCCCCTGAGCTAGACGGGGGCTGGGGGGCGCTGGGGCCGGTGGGGGCTCCCTCATGCCCTGCAGCCCTCTGAGCATCCAGGGTGGCTGCTCAGGGAACGGCGCCCACCAGGGTCACGGTGGCCGCCGCCGAGGGGCGTCTGGCGGGGGCCTGGCCGTTGCGGGGGGCGGTCGGCGTGAGGATCCCTCTTCTGAGACGCCGATTACACTCGTGTTATATCTGCCTGGCACTCACGTGGTGCTTCATCGGCGGCATCGAGCGTCAGGCCCTCCATCCAGCACAGGGGTGGGCAAACTGCGGCTCTCTGGCTCTTTGGCCCCTTGAGTGTTTAGCGAAGGCCAGCTTAGGAGTGCCCTCATTAAGTTAGTAACAAGGTCCCTACCTATAGAGTTCACGTTGAAAAAGATTTGGCTCTTCTAAGAAATTTCAACCATCGTGCTGTTGACATGCGGCTCTGTTGACGCATGACTTTGCCGACCACCGCTCTGGGGTCCCAGGAGAACGGCCAGCACGGGGCGCTCTGACCCGGGCCGAGGGGACTCTGAGAGGGCCGGTGTGGCCAGGGGGGCGGCCTGGGAGCGGACACCCCGCCACGGGCCTGCAGGGTGAGCCGGCGCCGGCTGGCAGCGGGAGGGGGAGCCGCAGCGGTGTGTGTGGCCAGGAGAACAGGACGGGGCGAGGCCACCAGGACGTCGGGAGGAGCATCCGCCGTGGCCGAGGGGGGGACCCTGCCCCAGCCCCGGCCCCAGCCCCGGGGGGCCACCCAGAGAGCCGGGCTCTGAGACAGAGCCCTCGCCGGCCGCTTTACCTCCCTGGGCCTCGGGGTCCTCACCGCCGCACGGGGCGGGTCTCGGGGCCTGTCCGGGGCGATGGGAGGAGACGAAGGGTAATGGTGCGGGGAGAGGGTGAGGCTCCGAGCCTGGGATCAGGAAGGACACCGAGGACGGTGGGTTTCGGGGCCAGGGATGGAACCTGCCGTCCAGGTACGGGCCCCTGCACAGGATTCAAACTCGAGACTCCTCAGTGCAGGGACCGACGCCGTGACCACCGGGATACACCCGCCAGAGCCCAGGGCCTTTTAAGGAGTCTGGTTCTCCTCCTGCAGAGCCCCCGTGGGCAGCGCAGCCTCGTGGCCACAATGCTGCGGCTCTCTCTCCGAGTCCCAGCCGGCTCAGCCAGCTGGCCAAGACCCCCTGCCTGACTCCGGCTGCAACCTCAGGGGCCCGCACTCAGCCATTCCCCTCCTCCTCCTCCTCCTCTTCCTCCTTCTCCTCCTCTCCCTCCCCCTCCCCTTCTCCCCCTCCTCCCCCTTCTCCTCCTCTTCCTCTTCCTCCTTCTCCCCCTCCTCCCCCCCCCATCCTGCAGGAAGCCTTTATTCAGTGGCTTGTACTTGAGCTCCCCTCTGTCTGCCAGTGCCCATGGGGGTGTCACTTTCCATTTGGATGGCACCAACACTTCTCACCCTCACTAGGGACCCCCTCCCTCTAGACCAGTGTTTCCCAAACTTTTGACATATGTGTACCCCTTCTATAATTTTTGTAACACCGAGTACCCCTCGTCAAAAAAATGGATGTATTTTAATAACAATCAAAATATATTTATTTTTTCTTTTTTTGGTACATACACAAAGTAATAATAAATGAAAAATAAAGTTATTCATAATAAAATATAAATAAAAGTTGTATTATAAATAACATTTATTTGCACACCGGACCATCTCCTGCCTCACAAGACTGTCTTGACTTGACTTGACTCATGAGAACATAGAATCAGGCGCAGCTAAGCACGGTGCAGTGCATATCCCCACCCCCAAACTCCGGTGCAACGTGTACCCCACCAAACTCTTCCCGTACCCCTGGGGTACGCGTACCACACTTTGGGAAACACTGCTAGACTGTGGCTCAGGACAGGCAGGAGCGGACTCAGGGGAAGGGATGCTGTATTAGATACCCGGGCCGTGGTATTCTGTGTTCAGAGCCACCCTCAAGGGGCCACGGAGCTGCAGGGGGCTCTCGAGCCGCAGTTCGCCGACCACGGGGCGAGGCTGCAGACGCCTCTCACAACGGTTGCACGGTCGGTCAGTGTGTAGACGTCCCCGCAGGTCCCGGACCAGCATCCCGGGTCCCACGCGCACCCCGCACTCTGCTGCCCTGCCAAGGCCGGCTCCGGGCGAGCGCGTTGAAGACCTGCTGATGTGTCAGACCTACAGGCTTCGGGGTGGACAGACCTGGGGGTCAGGCGCCTCTGCCGTGCTGTGTGACCCTGGGCAGATGACTCCCCCTCTCTGGGCCTCAGGGGCACGCCTGCGAAAACCAGGTAGGCTCAGCCGCCCTCCCCGCCAGGCTGGAGTGTAGACCCAACGAGCTAGCTGCTGGACGGGGAGCCCCACGAGGCTCTCAGCGCGCCCCCGTCCTCTTCGGGCGGGAGGGAGGGGCCAGGGTCGCCGCCTCCCGGCGTGGCCCCGCGCGGGGAGGGGCCGGGGAGAGGTTCCGGGAGTGGCTCTCGGGGCGGCCGCCTGGGCCGTGTCAGGCGGCGGGTGATGGATCGGCTCGGACACACGCGACAATGGCCCGCAGACACTCCATTACCCGGTGATTGTCTGCCCGGCGGCCCCGCGCGGGCCGCGCTGCCACAGATAATGGCCCAGAACAAAGATGGCAGCTGCTTTGTAGGGGGAACAGATTTGTGGCAGGTTGAGATAAAATAAAGAGGAAGGAGAAAGGGGAGAGAGGAGGCAGCGGCGGGTGTGTGTGTGTGTGTGTGTGTGTGTGTGTGTGTGAGAGAGAGAGAGAGAGAGAGAGAGAGAGAGAGAGAGAGAAAGAGTGAGAGAGAGAGAGAGAGCGCATAAAAGGAAGAAAGAGGGAGAGGACGGAGGGACCGAAGCCAAGGTGTCTCGGGGAGGGAGGTGTGGCGGGCGAAAGAAAACCCGAGGGCTGGCTTTGTCCGGTAATCATGGCGATAATGACGGTGATAATAGTAATGAGGATAATGCACGGCGAGCGCCGGGCGCTGTCCGCAGCGAGGGCTCCGGTGCTCGGGCCGAGCGGCGCGTCTCCACCTGTCTTCGCCCAGAGCAGCGGGGGCTCCGGCCGCCGGCCTGGGGCCTCTGAGGTCCAGCCTCCAGCCTCCTAAGCTCAAAGAAGGTAGAGGAGGGGCTGGTGGGGAAGATAAAGGGCTCCCATTCAGCGGAGGCAGCTCTTTTTTATTTATTTTATTTTATTTTTTAATATATTTTATTGATTTTTTACAGAGAGGAAGAGAGAGGGATAGAGAGTTAGAAACATCGATGAGAGAGAATCATCGATCAGCTGCCTCCTGCACACCCAATGTTCATGTCCTTGACCGGAATCAAACCCAGGACCTTTCAGTCCGCAGGCCGACGCTCCATCCATTGAGCCACACCGGTTTCGGCTATTTTATTTTTTTTAAAAAAATATTTTTATTTTATTTAAAAAATATATATTTTATTGATATTTTATTTATTTATTTATTTACAGAGAGGAAGGGAGAGGGACAGAGAGCTAGAGACATCGATGAGAGAGAGACATCCATCAGCTGCCTCCTGTACACCCCCTACTGGGGATGTGCCCACAACCAAGGTACATGCCCTTGACGGGAATCGAACCCAGGACCCTTCAGTCCACCGGCCGATGCTCCACATTGGTTAGGACTAGGGCAGCTCTTTATAAAGACGACCCCCCAAACCCCCCACTCAGACTGCAGCCCTCCTAAACCCCCCACTCTGATTCTCATTAGCCCGTCTGGCTGCAAAGAAAGCTGGGAAATGCAGTGCATCCAGGGAGCCCAGGGCTGCCCGGAGTGAAAGCCAGGGGCCTGGGCCAGGAGGCGGCGGCGGCGGGGTGGATGCTGGTGGCAGCGAGCTGTCTCCACCCCAGGGGCCTCCCAAGGAGCATTTGGTGAGCACTCGGCCCGTGGCAGCCTCTGTAACCCTCGCCTAGAAGGAGGCAGCGTGACCCCCCATTTCACAGGGCAACCGAGGCTCAGAGAGCTGGAGGGACTGCCACGGCCACACCGGACAGCGCCGTGCCAACGCCCGTTCCGGTGAGCACGGCGTGGTCCAGGTGTCTGCCGACTTACCCTCCTTTGTGCGGGATCAGAGGCGGGAGAAGGGCGAGAGCAACGTTGGAGGAGGCGTGGACCGAGAGCCGCTGGTAAGGGTCATCACAGGTGGCCATAACAGTGACAATCATGTCCACAGGTCACTACCACTTTTTAATAAATGTGTGTGTTTTTTTAAAATTGATTTTAGAGAGAGGAATAGAGAGGGAGACAGATACATCGATCGATGGAAGAGAAACATCAACATCGATCGGCTGCCTCATGCACGCCCCCTACTGGGAGGGGTTGTTAAGCCTGCAACCCTGGGCATGTGCCCTGACCGGGATTCAAACCCGCGACCTCTTGGTGCATGCGTCCCATGCGCAACCACTGAGCCACAGCAGCTGGGCCACTTCCACGTTTCAAACTTCCTGCCTAATATCTCGTTTTTTTGTTTTTTTTAAAATATATGTTATTGATATTTCACAGAGAGGAAGGGAGAGAGATAGAGAGCTAGAAACGTCGATGAGAGAGAAACATCGACCAGCCGCCTCTTGCACACCCCCTACTGGGGATGTGCCCGCAACCAAGGTACATGTCCTTGGCAGGAATCGAACCCAGGACCTTTCAGTCCTCAGGCTGATGCTCTATCCACTGAGCCAAACTGGTTTCGGCTAATATCTCCGTTGAAGTTTGCAGGTGCCCATGAGTGAGTGAGTGAGGGAGTGAGGGCAGCTGTCTGCAGCTTCGCTGAACAGGTGGGGAACCCAGACTATCACCCCAAAGCTGATGAAACGAACCAGTCAGGCCTGGACCTGTATTTGCTTCCTCTGTCGAGAAGGCCCTGCCATGCCACTCTCTCCTCCTGCTTCCCGGCCCGGAGGGACGCCCCTTCCTCCAGGAAGCCCTCCCAGCTCCCTCTGCTTCCTCCTGGGCTTGCCCATACCTGGGCGAGCCCTGGCCCTGACAAGGGCTGTGAGCACCTGGATGGGTGTGTGTGTGTGTGTGTGTTTCATGTGCCCCGGCCAGCCTGCACAGCCCTGGGTTTGCAGGGAGGGGGGGGGATAGAACACCTCCGCTTTCGGGGTTAGAGGACATGAACCCCGTTAGCAGGGCGACGTGGGGGAAAAAATCACTGCACCTCTCCAAGCCCTGGTCTCCTCAGCGGTCAGCTGGGGGCAGCGGTCTGCCTACCCCCACTGTGAGGGTGGGACGAGGGGACGGGCGCCGGGAGCAGCAGGGAGCTGGCTCGGGGTAAGTGCTCACTGAGGTGACGTGGGGGACTCTGGGGGGCCCAGCCAGGGAGGCCACCTGAACCCCGTACTCAGAGCCGAGCCTGGAGATGGAGGGTGTTCCTGCCGTCTGGCCCTCTAGTCAGACCGCTAGGCCCCGGCAGCCTCTGGCCTTACCCATAATCCCCCCCCCCTCTTTTGTGCTGTTTCCTAAAACCCTCCTACCCCAGACCAGGTGTTGTGGCTGGTGAGGTCTGAGCAGCGGAGAGCGGGCGGCAGGGAGCGGGGTGGGGGTGGGGGCGGGGGAGGTGGAAGAATGCATTCCCCCAAGTGGTTGGCTAACAAACTAGCTAAACCCACCACCTGGGCCAGGTGTGTGTGTGTGTGTGTGTGTGTGTGTGAGTGTGTGTGGTGTGTATGTGTGTGTGTGTGAGTGTGTGTGTGTGTATGTGTGAGTGTGTGTGTGTGAACGTGTGTGGTGTGTGTGTGTGTGTGTGTGTGTGTGTGTGGTGTGTGTATGTGTGTGTATGTGTATGTGTATGTGTGTGAGTGTGTGTATGTGTGTGTGTGAGTGTGTGAGTGTGTGTGTGAGTGTGTGTGAGTGTGTGTGAGTGTGTGTGTGAGTGTGAGAGTGGGTGTGTGAGTGTGTGTGTGTGAGTGTGTGTGAGTGTGTGAGTGTGTGTGTGTGTGTGTGTGTGAGAGAGTGTGTGTGTGAGTGTGTGTGTGAGTGTGTGTGTATGTGTAAATTGCTCTGACGGACGCAGGAGTAGTGCCCATCGATTTGAAGCGGCGAGGCCTGGCCTCCGCAGGGTGTGGGTCTGCACTGGACAGCCGCCGAGGACTGTCACCCCGAGATTAAGGTGACCAGACGTCCTGCTTCCGATTTTTAACAATTTGCCCCGAGTCCCACCGCGTTTTAAAACGCCCAGGGACGCGGGACAAATTGTTAAAAATCGGGACTGTCCCTCCAAAAGCGGGACGTCTGGTCGCCTTATCCTAGATCCAGGCTTCAATGCCTTGGCCTTTCGCTAACCTTTGTGCCATCCAGGCCAGCACTTTGACACGAACAAATTTTACTAATTTATTGAGAGAGAGAGAGAGCGAGAGAGAGAAAGACAGAGAGAGACAGAGAGAGAGAGAGAGAGAGAGAGAGAGAGAGAGATCAGTTCGTTGCTCCTGTATGAACTCTGACCAGGGATCTAACTTATCAGGTGGACGCTCTAACCCCGGGGTCGAGCCACATGCGGCTCTTTGGCCCCCTGAGTGTGGCTCTTCCACAAAATACCAGCCTGGGCCAGTCTGTGTTGAAGACGTGGCGTTAGAAGAGGTTTAAAGAATTGGGCTCTCCACGGATATGTCAGTCGTCGTCCTGTTGCCATTTGGCTCTGTGGACGAATGAGTTTGCTGACCCCTGAGCCAGTCTGACCAGCGGAGCTCCCGGGCCAGGGCCGGCTGGTGGCCCTTTCGCCCCAATGAGGGCAGCAGGGGTTCCTGAGCGCCGATGTGCCCCGGGCCTGAGTCTAAAGCAGCATCCACGTGCTCACCGGAGAGGAAGCAGGTGGACCCACTTTATTTATTTTTATATTTTGTTGATTTTCCACAGAGAGGAAGGGAGAGGGATAGAGAGCTAGAAACTTCAATGAGAGAGAAACATCGACCAGCTGCCTCCTGCACACACCCCTCCAGGGATGTGCCTGTAGCCAAGGTACATGCCCTTGACCGGAATCAAACCTGGGACCTTTCAGTCCACAGACTGATGCTCTATCCACTGAGCCAAACCGGTTTTGGCAGGTGGACCCACTTTAACAGGCTGGTTTAACCCCCACTCCCAGATGTTCTCACTTGAACCTGCAATCAGTACAGCGTAGCTTTAAGGAGATATTTTACATTCCCTTTTTGTTTTTGTTTTTCCTATCAAGTCTTCAAACACAGCGTTTCTACCGCAATAGGAATTCAGGCTCCAGCAAGACAGAGTGCGGGGGGAGCGGCTGCCACGGTGGGCCATGCAGTCCTGGGGGAAGTGCCATTTGCACCTGCCCATAAGCCAAGGAGTTTTGGGATTGTTGTTTTTTTTATTTTTAAAAAATTTAATATATTTTATTGATTTTTTCACAGAGAGGAAGGGAGAGGGATAGAGAGTTAGAAACATCGATGAGAGAGAAACATTGGTCAGCTGCCTCTTGCACACTCCCAACTGGGGATGTGCCCGCAACCAAGGTACATGCCCTTGACCGGAATCGAACCCGGGACCCTTCAGTCCGCAGGCCGACGCTCTATCCACCGAGCCAAACCGGTCCCAACTAAAAATAAAAAAATTTTTTAAAGCAAGCCCTGTAGTCCATTCTCTGTCTATAGATTCCCTCTCTCTCTCTCTCTCTCTCTCTCTCTCTCTCTCTCTCTCTCTCTCTCTCTCTCGACTGAATATGTATTTGTAGACTGACTATAGAGTTATGTATTTAATTCACACGTTGAAACTGTTGACCCAGAGCATTCTTTGATCCTGAGTTGTTGGGCGATTATTTTGCCCAGAGGATGGGGGCTGCGGGGCCGCATTCGAGAGAAGTTGGGGTGTCCTTGTCACCCCCCGAGCCAGAGCTCGGCGCCCGGCTTCCCCGTGGAGGAAAGAAAAGCTATCTGCGGCCCAGCGCTGTGAAATTTGCCGCCACGGCCGCCGCCGCCGCCGCTGTGAGAACGGCTAATTTTTCACACCCAGACGCACCGGCTGGGTTTGTTAAAGCCCAAGATAATCAAATAATCATTATAACTCATCTTCGCCCTCCTGTCTCCGCTCTTTGTACCATTAGCGTCCTGGCGGGGCGCCGGCCGGGGAGGCAGCCGGCCTGTTCAGATAACCTTCCCGCGGCCGCCGAGCGCACGGCGCCCACCCTGGCCGCTCACGACAAATGAGCCGGCGCCCTAATCTCCTTATCGGCAGCCTCTGCCCCGGCCGCTATCGGGCCGGCTCGCGGAGCAGAGATTTGTACGTGTGTGTTTATGTTTCATAGAGATTTCTATAAACGTGTGTATGCGGGAATTGCTAAAGAGGAGAGGCCACGGGGGAACCGAGGCCCTGTCTCTCTCCGGAGTGAGACTGCCCGCGGGGGAGGCTGCGCGAGGGAGGCCGGGAGGAGGAGGCCTGGGGGGAGGGAGGCCCTGAAGGAGGAGGAGGTTCGAGAGGAGGGAGGCCCGGGAGGAGGGAGGCCCTGAAGGAGGAGGAGGTTCGAGAGGAGGGAGGCCTGGGAGGAGGAGGAGGTTCGAGAGGAGGGAGGCCTGGGAGGAGGGAGGCCCTGAAGGAGGAGGAGGTTCGAGAGGAGGGAGGCCTGGGAGGAGGAGGAGGTTCGAGAGGAGGGAGGCCGGGAGGAGGAGGAGGGGCCGGAGGAGGCCAGTGTGGTCACTTTCCTCCACCCAGTGAGGCCTGGTGGCTGGAGCGGGGAGGGAGCACCTCTCCCACAGGACCCGAGCTCGGGGTCTGGCCTGGCCAGGGGGGACCTGGGAGCAGCAGGTGACTCCCCTGGGCACCCACATTTCCTTCTCTTCCTCCGTTTCCCCTCCCTTCCCTGCCACCGCAGCAGCTTTTCTTCTCTCGGGTGTGAGTGTGTGTAAGCTCTCTTTGTCAACCCCCATCTCTTCCTCTCCCCCTCCATCCCTCTCTGTGTCTGTGTCTCTCTCGTGTGGTTTTATTTTCCTGGGTCTCAACTGCTCTCTCTTCTTTTTCTGCCCCATCTCTCCAGTTCCTCTGCCTCCCCCACCTTCTCGGCCAGCCCCCCTCTCCCCACTGCACTTCCCTCTTCCTCTGCCCTCCGCCACCTGCCCCAGCACCCCCTCACACCCCTGTCCTCTCCCTCACCTCCCCCTGCTCCCCTCTCGCACCCTCCCCACCATCAGTCTCACCCCATTCCTCCCTTACTTCTGATGACCATGTTCTTAGCCAAGGAATGGAGAGAGAGAGAGAGGGAGAGGAAGAGAGAGAGAGAGAGAGAGAAAGAGGGAGAGGAAGAGAGAGAGAGAGAGAGAGAGAGAGGAGACACGTCTTCCAGATAAGTCATTTCGTCCTGTGAGGAGCTAGTCACAAGCGACCACGGCTCCGTACCAGGTTTTCAGCGCGCACGGTGAGCGGCGACAGGGGGGCCACGTTCCCCGACCCCTCAGAGCCCACGAAGGAAGGGCTTCTTGGCGCCGCTGCCCAGAAAGAACACGGCCGAGGGCGGAGGCAGACTGCAGCGCGGCTCTGGCCCCGAACCGGCAGCTGAGAAATTAAGCAGGTAGCCCGCCTGCCCGCCCCTTCCTGACCCTCCACCCCCGACCCCAGCCCAGAGCAGCCCCCCGCTCCCCGTGCCTCCCCCCTTCCCGAAGCCCCTTCAGTCTCGTAGCCGAGCCGGACTCGTGCGGGCGGAGCGCAGAGCTGCCACTGAGTGGTCTCCGCAGGCGAGGCGCGCCGGCTCCCGTGCCTCGGTCTCCCCACCCCGTCCCTCCCACGCGGCGCCCCGCACCTGCAGGGGAAAAAACTTATGGTTGGCTCTGATCTAGGAAGAGCAACCTTCGGAACCCAAGTTCACACCAGCGTTTCGAGTAAAATTACAAAAACCTTCCAACACGGTTTTTCACCCAGAGCTGCCCCCAGTGTGGGCTGCAGGTGCGGCTCACGTGTCAGAAATACCAGGGGCTCCACGCTGAGAGCCCGGGAAGCTCTGAAAACGGCTCCGATGCTCCGGCCGCCGATAAAAACGACGACGAGAACGCGATTCCAGGGTCAGGCCGACCAGGATGTGAGTCTCGGCGACACGGCTTCCTTGCCCTCCGAGGCGTGTGCTGCCGTCCGTCTCCCTGGCAGCCCCGTGGGGACACCCCGGTGCCCGAAGCCCACACCAGCTGGCGATTCGTGCGTCTTCCCTGCCTGCTGGCTCCCTCCCGGCCCAGCCCCCAGGTCAGCACTGCCTCCCAGACTTGGGGTCTGTGTGGTGGGAACAGCCGGGGACAGCGGCTCACGTCTGCATGTCACCGTCTTCTCACCTTTTTCCATTCACAGCTCCATTCACTGCGAGGAGGTGGGGGCTTGCGGAGAACTGCCAGGTACCCTCTGCCCTCGTCTCAGCCGGGTGGACGCTGAGCAGAGCTGCAGGAAGATGGGTTCACAGGGGGGTAAAGGGCCCCCCACTCCCGCCCTGCTGGGGGAGGCGGGTGGTACATTTTGTCAGAGAGGCGGCGCGGGGGGGGCAGGTGCCACCCCCCCCACAACCTACTGTGTGACCTCTGGGAACTCACATCACTTCCCCGAGCCTCAGTTTCCCCATCTGTCCAATGGTCCCACGCCACCCCCTCCCTCCCGCCGCTTCTGCAGAACGGGCTGCGGGAACTCGGAGGCTCCCCCGGGAGCGGGGCCCTGGGGAGGGGACCCACGGTGACGGTCATGGACCTTTGGGTGGCCGCCGGCTGAGCACCTGCCCCAGGGGCACCCTGGGGCCCTGCCTTGTTCACGGTGTCGTCGCCAGGCCCTTGCCCTCGGGGAGTGGCATTCCGGTCCGGGGGTCGGCAAACTCATTAGTCAACAGAGCCAAATATCAGCGGTGCAACGATTGACATTTCTCTTGAGAACCGAAAAACCGACTTCTGCGCCTGGACCACGAAGTTGTAACCGCACCATACGTGGGCGCCCGCACGTGGTGTTTTGTGGGAGAGCCACACGCAAGGGGCCAACGAGCCGCACGTGGCTCGCGGGCCCCAGTTTGCCGACCGACCACTGTTCTGGTGAAATAGAGTGTCAGAGAAATAAATCCACAAATAGCTACAAAGTGTATATGCACAGTGATAAATTTTGTGGGGGGAAAAAAAGGCAGAATAAGCAGACAGTATGGGAGAAGGGCACGCTTCGGATCCGACCTCCGGAGCAGGTAGAAAAGCCCACTGTTGGGAGAAGAGCCAGCCAGGCAGAGCAAACAGTAGGTGCAAAGGCCCTGGGGCAGCACGAGGCCAGGGTCTCGGAGACCCAGTAAGCAAGGCAACGTGGGAGTGGAGAGCAGAGGGGCTGTGGGGGTGCAGAGCTCACAGGGCATGGTGGGCCTCCGGTGACGCGTTTGGCTTTTCATCGGAGCTCACGGGGACCTGGGAGTCGAAGCCGGGTGCACGACGACGACACCTGACTTGTATGGAAGGATCGTCCGGGCTGCAGCACGGAGGACGGCCCGTCGGGGGCAGAGCAGAGGCAGGCAGGCAGGCGCGGGGTGCGTGCCTTCCCTCCCCAGCCCGCTCCCAGCCCGTGGCGTCGGCCCCGGCTCCCCACGCACGGCCCTCCGATGCCCGGTCCCCGGGCCCCGTGCCGGCCGGGGAGGACGGGCTGCAGATGAGCGGGCAGCGGGCAGGCGCCGCTAATGCCCGCCGGCGCCACGGGGAGAGGCGGCGGCGATGCGCAATGAAGCCCCGAGTGTTAAAAACACGGCAGCGAGGGACACGGGCCGAGGAGGCAGCCGGGCCGTTGAAACGACATCCAGCTCCAACGTGGAGCGTCTGAGTGCTCTCTTCCAAGGATTTATGTCGGCACAGACCTGCCTCGTCCATTTGTCTAGTTAACTAGCTGCCCTCCGGCAGGAGACAGGAACCCCGGTGGCCGTGCAGGGCTGGGGATAATGACGACAGCGACCACGGGCTTGTGCTGAAGGCCTACTGTGTGCCTGGCACTCGCAAATCCAGTGTGGGAATTGGAAGCGGTGACACAGGAGCCTGTGTGAAGGACCTCCTCGGGCGCGTGAGGAAATGGAGGCACGGGGAGGAGAAAGGACTTATGCAGGCGCACGGGAGAGAAGGCAGGTCTCTGTGCGCCGAGGCTGGGCTTTGCCCGTGACCTCACACTGCGTACCGGTTCCTGGCTCCTGGTCCTGGCGTCTTCCCTCGCTGCTTCCCACCTGAGGGCTGTGCGGCCTCGGGACTCACCGGAGGGCCTGCACACACACAGCCATCGCCGCCCCGGACGCTGCCGCCTGCGTGGGGCTCCCTAGCTCCACGGGCAGGGCTCTCCGGCCCAGCTGCCTCCTCGAGGGCTGAGCGAGGCGATGCTTGCAAGGAAAAGCAGAGGGCCCCCGGCTGGGCTTGCTCGTGTTTTTTCACGTCTGTTGGAGACACGGACGTAAGGAGAATGCCCCTCTACCTCTGTGTAAGGAAAACAGCAGGGAGCCTGGCCCGTGGGGCTCAGTGGTGGAGCGATCACCCGTGGACCGAGAGGTCACCGGTTTAATTCCCGGTCCGGGCACCTGCCCCGGTTGCAGGCTCCATCCCCAGTAGGGAGCCTGCAGGAGGCAGCCGGTCAAGGTTTCTCATCATTGATGTTTCTCTCTCTCTCTCTCTCTCTTCCTCTCTCTGAAGTCAATAAAAACATTGAGAGGGAGGGAGGGAGGGAGGGAGAGAGAGAGAGGGAGGGAGGAAAGAGGGAGGGAGAGAGAGAGGGAGGGAAGGAGAGAAGAGAGGGAGGGAGGGAGGACGGGAGGGAGGGAGGACGGGAGGGAGGGAGAGAGAGAGAGAGAGAGAGAGAGAGAGAGAGAGAGAGAGAGGGAGAGAGGGAGGAAGGGAGGGAGAGAGAGAAAGAGAGAGAGGGAGGGAGGGAGGGAGAGGGAGAGAGAGAGAGAGAGAGAGAGAGAGAGAGAGAGAGAGAGAGAGAGGAGAGAGAGAATGCAACAGACCAAACACAATGAGAACAACGCAATGTTATGAGGACAAACCGTTCTAAGGAGAGTTTGGTGGAGGCTCCAACCCGAATCTCACTCTTGGTTAAGAAGGGAACTAGGCAAGCACATACCTGCCCCCCACCCCCACCCCGGCACAGCCGCTCACACGCGGATGGGTCCAGGCCAACCGAGGTCCGCTAAGGACATGCTCAGAACACGTGTGGAAGCTACTCCTCCGAGGGCCACGCTGGGGACTGTCCGCGTGTCCAGCAACAGGACGACGGGCAGCAAACAGGGGTGCGTTCCTCCCACGGAGATCACACGCAGCGAAAAGGGAGGGACCACAGCCCCCCACGGCACCACGGCGTGCGCGCGCGCGCGTAAGGCTGAGTGGAAGGAGCGGGCCCGAGAGGCTCCGAGCTTGTCCATCCGCTGGTGGGCGGGCGGCCCACGCGGCCTGTTTTACGGTGGACCAGACCCAGCCGCTGGAAGGACGGAGGCCGGCGCCGGGACACGGAGGGACCGCGGGGACACGGGGCTGAGGGACAAGGGTCAGGCGCAAAAGGCCACCTGGCGTGTGATTCCATGTACATGGCCTGCCCAGAGCAGGCAAGGCCAGAGAGGCAGGAAGCAGCTGGTGGCTGCCAAGGGCTGGGGGTGGGGGGTGGGCGTGGGGTACATGATGGCTGAAACCGGGGTTTCCTGTTCAGGCGATAAAATGTCCTGAGATGGACTGAAGTTCAGTAAGAAGCAAAACCCGGTCTTGGAGGAACGGAAGTCAGAGTGGTGGGTCCGCTTGGTGAGGGGACGGAGAGGGAGGGCACGTGGGGGCCCCCGGGGCTGGGAACGGTCTACAATGGGATCTGGTTATGGGTCAGGGTTGGGGGGATTCGGGGGGGGGGGGAGCGCCTCTCTGGCCGTGTGGCCTTGGGCCAGTTACTCAACTTGCTGAGCCTCCGTTCCTCTTCTGTCCAGTGGAGATGACAAAGGTCCCTCACCTCCCCTTCCCATGACCTAGTGTGAGGCCTGGGATGGATGGGGCCTTAAGGGACGGGATGGGGTCCTAAGGGACGGGATGGGCCCTAAGGGATGGGATGGGGCCCTAAGGGATGGGATGGGGCCCTAAGGGATGGGATGGGGCCCTAAGGGATGGGATGGGGCCCTAAGGGACGGGATGGGCCCTAAGGGATGGGATGGGGCCATAAGGGACGGGATGGGGACTTAAGGGAGGGGATGGGGCCTTAAGGGATGGGATGGGGCCCTAAGGGATGGGATGGGGCCCTAAGGGACGGGATGGGCCCTAAGGGAGGGGATGGGGCCTTAAGGGAGGGGATGGGGCCTTAAGGGACGGGATGGGGCCCTAAGGGATGGGATGGGGCCTTAAGGGAGGGGATGGGGCCTTAAGGGACGGGATGGGGCCATAAGGGATGGGATGGGGACTTAAGGGATGGGATGGGGCCTTAAGGGACAGGATGGGGCCCTAAGGGACGGGATGGGGCCATAAGGGATCGGTTGGGGACTTAAGGCTGCACTTCTCAAACTTCAGCCCGGGCACCAACCCCATGGAGCAGTTTAAACGCTGATCCCGCAGCCCTGGGGTGGGGCCTGGGCTGCATTCCCCACCCCCTCCCAGGTGAGGCTGAGGCCGCGCTGCCAGTAGGCAGGCATTAAAGCGTTCAGTACTTTCAGATGCTCCGTGCATGCAGGCGGCGGTCAGCGACAAAGCCTGGGCACCCCCTGCCCTCGGCTGTCTCTCCAGGCCGCTGCCCGCCCTCCGCGCCCAGATTCTCTTCCCCCGTCTCCCCCGGAGCCCCCCAGCTCGTCCTGCCCACACGGGGGGTCCAGGGCCCTGTCCACCCCTCCGCCGCCGCGGGCAGGTTCCTCCCGCCCACGGGAGCCGGGGGTGGGTTTGCGGGAACAGCTGCCAGCAGCTGAGCTATAATGACCGCCTGGAGAGTCGTTAGGAGATAATTAATATTTGCAGCCCAGAGCTGTGACTGCTAAGCTGCTCCCGCCCACAGAGCCGGGGCCTCCAGCCCTGCTCGGGGGCGAGGACGACCCCAGACCCTCAGGAAGGCAGCGTCTGGGGGGCCGGAGGAGGACCCCGGATGCAGGGGCTGGGGCGCGGCCAGCGGGGGTCTGTTTCGGGGGGGGGAGGGCTCTGCCTCCACCCGGCCGCTAGGGTTGGGTGACTTCCCGAGGCCGCCGGGCCGGACGCGGAGTCAGGAGTGGCCGGAGGGCACCGGGGCCAGGGCTCCAGGTGGCCACGGCCCCTCCTCGCACCTGAGGCCGGCTGGCCTCTGGCGGTTGCCATGGTGATGGCTGGCCCCAGCAGTTGGGCAAGGACGTGGCAGCGGCGGTGGCAGCTGTGTGAGTGCGAGAGAGAGAGAGAGAGAGAGAGAGAGAGAGAGAGTATCAGTTCCCCTCCACCTCCCATCTGCAAGAGGCACAGCCCTCAGCCGCCCCGAGTCGCCGCCCCCCGTGCTTGTCTGGGGGGCCGTGTGGCTGGAGGCCCGGGCTCTGGTCCACCCCAGGGCGTGGCTTGCCGGTGGCTCCCGGCTCACATACTTGGACCTTGGAGTCCCCTCCCCGCCGGCCGGCGGGCCACTGACCTTTCGGCAGCCTCAGTTTCCAGGTCTATGGACGGGGTTAATCTCGCTCAGAGCAGCGTGGGTAGGACTCAATGAGACCGTGTAAGCAGACCGCTGAGATCTTCCTGGAAACCGGACCTCGTCACTCCCGGGTGGGGGGCCTGGAAGCTTAAAGGGGAAGGGACTGTTTCTATGCGGTGGACTTATGTCATTATTAAGTGCCTACTGTATGCCACCACTGTGCTCCGTGGTGACACACATTCCTCCCTCCACCGGCGCCTTCCCGAACACCAGGCTCTCATCGCACTTAATTCTCACCCTCCCCAGGCAGAGTTGGCCTGGCCATCCCCATTGTACCGAGGAGGAAACCGAGGCTCAGAAGCCCAAGCCAGCTACATCCCCAAGGTCACAGCTACATCCCCAAGGTCACAGTTACATCCCCAAGGTCACAGCTACATCCCCAAGGTCACACACACAATGAGGACATTGCAGAACCGGAGTTCAAACTCCCACAGCCACACGTGGCCCTCCACGTCCCAGGTCTCACCGGCCTGCTTCCAGGCCAACCTGCTCTCAGCCTGGCTGCCGAGAACTCAGGCCCGCCTGGGCCAGGGACCTCCCGAGACTGGCTTTACAGAGCGACTGTGTGTCTTTAGCAGATGTGTGTGGAGTGTGTGGTTTGTATCTCTAAGCAGATGTGTGTGAAGTGTGTGGCTGTGTGTCTTTAAGCAGATGTGTGGGGAGTGTGTGCTGTGTGTTTTAAGCAGATGTGTGTGGAGTGTGTGTTGTGTGTCTCTAAGCAGATGTGTGTGGAGTGTGTGGCTGTGTGTCTTTAAGCAGATGTGTGTGGAGTGTGTGTTGTGTGTCTTTAAGCAGATGTGTGGGGAGTGTGCTGTGTGTCTTTAAGCAGATGTGTGTGTGTGGAGAGTGTGGTTGTGCGTCTTTAAGCAGATGTGTGTGGAGTGTGTGGCTGTGTCTCTAAGCAAATGTGTGTGGAGTGTGTGGCTGTGTGTCTTTAAGCAGATGTGTGTGGAGAGTGTGGTGTATCGGGGATGCCCACTAGGGGACCTGCTGTTTTCACTGTTGAGATCACTGTTATTTCTCAGCCTGCAGAGCTTGGACCCCATGCTCCCCTGGTTCCCCGCCCCATCAGCGTGTCTGGATGGTGTGCCCAGGTCTTCGGAGTTTGGGGGGCAGGCGGGGGGGACGAGCCCTCACGGGGAAGGCATGGCTGGAGGGCTGCCCTCTCTGGCTCCTCTCAGCCTGGTGCCAGCCACGCGGCATTAGGCTGGGCGTGTGAGCGTGGAGGGGGCAGGGAGGGAGGGAAGGCGCCCTGCCCCCCCGAGGCTGCCTTCTGTCGCTAGACAAACACGCACAGCACCCACGAGCTTGGAAATGGAGCGAGGCGTTAACTACACGCGCACAGCAGGCCGGGGCGGAGGCCAGCTTCCTCGGCGGGGCCCCCGGACCTCAGCGGCTGCAGCGGCCAAGGCAGCAGCTGCTCGAGAAGCCGCTCACGTCCCGGGGCCTGCTGCCCACAGCCCGGCCTGGCCGGCCCCTCTCCCGGGGGCAGGCGGAGGTTCGAGCGGGCTGCAGTGTTTGCCTGGCACCTGCCACGTCTCCCCCGGGGGCAGCGAGGGGCCTCGGGGGTCATCATAGCGCCTCCCACCCACGGAGCGGCTTTTCCGGGCTGGGCGGTCTTCGCTGGGAACCCCAGATTGCGCCGCCCTGAGGGTGGCGGAGGCCCGGCCGGTTCTCGGGGTCCACCCCTCACACAGCTCGGGAGACACACCTGCCGGGGGGCTAGACAGGTGGGGGCCCACACCTCAACTCTGCCACTCAGAGGCCGTGTCGCTGGGGACCCATTGGCTCACCTCTCTGAGCCTCCCTGTTTGTAGCATGTGACACACCCTGGGCAGTGACCGGGATTAAAACCAAGCGTCTGGAGTTCCTGACATATAGGTGGGCTTGATCCAGGATGTGGCTTCATGCAAAAAAAAAAAAAAAAAAAAAAAGTAAGCTATTTGGGGGATACGTTCATCCTGATTTTATGCTGAGATAATATCTTGGATATATTGGGTTGGATGAAATATATTTTAACAATTTAATCTGTTTCCTTTTTACTTCTTTTTAAAAATATATATTTTATTGATTTTTACAGAGAGGAAGAAAGGGAGATGTAGAGTTAGAAACATCGATGAGAGAGAATCATCAATCAGCTGCCTCTTGCACACCCTCTACTGGGGATGTGCCCACAACCAAGGCACATGACATTGATCGGAATCGAACCCGGGATCTTTCAGTCTGCAGGCCAACGCTCTATCCATTGAGCCAAACCGGTTTCGGCTACTTCTTCTTCTTAAACGGGCTCACCTCTTTCTCCTGGCCTGCATTGGTGCTGGCCCGTCTGGGTGCTGTGTAGGAACGATCTCATTTCGGATGGATGGTTTTAACTGCTACGCCTTCACCTGGGCCCTTCCTATTTTTTCTGCTGGTTTTCTGGGCGTCTTTCATTCCAACCAAAGGCTGAGATGGTGGACAGGAGGGCCTTCTCCCCACCGCAGCACGGAGTGCTCCCTCCCTTCGCTTGTTTGAATGTGCCCAATACCACTGTCTCCTCCTAAGGAAACCATATTGGACTTTCTCTTCTGGGACCCTTCCTGGTCCCTGTGCTCAGGTCCGGGGTTTGAATGAGGCTCAAGCAACCTTAACTGAAGAATGGGTCCACGTGGCCCAGGTTTGACCAATCAGAGCATTCCACCACCACCACCCCAGATCACTGATTGGTTTGGGAAGAACCACATGACCTAAGCCTGGCCAATGAGATAGTGTCCCTGAACTTGGATGGAATTGCCAGGAGGATTTAAGAGCACAGACACCCGGAGGTGCTGGGCCACACTGTTGAGTGAGCCTGCCCGAGAACGGAGCCCCCTGAGGTGCCACCAGATGGGTTCTGGGCATACCTAAGCCCTGGTGGCAGCCTCTGGCTCACCTGGCTTCGTCTGGCTTCTCAGTTCTACCAGTCACTAACTGCTCCCTCTTCAAACAAACAAACAAAACCATAAGGATTTGAGTTGTGTTCTGGCCATTTGCCACCCAAAGAGTCTCTGAGTGAGATTCCTCGGAGGCAAGTCCAAGAGGGACTCAGGTATTGATGTCTTGGCAAGACGGGCATGGAGGGCAGACCAAGTCTAAAACGTTGGAAGTGCTGAGAGGGTGACCCTCTGGCCACCTTTTATCCCAGCGGGAGGCGGAGCAATGGCCGGGGGCATCACTGGGTCTGGGAACCCCGGGCTGCACAGCCGGCATCACCCCCATCCTGCGGAGAGAGGCCCCCGCCGCTCTTCCTCCCGGGAGCAGAGGAAGGCCAGGAGAGGTGAGAGGAGGAGCAGAGGAAGGCCAGGGGAGGTGAGTGGAGGAGAGAGGAAGGCCAGGGGAGGTGAGCGGAGGAGCAGAGGCCGGCCAGGAAAGGTGAGTGGAGGAGAGAGGCCGGCCAGGGGAGGTGAAGGAGGAGCAGAGGAAGGCCAGGAGAGGTGAGTGGAGGAGCGGAGGAAGGCCAGGGGAGGTGAGGAGGAGCGGAGGAAGGCCAGGAGAGGTGAGTGGAGGAGCGGAGGAAGGCCAGGAGAGGTGAGTGGAGGAGCGGAGGAAGGCCAGGGGAGGTGAGGAGGAGCGGAGGAAGGCCAGGAGAGGTGAGTGGAGGAGCGGAGGAAGGCCAGGAGAGGTGAGTGGAGGAGCGGAGGAAGGCCAGGGGAGGTGAGGAGGAGCGGAGGAAGGCCAGGAGAGGTGAGTGGAGGAGCGGAGGAAGGCCAGGAGAGGTGAGCGGAACTGAACGTGGGGTGTTATTCTGAGCCATTTCTCAGGAGGCGATGTCATATGCCTCCTGGGCCCCCCTCCCCGCCATGTTGAACTCGCCCGTTGGGCGTAGAGGCTCCTGCTCTGTACCCGCCCGCCCGCCCAGAGCATGTCCTGGCATGGGCCGAGCCTCCGCACACCGTCAGCAGCGATTATTAAGGACGCACGCTGGTACCCATGTGGCATTTGTCCATCTCCCCGCTCCAGTGCCAGCTCCCGGGGGATGGCGGAGGGGGGGGATCTCTGATTTGCTCATCCCTGCGTCCTCAGTGCCTAGCACAGTTCCGGGCACATAGTAAAGGCTTAGTCAATGTTTAGTCCGTGAGAGCTTTTCTGCTCTTGGTTGAGGAAGTCCTGACTGGTCACGGGGTGGTTGGGGGTGGTGGGGATGGGGGGTGCGATCCTTTGTCCTGTCCCTTTAAGAACCTATCTCGCCTCCCCCCTCCCCCCCATCTTGTCCCCCAAACTAATTAAGTGCCCTGCTTCTCTCTGCCGGGCTAATCCTGTTATCAGCTGCCAGACACACCTCGGCTGTGTAGTCCCTTGTTTATGGTCCATCTCCCTTCACCCCCAATTAAACTCGGGGCCTCGCCTTAGGTGCCGCTGTATCCCACAGAGCCCTGCACACAGTAGGCATTTTTCTTTTTTTTTTTTTTTTGCATTAATGAGTGAATCGGCCTTCCCTTTATTTAACACCCACGCAAGGAGGAGGAAGGGGATAAAAGAAAGCAATCTGCTGGCCAGGACTGGGCTCTTTGTCTGGGGGGCCGGGGGGGGGGGCTGGGGGGGGGCGTGGGCGGTAAGGAAGCTCCTCGGGCAGACGCTGGGGGCGCTGACCTCTTGGGAGGCAGGCGCCCACGGGATGGGCTTTGACATCCATTCCCCTCTAAGTTCAGCGCGTCCTGCCGGGGAGATGGGGCCGCGCAGGAGAGCGTTTCCATCTGGACGTGACCTTTAAGGCCAGCAGCGGCCCTGGCAGCGTCTGGAGCGCTCGCGTGTGCCGGCAGAGCCTTGGGCTCCGCCGCCGCCGGGCCATCTCAGGGCAGCCGCCGGGCCGGGAGGACGGGTCTCAGCGTCCCCTGTCTCCGCCGGAATGCCAAGGGCTCCTGAAGTGGAGCGGGAAGCTGGCCTGTCTGGGTGGCTCTGCCAGCTGAGGCCCTGGCTGGTCAGGGCCGTGGGGATGGCCGTCCTCCCAGCCCAGCCCGAGGGACAGCACAGCCCTCTCCAACCCCTCCTCTGTCCTTGCCACCCCTCCACCCTCCCCACCCCCGCCACACACACACACACACACACACACACACACACACACACACACACTCCAGCCTCCTCTCTCCCTGCTCGCCATGGGGCCTCATCCCCAAGGGCGGGTGTGTGTCCCTGTGGGAGGGGCTCTGTGGCCCCCTCCAGCCCTGGACCCCCCCCCCCGCCTGCCTGCCCCTCTGGACCTCCCCCTGCCTGCCTGCCCCTCTGGACCTCCCCCCTGCCAGGGTCTGCGCGCTTCCATCCAGGCCAGCCACGCCCAGGGAGGCCTTTGGTCCAACGTCTCATCTTCTCGAGAAACCCCGACAATGTCTCCGAGGGTCCGAGCAGCAGCCACACCATTGCCACGGACAATCGCCGTGGAGTCTAGGTCAGGGCCTGGCATACAGGGGGGGAGGGGTGGGTTCCAGAAATGCCGGGTGGGCAAGAGAGGCGTGCGGGTGAGCAAACATCTCTGGCGCTGGGAGCCGGGGGGCCGGGGTGGGGTCTGGAAGGACAGAAAGGGTGCGAGCAGCACCCTGGGCGGGAGTTCCCGCACGGGTGCTGGCTCGGGACAGGCGGGTGCACGGCGATGTGGGGTCAGGTCTCAGGGACCCCCGGCTCCGCCTGAGAGGCTGCCGCCCCGGAGGGGAGCCCGGTCGACCGGGAAGGGAGTCGGGATCACAGCCAAGGTGGCCAGAGCTTGTTAAACAGAAATCCCTCCGGGCAGGCGGCCCGCCGGCCCCCGGGGGCCCAGACGTGGGGAGGAAACCCCAGCGCCTGAAACCAGGGGAGCAAAATGGTGCCTTCGCGAGTCCACAGCAACCGCAACAACAATAATAATAACACAATGCACGTATTCAGCGTCGCCATCTCCGGGCACTCTGCGAGCGTGCTGCTGTTTAAGTCTCAGAACCAACCCACGCGGGGGACGCGCTGCATTCCCGAGGCCCATATGAGGACGGGAAGGCGCAGGGGGTGGGTGGGGACGAGGGGTGCGGGGTCGCCCTGCAGCAGGGTCTGGAGCAGGGGCGCCGGGGCTCCCCAGAGGCGCCGGCAGGAAGCAGTGGGGCTTCGGGGTCTCCATTGTTGCCATTGCCGCCGCCCTTGGCCCCCGGACCAGGAGACCCCCCTCGCCCGCATACCTGGGAGGGGGGCCGGCCTCGCTCCCTCTCCCTGACCCCCTGACTCCTAATCCGCCGCTAATGCCGCGGGAGGAAGCGGCTTTGAACAGGAACCGGCTCCGTCCGCTCCTGCTGTCCGCAGGCCAAGCCCAGCCTTTCAAAGGCAGGCCGAGGCTGCCAAATCCGCCCCGGGGACCTAATGCGATTGTCTCGCTTCTGCAACTCTGCTGGGAAGCCTGGCTTTGGGGGGTGGAAGGGTGGGAAGGGGGGGGGAGAAGGAGGGCGGACTATGGAGGCCAGCAGGCCAGGGTACCAAGCCTGGGAAGGGACAGGAGGCCACAGCCTGAGCACCTACTATGTGCTTGGCGAGACTCCACCCAGGAAGGAACCCTTCCTCGGTGTTAAGGGGGTGCACGTGGACATGCCAGCCGTCGGTGGGATGACAGGAACACGAGCAGGGAGTCCCGATACCGGAGGCCAGTCCTTCGCTGAGTAGGTGACCCTGGGGCTGACACCCCCGACGTCTCTGTTTTCCCATCTCCCCAGCTCCCCGCTGTGTGTCCCTTTTCTGAGGCGGGGCGTCCGGGGTTAGGAGCGGAAGCTCTGCGTGGAGACTGCCTGGCTTCCAGTCACTGCCCGCCTGTGTGACGATGACGACGGGCCGGCTGCTTAACCCAGGGGCGGGCAAACTTTTTGACTCAAGGGCCACCATGGGTTCTTAAACCGGACCGGAAGGCCGGCACAGAAGCAACCTGACCATGCTGGCACTCTCCTCTTGGGCTGCTGGTGAAGGAGCGGAGGGGAGAGCAAGAGAACCCTCCTCTGCTCTTTTGGCTCCGCGGGCCGTAGTTTGGCTTAACCTCTCTGTGCCTCAGGCTCCGAGACCGTAAACCACGGATCCTCATGCCCGAGGGCCCTGATGCCGGAAGGCTGGGTGACCTCAAGCACGTTGCCTGACCTCTCTGGGCCTCAGTGTCTGCATCTGCGAACCAGGACCACGGAGAACGCCCGCCTCCTGGGCGTGTGGCGAGCATTCGGTGGGCGGATCCACGCCGCGTGCAGGAAACTCTTCCTCCTCTTCTTCCCGGGCTCTGCCCATCCGGCCACCGCCGGTGCCGCGTACCGGCCACGAGTCAGGTGCTTTTCTAGGCACTTCCCCCCCCACCCCCCACTTCGCGCCCGGGGTTATTTTAAGAACCAAAAGCACCAAATGGGAGCGCGCTTCGGCGAGGGCCAGGCCGATCTGTCGGGGGAAAGACGCGGTGATGGATTCACGTGGTGGCGGCGGCGGCCTCTCCTCCCGCTTGCTCTCACCCGGGGCCACCCGTTCAGACCTGCACGCGGGTTTCCGTCGTCCGGGGGTCTGTCCTGACCCTCAGGTGCTCATGCAGCACCACGATCATTGCTGCTCCTGGCCACGCACCCCACACACACCGGAGCCCCGTGCCACACTTTGTTTTGGATCACTCCGCTTTTTATCTGTAACCCTACCCTCAGGGATATGATCCATGAAAGCACGTGTGATGGGCTAGCACTCCTTAGACACTTTGCTAGGAAGTAAAACAAAAAATTGTTTCTCCTGCCCGCCACCCGGCCAGAGGGCCGAGGTTCAGGCATGGCCGCCCCACCGTCCAGCTGCTTGGAAACCCTTTCCTCTTTGGCTCGTACTTATCAGACGCGCCCTCCTCTTCCCACGCGGAGGGCTTGCTGTCGTAGGTGGCCAGAAGGACGTTCATGTGATGACGCTAACGTCAGTTACTCGGGTGGCACCAGCATAGCAATCATTACTTTTTTTTTTTTTTTTTTTTTTGGTGGCCACGTGCCAAATGCAACAATTACTCAACGTTTTGTGTTGAATGGCTCTTGAAAAAAAAAAAATATATCGAGACCGGTTTGGCTCAGTGGATAGAGCGTCGGCCTGCGGACCGAAAGGTCCCAGGTTCGATTCTGGTCAAGGGCATGTACCTTGGTTGCGGGCACATCCCCAGTGGGGGGTGTGCAAGAGGCAGCTGATCAATCGATGATTCTCTCTCATTGATGTTTCTAACTCTCTCTCCCTTCCTCTCTGTAAAAAAAATCAATAAAATATATTTAAAAAACAAAGCAAAAAACAAAAAATCTTAAATTCAGCCCCCACCTCGGCCACGATGCCCAGGAAATCCCGCGCTGGACGCAGGCTGTGTGCTTAGTCCCGTGGCGTGTGTCACGGGGGGCACGGAGCCATCTAAGAAAACGGGGCGCTTGCCCTCAGCCGCCCAGAGCGTCTCTCCGCGTGCCCCGTGCGAACAGCAGGCGGATGTCCCCGGCTTCACCCTCGTCCCACGCAGCGGGTCAGGAACCTCCTGGAGGCAAGGCTCCTCTTTACTGGGCTGGCTGCCCCCTTCGCCACGAGGTCCACCAAAGCGTGGGGGGCTCGGGGCTCCTGCGTGGAGTGACCCGGCCCGCCCTCCTCCCGGGAGCTTTGCTCCGACCTGCGTGGGGCTCGTGGAAAACACGCCCTCCGCGCGCCTGCCATCCGCGTCCCCCTCCTCCCTGGCGCTCAGAGACACGAAAAGAGTTAACATCCATCTCCCGGGCTCCTTGACACATCCCTCCGCGGGCTCCTGCGGATAATCACCAGCTTCCCTTGAGCAATGACCTTGCCCCCCGCCGTGGGGGCGATGGAGAGACGGATCTAAACACCTCCAAGTTCCCTTAATTGGCACCTTTCTGTTCTGCTTTAAATTAATCAAAGCCAGTCCGATATTAATACTGTAGGGGGAATTAAAATCATGCAACGCATTAAAGATGTAATTTAAAATTAATAACTCATAATTATTTATCATGGCGTATCAGCGGAGCTATGAATTTCCCCTTCGAACCCGGCGCACATTCTCCTGCCTCTGCTTTTAATAGCATCTGGACCGGCCCCGCGCCCAGCCCCGGCTCCCGCAGACACCCGGCCTCAGAGATGTAATTCGTTTAATTTAATTTTGGGGGGCTTAATTGTGGTAAATCACTACTTAAGAAAAGACATCTATTTGAAAGGACAAATTGGGATAATTTAATAAGAGCTGGAGTGAAGAAGAAAGCCAAGGACTTAACGAGGCGCGGTGGGCTCCGACCGGAGGCGCCCCCTGTCCCCCGACTCATCGATCGAGAGATGCGGGTTCCGTTCTCGAGTCTCTGAAAACCAGGGCGCCTTGGAAAAGGTTGGGCAATCCAGGGACACCCCCCCCCGCCGCGTCCCTCAGTATGGCCTCCCCGTCCAGCGGAATACTATGCAGTCATACAAAAGGACAGCCTGGCCCGGCGGCTCAGTTGCGGGGAGTGTCATCCCACACACCAGTGTTTCCCAGAGTGCGGTACGTGCACCCCCAGGGGTACGGGAAGAGTCTGGTGGGGGTACGCGTGGCACCGGAGTTTGGTGGGGAGATGCACTGCACCGTGCTGAGCTGCGCCCAATTCTACGTTCTTATGAGTCAAGTCAATTTTTCAGCCTCTCATTGGTCCAAATAAATGTCATTTATAATGTAACTTTTATTTATATTTTATTATGAATAAGTTTATTTTTCGTTTATTATTATTTTGTGCATGTACCAAAAAAAGAGAAAAGAAATATATTTTGATTGTTATTAAAATACATCCATTTTTTTTTGACGAGGGGTGGTCAGCATTATGAAAATTATAGAAGGGGTACACATATGTCAAAAGTTGGGGAAACACTGCCATACACCAACAGGTTGTGGGTTCAATTCCCGGTCAGGGCACATGGCCAGGTTTTGGGTTAGATCCCTGTTTGGGGCTCATACAGGAGGCAACCAATTGACGTTTCTCCCTGGCATCGATGTTTCTCTCTCTCCTCTCTCTCTCTCTCTCTTCTTCTCCCCCTTCTTCTCTCTCTAAAATCAATATAAAACAAACAAGCATACCCTTAGGTGAGGGGGGAAAAAAAGAACAAGAACAGATTTTACGTATTCACACAGACGAGTCGCCAGGGTGTGTGGTGTAAATCCGTTAGAACAGTGATTCTGGCATGCCAGAATGACAAAAGAAAAACACACACACAATTGTGCTCGCAGTGTAGACTATCCCTGAAAAGAAATCTATGAAACTGGCCTCGCTGTTGTTCACCTCTGGGGGCCAGCGTGGGTAACTGGGGGGCGAAGGACACAGGGGCGGGTTTCGTGCTTTAGACACGCTTGCAGCTTCCGGTTTTGTAGCACAGGCCAGTGTCAGCCCTTTGAGCAGAGGGGGCATTAAAACGGCAACAGGAGCCGAAACCGGTGTGGGTTAGTGGATAGAGGCCTGCAGACTGAAGGGTCCCGGGTTCGATTCCGGTCAGGGGCATGTGCCTTGGTTGCGGGCACATCCCCAGTAGGGGGTGTGCAGGAGGCAGCTGGTCGATGTTTCTCTCTCATCGACGTTTCTAACTCTCTAGCTCTCTCCCTTCCTCTCTTTAAAATATCAATAAAATATATTTTTAAAAATAAATAAATAAAACGGCCACAGGAGCCGAAACCGGTTTGGCTCAGTGGATAGAGCGTCGGCCTGCAGACTAAAAGGTCCCAGGTTCGATTCCGGTCAAGGGCATGTACCTTGGTTGTGGGCACATCCCCTGTAGGGTGTGTGCAAGAGGCAGCTGATCGATGTTTCTCTCTCATCCATGTTTCTAATTCTCTATCCCTCTCTCTTCCTCTCTGTAAAAAATCAATAAAAATATTAAAAACGAACAAACAAAAAAACAGCGATAGGAGGAAGGCTCTGATCCTCGAACGCCCTCACCCCCCTTTCCCGGTGCCCCCGGTGCTCCATGCACCGCCTGCGTGTCGCCACGTGGCCCGAGTCCTCTCCGGGCGGGCCACTCTGCGGCCGCGGGCCTGCTCCGGCCTCCATCAGCCCGAGAAGCAGGTCTCGCTAACCGCACTGACCTCCACGCCGCGCACAATTCCAACCTCAAGGCGCACGGCTCTGTCGGTGACTGTCCGCAGACGCGCCCCCAGTTCTCTCAGACGGCTTCCGAGCCGGCCCTCTCTCCGCCCGCCAGGCCGTCCCGGGCTTTTAAATGCACCGCCTATACCGTTCCCATGGAGCACTGTGGCGTGTCGGTAGTCGATGAGAACGCAAGATTTGGGCAGGGTGCCTTGTTTTAAAGAAATAAAATTTACAAATAGCGAAGACCACTAAGCTTCAGGGCACCGTTTACTGAGTTTCTAAAAAGTTTTTATTGATGGATTGATTGGGGGTGGTTAGGAGGGAGAGAAAGGGGGAGTCAGGGTTCAAACCCATGTCTCCTGGCTTAGCGACAGCTCCCAGGGACGAAGCTGCCCTGCCTTCTTCTTCCCTCGCCGTCCCCGCTGCGCTCTGCCGTCCGGTTTATGCTTACAGACGGGACACACACACACCTCACCTCTTTCTGGAAGGAGTTCCAGGGCGTGTACAACCCGACAACAAGCACAGTGACAGGAAACAGAATCAGAACCGAGGCATCAGGACCCCCCGCGGAACCGGACTGAGCGTCAGCCTCGGGCCCGGAGCTTCCGGCGTCCAGCAGAGACGCGTGTGACCGACGAGGAGGAGGAAGGCCTCTGCCAGCGGCAGGCAGCGAGCGCGGGCAAAGCCGCCGTGGTGTCCTCGGGGCGTCTTCACAGCAAACGGAAGAGGTCGGCCTCGTCGCCGAAATCCCAGTCCGGCGAGGGCAGCACCCGCTGAGGTTCCGAGCCACATGGTCGGGGGGTGATACAGGCGGTGTGGGGGTGTCTTCAGCCGCCGGGAAGAGGGTGGGTGGTGGCCGGAGGAGGGAACGGGGGGGAGTGGGGTGCCCTGGAGCCCCTCTTGGCGGGGCAGACTCGGCTGGCTTTGTGCACAGGGAGCCTCCTCCTCGCTTCTGTTTTTATGTCACTTCCGTGGGCTCAGGCTTGGCAGGGCCCCGGCGGCCGGGGCTGGCGGCTGAGCTCAGACACGGGAAGGCTTCCTGTTGGCCGTCAGACGGGGTCTGCAAACCGCTGTGACCGTGAGTCCCGAGGGTGCTCCCCCCGGAGCGTGCTCCGGGAGCTGCTGGGCTCCGACTCGGGGGAACCGGTGATGGCAGAAGCCACGCCGAGCCCCTGGCTGTCCCTGCGGCCCCCCCCCCTCCTGCTCACCTTCTTCGGGGAGCCTCCTGCCCCTCCTCTCACCCCCATGGCTCACCCCAACTCCCCGCCTCAGAGTGGGCCCAAGACCGGTCCTGGCCAGCCAGAGCCCTTCATGCCTCCTCCTGGAACGACTGGTCACAGGATGTGCACCTGATGGAACTGGGGCAGAGAGAGAAGAGAGGGGCGGGGGGGGAGAGGAGGGAGGGGGGGAGAAAGGAGGGAGAGGAAAGAGGAGGAGGAGGGGAGAAGGGGAGAGAGAGAAAGGGGAGAGGAAGAGGAGGGGCCGAGGGGAGACATTTGTGCTCCGGGGGAAAGCCTGTCGTGGCAAATGCTGGCTTTCCCGGTCGGACCCGTGCCCAGAAGGACAGACGGACGGCAGGCCGCGTGCACCTGCGAGGTGATCACGGGAGCATCAGGCCTCAGACTTCTCAGGGACCCACACCACCTGGTGGCCACGCGACGCCCGGTCAGAAACCCCAGCGCCCCCCTCTGGTGGCCGAGGGGAGAAGCGCGGTGGGAGGGGAAGAAGGAGAGAGGTGACTGGGCCGGGGGCTGCAGGGGGCGGTGAGAGGCGGGATCGGCCTGTCCCGGAGGTTTCTCTCACACAGCCACTCACCCGTCCACTCCACCATCCACCCGACCAAGAACCCTTTATGGAGACCCTCCTCTGAGCCAGGCACTAAGCGAGACAGGCCCAGCCCTCGCCAGCTGGCTCAGTGGGTAGAGCGCTGGGCCTGGGTGCAGTTCCAGTCCAGGGCACGGACCTCGGCTGCAGCGCGACCCGTGGGTCTGGCTGGGGTGCAGGCGGGAGGCAGCCGAGCGATGTCTCTCTCACGTTGATGTTTCTCTCCCTCTCCCCCTCCCTCTCCCTTTCTCTAAAAAAAAAAAAAAAAAATCAATGGGAAAATACCCTCTGGTGAGGATTAACAACAAACAAACGAAAAAGGGCCGAGACCCCTGCCGAGAGCAGCGGAAGCCGAGTGGAGACCGATATTCATCCCGGGAGCGCAGTGAGCACGGGGTCCCACGCGGGGGGAGGATCGGGGCTCTGGAGCCGGTCATGGCCGCAGGCCCCGCCCGGGCCCTCGAGTGCAAGCCCCGCCTCAAACACGCGGGGAAACCGAGGCGCACGGAGGGGCCGTGACTGGCTCAGGGTCACCCAGAGCCACGGAAAGAATCCACGTCTCTGGCCCGGGACCTCCCAGAGGATGGCTGTCAGCCCCCATCACCACCTCCCCGAGCCCGGCGTCCCCCCCCCCGCCCGCCTCCCCCCGGCAGCGACCCGTGGTTTATGGCCCCGAAGCCCCTCGCGTGTCTCGGCGGCGGCCGGGGCCACGGGAGACGGCGGCCTCGCCGGCGGCGGCAGATCGATTGCGCGTGTGCCGCCCGACGCTCCGTCTCATTAGGCCTCCGTTTTCATCTCGCGGCTTCCTGGCAGCCTTCAAATTATCCCATAAAATTTATTTACTATTTCATGAATACATAAGCAGCAGGCAGGCACAAGCTTTTTATATATTTACACTGTATATATTTCACGGGAGACTTATAGCTGTCTCCAAGGCAGAGACGGGGCGGGAGAGCCGGCAGACGGAGCGGCAGCTGGTGGCTCGGGAGGGGGAGGCAGGCGCGGGGCGGCGGGGATGCGGGTCCCCCGGCGCCCACAGCCACGGCGGCCACGGCCACGCCAGCCACGCCGGCCGTGGCGGCCTCAGGCCAGGGCAGGATGGGAACTCCACGTGGGACACTCATCCTGGGGGAGTGGAGGCAGGGAGGGGACCTGGGATCTGAGGGCTGGGACTGAGACTGAGGCTCAGGTCGGTGGGACCTGACAGTCTGGTAAGTGGGCTCTGAGGGGCCACAGGGGGATTCGGACCCTGGTCAAGGGCTGGGTCCTCATCCTGGTCCCCGAGTGAGCCTGGATTGTCGCTTCAGACTGAGACCTGATACTGATAGTAGACTGAGCTTTAATCCCAGTTACAGGCCAAGTCCTGTCCCCAGTTCACAGTCCCAGCCCTGGTCCCAGCCACAGCCTGAGCCCTGGTCCCACCCACAGCCTGAGCCCTGGTCCCACCCACAGCCTGAGCCCTGGTCCCACCCATAGCCTGAGCCCTGGTCCCACCCACAGCCTGAGCCCTGGTCCCACCCATAGCCTGAGCCCTGGTCCCACCCATAGCCTGAGCCCTGGTCCCAGCCACAGCCTGAGCCCTGGTCCCACCCACAGCCCGAGCCCTGGTCCCACCCACAGCCTGAGCTCTGAGCACGGCCATAGCCTGAGCCCTGATCCTGATCAAAGTCTGACCACTGACCCTAATCATAGAAATAGTCCCAATTCTGCCTAAACCGGTTTGGCTCAGTGGATAGAGCATCGGCATGGGACTGGAAGGTCCCAGGTTCGATTCCGGTCAAGGGCATGTACCTTGGTTTTGGACACATCCCGGGGCAGGGGGGGTGTGTGCAGGAGGCAGCTGATCGATGATTCTCTCTCATCGGTGTTTCTAACTCTCTGTCCCTCTCTCTTCCTCTCTGTAAAAAATCAATAAAATATATTTTTTTTAAAAAAAGGAAGAAAAAGAAACAGTCCCGATTCTGGTCACAGCCTGAGCCCTGACCTTAATCCCAGACTAAACTTCGGCTCATATCGCAGACTGAGCAGGAACCAGACTGAACCCTGCCCCCAACCACAGGCTGAGCCCCCACCCCAGCCTTCCGTGGCTGTGCACCCGGCCTGCTGTCTCAGCGTCTCTCCTGCACACAAGCACGACGTGACCGGCTCACGGCCCCAGCCCCTCCTCCTCCCCGTGGGCCTATGTGGTGATCACGGGTGGGGGCCACTGAAGTTCTGATTCTCTTCCTCCGGTCACTAGGTATAGGATGGCCCTCCCCAGCCCTTGGCGGTTAGGCATGGCCATGTGACTTGCGCTGGCCAATGAGATGTGAGCAGGGGTGAAGTGTGTCACTGCCAGGTGCACGTCTTCAAATGCCCAGATGACTCCATGGGTCGGGGTCTCCGTCAGCCTGGGGCCTTGGTAAGGATGAGAGAGTCCTCACCAGCCACCCCTGGGCACGCAGCGTCAGTGAGATATGTGTTAGGTTTGAAAGGAAACAGGAAACAGAACAACAGGGAGTTTTAAAGTAGAGTTTATTCCCCGGTAATGGGCGGAAGCCATCACCGAGGTAAAGATCAGAATTGGGGGGAGAGGGGGCAGGAAATCGGACCCAGTCGGGCTGATGGCGGTCAACATCCAAAAGCTGCACGTGTCTCGCTTGGGGTCCTTCTTAAAGGACGGAAAGGGAGGGGGTTGGGCCCAGGGTGGAACAGGAAGGGATGGGCCCCAAGGGCACTCTGGCTCGTGCTAATTGGTGGCTCACCGTCTTGGAGATGTCTCTGTGGCAGGTGCCAGTCATGTTGTTAGCTCCACCCACCAGTTTGGGAGGGGGGGAACCTTACACTGGTCATGTGTTAAACTCCGCCCACCAGTTTGGGAGGGGGAGAACCTTTCAATATGCACATCTGTTTTCAGGCACAGGGACGTGGGGCTGCCGGTTACTGCAGTATCACCTGACCAGAAACCTCTTTTCCTCCGAAGGCAGCCACTCCGGGGCCTGTCTGTTCCTAATCCCCGAGATGCTGCCCTAAGGAAGGGCCCAGAGTCCAGAAGCCAGAGGGAAGGTGTAGACAGCGCCTGGGAAGGCACATGGGCATTCTTTAAATTATGGTCAGCTGAATGCGAGGCGACAGGCTGAGAGTGGGGCCTTGGAAACACATTTGCCAAAAAGGCAAGGGTGTTATCAGCTTGGCCTTCCTTGCAGCCCAGGTGTCCGATAGTGCGCTTTGATATGCAAATCCAGTCGAGCACCAGGAATGCTCAGGGCCACTCCAGAATGCAGATAATCTCCTTTGATCCTAACTTTTGGTGAAATCCCTGTTATTTAGAATGTAAATGGACACGCTGCGTGGCTCTGGGTCCGTGTCCCTCCACCCAGCTCCCAGCTTTTCCCTTCTATCTTCGTGTCTGGTCTCTTCCTTTTATTTCTCAACCCTCAGCTCCTCCCCTCCGGCCCCGGACCCGCTCTTTCTCCACGCTGGACGCGGAAAGAGAGAAACACCCACGGGAAGGGGACCCGGACATTGGTCAGCACCTCAGAAAACACGGGGCCAGGCACACAGCGGGCACTCCACGAATGCCTGTTGAACTGAACAATATGTCTTCTTCGCCTGCGTCTGTCCTAGTCCCCTAGCAAAGTCTCCTCGTCCCGGATCAGGACCCAGGATGGAGGCCGTGCCCAAGAGGTTGCTCTGAACCGGAATCCTGCCTCCACTCCCAGCGGCGATCTCCGCCGGCCCTCACATGCCCTCTGCTGTGGATTGGGGAGAGAAGTTCAGGTTTCTTATGTCTCACTTCCCGGCTGCCTGAGAGATCTGGCTGGTCACATGGTCCAACCCGCGGGTCCCCTCACTATCACTCAGATATCTATCCGTTTAGCCATTCTGTCTTCATTGTCATCCTCGTCACACCATCCTCACCACTGCTAACGTTTACTGAGCGTCCACTATGTACTGGGCCCAGGGTCTTCACTCATTTTAATCTTTATAACGACTCTCTGAGGTCAATTTCACAGAAGAGATGGAGGCTCCAGGGGGTCGAGCCGCCTGCCTGACGTTCTGTCTGACAAGCAGACCGTGCCGACCTGGGTCCCGGTCTGTCTGATGCCGGTCTGTCTGATGCCGAGGAGCACAGCTCACTGCAGGGTCGCGGGCTCGGCCCTGCCCCGGAGGGCCTGGGTCCAGGACAGAGTCCTCAGAACCACCCGCAGGGGAGCAGGGAGCCGCGGCCCTCCACCCTCACCGGCCCCCAGAGCGGATGGAAGGGGACTGCACCTCACCATGGAGCCCGCCACCTGGTAGAGCCCCATCTCTGGGCGCTTGGGGCGCTACTGCTGCAGACTAAGACGTAATTGAAGAGGGAAATTGGGAGAAGGTAGGAGGGGGGAGGGGGCGCGGGGGGAGGGAGGGAGAGCTGAGGACACACTCCCCACAGCCTGCCGAGCGTATGCTCAGAAAATGGCCCAAGAATAACCCAAGGAGATCAGTCGGGACTCGCGAAATGTGGCAGCTCAGGGTCTCTGGGCGGAAACAACCAGGCCTGGGATCCAGACTCGGCCTCGGAAGTGCTGGGCAGATCGGTCCCTGCACAGAAGTCCCGGGCCAAGGAGATGCCAGGGAGGGGGCACTCACCCAACTGTATCCTGTGGCCCAAGGCCATGCCTCCTGGAAGAAGGAATCCACCCATCTATCCATCCAACATATCCATCCATCCATCCATCCATCCATCCATTTATTATCCACCGACTCAGACACCCACGGAGCACCTGCCACGTGCCAGCCTCTCGGCAATGGCGGTTCGGTGCTGCACGAGGCAGCTGAGGTCTCCAGGTCCCGCCCTCTCGGGGCTGATAGTCCCGCGGGGGAAAGACAGGTCCTAAGCCAGTCCACGCACACACGAGATCGTCTCGGTCCACAGCCCGTGCCACGCTTAGGATGAAGCCGAGTACGGGTGCGAGAGAGGGCTGGCTGCCCAGACCAGGGGCCCCCGGACGGCCTCTCTGAGGGGACCGTGGAGAGGAGACCGAGGCGGCAGGCGGGTGCTCTCCCAGGCAGAGTCACCCGGTATTTGACCCTGACCTTAGGGGGCACCACCACCACTGACGTTAAACCCTGCAGAGCTTTTCTCAGACCTGGAAACGCTCAGCCAGGCCACCGTGGTGGCCAACGCCAGCCTCTCCGAGAGGCAGGAGAGACACGCCTAGACTTTGGGAACCGGCTTGAATTGACATTAAAAACATGCTGTCAGCCGAAACCAGTTTGGCTCAGTGGTAGAGCGTTGGTCTTCGGACTGAAGGGTCCCGGGTTCGATTCCGGTCAAGGGCATGTACCTTAGTTGCGGGCACATCCCTGGTAGGGGTGTGCAAGAGGCAGCTGGTCGATGTTTCTCTCTCATTGACGTTTCTAGCTCTCTATCTCTCTCCCTTCCTCTCTGTAAAATATCAATAAAATATATTTAAAATATTCAATTCTTAAAAAAAAACAAAAAACAAAAAACCAACCAAACAAACAAAAACATTCCGTCAAACATGGAAGATCACGAGGCTGGGCTGTAATGCTGGCTCTGTAGTCATCCACATCCACATCCATCCACATCCACATCCACAAGCTGTGTGACCTTGGACCAGTAACTCTGCCTCTCTGAGCCTCAGTGTCCTCATCTGAGATGGAAACCATAGGAACCTCCCTGGATCCTTGATTCTAAACCATGTTTCTCTCCCCCATCCCTCCATATATTTTTAAAATATTTTATTGATTTTTTTTTCAGATAGGAAGAGAGAGGAATAGAGAGTTAGAAACATCGATGAGAGAGAATCATCGATCAGCTGCCTCTTGCACACCCCCTACTGGGGATGAGCCCACAACCAAGGTACATGCCCTTGACCGGAATCGAACCCGGGACCTTTCAGTCCACAGGCCGACGCTCTACCCACTGGGCCAAACCGGTTTTGGCTTCCCTCCATACTTTAACGATTCCAAAACCAAGACAGGTTTCCCAATGCACACGCAACGCACTGGCCCGGGCGTCTGGTTAAAGCCCAGATTCTAGTTCAGCAGGCCGGGGGCGGGGCCGAGACCCTGCGTTTCTGCCCAGAGCTCAGGTGACCGGGACGGACGCTCCGTGCCCACCACCCGTGGACCTCCTTTGAAGTCGCCAGGAAACGGTGGGCTGACACTTGAAAAGGGGTGGTTACTGCCCCGAGGGGCCAAGCTCCAGCTGATGGGACTTTGGATCTCAGGAAATGCCGGCGGTTCATTCTGTTCCCCCTGGAAGCCCCTCAGCGTGTTCATAAAGCACCCGGCCCCCGGCCCCCAGCCAGTCAGAGACACCAGTGGGTGTGAGCTCCCTCCTTTGAAAACCGCGAGTGCCTTTCGGGATGAGAAGGCGGGCGCGGACTTGGAAGGCCCGCTATAATTGGATGCGGTCCCCAGGGGGCCCTCGTGGAGGAGGGGGCGGACGTCGGCAGGGTCCGCGGAGAGAAAGATGTTAATTCCTCTCCCCCCCCCCTCGCCCCCGCGCGGGGCCCTGTTTGATCAGGTCTGCATCAAACGCCACGTTTGCAGCCGGACAAAGCCCAGGCGGGCGCTGTGCGAATCGGTCCCACTCACCCCCATCACCCCCCAGCCCCCCCTCCCCGACCTGCTTCACACAGACACGTGCAATGCTTGTTTCAAGACACGGACACGGACACGGACAAGCCCCGAGCGACTCCGCCCGCTGCTGGGCACTGTTAGATGCTGTTGGATGCGGGGCGCTGGGCGGGAGGGGCGGGCCAGGGAGCCTGGTCTTGTTTGGGGCCAGGAACCAGGAGCAGAGGAACAGGATGAAGGCGCTGAGCCAGGCGGGGAGTGAGAGAACGCGGTGCGATTGCATAACCCTCCGGCTGCTCCTGCGAGGACCATGCCGCCTTGCTGAGGGCGCCTTCAGTTCGTGGCTTCTGGCCCCTTCTCTCCCCGATCCTGGCGGCAGCAGTAAAGGGTCTTGTTAGCTTTTACTTCTCAGCCGAGGAGACGGAGACGCGGGGACTTGGATGAGATGACCCGCCGGCGAGTGGGAAACTGGAGGTAGTGGACACGGAGGGCCGGGCGGCCCGAGACTCCGCACTTTGTTCTTTTAATATATTTTATTGATTTTTTTTTTTTTTTACAGAGCGGAAGAGAGAGGGATAGAGAGTAAGAAACATCGATGAGAGAAAAACATCCATCAGCTGCCTCCCGCCCTCCCCCCACCCACTGGGGATGTGTCTGCAACCATTGTACGTGCCCTTGACCAGAACTGAACCTGGGACCCTTCAGTCCGCAGGCCAATGCTCCATTCACTGAGCCACACCAGTCAGGGCCCCCAAGTCATTTCTAAAAGCCCGCGCCCTCCCCCATCCATACCATCTGCCTGCCCCTGCCCACAGATCTGGACGCCCTGCCTCAGGAGGTGGGGGAGCCGGGATCTCCCAGCCTTCAGGGACCGGCGCTGGGGGGCGAGTCGGGGTGGAGGCAGAGCCGTGAGCTCAGTGTTTGGGCAGCGGGAGGCGCCGGCGCGGTGCCGCCCGCAGGGGGGGTGCGTTCCTCCGGGCAGTGCCTCCGCCGTCATAGCCAGGCAGCTCGGCCATCCGGCCATGCCTGTCCGCGGCTAGCCGGTCCTGCCTAACCCCAGGGGTGGAGGGACTCATGTCAGGGGGGCCACACGTGGAGGAATGTGGGCAAACGCCAGACATCGGAAAGGCCAGGAGACAGGGTCCTGCCCAGGCCTCCGGGGAGTGCCCCGCTGCCGCCCTGGTGCCGGACGCCTGACCTCGGAGGCCCAGGAGAAGACAAGTGTTGTTGGGGGCCGTGGCGTGGGGGTGATTCGTTACGGCCACTGGAGGCCACGGAGGCCACGGAGGCGGCGTGCTGGCTGCTGTGCCTGCGGCATCTCCCACGCTCTGGCTGGACGCCGGCTAGGATTTCCTCTTCCCCATGATGGGGGACAAGCCATGATGGCACTCCTAATAATAATGGCCAATAGCTTTTTTAAAAAATATATATATATTTTATTGATTTTTTACAGAGAGGAAGAGAGAGGGACAGAGGGTCAGAAACATTGATGAGAGAGAAACACTGATCAGCTGCCTCCTGCACACCCCCTACTGGGGATGTGCCCGCAACCAAGGTACATGCCCTTGACCGGAATCAAATCTGGGACCTTTCAGTCCGCAGGCCGACGCTCTGTCCACGGAGCCAAACCGGTTTCGGCGGCCGGTAGTTTTTTTGAGGCCTTCTCAAAAAGCACATCCGGCTACGGGCTCCCACAGGTGTCCTCTCAGTTCATCTTCACGAAAGGCACAGGACGAGGCCCGAGGATCGTCGTTCCCATTTCGCAGATGGGAAAACCGAGGCTCAGAGAAGCTGTCGCCTGTGCCCAGGGCCGCACCGCCAGGAAGTGGCAGGGCTGGGGTTTCTCCCCCGGGCCTGTAGGACCCGCAAGGTCAGTGCCGTGCAAATCCTCCTGGACTCGGCTTGTGCAGAGAGAACCCCTCTTCCCCTACCCCCACCACCCCCTGTTTGCTTCTCCCTGCCAGGGGGTGGGGCCTCCTCCCAGACATTTCCCTTGCCGCCCGACCCCCCTTGATCCCCCCCTCAAGCCGCCACAAAGGGCCCTGTCTCTCTCCGTACGCCCGTTTCCTGCGGCTCAGACAGGCTGGCGTTTCTGAAAGGAACTTCATTTCTTTTTGGCTGTCCCTCAGCCTTGCAGCGGAGGAAATAGACATCGCAGAAACGCAGACAGGTTCTCAGCCGGCAGATTTCTGATGCTGAGAGTCCCCTCCAGCCAGGACGGGCTGGCACCGCGGACTGGCACCATGCCTGGCTTCCCTTCCGCCCAGCTCGAGGCCCCCACCTGCTGGGCACATCCGCCTCCCGTCCCCGGCAGGGGCTTACCTGAAATGAGCAGTACGTGATGATCTTGTCTGGGCCGGCCGGGTTTTTTCCCTTACCCCCCCCTCTTTTTTTTTACGTTGCAAGCGCCCCAATTTTCTTAGGGGAGCCTCAGCTCACTCCCGCTCAGGACAGGGGGCCTTCCTGGGGCTGACCCTACCCCCAGGTGCTGGGATAGGCGGGTGAACCCCAGCAGGCCATTGAGAGCACCACATCCCCTCTCTCCGCCGTGACTGGCTCAGGCACAGGCACGTGACCCCGAATGGGTCCACGGGAGCCAAGGAACAAGGTTGCCTGATGTTTGCTGGAGCCGCTGGGTGCAAAAACCACTCTCGTGTTTTTTCCCCTCTGCGGGCGATGGCCGAGCAGCCGGGGGCCATCTCTGCCAGCCAATGAGGAGAGGCTGCCGGAATGAAACCGACACCGAGGAAGGCACAGCCTCCAGATCGGAAAAGAGACGAAGTCGATGACGCTGCGGGCTGGATCCAGCTGTGCCTGAAGTCCTAGATAATCGAGAAACGTTCCAGTTAGGCGAGAATGAAGCGTGTCTGCTCACCACCTTGACCCGGAGTCTAGCACAGCCCGGCCGGCAAGGCAGCCGCTAGCAGGTTTGGACGCCGGCTTAGTTTTGGGTTTCCCTGAGACCAAGGCTTGAGACAAGGCTGTGGGCACGGGTCCTTTATTTGGCTGGTGGCCTCCGGAAGCGAGTGGGAGGGGCGCGGGAGCATGGCTGGGGGAGGAGGAGAGCCCGTATCGGGTGCATCCCCGCGGCGGTGCCTGCAGACAGTGGGGACATGACTTCTCCGGGGCCTCCCTCGGAGGGCAGCGAAGGCCTTTGGAACTATCGGCGGGAGACCAGAAGGCTGGAGCAGTCTCCACCGGCTGCCGTCCTCCTCTTTTAGGATGGCTGAGCAAGGGGGGGTGTGATAGGTAAAATAACAACCCCCCAAAAGCTGTCCTAATCCCCCACACCTGTGAAATGTCAGGGCGGGGGGAGGGGGATGTGGCAAAAAGGAATGAAGGTTGCAGACGGAATTAAGGCTGCTGCTGTTCAGCTAACCTTAACATAGGGAAATCGGCCCTGGCCAGTGTGGCTCGGTTGGTTGAGCATTCTCCCATGCACTGAAGGTTGCTCGTTCGATTCCTGGTCGGGGCACATGCCTGGGTTGTGGGACACATCCCAGTAAGGAGCGTGTAGGAGGCAGCTGATCAAGGATTCTCTCTCGTCAATGTTTCTCTCTCTCTCTCTCTCTCTCTCTCTCTCTCTCTCTATATATATATATATATATATATATCCTCTCCCTTCCTCTCTTTCTCTAAAATTTTATATATATATATATATATATATATATATATATATATATACACACACACACAATTTTTAAATAGGAAGATTGTCCTGGATTAACTGGGTGGGTCCAACAAGATCACAAGAGTCCTTACAGGTGGACGAGGGGGCAGAAGAGATGGCAATGGGAGAAGGACTTGGCCCATTATTGCTGACCGTGAAGATGCAGGAAGAGGCCACACGCCAGGGAATGCGGGCAGCTCCGAGCAGCTGGGAGAGGCAAGGCTGTGGTTCTCCTAGAGCCTCCAGGAGGACGCAGTCCGTGCTTTCGGCCCCTCTGGTCCCCTGTCGGGCTCCCGACCTCCAGAACAGTAAGATCAGAAGTGTGTGCGGTTCCCAGCCACCAACTCCGTGGTCATTCAGTTCGGCACCCACGGGGAACGAGTCCAAGCCTCAGCCCTACATGTGCGGGCAGCCACTGGGTTCCCATGGCATTGGACAGACCCGGGACAGAGGCCGGGTGCTGGTGGCACAGCCCGGGATCTCAGTCTACTGGCACGGAATTGTACTTAGAGCTGGGCAGAGCATGAGGAACGGGAGGCAACTGCCACAAGCTGTCCTCCTGTGCCAGCGACCGCGCTAAGCGGGCCACACGCAATATCTTGTTTCTGCCTTCATTCATGTCGAAAGGGCTTCTTCTCACCCAGCCGGTGTGGCTCAGTGGTTGAGCATCAACCTATGAACCAGGAGGCCTTGGTTTGATTCCTGGTCAGGGTATATACCTAAGGTTGTGGCCTCTTTCCCCAGTGTGGGGCATGCGGTCAATGATTCTCTCCAATCACCCATGTTTCTTTCTCTCTATCCCTCATCCTTCCTCTCTGAGATAAATAAAAAAATATTTTTTAAAAAGGGGGTTTCTCTCCTTTCTTTTTTAAAAGAAATATATTGTATTGATTTACTTCAGAGAGGAAAGGAGAGGGATAGAAAGCCAGAAATATCGATGAGAGAGAAACATCGACCAGCTGCCTCCTGCACATCCCCTACTGGGGATGTGCCCACAACCAATGTACATGCCCTTGACCGGAATCGAACCTGGGACCTTTCAACCTTTCAGTCCGTAGACTGATGCTCTATCCACTGAGCCAAACTGGCTTTGGCAGGCTTCTCTCCTTTCTTTATGCAAATCCCATGGGCCCCGGAAGGCCCCTCCTAATGGGGGTTCCAGTCAGAGGGACCCCTCTGGTGTGCAGCTCAGCACAGCAATGCTGCACGACCCCTGACTCAGGAATGATCGAATGATCCCTCCCTGCCTCTTTGGCTTTTGTAGGAATCACCCTTCAGGTGTCCCCGTCTGGGCACAGTCTGACCCCACAGTAGGAAAAACTGCCCAGAATCAGTTTAACACCTGGAAACGGAAGAGGATGGCTCTCTTCCCAAGACCTAGAAATAATCTCACCCAGGAGAGCCAGTGGGTGAATGAGTCCCTGCCCAGGACAGACATCACTAATCGATGGCAGCTATGTCCCTGCCCAGGGCAGACATCACCAATCGATGGCGGCATTCTTGCTCACAAAGTGCAGATAGGCTCACAGCACCTTTCTCAGCTCAGTGCTCCAGATGGCGCTGCCCATGGGACTGGAAGTCCCCAGGCCCCGGGGGCTTCCGGGGCCAGGGAACCGGAGTGGGAGGTGAAGGTGGGGGTGTCACTTTCTAAGGGCAGGGCCCCCACAGGCTCCCACGTGCCTGACACAGTTCCCCGGGGGCGGGGTTCCCAGCATATGGGTCCATGAGCCCCCTGTTCTCTCCTGCTCTCTGTCTCTGCCTCCGTCTCTCTTGCTGTTTGTCTTTCTGTCCTTTGGCATCAAGTGCTCCAGCTGTCACTCCTCTGCCTCACCCTGGTCTCTTCCCCCCTATTTCTTGGTCTCCGTCTCTCTTTGTTCCTCTCCCTATAGTCCTCTCCCCTCTCCCCACCCCTCCTTTCCGTTCGGCTCCGTCTATGCCTCGGTCTACGTTCCTTCTGTCTCTCCTAAGCCCTGCCCCTCTGTCGTCTGTCTGTCTGTCTGTCTCCCCATCCGGGTCCCTCTGCTTTTCCCCCTGTATCTCTCCTCCTCTCCCCATCTCTGCCACTCTCACCGCCTCCCGCGTCCCTGTCCCCCCAGGCCTGGCCCCTCCTGCCCTCCGGGTCCCCCCGGCCACCGCGGAAAGGTTACTGTAAACGGGAATGAAGCCGAGGGCAAAAGTAATCAACCCCGGGGCTGACCTCCGATCCCGCTCCCCCCGCGCCCCGGCCGGCAGAGCTCAGTCCCCATCGCTGGCTGCGCCCCCTCCCCCGCCGCCCCCACCCCTCCCCCGCCCACCCCCGGGTCCCCTCGCTGACAAAAGGCCTATCTTCTCTCTGCCTAAATGATTTAAATTCTAATCAAACATCATTTATAGTACATCTCGGCGCCGTCTCCTGGGAGCTGCTCCCACAGGAGGCGTTGCCATGGCAACCGGGGGGTCTTGTTTCAGAAATGTCAGATTGTATTATTGTCTTCACACTTCTCTGATAACCTAGTGTCTCTCCCTCTCTCTCTCTCCTTCTCCCTCTCCCCCCCCCCTCACACCACCATCCCCGAGATTTTATTCCTCCTCTCTCTCCCTCTCTCCCGGCCTCCCCGCCCTCCATGCAGCCCCCCAGCATCCCACTTTCCTCCCCCCCCCCCAGGAGAGCGTGACCTGATCGGTTTCATCCCCAGCTCTCGGCAGGTCGCCTCCCCTCCCCTGATTCTGGCCCCAGGCCCCCCACCCCCCACCCCTGCTTTGGGAAAGGTGTCTCCCCACCCCTCTCTCCCGCAGACACGCTCCCCCTCCGGGGGTTTGCTGGAGTGTTCTGTGTCATTTTATTTTGCCAGATATGAAAATGAGACATAGATTTTTCCTGGTGATGCGTGTGTGAAGTTCTAATCTGGCTTTTCAGAATTTTTTTTTTTCCTCTTGGGGGAGGGGGAGGCGGAGGTGGCGGGAGAACCGAGCTCCTGACAGGACCCAAACGGAGGTTAGCACGCGAGGCACAAGGTGTGCTGTGGTGTGTGCGTGCGTGCGTGCAGGTATGTTTATGTGTGTGCCTGCATGTGTGTGCATGCAGACGCGTGTCCATGCAGACACGTGGTGTGTGCACATGGACACACATCTGCATGCACACGTTGCCTGTGCCTGCATGTGTAGGTGCACGCATGCAGGTGTGCATTTATGTATGTACTGTGTGTGCAGGTGTGTGTTCTTGTGCACGCTGAATGTGCATGCCTATCTGTTTGCACGCGTGTGTGTGATGCAGGAGATGCCTTCCCTAGCCTGGCATTTGGCAGCTGACAGACAGCTGGGCACTGGTCTCTGTCGCATAAATGGGCACATTTTACCAAGATTTTCACCTTCAGCTCAGATTCTGTGTAAACCCCTCCCCACTTCTGCTGCTGAGATGCATTAACTCTGAAGATGGTCCCTCAAGATTTTCCAAACCCTGCACCCACCCCCCTGTTCCACAGACGGGGAAACCAGGACTGAGGTCACAGAAGAGCCATAGGTGGAATGGAGCCCACGTCTCCCCCTCCCAGGCCACGGGGAGGCCACAGAGTGGGCGGGAACTGGGCAATACCCCTTCAGAGTGGTCACTCCCGAGGGGCCCAGATGGTCGCCTTCCCGGCCGCCCCTTCAGGCCCTGGGTGTGGGCACTTCTCAGCTCATTACAAGAATTACGGCCCCATTTTGCAGGTGGAGAAACTGAGGCTCAGAGGGGCCACGTGAAGCCCCAGTTTGCTGAGCCAGTAAGTTCAGAAGTGGGATTCGAACCTAGGACCTAATGCGCACCTTTTCCACTGACCAGGCTGCCTGGTCACTGAACAGACCAGGACGGAGGCATCTGGCTTTGCACCTGACATCTCGAGGGTCACGTCATGGGCCGATGGGGAGCGGGCAAGGCAGAGGCCGCCAGGACGAATGCGTGGGCCCAGGCGGGGCTCAGAGGAGGCAGAGAGAGCCGTGGGTTCCAGGCCCGCGAAGGGTGTCTGCCGAGTGCAGGGGCTGGCTGGGGCAGCGGCGTGGGGCGGGCGGAGCACGCAGGGGGAGGCAGCCAGACACTGGATCAAAAACGGACCCAAGAGTCTCCCCCCGTCGCTTCCCGGGTGGAAGAACAGAGGGGCGGGGCGGTTAGGAGCCCACAGGAGGTCGCACGGCGTGTGGAGGTCAGTGGCCCTCAGCCTGTGGCAGCGCCTCTGGCCATTTCTACCGTGTGGCCAGGAAGCCAGAGGACCCAGGAGAGATCCCAGCTCTGCCCCTCCCTGGCTGTGTGACCTTGGGCCCGGTGCCTAACCTCTCAGAGCCTCGGTTTCCCCACCTGTAAAGTGGGGATCAGGTGGTCCGAACCCTATGGGGTGGACGTGGGGAACGCAGGAGTTGATACTGGGACAGCGCCCCCTGGTGCCTGCCCCGAGGAAACACTGTGGGCTCCTGACCCGCCTGGTCCCTCCTCCTTTCTAATTCCTGCTCAGGGACGAATTCTTCTGGGGGATCAAACCCTTAAGAGATGCCAGGCTTCCCCCCCCCCCCCTTTCTCTTTTTCTTTCTTCTTCCTCTTTTGGTTAATCCTCACCCGAGGATATTTTTTTCCATTGCTTTTTATTTATTTATTTAAATATATTTGTATTGCTTTCAGAGAGGAAGGGAGAGGGGGAGAGAGAGAGACGGAAACATCCACGATGAGAGAATCATTGATTGACTGGCTGCCCCCTGCACACCCCACACCGGGGACTGAGCCCGCATAACCTGACCGGGGAATCGAACCGCTGACCTTTTGCTTCCTGGGTTGACGCTCAACCACCGAGCCACACCTGGCCGGGCTCCATGGCTTTTCGGAGAGAGTGGAAGAGAGGGAGGCGGCGGAGAGAGGCACGTGTGCACACACACACACACATCTCGGTGACGGACACATTTACCGGCGGCCTCCTGCCCGTGCCTGGACCGGGGCCGGGGATGGAGCCTGCAACCTGGGTACATGCCGCCCTTGACCGGGAATTGAACCCGAGACCCTTCGGTGCAAGGACGGATGCTCTAACCACTGAGCTCGCCGGCGGGGCCTGTTCTCTTTTCCCCCAGTCTCCCAGCAACGTGGGGCCAGAAGGAGCCGCGGGTGGGGCCGGCGTGGGCCCCTCTGCCTCTCTGGACCCGGCACACGCGTCGAGAGAGAGAGAGAGAGAGAGAGAGAGAGAGAGAGAGAGAGAGATGGTGACAGACCGAGACACGCCAGCTGGGCATTCATAGAGCCGTCTTGAACGTCCTCATGGTTGAACAAGGGGCCCCCCACTTTCATTTTTTCTCTGGGGCCCGGGAAGTGACCGAGGCAGCGGACGCAGAGCCGGAGGACGACCCCTCGTCTCGCAGTCTCCCCGTCTCTGGGCAGAGACACCCTGGAAGCGAGCGAGAGGAGGAGAGGACGCAGGAGGCCGGGTGGGGGAGGAGGGGGAGCGGCGGCGGGGAGGAGGGAGGCGGCTGGGGGTGTTTGTCCAAGGCCGGGCACATCGATCCTCCGCCCGCGCCGCCGCCGCCGCCGCCGCCGTCACCGTCGGATAGACCGGCCTCGGTAATGAACCTCCCACACCCCGCTCGCAAAGCACACACGGGCCCTGGCCCCAGCGGTTAATATTTAACTGAATAAGGGCCATAAATATGGAAAATGGGACTTTTAATTAAATAAGCAGCTTTTAAAAGGGCCCTGGGGCGGGAGAGGCTTTTGTTTAAATATGATTGATTTGACACGTCCTTTCGCTCTCTCTCTCCAGGCCGGCGTCCCCGGCCGGCTCTCCGCCCCGCCCGCCGGGGGAGCAAGGGAGGGGTGCGGGGAGCCGCCAGACCCTGTCCCGCCGGAGGGAGGGGCCCCGGGGGAAGAACAGGTGCCGGGGGAAGGAGGTGTCCATGGCGGCTGGGACTGACCCTCCAGCCTCCTGGCCTCCCGGATTTGGGTTCGACCGCAGACGTCAGAGGCCCCTGGGTTGGGGGTGGAGGGGAACGTGCATTGCATCTTTCAGAAGGAAAGGGCTCGTGGGGTGAGATGCCTCCAGATCTCCAGGTGCAGGTCCCCAAAGACCGAGGTCTGAGCCCCTTCCTGCATGTCCTCTGGTGGCCCAGCTGGCAGTCTGCCCCCCTCGGCGCCTCCGTGTTCTCGCCTGTCACATGGGACGATGCCACGACCTCCTGTGGGAGGCGGCGTGCAGGTCCAGGCCATTCGGGTCCCCTGGCTGGTCCTGGTGTTGCCAGGGTCGTGGCCGGAGGCGGGTGACGCCGAGAGGCTCACAGAGGCAGCGTGGGGGCGGCCCCACGAGGGAACCTGTGCTCAGAAGGGTCCGTGCGTGGTGTCACCATCCTGAAACGCCTCGTCATTCAGAACGGGGTGCCCACGCTCTCCTGCTGCTCGGGGCCCTGCAGCGTGTGAGCCGGGATTGCCCGCCTGACTCCCGAGCCCCGCTGGTCCCCCCCACTTCCTGGGAGAGGAGCCTGGGGAGTCATCATCAGCCTGGGGGTGCCCCGCTCAGGAGCAAGCAGCGCCGGGATGTGAACCCGGGGCTCTGCCGCCACTGTCGTGTCTTAAGTCCCGTGCAGCCCGCGCCACGGGCACACGCCCCCATGGGCGCTGTGAGCTCCCGAGAGCAAGCTGGGGGTGGGGGGGGCCAGAGCTGCGCCTCTCCAGCCACGTCCACGGGCACAGCCCTCCTCTGGGGGAACGTCCAGGGCCTGCCATGGTCCACGCCGGCTCTACGGACAGTGGCAGGCCCGCCAGCGAGCTGGGAGGCTCCACAGGACTCCCCGTCCCGCGGGGCCAGCTGCCTGTTGCCATGGCAACCCCTCCGGGCAGCACCAGGCTCTGGGCCTCCCTCCTGGGCTCAGTGCTGGAGGCCAGGGGCGGAGGCCGGTGCTGGTTTGGGGCGGAGACTCGGGGCAGAGGCTCGAGGCCATTTCTAATGCCCGTCGCCGAGTTCCGGTCACTCTCCCCCGGCGGGGACGGGGCGATGGCGAGGCCCCCGGCCCCCTCGCTGTGAGCCCGGAGCAATCGGGGGCAACCGCCCCCTGCTAGCCACCCCCTCCCAGGCCCCGGGGGAGTGAGCCCTGCAGGTTCACCCCGCACAGTCTCGGCACCTCCCCCTGGCCGGGGCGGACCAGGCAACCTGGCAGGACCGGCCCCCAGGCATCTGCTGCACCTGCAATGCAGGGAGCTGTCCAGGCCTCCCCCGGGGTCCAGGCCTCCCCCCGGGGTCCAGGCCTCTCTCTGGGGTCCAGGCCTCCCCCGGGGTCCAGGCCTCGCCCCAGGGTCCAGCCTTCCCCCAGGTCCAGGCCTCTCTCTGAGGTCCAGGCCTCCCCCCGGGGTCTAGGCCTCCCCCCAGGGTCCAGGCCTCCCCCGGGGTCCAGGCCTCCCCCGGGGTCCAGGCCTCTCTCTGGGGTCCAGCCTTCCCCCAGGTCCAGGCCTCCCCCCGGGGTCCAGGCCTCGCCCGGGGTCCAGGCTGACAGGCGACTCCCTGTCAGGCCCAGGCATCACGGGGACCAGGGGGGAGGCCGGGAGCAAAGGTCGGGGCGAGGCCGGCTCCATTCGATGTCAAAGCAGATTAGGCGTCCTGCTCTCGGGGCTGAGGGCCGGGGCCGAAATCAGCCTGTGATCCCAAGTGAGGCGAGGTCAGGGGTCACCAGCTGGCGCCTTTGTGTGTCGATATTAACCCGGGCGTCACCTAATTGGGGTGGGTCAGCCGGGGTGCGCAGGGGCAGAAGGAAAGGGACGGCGGCCCCGCAGGCCCTGTGTGGGTGCCGGACGCGGTGGCTCGTCCGTTGTAACGGTATTCTTTTGAACGACCGGCACACGGGGATCAGGAGGGGCCGCCCACGGGGACCATCAGGGGCCGTCACGGGGACCCGCAGGGGCCGCCCACGGAGCAGCGGGGAGAGCCGGGCGTGGCTCCCGGCTCCTCATCCATTAAACCGTGCCGTCCTTCCAACCTCCCTACAGATCGGCTTCTGTTGCCACCTCCTCTCACAGCCAAGGAAACTGAGGCATGAAATGGCTAAGCCAGGTCCCACCCCCCCGGAGGAGGGCTGCCGTCTCCGCGGTGGTGATGGGCAGAGCCGAGGTGAGCGAGGGCCCACACAGCTGCCCCGACTCCTGACCCTCTCCACCAGGCGCTGGTTGGGGAGGCCCCGGGGCGGGGTGGCACCCCCCCCCCCCCACAGGCAGCTCCCTGGGCAGAGCAGAGGGCACGCAGGTGGAGAAGGGAGGAGCTGGCAGCCTCCGCAGCCACCCCAATGGTGGGGTGGGGGCAGCGGGTAGAGGATGGGGGTGGGGTGCCAGCCGTATCGCCTCTGCTGAGCGGGTGCTGGGCACTGATTGTCCTGGTGGCATTTGCCTGCTTCACAGACGGAGGCCGCCACACGCCTAGCAGCCTAGATCCACGAGCGGACGTATTCTCCCTACCCCACTAGGGGACAGAAAGCCCACCGGACATGTGAAAGAGGTGAGGCTCTCTTGATACCAGCGCTGAGCGGATGTGGAGCTCAGCGAGGGCCCCGGTCCAGGCCCCAGGCCCGGGCGCCGCCCGCCTTGCCGCCCGAAGCCCGGGGGAAGGTCAGGGGCGCGGGGAGACCCGGCCGCGGCCGGCTCTAATGGCCCGGCGTGCCTGACATTTGGGTTTTACTCTCTGCGGGAAGTGTGCTAATTACCTCCCTTCACGCCGGAGTCCGGCGGCACTAGCGTGCGGGTTTTATGGAGTTCTTGGCGCTGCCGCGGCTGCGTGACTTCTGGGGACCGCGGTGGCAAACGCAGACCCGCCTCTTCCCCGTCCCCGGCCGGCGATCCCGGGGACGCAGGCCCGAGCCCCACCTCCAGCCGAGAGCGCATCTTACACACTTTTTAAAAAATATATATATTTTATTGATTTTCTACAGAGAGGAAGGGAGAGGGATAGAGAGCTAGAAACGTCGATGAGAGAGAAACATTGACCAGCTGCCTCCTGCACACCTCCTACTGGGGATGCGCCCACAACCAATGTACATGCCCCTGATGGGAATCGAACCTGGAACCTCTCAGTCCGCAGACTGATGCTCTACCACTGAGCCAAACCGGTTTCAGCCGCTTACCCACTTTCTGCTCAGGCACCCACACAGCCCCGTGGTCCCCACCCGCCCGCCTGGCAGTAGGCACAACGCATCACCCCCCTTTTGCAGGTGAGAGAACAGAGGTTCTGGGAGGTCAGTGGCCGCCTCTGCCCCTGCCCCGTGAAGTCTGGCACCAGAGCCTGGGCTGGCCACGTGGCGTCCCTGTCTCAGCCTCCCCGACGGCCCTCGGCAGCCGGAGCAGGACTCCGGGGCCCCACGCTCCTTTCACCGCCGCCTCCGCCCTCACCAGGTCTGCAGGGAGGGTGCTGGGAGCCCCCCTGGACAGGTGGGAAACCGAGGCAGGAAGCCGTACAGCAGAGAGTCAGGGGTGGGCAAACTTTTTGACTCGAGGGCCACAATGGGTTCTTAAACTGGACCGGAGGGCTGGAACAAAAAGCATGGATGGAGTGTTTGTGTGAACGAATATAAATTCAAAGTAAACATCGTTACATAAAAGGGTACGGTCTTTTTTTTTTTTTTTAATTCAATAGTTTTAGTCACCGGATCCGGCCCATGGGCTGTAGTTTGCCCAGCCCTGGCCACGAAGACGGACTCCAGGTTGGTGGCCCAGCCCCCTGCAGACCATCGTGTGGCTTTGGGCGCCATTTTGGCCTCAGTTTCCTCATCTGTGCAATGGGGGTGATAGTAGTGCCTGCCTCCTAGGCCGGCTGGAAAGAAAGAGGAAACTTAGGTGCTCAGGACAGCGTGTGGCGGGTGCAAAGCCCTGGGGTCATTCTAAAGGTGACCCTGGGGTCAGCCTGCGGCTCTAGTTACGTCGTCACTGCCCCCGGCTCCACGTCCTCCCCCTCCCCCCCCATCCTGGGGCTTTGCTCCTCTCTCCCACCTCAGCAGGGGTCCTGAGGTGCTCCCTGAGGAGGACTCGTGGTGCCAGCGAAGGGAATCACTTTCACGAAAAAGCGGGGGGGTGGGGGGTGGGGGTGTGGGGGAGCCTCAGTCTCCCCCAAACCATTGCACGTTAGAGCAAGAATTGTCTTGTCGGATGGCCTGCCCCACCCCAGGCCCATTGTACGTATTTTAAAACACCCTGAAATGGCCTCAGCCAACACTGCCTCATGAGTGCCTGGAATGACCGGGTCACACGGAGGACATGGAAGCAGCACCTGCCACGCCCCGGGTTAAGGGCTGGGATTTGGCCACGAGCAAACCTGCCTGTAAGGTCACCGAGCCTGACCTCCGCACCTTTGGGGGCGCTGGCCACGGGCCAGCAGGTGGCCGATGCCCCTGGAGTGGCCTCATGTGGAAGACACAGCCTGCTCTCAGACCCGGGGCTGGGACGGGCTGAAGACAGCCCCGCATTCATGGAGAATCATGTCGTCATCAGAGGGGAGGGGCCGCCGGACAGCACTCGCTGGGTACCGAGGAGGAGGACATGGAGGCTCAGAGAGGTTAAGCAACCTGCCCAAAGCCACACAGGAAATGGCGGATAGAGCATCCAAGCCCAGGCGGCGGAGCGTCCGCTGCTTCAGAAGAGGAGGGGACGTGGGACTGGGGGGCTCTCCTCTGGAATGTGCAGCCACAGCCAGCACAGCAGAGTTCCTCCCAGCCAGACGTTTAGCAGACTCCCTCCCGCTGCTCCTCCTCCTCCTCACCCCCTCCTGGGATGGGGTGGAGAGCGAGCTTCCCCTTTGTGCTCTGTCTGTCCTGCCCCCGTGGGGACTCTGGCTTCCTCTCCGCCCCCTGCCTGTCCCCAAATTCCAGGGGCTCTCAGCGCCCACCAGGCCCTCCCAGCAGCTGACATTTCACTCCGCCCCTGCGGTCAGCGCGGGCAGTGATAACAGGATTAGCCCGTGGAGGCAGATCACTTAATTAAACTTTGGGCGGGAGACCGGCCGTCTCTGCTCTTGGCAGCTCCGGGGACGGGGCACAGGGGCTCCCCGGCGGCCGGCTGGGGGATTTAACCCCTTGTCATCACTTCGGGCTCCGCCAAGGCCCAAGACCATCCGTCCGCCCGCCCTCCCCCCGTGCCCCATCCCACAGACACTGACGGAGCTCCTCCCCTGCCCAGACCTGTGCTTGTGGTGGGGGGAGGAAAAGTGGAACCAACTGGCTTCCAAGGTTGGTTTGGCCAATAGTGTATTGCCCAGGACACGCTGTGCCAGCTCCGAGCTGAGACCTCGAGAGACCTTGCTTGCATCCTCTGCTCTGTCCTCCAGCCTCTGCTCTCTGCCCTGCAGCCTCCACTCTCTGTCCTGCAGCCTCCTCTGTCCTGCAGCCTCCACTCTGTCCTCCAGCCTCCGCTCTGTCCTACAGCCTCTGCTCTCTGTCCTGCAGCCTCCACTCTGTCCTGCAGCCTCCACTCTCTATCCTGCAGCCTCTGCTCTGTCCAGCAGCCCGCTGGAGGAGAGTGAGCACCTCTCTATCCTGCAGCCTCTGCTCTGTCCTGCAGCCTCCGCTCTCTGTCCTGCAGCCTCTGTTCTGTCCTGCAGCCTCCGCTCTGTCCTGTAGCCTCCACTCTCTGTCCTGCAGCCTCCACTCTCTGTCCTCCAGCCTCCACTCTGTCCTCCAGCCTCCACTCTCTGTCCTACAGCCTCCGCTTTCTGTCCTGCAGCCTCCACTCTGTCCTGCAGCCTCCGCTCTCTGTCCTGCAGCCTCCGCTCTGTCCTGCAGCCTCCCTGCCTGCCCCGGGAGAGTGAGCCGGCGGCCGTTGGAGGACAGTGAGCGCCTGGAGGAGAGCCCAGTCCTCCAGGCAGAGGCCATTCTGCACCAACTGCCAGCCAGCTGACCTCACGCATGGCAGAGCGGCCAGCCTTGGTCAGCAGAGCCACCCACCTGACCACAGATGCCTGGAGAGCCCAGCCCAGGCCAGGCCCGGACCAGTAGACTCATGGAGCAGTAAGAATTCGTACTGTCTTCAGGGCCCGGGGGCTTTGTCCTGCAGCTCTGCGTTAGCCGCCGCCGACCGACCAGCTTCCCTGTGCCTTCGGTGAGACACGGAACCGCCCTGCCCTCACTCTCTTCGCTCCGACCGCGTGGGCCTCCCGTTTCCTTGTAAGAACCTCGCTTTCTCCTACTTTCTGGTTCCCCCAACCATTCCATCTGGCACTTGCTAGGTCCTCTACCAGTAATTGTTGAATGAATGAAAGGATACAGCCCATCCTGAAACACAGGAGTAAAGAGAAGCCAGAGGAGGGGATTCTGATGTATTTTTTTTAAAACATATTTTATTGATTGTTTACAGAGAGGAAGGGAGAGGGATAGAGAGTTAGAAACATCAATGAGAGAGAATCATCGAGCAGGTGCCTCTTGCACACCCCCCACTGGGGATGTGCCCGCAACCAAGGTACATGCCCTTGACCGGAATCGAACCCGGGACCTTTCAGTCCGCAGGCCGACGCTCCATCCACTGAGCCACACCGGTTTCAGCTGTTTTTTCTTTTTTTTTCTTTAAAGGCACAGGATGCCTTTGAAGCACCGTGAGGGCTGCCCCTCCCTCTGCTGTGTATGCCCACACTCTTGCTCCTGGGACCACTAGAGGACCTGGGTTGGGGGCAGGCAGACAAGCCCAGCTCTTAGCCAGACGCTCCTGAAGCTCCTCGCAGGATCGGTAAGGTCTGGCCTCTCCCCTCCGGCTCAGGGCTTCCGGACTAGCCCACCCGAGCCCACGCTGCGGCCGCACCCACAGGAGTTTCCTCGGACGGACGGGCCCAGCACCCACAGGAGTTTCCTCAGACGGACGGGCCAGCTACGGCCTGCAGGCTGCGTCTGCCCTCGCCCTGCTCGGCGCCTCACCGCCCATACCCGTGTGTTCACGGTCCAGCTTCTCCAGGATGCTCCCATCTGGCATCTCCGGGCGTGGGAGGGGTGCAGGTGGTGCGCGGAGGAGGGAGGGCTCGGCCGTGCTGTCTCAGTGGGGAAACTGAGGCCCGAGGCAGGAAGCGGGCCGGTCCAGCTGTGACAGCAGGGCGCATCTCCCTCCCGCCGCCTGCAGCCTTCCCTCTGTTCCGGCCCCTGACCAGAGCCCAGAGCCCCCCCCCCCCCGTCTCCCCGCGGCCCCCCCCCTCGCCCCCCGCCCCCCGGGGGGAGCGCGGAGGACAGTGATGGATTTGGGCCGGCCTTCATTTTCATTCCGGGGCCTCGCATCCCAGCAGGCTCTCCCGCCCTCTCCGCGCCTCCTGCAGACGGATGACAAGCGAGAATGTCTGTGACCCAGAGAAATTATCTTCCCTTCTCTTTCTCCGCATAATTTTCTGCCCTCTCGTCTGGACAAGCCTGGGTGATTTTTAGCTACAAAAAAAAGGGGGGGGGGAGAAATTATCATTCAGGGGAAAAAAAAAATAGAAGGAGGCTCCTCGCTCTCCGACAGGCTGTCTGCTGGGTGAAAATGAGAATCTCCCGTCTTGTGAACTGCGGGGGACTTCGTGGGGGGGGGGGGCATTCACACTTGCGGGGTGTCTGTGGGCACCCCCAGGGCCAGGCCCAGGGCCCCAGGAGGTCCCCGTGGCTGGAGGCGCCTGCAGACTGTTCCATGTGGCACACCTGCAGGGCGTCAGGGACCCGAGTGGCCGTGGGTCACCTTGGAGGGCAGTGGCATCGCTTGGCAATCCAGCCTCAGGGTGCCCAGGACCCAGGCAACCATCCACCCAGTGTGTGCCTTTCTGGAACTTTCTCTACCTGCACACACACACACACACACACACACACAGCTACATATGCAAGGTCTGCTCCATAGGTAGGTAAGATAAGCATTGCTTGACTTAAAAAAAAAAAATCTGGCCGAAACCGGTTTGGCTCAGTGGTAGAGCGTCGGTCTGCGGACTGAAAGGTCCCGGGTTCAATTCCGGTAGAGGGCTTGTGCATTGGTTGTGGGCACATCCCCGGTAGGGGGTGTGCAAGAAGCAGCTGGTTGATGTTTCTCTCTCATCGACGTTTCTAACTATCTCTCTCCCTTCCTCTCTGTAAAATATCAATAAAATATATTTAAAAAAATCTGATTTGTCCAATTTAAAATTCCAAACACTGCAAGTAAAGGTTTAGCAAATGAAGGGCCACCTGTGTCCTTAACCTTCTAAGTAACCACAGTTAATGGTTTCATGGCGATTTTTTCAGATTTTTCCACGCATACACCATGATTATAAAAATGTACACGCCCACGTGCACCGGCACACCCACAGACTCCCCGAGTCCTTCCCCGGCACGACCCCGGCACCGACCAGTCTGCCGCCCACAGACGCGGGCCTCGCTGCTTCAGCTGCTGCAAACGGAGCTGCTGTGAACATTCTCACAAAGACCTTCTTCCTGTTACGATCTTACTGACTTTTTAAAGAGAGAGGAAGAGAGAGGGAGCGAAGGAAGCATTGACGTGAGAGAGAAACATCAGCCAGCTGCCTCCTGCACACCCCCTGCTTGGGATCGAGCCCGAAACCCAGGCATGTGCCCCGACAGGGAATCAAACTGGCACAACCAACCGAGCCACACCAGCCGTCTCCATTCCTAATTACATTTTATCCCTTTCGACTTCCACCTTATGCCCCAAAGCCAACTTTTCATGGAGAAATGTGCCCCCACCGGTACTTGGGGTTGGAAGAGGCAGTGAGGAAGCTCTGCGGCCGCCCCCGGAAGCTGGGGAGAGGGCCACGTGCTGCCGGCCAGGGCACCGAGCAGAGCCGCGCCCCAGGCCCGGGGGCGTCTGCACATCTCCTGCCTTCTTCCCAGGGAGGGGGGTTCACTGCATTTCCAATGACCCCCAGGGCAGAGGGCACAGCCTCGGGGCACTTCCTGCAATTGCCCTCTCCTGAAGCGTCCAGACAGGCTAATGCCGATGGCAGTTTGACCTTTAGCCTTTAGGCACACCGGGAACTTTCTGGGCAGAGCTTGATCGCGTCCTGCTTGAGAGACAGACAGTTCTTCCCAGCAGAGAGCGTGGCAGTTAGAATGTATTTTTTTTTGTTTTTTTGTTTTTATTGGTTTTAGAGAGAGAGAGGGATATAGATCCATTGATGGGAGGGAAACATCATTGATCAGCTGCCTCCTGCACGCCCTCTACTGGGGATTGAGCCCACAACCCGGCACGTGCCCTGATGGGGTATCAAACTGTGACCTCTTGGTTTCTAGGTTGATACCCAACCACCGAGCCACACGGGCCAGGCTAGAATGTTCTTGGTTCTAAGTTCCGGCAGCTTCCTTGACATCCATCTTTTATGTTTTAATAATCCTTTGGTCTTCGATGACTCCGACACCCAAGACAGCTATGCACACAGTAGGTCTTCAACAAGTGTCTGTTGATTGAATGCCAGCCAACATGCCACTGGCTCAGGCAGCAAGCAGCTGCATTGGCGCCCTTGCCTGGGGCGTGATAGTTTCTCTCAGCCCCATGGCGGCTCCTCAAACCTTGCCCTCAGCTGGGACTAGACTGAGGGGCAGGACCGGGACTGGCTGCTGCTGGATTCTGGGAACCAGGCCCCCCCCCCGACCCCCCCATCCCGTCCCTGTAACATGGTTTGTGCTGCCTCACCTCCGGCCTGGTGGCTACCGCCCGGTTTCTGTTTCAGCGCACACCTTCGCTTGACAAGAATTGATGCGGGCCTCCTGAGAGCACACGCCACGCTGAATAAATGTTCTTTTTTCCTCCTTCTATCATTGTGTACATAATTTGCCCATTCTGATAATTTTTCTTTCCTATTACACACATTTATTGTCACGACGTGCCTCAGACCTGGGAGTCCAGGGACCGTGGGAGGGCCCCTTCGGAGCGCAGGCACCCCAGCCTCCTCCTCCCTCGTTTCTCCCCGCCTCGGCCCTCCCCCCGTCTAGGTTCAAGGGGCACGTGACCAAACCCCGGAAAGCGGACCTCCTCCAATGGCAGGAAGATGTCTGCTACCACCTTGCTTTGGGTGAGGTCCGGATTGCAGGTCCTGACTCGGTTCCCCTCTGCCCTTCCGAATACACACGGAAGTGGAGGAATTAGAACGGCGGGTTCCGTTTGCCATCAGAGGCGGCTCTATCCACTGAGCCAAACCAGCTAGAGCAGGGGTGGGCAAACTTTTTGACTCCAGGGCCACCATGGGTTCTTAAACTGGACCGGAGGGCCGGAACAAAAGCAGCCTGACCATGCTGGCACTCTCCTCTTGGGCTGCTCGTGAAGGAGTGGAGGGGAGAGCAAGAGAGCCCTCCGCTCTTTTGGCCCGCGCGCGGGCCGGAGAGAACAGCCGAACGGGCCAGATCCGGCCCTCGGGCCGTAGTTTGCCCACGGCTAGTCTAGGGCCAAGTTCCTTCTTACACCACCCACTGTCCCGGGAACCTGGCCACCTCCAACTCCTCGAGCTCAGTGTCCTCCTGCTGCCTTGGAACTGCTTCTCTGTCTGAGATGCGGCTCGCCCACGGCCACGCTCGGCACCCACGGCGGCTCCTCCGTCTTCAAGTCTTGCCTTAAGTGCCACCTCCTCGGTGCGGCCGTCGCTCGCCCTCGTCCCGACCTGGGGCGAGGCATTTGTTTGCTCCTGGTGGATCGGCTCTTTCCCAGTAGAACGGGCTGCCCAGGCCGCGTGTCTCTGGGCAAAGCGCGGTGCCGGCTCCCGGTATTTGCCGAGGGAATGGAGAGTGTGCCGAGCATCTCAGAACCGTCGGCAGGTCCTGTGAAGGGGGGAGCACGGCTCACACAAGCCAGGGCTTTAAATGCTTCTAACAGCGCTCCTTAGAGGAAAATGAGTGTGTGCGCATGCATGCACACACACACACACACACACACACACACACACACACACCGCCCCACTACCCCCCAACCCAAAACAAAGCCAGAAGGAAAAAGCAGACATTTTGGGGAATAAAAACAAAGACTCCTTCCCACTGCCCACCAGCCTCTTTGCTTCATTCCTGGATTGAGGACCAGGCTGGTGGTGGCGGCACAGCAGACAGGTGACAGATGACGGGGTGGATCATTCCAGCTCTCGTCTGCGTTTCCTTCCACGAGGGCCCCAGGCTTGCTAGGTCGGGCTAATCTCCTGGTCAAGGAGTGACCGGGCTGTGAGTCACCTTTGTTTAGAAAAGCCCCCCCCCCCCCACCATGAGCCACCAGCCAGGCTGGAGGGGTCTTGGTGGGCACGTGGGTACTTGCCCATGAGGGCCAACCACCTCCCCCCCCTGATGCCCTCCTTTTAAAAAGTCACCTCCGGCCCTAGCCGGTTAGGCTCAGTGGATAGAGCGTGGGCCTGCGGACTGAAGGGTCCTGGGTTCGGTTCTAGCCAAGGGCACTTGCCCGGGTTGCAGGCTCGACTGTAGGTGTGGGGCATGCAGGAGGCAGCCGATCAATGATTCTCTCATCATGGATGTTTCTCTCGCTCTCCCCCCCCCTCTGAAATCAATAAAAATCTATTTAAAGTAAATAAAAGGTCAGCTCCATGCAAAGGTCACATCTACTAAACTTGAACCCTCCAAGGCCAGGCCTGCCTCTCACCTTTGCCACCTGGCGCCTGGCGGGTGCTTATCAATGCGAGCTGCCTTCCAGCCCGAGCCTCGCCTTCTTCCGCCCATGTGACTGAGCCCACACCCTCCTCGGAGCTCCTTCTGGCGCAGGGTATGGGCTCTGCCCCTCGGAGTCCGGCCCCGTGCCCGCCCATCTCGGCGCCCACCAGGGGCAGCGCTCAATGCGGAGCGTTAAGTCCCTGCTCTCGGGCCTCGGAGCTAAGTCCGCTGTTGCTGTGTGTAAGGTGCCCCCCGCACCGCCCGCCCCCCAGTGCCTCTGGATTTGAAGAACTCCAGTGACCAGTGAGCCAGACACAGAGGACCAGGTGGGAGGAGAGAAGCAGGAGTCACTTCGGAGGCATCCCGAGTCAATTCCGGGTTGTCTGGGTAGAACCCCAGACCGCTGTCTCCTTCCCCGGAGGACCTCAGCAGCTGTGATCCCCCCCGCCACCCCCCACGCCACGGCCTCGCCCAGCCCTGCCTCCCATCAGCCGGCTGTGTCCACCTGCCTGTTTGTTTCTCTGGGACGTGCCCCCGCCCAGACCCTGCTCTGGCCCAGTGTCTGAGGGTGTCCAAGGGCGGTGGGCTCAAACACCCAGCATCCACAGCCGACCCCTGCCTGCCCTGAAACCCCACCTTGCAGTCCATGGGGGGTGGGTGTTGCCAGGCAGGACACCGGGGACCTTGGTCACATCCCTCAAGGATGGGAGGGCAGCCCCGGGGCCTTGGGGTGGCCGGGGAGGAGGCCCGGCGTCTCTCGCCTGCGATGCGTTGTGAGAACCAGGAGTCGAATAAAGAGGAGCCCGAGTGACAGCACCCCACCCCCACGCGGTTTCCAGGCGACACGCAGGCTGCCGTGGCCGCTGTCATACAAACCCTGTTCCCGTAAGACGGCGGGTCCCACGGGAGTGGGGTGAAGTGGGATATTTTATCAGCCGTGTACACGTGTCCCGGGAACCGGGCTGAAAGGCAGGCCTCGTCCCCCTGAATAGGGGGAGGGGCGGGTCGACACGCCGGTGGCCCAGGTTGGCGCCCTCCGTGTTGTCATCGAGGAAGAGGTCCCCACAGCGGGCCGCAGGGGGGGCAGA